>OY757923.1:84407361-84474861 GCA_963585895.1 Sepioteuthis lessoniana | reverse complement strand
ATATATATATATATATATATATATATATATATATATGACGAACTCATAAGTGATGTACTCTCATGGACCCCCACACATGGCCATGCAAAAGTAGCAATGTGAGGATACGGGATGTTGTCCTGAACACCTACCCAGGGCGGTGAATGATAGGGAGGAGTGGCGAAAGAGGGTCAGGGATATCCGTGCTATCAGCTCGACATGATGATGATATATATATATATATATATATTTATATATGCATATATATATGTATGTGTATGTATATATGCATATATATATATATATGCATATATATATATATGCATATATATATTTATATTTGTATGTTTGTGTTTACCTATATACATATGTGTTTGCATATATATGTCTATGCATATATATATATATGTGTGTATATATATATATATATATATATAAATATGTATATATATGTGTGTATGTATGTGTTTTTTTTGGTATTTATATATATATATATACACACACACATACATACTTACCTACATATATATCTATAGATACATGCGCACGCATGTTTTTTTAAATTTTGCGCCCCTGATACAAGATCAATATGTCTTCTTTGAAAAAAACAACTCAATTATGGTATATTCTCACCGACAACAACAATATTAGAACATCAAAATAATAAACAAAATCTACAGATTCTCCATGCACTACATATTAGAAACATTCAATTGACTCTTAATAGATTTAATTTTCAAAACCCGGGCTATTTTATTTAAATGTCTTTAGCTACTGACACTAACTATAGAAACCCATTTAAAGGCAAACGGCTTAATCTTCAACGGTAAAGACGCTCTTACACCATAGTAATATGCTAAAACATAAGTTACGTCTCTTTTGTGATATATCCTCCCTTGATGATTGCTCAAATTCCGGCAGAAAGTACTAGGGATACATACAACCATGGACAATACACCAATCAATTCCCCCCAATTATGATAAAAGTAATACGGGTATTCGACCGGATCCAGAAGAAAATATATAGACATAAAATATCTATTAAGTATAATGAAATTTGTATAAACGAAGAAATGCTTCCAAAACATATATATATATATATATATATATATATATATATATATATATATTCTCATCCACAGACAGACTATATATATATATCTATGTATATATACGAGGCGCATATGATAAGTTTCCAGAGTTTTTTCTTATGGGTAATTGAATTCGTCATAGACTTTTGAAAATTCAGTATGTTATTGCTATACATCTTATGAGATGACTGGTCAATTTCAATGATATCTGCTTCAAATGAACATGTACATCAGCATTTGGAATACACCCTGATTAAGCCTGATTATCACAGCTGGTGAATTTCAAAAATGTAATCTGACACTTTAGACAAACAATATTAAAAAAAAACTGTTTTAAACTTGGAAAAAATCCCATAGAAATTTATGGAATGCTTCATACTTCTCTTCGACCATCTTGCATGAATTAAGCATCAGTTTTTGAGTGGCATAAAGAGATTCAATGAAGGCAGGGAGTCTGTGAGGGATGATGAGAGGTGTGGGACGTTTAAGGAAATCCATACATCAGAGTTGATTGGCCAAAGAGTTAGGGTTACTATGTTGAGGTTTTAAGGGTGTTCAGGAAGAGATTGGGGACAGAAGAGGCCAGCACTCTTAAAATCGGGTCAGTGGCATTTCCACCAGGACAATACACCAGTCCACAACTCTGTCCTTGTCACAGACTATTTGACCAAGATGGGAATCAAGACAGTCCTTCACCCTCCCTATGGTCCAGATCTTGGTCCCTGTGACTTTTGGTTATTCCCTAAGCTCACAGGCTGTCGTTATGAGACAATTGAGGAGATGAAAGAGTCTGTGACGAAGGTACTATTTACCAACCCCTCCACTCGGGCAGGATATGACACAAGGTCAATTTTTAAGCGGAGTTTAACAGGTTTCAATTCAGAGTTTTCCTTCTCCTAGACTAGTTACCCAACCAAGGCTGAAGAACCCAGTCTGCCCTACTATTTACACATAGCTGGAGGGAGAATAATTGGATTCATACCTTTCCCAAGGGTATTAGTGCTATGTGAAATGCAATCAGTCTCGTCCAGGATTTGAACTCGTGTCGCCGTGTCCATTTCCTACGACGATAACGACTACACCACGAGCACCTGTGACGAAGGTCATCGACACGCTGACGGAAGAGGACTTCCATGGGGTCTTCCAGAAGTTGTTGGAACGGTACAACAAGTGCATTGCAGCTGGTGGAGATTACTTCGAAGGGGACTAGAGTTTCATGTGTGTACTATCAGTAAATGTGCCCATACGAAAAATGTCTGGAGAATTATCGTATTCACCTCCATATATATATTTATAAATATATATTAATATTATCATCATCATGTCATGCCGCAAGCACGGATATCCCTGACCCTCTTTTTCCACTTTTCCCTATCATTCACCGCTTCTGACAGGTTTTCAAAGCTACATCGCGTATTCTCACATAGCTGCTGTATCTATGTTCGACCAGGTCGTCCTGCTTTTGCTTGGCCATATGCAGGCGTCCATGGGAGTGCATGACTTATGAGCTCGTCCTTTCTTCTCCAGCAGTGTCCTGTATGTCTGGTTCGTCTATCTTGGATAGTTTTCGTGATGGGAGGCAGGTCGCCGTATAGTTGGTGCTTTGTGGGGAGTTGCCGCCAAGATTTGTTCAATATTGCTCGCAACATTCTTGTGTAATTGCCGTCTAGCTTCTTCTCCAGCCGTTTTGTTAGCGTCCAAGTACAAGTAGTGCATCCATATAGCAGTATCGATACAACCGCTGCGTGAAAGAAACTGCGTTTCATTTTATCGGTCAGGTCTGATTTCCATATGATCGAAAGCCTATCGATAGCCGTCCATGTCTTCGTTAGCCGCCTGTCGATGTCTTTTTCAGTTGATGAGACGCTGCTTCCAAGGTAGGTGAGTTCATCTACCATTTTCAGATAGGTTCCGTCTTGTGTGGAAATGTCGCTCATTTGATTATAGCACATATATTCAGTTCTGTGTGCATTGATATATATATATATATATATATATATATATATATATATATATATATATATATATATATATATAGAATACTTAGTTCAGTTAAACCGGAGTTAGGAGTAATTCCATCAGGACAAGAAAATATTCGTGAATATTTAAATCTTCCTGGTAAAGAGCTCAATGTATCAATTATACAGAGCAATAATTTCATTAAGAAAAAAAAAAAAAAAAACAACGAAACCAATCACAAAGGATTATAAATTTATTTCAATCCTGTTACGCATTTTTGAAATTTTCAAAAACACGAAAAAAAATTAACAGGACTTCATCAGATCAATTAGATAAAAAAACTGGAGTAGACACATGAGAGTGGGAGGGGATAGAAGAGTGGGAGGGGATAGAAGAGGGGTGAAGAGTTATCTCTTCATTGAGCCCACTTCCGTTTTAAATTTAAATTTACGGTTGGCAATGTAGTACATTTATTTTAAAACAATTTTTTTTTTTTCTTTTTTTTTTTTTTAAATTTTTTAGAAATATCTGTAATTTAAGTCTATAGAAAAAATTTAAAAAAAAAAAAAAAAAAAAATTGTTTTAAAATAAATGTACTACATTGCCAACCGTAAATTTAAATTTAAAACGGAAGTGGGCTCAATGAAGAGATAACTCTTCACCCCTCTTCTATCCCCTCCCACTCTTCTATCCCCTCCCACTCTTCTATCCCCTCCCACTCTCATGTGTCTACTCCAGTTTTTTTATCTAATTGATCTGATGAAGTCCTGTTAATTTTTTTTCGTGTTTTTGAAAATTTCAAAAATGCGTAACAGGATTGAAATAAATTTATAATCCTTTGTGATTGGTTTCGTTGTTTTTTTGTTTTTTTTCTTAATGAAATATATATATATATATATATATATATATATATATATATACGCACATACAGTGTATCCGAAAAATGAGTACACCCCTCACATTTCTGCAGGTATTTAAGTATATTCTTCATGGGACAACACTGACAAAATGACACTTTCACACACTGTGTGCAGCTAATATAACAGAGTTAATTTTATTTCCCCTCAAAATAACTCAAAATATAGCCATTAAAAGCTAAACCCCTGCCAAAAAAAAGTGAGTACACCCTTAGGGAAAGTTGTCAATATTAACATACACCATGACAACTTTCAATATTTTGTGTGGCAACCATCATTATCCAGAACTGCCTTTACTCTCCTAGGCATGGAGTTTACCATAGCTTCACAGGTAGCCACTGGAATGCTCTTCCGCTCGTCCATGTTGACGTCGTGGAGCTGGCGAATATTTGAGGCTTTGCGCACCTTGAGGATCCCCCAAAGATGTTCTATTGGGTTCAAGTCTGCAGACATGCTTGGCTAGTCCATCACCTTTACCCTCAGCCTCTTCAGTAAAGCAGTGGTCGTTTTAGAGGTGTGTTTGGGGTCATTATCATGCTGGAACACTGCCCTGTGACCCAGTTTCTGGAGGGTATGGATTTATGCTCTGCTGCGCTGTTTTACAGTACATGTTGGAGTTCATGTTTCCCTCAATGAAATGTAACACTCCAACACCTGCTGCACTCATGCAGCCCCAGACCATGACATTCCCAACACCATGATTGACTGTAGGCATGGCACACTTATATTAGTAATCCTCACCTGCTCGCTGCCACTCATGCTTAAAGCCATCGGAACCAAACAAATTAATCTTCATCTCAGCAGACCATAGGACATGGTTCCAGTAATCCATGTGCTTTGTTGAGAAGTCTTCAGCAAACTGTTTGCGGGCTTTCTTTGTGTCGTCTTCAGAAGAGGCTTCCTCCTTGGGTGACAGTTATGCATACCAATTTGATATAGAGTGCAGCGTATGGTCTGAGCACTAACAGGCTGACCCGCCACCTCTTCATTCTCTGCAGCAATGCTGACAGCACTCCTACGCCGATCTTTCAAAGAAAGCACTTGGATGTGACGCTCAGCACGTGATCTCAGCTTCTTTGGACGACCTACCCGAGACCTGTTCTGAGTGGACCCCGCTCTTTTAAAACGCTTGATAATCTTAGCCACTGTGCTGCAGCTGAGTTTCAGGATGTTGGCAATCATCTTGTAGCATTGGCCATTTTCATGTAGCGCAACAATACGTCTTTTAAGATCCTCAGAGAGTTCTTTGCAATGTGTTGCCATGTTGGAACTTTCAGTGACCAGTATGAGAGAGTGTGAGAGCAGCACCACAAATTTGAACACACGTACTCCCTATGCACATGGGCCTAGTAACACATGGGCCTAGTAACACTAATGAGTCACATGAAATTTTCGGGGGAAAATGACAAGCAGTACTCAATTTGGACATTTAGGGGTGTAGTTTCTTAGGGGTGTACTTACTTTTGTTGGCAGGGGTTTAGCTTTTAATGGTTATATTTTGAGTTATTTTGAGGGGAAAATAAATTAACTCTGTTATATAAGCTGCAAACTGACTACTTTTCATTGTGTCAAAGTGTCATTTTGTCAGTGTTGTCCCATAAAGAGATATACTTAAATATCTGCAGAAATGCCAGGGGTTTACTCACTTTTGTGATACACTGTGTGTGTATGTGATTATATATATATATATATATATATATATATATATATATATATATATATATATATACACCTACAGATGGGTATATATATATATATATATACACACGCATACATACATATATATATATATATATACACACACATATATATATATATACACACGCACGCGCGTACACACACACACACACACACACACACACATATATATACATATATATGTATGTATGTATATATTTACAGTTACAAATTTATAACTATAAGCACACATATATATCTACACACATATCACTCTCTATATATATTTACACTTACATAGAGGTGTATGTATGTGTACATATATGTATATATATTTATATACACATATTCACACACACATGTGTATATATGCTCACACATATTGTATACATATGTATATACACACACATATATATATATATATATATACACGTATATATCAACACAACCGGTCACAGATATATATTTAATCTCACATACATGCACAAATAGATATGTGTATGAACACACACACACACATATATATATATAGATAAAATATTCCTAACACTTTTGGCATGAAAGCAAATGACAAGTGCATAAACAGCAGCAACTTCACTTACCGTAACGTTGAATGAGCATCGATTCGAGCCCTTTCTTGCTTATATACATGATTCACGGATGTATGCGTAGACATTTTGAAAATCTGGTTGAAAGACTTTCGGAATTTACTAATCTTTTGTATGGCCTTGCAAAAAAAAAAAAAAAAAAAAAAAGAATTTGCAATTCCAAAGCGGTCTTCCATGAAAATACTGCGCAGGGTTATCGCTACCTAACTTTAGCAAATACTTTAAATTAGTTTAGCCAGAAGCCAATGAGAATCTAACTCCTTAACAATCTAACTCCTTAACAATGGTCCTTAACAATCTAACTCCTTAACAATGGTCTGCTGACCAAACTAACTTACTGTTACACCATGCGATGAGGCGTGCTTAGTTCAACGGCTATCGTCATTGGAAATGGTATTGGCAACCAGAGTTCGATTTTTAGGCGCGGCTGTTTGCGTTTCGCTTCACGATCAATGTCCTTGGGAAAGGCATGAAGCCATCTGTTCTTCCCTTGCTAAGTGTAAATAGCTGGACAGACTCATTTCTTTGGCTTTGCTAAGACAACCAGTCTAAGAGAATAAATTCTAAATTCAAGCCACCGTTTATAAAAATTTATCCGACATAGAAAAAGCATCATTATTATAATGTCATTAAGGGATATGAAGAAAAACGTCGCCCAAGAAAACAAAATCAAAAGAAAACCATTTAAAATATCAATGATTGTACATTAAAGATCAGAAACAAGACAAAAAAAGAAAGCAAGAAAAGAAAATATAGTCAAGATTTTTTCAGAGACTCTATATACAATTGAAAATGTTACAAAATAATTTCGAACATCATAGAGTAAACATTTCAAGTCAAGTTTCAACTCAGTCCAAATATTAACTCGTGTAAAGGAAACGTTAATGCAAATTGTTCACAATACATTACAATTACATTGGTAAAATAGAGTTTGATAGTGGAATAATATTGAACATTTACTTTTTATTTTTTTATGCTTTTATGAGATTAAACTTACATTGTCTGCAGCTAGCCAAAACTTGAACAAAAACTTGAAGCGGGAATTTAACTGGTCACGACATCTTGTTTCTCCTTTTCTTTTACTTTTTTTTTATTTTCTGTCTTCTGGTTCTTTGAATAACACCGCTTTGTCTCCCTCCCTCTCTCTCTCGTTTAATTTTTTTCCTTCTCTGGTCACATGATATCCCCCCCAACTCTTTCCGCTACTCATAGGAAGAGGTGTCTGAATACTCTCTTCCGTTAGATTCATAAGAAAAATCAACTAAGTGTATTTTTGAAAGTAATGCGACCTATTAATTTCAACGCAAACAACTGACTTAGGGAGCACAATAACACCGTTGAATAGAGCAAGTTTTCCGCTACAGGGTGTCTCAATATACATGGTACACATGTGACTGCTAATAACTCTACTAATAATAATGTTCTTTTTTTTCACATTTGAAAATAGCATACTATAACAACTATTTATCCTCGATCACAATGCCTTGGACAAGAGAAGAAAAATATTTTGTGTCACAACTTATTTGGAGATAAAATCATTCAAAACTCTCATAATAGATGCAACCCATTAATATGACAATCATTTATTACTGAGATAAGAAACCAAAAAAAGATTACATGTCCTGGAAGCAGATATAATAGCAATTAAAAAAAACATTGATTTGATGTCTCTAGCTCAAAGGATGCCCGTTTTACAGGACGTGTTTTAAATGACTGCCATTGCGCTTGTCTGAGTAATAAATCATTAATGGGTTGCATCTATTTTGAGACACCCCGTACAAAACACTTTTTTCTACTCAGTCAACACCATTGGTTTGCTTCTAAGAGAATTGGTTCAAAAGTAATTATTCCTATTTATTTCGACATAAACTATAACAGATACAGGAATTGCAATAATATAGTTGGTTTGATTTGGTTTTATGGCATATCAAGCATTGTTGGTAATTTAATGCCAAATTATATATATATATATATATATATATATATATATATATATATATCGAGCCATTGGCCTAATGAGTTGAGTGTTCGCCAATAGCCTAGGAAACCGGGGTTCAATTCCAGGTCGAGTCATACCAGCAGGACAATGCACCAGTCCACAACTCCATACTTGTCACAGTTTATTTGACTAAGATGAGCATCAAGACAGTTCCTCACCCTCCCTATAGTCCAGACCTTGCTCTCTGTGACTTTTGCTTATTCCCTAAGCTTAGAAGCTGTAGTTATGAGACAATTGAGGAGATGAAAGAGGCTGTGACGAAGGTCATTGACACGCTCACACAAGAGGACTTCTGTGGGGCTTTCCAGAAGTTGTCGGAACGGTACAACAAGTGCAATGCAGCCGGAGGAGATTACTTCGAAGGGGACTAGAGTTTCATGTGTGTACTATCAATAAAAGTGCCCAAGAGTCTACGGCAATTTTAAATATTTGTACAAAAAAGTCTGGAAACTTATTGAATGCACCACGTACATATATATATATGCGAAGTAAATTTTAAACGCTTATAAATCACAATTACTATTGTTTACATACATCCGCTTAACGGCTACCGATCGCTCAATTCATATATATGAAGAACCTTGCAATAAACGCTAATGGCAACGCGATTACTTCATTCACTAAAGAACTCAACCCTACCCACATATATACATACACACACACACATACATATATATGAAGATGAACGAACGTCCAATGTAATATCTTTTTTTAGTTGATCTCGCATATATATATATATATATATATATATATATATATATTTCTTTTAAATACCATGTCCGATGGCAAAAGCTCCTTGGTAGCGCCAGGAGTCGTAGTACCGCCTTGAGCTATCGAAACTCTGTTATCAGCCTGGTTTCCAGCTGATGAGGGCAGGGTGTCGCACGTTCTTTCTCACGTTGTATGATGAAAGAAAATATATATATACACACACACACACACACACATATGTATATATATATACACACACATATGTGTGTGTGTAATGTGTATATATATATATATATATATATATATATATATATACACAGTGTATCACAAAAGTGAGTACACCCCTCACATTTCTGCAGATATTTAAGTATATCTCTTCATGGGACAACACTGACAAAATGACACTTTCACACTATGAAAAGTAGTCTGTGTGCAGCTTATATAAGAGAGTTAATTTATTTTCCCCTCAACATAACTCAAAATATAGCCATTAAAAGCTAAACCCCAGCCAACAAAAGTGAATAGACCCCTAGGGAAAGTTGTGAATATTACCATACACCATGTCAACCCTCAATATTTTGTGCGGCCACCATCATTATCCAGAACTGCCTTTGCTCTCCTGGGCATTGAGTTTACCAGAGCTTCACAGTAGCCACTGGAATGCTCTTCCACTCCTCCATGACAACGTTGCGGAGCTCGCGGATATTTGAGACTTTGTGCACCTCCACCTTCCACTTGAGGATCCCCCAAAGTGTTCTATTGGGTTCAAGTCTGGAGACATGCTTGGCCAGTCCATCACCTTTACCCTCAGCCTCTTTAGTAAAGCAGTGGTCGTCTTGGAGGTGTGTTTGGGATCATTGTCATGCTGGATCACTGCCCTGCGACAGTTTCTGGAGGGAGAAGATAATGCTCTCCCGCAGTATTTCAAAGTACATTTTGGAGTTCATGTTTCCCCTCAATGAAATGTAACTCTCCAACACCTGCAGCACTCATGCAGCCCCAGACCATGACATTCCCAACACCATGCTTGACTCTAGGTATGACACACTTATCTTTGTTCTCCTCACCTGGTCGCCACCACACATGCTTGAAGCCATCGGAACCAAACAAATTAATCTTCATTTCATCAGACCATAGGACATGGTCCCAGTAATCCATGTACATTGTTGACATGTCTTCAGCAAACTGTTTGTAGGCTTTCTTGCGTATCGTCTTCAGAAGAGGCTTCCTCCTGGGGTGACAGCCATGCACACCAATTTGATGTAGAGTGCAGCGTATGATCAGTCTGACCCCCACCTTTTCAATCTCTGCAGCAATGCTGACAGCACTCCTACGCCGATCTTTTAAAGAAAGCACTTGGATGTGACGCTGAGGATGTGCGTTCAGCTTCTTTGGATGACCTACCCGAGGCCTGTTCTGAGTGGACCCCGCTCTTTTAGAATGCTGGATAATCTTAGCCATTGTGCAGCAGCTGAGTTTCAGGGTGTTGGCCATCTTCATGTAGCGCAACAATACGTCTTTTAAGATCCTCAGAGAGTTCTTTGCCATGTGGTGCCATGTTAGAACTTTCAGTGACCAGTATGAAAGAGTGTGAGAGCTGCACTACAAATTTGAACACACCTGCTCCCTATGCACATGGGCCTAGTAACACATGGGCCTAGTAACAGTAATGAGTCACATGACATTTTCGAGGGAAAATGACAAGCAGTACACCATTTGGACATTTAGGGATGTAGTTTCTTAGGGGTGTACTCACTTTTGTTGGCAGGGGTTTAGCTTTTAATGATTATATTTTGAGTTATTTTGAAGGGAAAATAAATTAACTCTGTTATATAAGCTGCACACAGACTATTTTCATTGTGTCAAAGTGTCATTTTGTCAGTGTTGTCCCATGAAGAGATATACTTAAATATCTGCAGAAATGTGAGGAGTGTACTCACTTTTGTGATACACTGTATGTATATATATATATATATATATATATATATATATATATGTATATACACACACACACACACAAACACACATACCTATATATATATATATATATATGTGTGTGTGTGTGTGTGTGTGTACACTAAACCAGTTTCAAATAATGCAGTGTTTACATTTATGGAAAAACATTTTTTTTGAATTTACCTTATTTATTGAATGACCGCCAGTGATAGAAGAATGAATTCTTTTTATTGAATTATTCTCTTATAAGTATTAGCATATTAAGATAATTATATAATTCATGACTGAAAAGGGCTGATTTAAAACGCCGCTTTTACTTTAATCATAGATATTTACCACTTTTTTTTGGTTTTAGACGGCAAGTGTGTGTGTGTGTGTGTGTAGCTACCTAGCCCCTCCACCTCGATAGGATTCGACGCAAGTTCAATTTTTAAACGAAATACTGCTGGAATAGATAGTTTTCGTTCTACTAGACTGGTTGCTTTACCAAGGCTAGAGAACCGAATGTGCCCTACTATTTGCTTATATTGACAGAAGAAAAGAACGATTATGTCTTTCCCAAGGCTACTCAATTCCCTCCGACAATATCCATGACACAAAGCACGGCTCCACCAGTATGAAACAATCAGTGACGGTCAAAATCACTACAGTAGTATTAGAATGCTAGGTTTATTCGCTAACCATTGTTTCACGATGAGGCAGCCCAGTGACCATCCGGCTCTGTGGGCTGGGGCTGTAGAATACACCGACTACCTCTTTGCACTGGAGTAAGACCACCCCAACGAGTCTGGCATGCATGGCACATTGGTTGTTGTTCTTCTTTAAGCAAGTAGGAATGTGTAATCTTTATGTGACCTATGCGCAGTCTGGATAATATGCCTTTTTTTTTTTTTTTTTTTTTTTTTTTTTACGCCTTTTTCTGAAGCTTCGTATCTATTCTCCTAATATAGGCTGGATTTCTAGGAGATGCTGCCTTTGCTGTTGTATGTGATTGTTTATTTTGATTTTTAATTCCGTATACAGAAGCTTAATTTTTTTTTCCGGGGCCATACTTAAGTCAGATCTAGCCGCTCTATCTGCTTGCTCATTTCCACTAATTCCTGTGTGGTTTGGAATGCAACATAGCAGTATTTCGTTATCATCTGACATTTTTTTTCCTAATTTACATAAGAGTTTTATAATTTATGGCTTGTCAAGTTTCTTGCTTTGCAACGATATTAACACTAACAACGAGTAAAAAAAAACAATGAATCCGATTTTTTTAAAAATTTTTGAATCAGATCGAGCGCCATATCTACTGCGCATGCTTCTGCATTGAATATGGAGGTATCGTTTGGAAGATGTTTTTTAATCGTTTTTTTTATTCATTTTATGTTGTAGCGCATCCTATTTTCTCCTGCTTTGATCCATTTTCTCTAGTTCTTCATGGAAAATTAGAGGAGGTGTTTTAGTTTTGTGACGTTTGCACGGAGAATTACTTTTGAAGTCTTTATGATCCAAAGTGTGATTTATGCTATGATTGTAGTATGTATTTTTGTAAAATTCATAATTGCTTTTTCTTTTACTGTTTCCACCCGAAGGCCGAAAGGTTTTATAACTTTTTCACTCCTTTGGAATAATTATCTATATTTTGGATGGTATGCATCATCCTATGAAGGATTAGATGGGCATAATTTTAATTTGATGTAATACTGGAGAGCTAATTTATTACTTCTGATATTTGCTGGAGCTTCGTTAACCTCTACATACCGACTCTCAACTGGAGATGTTTTGAAGGCTTCAAGTTCTAAACTCAGACCTCCATGGTAGATCGGGTTAAGTATTTTTAGATAGGTTTTCCTTGATGATTAGTAGATAAAATTACTATTATTTAATTTCGATTTAATCAATTTCAGTTGAGTGTTTCGATCTGCCCTCCACTCAGTGAGGGTACTATCACACGTAAGAGTTGTAATATCCTATTGCATTTAGCCTTCAAATATTTCAAGTGGGAAATAAAAGTTTTTTTTTTAATCAAATATTAACCCTAGAAAATTGTACTCATCTACAACTGGGATTTTTGTCCTTTCAAGTTTTAGGCCAGGATCGTTGTGTAGTTTTCTCTTATGACATTTTCTGTTACCCATTTGTTAATTTTGTCTAAGCATTGTTGGAGTTTGCGCTCAATGGTGTGTATATAAATTTAGACCTGTAACATATTAGGACGTCGTCTACGTATACAAATCCGTCCTCTCCTGGAGACAAGCATTTGGTTATGTTATTTATTTTTATATTGGACAGAGCCACGGACAATACACTGCCCTGAGGGACACTCTCTTCCCGTTTTTTTTATATATTCGGAGAAAATTTTGGGAACTAACAAATGATATTTAAGATTTTCTAGAAATTAAAAATGAGCTATCAGGGGGAAGAAATCCTTTTATATTCGCTGAACGTGTGGAAATTCCATAGCATGATTAGCGAGTTGAAATTTTACGAGAATGTATGAGGTAAATCCAATTATTAATATCAAGAGCACAACACTCCGAAAACGAAACTGAGCTGGAATAAAAAAAATAAAAAAAAGTGAGTTAAAAGTTTGCAGACGCAATTAAGTGCTGTTACTCAAAGTTTCACTTAGAAACTACAATCAACAGACAGGCCGGTCGGCTGAGGCTGCAGAATACACTGAATGCATCTGTGTACAGGGATAAGACTTCTCGCAACGAGTGTCCTAGATATGACACTAAACAATCTGATGGTGAGTCTCCGGTAATGCTGGAGCTTTGGGGAATGCGGAGTACCACTTCATTACCATCGCTCCCAGGTCCACTCTGAGTGGTAGCACCTGATTAGGTCCTATCCGGTGATCAAATAGAACTGTTTGATATTTAAACTGAGTACAACTACCGTAAATTACAGCGTGTAAGTAGGCTTTTCAAGTTTGAAACAACTTCTACCAAACTGGAAGTCTCCTTATACGACAGAGCTAAAATCAAGATCTTTCTACTGAATGGCTAACTGGTGGTAAAAGTTTAGATTTTTGCCTTGTCCTTTAAGTCGACCCCTAGTTTTGTAGAGATTTTTTCTGGCTTAAAAGGTCGACTAATACGCCCTCATTTACTATAAGAGAGAGAGATTTTTATCTTGCATAATATTTGTGAAAAATACAATCCTCATGTAAACAAACCAGTGAAATAGACGAAGACTTATAAAGACTTATATTCCTCACACAATGCAAAAAAAAAAAAAAAAATGACAGCATGACGTAGGAACGGAAATAGGGTGGACATGTTTGGAAAGATAAGTGTAAAAACACCTTTCACGATTAAGAAAAAAATAATGATAAATTAGTCCCAGGATTTGTAGTATGACCTGCTTACTGCAATGGAACAGAATTACATCATTTACAGAATTTTCTAAAATCTTATTCCCACAAAGAGGCAAGTCCTCCCATAATACTGAAGAGAAATAGTGCTATGAGAAAACTGTTTGACGGATTTCAAAGCAGGAAGAAGAAAAAGTAAACACCCACCTGATATAAAAAAATGTAATATAAAAAATAATGATAACTTAGTCCCAAACTCAGGAGTAGGATCTACTAGATGTATTGAATCACATCGTTGCATAAAGAAAGAAGAATGGTGGTATAGAAGGGATTTTCTATTAAATTCAGTAAGATTTTTTTTCAAGGTTTCAAGCTTTTGGAAAACTATAATCGTCAGATGAAACTTGTATCATCTGAGAATTCTATTTGAGCATTTTTTTGATTTCAGAAAAACATTTTTGAAACGATTTGTTCACTCACTCATTAAAACCTCCTAATAATTAGTGTTTATTTGTTTGATCATTCTTTTTTGTTAAATCCAAATATTAACCTCATTAAGGTGTTGGAGGTTTCATCAGACAATTTTATTTTTTCAAGTATATGGTATTTTTGGTAATGAAGCCGACATAAGGTGGTGGGATAAAAATTTATCATATATATATATATATATATGTGTGTGTGTGTGTATGTGTGTCTGTATTTACCAACCTCTCCTCACCAGTAAGATACGACACAATGTCTTTTAAGGCTGGTTGTCATGCCGAGACCGAGAGATCCTTGTCTGTCTTACTATATACCCATAGCTGGGAGAAAAATTCTTGGCTGCATACCTTTTTCAAGGGTATTAGTGGTAAATGAAATTCAAACAACCTACTCCAGGTTCTGAACTTGGTCACTATATATATACATTCAAAGGGTGCGATGAGTAAAGCGTCATATAAATTACGAAAAAATTGAAGTAACACTGACATCTCACTTTTTCAGAATTACCCGAAAATATCTTAATACCATAAATTTATTCAAAGAAATCACTACAACCATAGCATCTAGACAACTTCGTAATCTACTGCTAGCTTTACCGGCGGTCTCTTTGTTTAAATTGGTAAATGCTGCTGTTATCCTTGCCTTCAGTTCATCTTTGGAGCTTCACAGAGTTATTTTGGTCTTTAACTCAAGCAAGTCCCACACTTAATAATCAAAGCGATTGCAATCTTGGGGTGGGGTAGGATAGCCATATATTAAGGCTGATGTGATCGCAGAAGTTATCTCATAGCTAAGACTTTGTTATCCTGCTTGTGTAGCATGGCACAGAAACCTGTTGCGAGACGCAGTGTCTTCCAGCTGCTACTCTATCGATCAGAGATAGCACCCGCCCAGTCTAAACAAAGGCAGACTTGAGGCCGTAAGGCCCCCGGCTTCGGCTGGGCCACCTTCGGGGGTGCAAGCTGCATCAAAGTCCAGCAGGGCTCGAGCTTCGGCTCATGCCCGACCTTCCCCTCCCCTAAACCCCCTCTATAATTGACCTTGTGTCGAGTCTTGTTTGATGGGAGGCAGTGGCAAATATAGAGGGACAGCATTGCCGTCTCAAAGCACTTGACATAGTCCTCCATTTTGAGTCTGAGGCCATGTGGGAAGATGAATGAAGGCAGAACGTGACCATTACTAATCCTATTTACCGCTCGGGCAGGATATGACACAAGGTCAATTTTTAAGCAGAATTTAACAGGTTTGAATTCAGAGTTTTCCTTCTCCTAGACTAGTTGCCTCACCAAGGCTGAAGAACCCAGTCTGTCCTATTGGATTCATACCTTTCCCAATGGTATTAGTGCTATGTGAAATGCAATAAATCTCGTCCAGGATTTGAACTCGTGTCGCCGTATCCATTTCCTCCGATGATAACCATTACACCACGGGCACCTCCACCTGGCACCATTACTAATGATCTTCCGAAACATCATAATGTGATCTGGGTGTTTGCGTTTTTTGAATATGAATCTATACTCAAACTGACACCCGAACATTCTGAAATATTCATATTGGTGCTTCCTGTATCGTAAGCCGTTTCCAAATTTCTGGAGGAGTGAATTACGTCATGGTGCTGTTTTCCTTACAGACAGTGCCCACCTGAGTTTAGTTTGTTACACAGTGGAAAAAATATTCAATAAAATGCATGCGCTAAAATGGTGACTAAAAATGGCGATAATTTACCCATCTCATCCAATCTATAAGAAATAAAGTACAAGATATCTATGGCGCACCTGAACTTACGAAAATCTGACACAACATGGAATGTAAATGGTTAACCATATGTAATTAACTAAAAAAAAAAAAAATAAAAAATAAAAACGCTGAATCGACTTAAGTTTTTTTTTTTTTTTTTTCGTGATCCATTCAAAAAGTTTATCAGTTACATTTAATATACAAAAAGAAAAAATGAATAAAAATCAAATAAAAACCTTACATTATCTTGTTTGAGTGGGAGTTTGTCCGCTCATATACATTGAAAACAACAAGAATATCTGATTTCGATTCAGTAAGTAAGAAGTCATACAGCTTGATAATCCAATATCTAAAAGATAAGCTATGAATACAGATAACACGGGGAAAAAAAGCAGTCTTTCTGCCCCCCCCGCTCCACTTTTCATCTAAATTTCTTAATTTTGTTCTCTGTAAGACACAGAGATGGTCATTTGGTTTGGTTTGATTTTATGGCATATCAACCATTGTAGGTTATTTAATGCCAAATCCTCTTTATACATAGATATTAAATATGTAGGATTTCGTTTGGTCGGCTTTTATGGCATATCAAACATTGTAGGTTATTTAATGCCAAATCCTTTTTATACATATATATCAAATATAGAGGATTTGGTTTGGTTTTATGACATATCAACCATTGTAGGTTATTTAATGCCAAATCCTTTTTATACATATATATTAAATCTATAGGATTTGTTTTGGTTGGGTTTTATGGCATATCAACTATTATAGGTTATTTAATGCCAAATCATCTTTATATACATATTAAATATAATGATTTGTAAACACGATCTGTCAATAAGATTTCTTAACAAGCCTGAGCTCTTTTTTTCTTTATTTTGACACAAAGTTAAATGGTTTTAGCACTAAAAATTTAACACCAGTCGTTTGTTTGCAAGCATTTAGATAGATATACAGAATATGTAAGAGATTAGTTTGTTGGTAATTTCCTTTTTAAATGAGTCAGAACTAATTTGATTGCACATGAGTATTACTATTGTTTCTACACATTTAAATGCTTTCAATTATTGCTATCTAACATTTATAATTCTGTTCAATATTAATCATTAGTTTGCACATAGTGAAGTGGTTAAAAGAATTGCTATTCAACACAAATTATTTTATTCAAATTACTAATTTGTTTACACACAGTTAAATAGTTCCAAGCGTTTCTTTGTATATCTAACAATTCAATAAAACATCAGTCATTTCTTCAGTCAATTCTTTATTAGATGATTTAACAGTTCAATTTAGCATTAGTCATTTGTTTGCGCTCAGTTGAAATGTCAAACAGTTCTATTTGATCACCAGATAGGACCTAATCAGGTGCTTCTATTCCGGGCCTGAGTGAATCTGGGAGCCATGGTAATGAAGTGGTACTCTGCATTCCCCAAAGCTCCAGCATTACTGAAGCTCCACCATCAGATTGTTTAGTGTCATATCCAGGACACTCGTTGCGAGAAGTCTTATCTCTGTTCAGAGATGCATTCGGTATATTCTGCAGCCTCAGCCGACCTGCCTGTCTGTTGATTGTAGTTTCTAAGTGAAACTTTGAGTAACAGCACTTAATTGCATCTGCAAACTTTTAACTCAATTTTTTTTTTTTTTTGGTTTTATTCCAGCTCAGTTTCGTTTTCGGAGTGTTGTGCTCTTGATATTAATAATTGGATTTACCTCATACATTCTCGTAAAATTTCAACTCGCTAATCATGCCATGGAATTTCCTCACGTTCAGTGAATATAAATTTATTTCTTCCCCCTGATAGCTCATTTTTAATTTCTAGAAAATCTTAAATAGTATTTGTTAGTTCCCGAAATTTTCTCTGAACATGTTCGTAAAGAAGATAATGTATCTCACAATGAAGGATGAGATCGCTATATTCTTCCGAATATACAGCTAAACGTTAAATATATTCTCTGAAGTATCGTCTGTTTATTTGAAACTGGGAACAGGCTCCAAAATTAAGGTTGTATTAACAATACTCGGACTTCGTATTGTTACACTAGATATTTTTCTTCATTAACACGAACCTATACTCTTGACCTGTCAGTGAGGCTTAGAATATCCCCACTATATCCCTAGCAGAGTGGGTAAGATCTCTAGAAGACGAGTGTGGTGTCTTGGGCCTGACATTAAACTTAATCCGATGGTGAAACGTTTTCTTTAGCTCTCGGGAGTGTAGAGCCATCCCTTCGTTGACATTACTCCCAGGCTCACTCTGAGATGGAGTGGTAGAACCTGTTAGAATACCGTCATTTAGTTAAATAGATCTCTTTAAAAATCATTAATATTAGATAGGAATACTTGAAGCCATATAAGTATGTGTATACTATAATTGTTTAAAAAGCTATAATTGTGATTATTGAATGGCTAGTGGATGGGAAGATATTTTAGTCGAGTCCCTACTCCCCAATAATCAATATTAGCATCATTATATCTATGATATACTAGTACTAAACACAACGAAAGAACAGACAAGATAAAAACCATTTATTTGTACATAGAAAGAAATTCAACTTTTTATTTACTTAATTTATTAACAAGTGGTATTGATACAAAAAATACACAAACCTGTTCCAACAATAAGAATTATTTACAAATTATTCCATAAACAAGCAGTTAGTGGAGGTTAAAAAATAGAAAAAAAAGGCTTCCGTAAATAAGATTACTATGTGACTTTTGTGTTCCTGAGGAAGGATCAAGGACAACCTCTCTACCGTTTCAAGACCAGATGCAGAGCAGAATGGGTTTTTTTGCAACTGTTGCATCACTCCACTACCGTAAATACAAATTGTCTTAAGATAATTATTTATTGTATTCTAGAATTGAAACTATATAATTGCTTTTAAATGAATAATAGACTTCGGTAAAGAAGGTTAGTAGGCCGTAAACAACAATATTAAATAACCATCTAAGCTTGGATTCAGGTAGAGTACTGGTATTACTGCCACAAGCTTTCTGAAGAGTTTGAAAATTTGATCAAAATGTCTACTACCCCTAGCATTTACAAATAGTACCCAGATCAAAATTAGCATTATCCTTCACGATTTTGCAGTTTTATTTTATGTCAGAGTATAATTGACTCGCGTGTAAATTTTAGACAATGACAATTTTTTCCTTGTCCCTATGGTACAAAAATTACTTACCCGCCGGTTTTAATTGAAGAAAGACGCCATTTTACTTGGCAGATCACGAATTGCTACCTTCCTGGTTCGGCACAGGTAATTGCGAGTAGGACTGAAACGTACAAGGAAAGCCCCCCCCCTTCATTGTCTCAGTGAACTGACTAAAGGCAAAGAGAAAGTCTATGTAAAAATGCTTGCATTTGAACACGTAATAAACAGCTGCAACGCTTTTAAAAGCCACTATCACACGTTTTGTATAGATTTTCACAGCCTCGATTTAATTCGTAAAATCTTTTCTGCTAGCTGAAGCTAAGCATATCAATACTTCGCGTTAGAGGCATAAACGTGTTATTCATAATTTACTATAACCAGCTGAGATATTCAAATAAGTAAATCATTTTAACTCACAGCCCTGTCGATGAGGCTTAGAATACGTTGACTGTATCCCCTAGATAAAGGTAAGGCCCCCAATCCCCCAAAGGCAGGAGATCCTTGGTTGGACACTAAATTGCATCTGAAGTTGAGGCTCCAGTACTGGAACTTTGGAGATTAAGTACCCCTTCATTGCCTCTATTCTCAAGTCCACTCTGATCTGAGTACCTGTTTGACTGACATCTCACCGTGACAGTGTGGCACAAGGCTGTTTTTAGTGGGGTCCACGCGCGAATCGAGACTCATGTGCGACGGATGAAAAATTCTTGACTTCGCCGGCATTCCCCTTGAGGGGCGCCTCAGGCACCAAACAATAAACACAGTCCTGCCGAAGCGAGCAAAGATCTGGGGGGACGGCCCCTTGATGTCAAGTGTCATAGTTCACCCACAACCGTCCGGCACGAATGCCAGGCTGCGGCTCCAAACGGCGTGGGTGGAGGTGAACATTTGAAAACTATTCGTATTCAATAGGACCGTGTGCAAAATAAAAGAACCCAAATTGACAAAAACAAAAACTTAAACAATGACACAAAATATGAATATTAACGTACAATAAACGCGATTCCCTAACCTCTTGACGTTGTGTTAAAATCGATCACTCAATCTCTTCTACATCTCTCAGTCTTTTCACTGTCTTACGACCTCCCTATTTATATATATTTATATATATAGTGAATGAATAAGACATTATGAAAAGGTTTTTTTCTTAAACCAGAAAAGTGCTCAAATACTTGTCAGTAGAGCAGGATAAAACCTAAAATGAATTAATATTTTCTCACCTTCGCATATCAGTCTCATGACTATAAGTTTAATGTATTTGGGGGAAAATATAGTCTTCAGATAAATCATACAAGTAGAATGAACTAAGAAGGGTTTATAAATACTCAACATTCTGTGCCGAATGCAAAAAAATGGCTGCGTTGCATAGGAATAGAATCAGGGAGGAAAAGGTGGTAAAAAAACTCCTTCCGTTTCTTTAAAACATATAAAAGATTAGTAAGAAATTATATATATAATTTTGGACATAGCCACAAAATTGGCATTTATCGAGTGACGTTGTCTCTGTTTACCCTCGTCTGAGAGCTACATATGCTCTATCGCCGATATCGAGCACTCTTTATTTATAAATATTGCAAACTAAATCATATTGAAATATAAGATAACAAAGATGAAACAAGAAAAAACTCACAACTCAGTGTTTCACATGTTCAATCAAACAAGTCTGATTTTGTCAGTCGTGAGTTTTAATTCTGTTTTATTATTTTATTTCATACTTGAAATATATTGTGGAATTGTTTGTGCATTGAGCATTGTAAAAGTTTTACGGATTAAAAACGGTTTTTTTTTTTTTTTTTTTTTTCAAGCTTAGTCGGCTAGGGCTGTAGAATACACCGACTGCATCTCTACTCAGGGGTAACCTCAAACAGTCTCAGGGATTTGGGGAATGTAGAGTACACCCAAATTGCTATCGCTCCCAGGTTCAAACTGACCCGAAATAGTAGGACTTGATAGGGTTTAATCTATAGGTTAAATAGAACTGTTTTACATCTAAACTGAGCGCAAACAAATGACTTAAGCTAAGTTGAATTTGTAGAAATAGAACTGTTTGATCATTTAACTGCCTGTAAATAAATGACTGATATTGAATCGTTAGTAATACATAATTATACCATTTAACAGTGTGTAAACGAATGAACAGGGTTCAATAGAATAATTTGTGTTAAATAGCAATAATTGTAACCACTTCACTGTCTACAAACAAAGGGTTAATTTTGAATCGATTTATAAGTGTTACCGGCTCATTGACTTAGTGGGTAGAGTGTTCGCCAATGGTCCGGGAGACCTGAGTTCAATCTCAGGTCGGATCATAGCAAAGACTTTTAAAATAGTACTTGATACCTCCTTGCTTAACATTCAGCAATATAAGGTGCGTATCAATGGTAAAGTGGAGCAATCCAGGGAAAGAAGTTGCGCTCTCCCCTACTCCTCGATGTAGTAGCTATTGAAAATGGAGCCTTCTGGTCGCCATCGATTACAGTCGCCAACTTTACTTATAAGAGTTAATTATCAATAATTGAAACCATTTGACTGTATAGAAACAATAACAATACTAGTGTGAAAACTATTTAGTTCTAACTCATTAAAAACAAGCGACTATCAAATTGTTACCGTTACATTGCAAGACTTAAAACCGTTTTACAGTGTGCAAAAAAAAAATGAGCTCAGACTCGTTTAAAAATGTTTTTTTACAAATGTGTTGACAAATCGTATATTTTGAATATATGTAAGAACAGGATTAGGCAGTAAATAACCTACAATGGTTGATACACCATAAAACCCCAACCAATCAACTAAAAACGCTCTTAGTGTTTAATTTTCATCATTCGCTTGCACAAATGCACAAGCGAATTCGCCGTGCGTAACGCGGCTTTGGGCTGGCTGTGTAAGCAACTTGGTCGTTTCGCAACAAGCCCTTTACGCTTACACGCAATATGCAGTATTCGAAATGTCATCATATAAACTCATAGACGAAATGTACTGTATTATCTTTAACCAAAAACTAAATTTAGTTATCTTTTTCATTCATTATACAAGGCTCACTAAATAAGTTTCCAGACTTTTTTCGTATGGGCACTTTTATTGATAGTACACACATGAAACTCTTGTCCCCTCCGAAGCAATCTCTTCCGGCTGCAATGCACTTGTTGTACCGTTCCAACAACTTCTGGAAGGCCCCATGGAAGTCCTCTTCTGTGAGCGTGTCAATGACCTTCGTCACAGCCTCTTTCATCTCCTCAATTGTCTCATAACGATAGCCTCTAAGTTTTTCCTTGAGCTTAGGTAATAACCAAAAGTCACAGGGAGCAAGGTCTGGACTATAGGGAGAGTGAGGAACTGTCTTGATGCCCATCTTGGTCAAATAGTCTGTGACGAGGATGGAGTTGTGGACTGGTGCATTGTCCTGGTGGAAATGCCACAGACCCGATTTGAAGAGTGCTGGCCTTTTCCCTTGGAATCTCTTCCTGAATTCTCTTAAAACCTCAACATAGTATTCCTTGTTGACTGTCTTTCCAGTGGGAACCCAGTGCAAGTAGATCATGCCAGTGCTGTCAAAAAAGGGATCATCAAAGGTTTGTGGGTGGATTTGCTCTGTCTGGCTTTCTTGGGTCTGGGAGAGCCAGTATGCTTCCGCTGGGAACTCTGTCTCTTGGTCTCTGGGTCATAGCAGTTGATCCAGCTTTCATCGCAGGTCACCAGAGCATCAAGAACTGCGGGGTCTGAATTGATTAGATCGACCATCTCCCTGCTGTCATAACAACGTCTTTCTTTCTGATCGTTTCTGGGCACCCTTGGGAAAAACTTCGCTCAAATCTTCCGCATCTTCAGTTCCTCACGCTTAATTGTGTACAGTTCCCACACTGACATCAAACTGCACTTATTGTCTCTATAGACACACGATGGTCCTTATCCATGAAATTCTTTGTTTGGCCAATCAACTCTGGTGTTCTGACTTCCTTACTCCTCCCACGCCTCATCATCACTCACAGACTCCCTGCCTTCCTTGAATCTCTTATGCCACTCAAAAACTCATGCTCGATTCATGCAAGATGCTCCAAAAGCAGTCTGAAGCATTCCATACGTTTCTGTGGCCTTTATTCCAAGTTTAAAACTGAATTTTATTGTATATCATTCTTCTAAAGTGTCCTTACGCCCAGATTGCATTTTTGAAATTCGCCAGCTGTGACAATCAGGCTTTAGTATGATGTATTCCAATTCCTGCTGTAGCTGTTCATTTGAACCTGAAATCATAAAAATTGGTCAGTCATCTCATAAAATGTATAGCAATAGCATACTAAATTTTCAAGAGTCTACGACAATTTTAAATGCCTGTACAAAAAAATCTGGAAACTTATTGAAGGTACCTCGTATTCAATTCATATCAAACACAGCTCTATAAATAAGATTCTGAGAGCTTTAGATATTTCTTCAGTCATGATTCTTTCAAGAATTTGGATTTTAATAGAAAAAGGAATATTGGCGTCATCATCTTCTATTACCAAACTTTAGTAAGGCAAGAGCGTAGTCGGCTGTTTCTCTGCAGAGGTGTAAGACTCCCACCCCAACGAGTGCCCTGGATATGACACTAAACTGCATCTGATGGTGAGGCTCCAGTCTTGGAGTTTTGGTGAATGTGGAGTACCCCTTCATTGCCATTACTCCCAGGTCTACTCTGACTCAGAGTTGTAGTACCTGTTAGAGTCCCATTTATGGGTCAAATAGAACTGTTTAATCACTTATACTACTAAAAACCATTTAATTGTGTGCAAACAAATGATTTACGTTAAATTGAGTTATAGTTTTAGATACCATTAGTTGAAATCATTTAGGGTCTTGGGTATGATATTAAACTGTATTTGATGCTGAGGCTCCAGTTCTGGAGATCAAGGGAAAGGGGAGTATCGCTTCAATGCCGTTACTCTCCAGTCCTCTTCGACCCAGAGTGGGAGTACCAGTTATTATCCAATCTAAGGATCTATAGTAAAGATCTATTTTACCAGCTGATCAGTTGTGACGGTAGAGTGGATTTATATCTGCCGTAGTCCAGTACGTTACAAAAAGTAGCAAGACAGATTCTTTTTAGCATAGTCAAATAGATTGATTTTATTGTATATCAACACTTGAAGGTTAGTTATGCTAAATATTGTTTTTATATATGTGTTATATAATTAAGGAATAATTTTTTTATATTAATCATTTTTCGTTAATTATACTTTATCATTCAGTTTGGTAAGGCTTTGAACTATTCGAGTCTTTTAGTTCAGGGCATCGTCATGGGGTGCAGTTTTACGTTAGCGTGCAATAGATATGACAATTACCCTTATCATAATAAAGCCCCTGGCAGGAAATGGGCTGGAGTGTCGATGACGTCATACTCGGAAGTGATGGTCCTGAGAATTTGAGAATTTTGAAAAAGGTCAGTTGAAAGTTGACATTGGACTATGGAGGCAGAGAACTGAGTTGAGAGTTGGGGATTCGGCCATTGAGTCGAAGAGTCAAATTTTTTTAAACACCACGAGATGTGTCGAACGTTGGGGGTGGGGTTAGCATAGTATGAATACGGAAGACTTTTAAGAATTGTGTCTCTCTCTTCGTGTCGAAAAACCGAAGTCAGAAGTTAATAAAACCGTTCGTACCTGAACAAGAGTCCGCCTGTAACTGTATTGTGTAGTTTGCATGTATATTCGTGTAGTATACAACATATATATATATATATATATATATATATATATATATATATATATATATATATATATAATTTGGAAACGAAAAGTTTGTTGGTAGCATTTTAAACAAACCAGAGCTCATTTGTTTGCACAGTTAAATGGTTTTAAGTATTCCTAACAATAATAGTTTTATTTGTACATAATTAAATGGTTTTAAGCATTTCTCATAAACACTAGTAATTTTATTCAACATGAATGGTTTCAAGTCTTGTAAATGATTAAATCGTTCTATTTGATCCATATGCTAACATGTCCAAAACGAAATTACTTTTGATATAACACAAAAAACGAAATTATCTTTGATACAACAGAAAAACGAAATTAAATATTAAATACATGATTTGTAAACACATTTTGTAGATACACACAATTAAACGATCAAACTGTTTTATTTCTATTAATTCAATTTAGTATAAGTCAACAAAGTTAAAAAGGTTCCTAGTATGGCTATGCATCACTAACAATTCAATTAAACATCGGTCATTTGTTTAGACGATCAAACTTTTTTTATTTAACATTTGTTAAATTTGTTTGCTCTTAGTAAATAATGTCAAACAGTTCTATTTGACCAATAGATAATCCCCTATGAGGTGCTACCACTCCGGACTTGAGTGGACTTGGAAGTGATAACAGTGAAAGGTTACTCCGCACTCCCCAAAGCTCTAGCATTACTGTAGCCTCACCATCAGACTGTTTACTGTCATAACCAGGACACACGTTATGGGGTATGTTTTGCCTCTTGGCAGAGATACAGTCGGTGGATTTTACAACCCCAGCCGACTGGGTTGGTTAAAATTTGAGATAACTCTACATTCACCAAAGCACCAGGACTTGACCATAACCATCAGATGCAGTTTATAGTCATAAACAGGACATTTGTTGTGCGGGGTCTTAACCCTTTGCAGAGATACAGTCGGTGTATTCTATAGTCTCAGCTGACTTGGCAACAGACGATTCTTGGTTGCCATAGATTTTTATATGACTGCTAGATAACCAGTTATGTTTCCACTATAACAGCCGCTCATTATAATATTGATGCTTCTATTTACTTGGTTGGTGTGTTATGGCATATCAACACTTGTAGGCTATTTAATGCCAAATCCTGTTTATACATATACGTGGTGTCTTCCATAAGTTTGCAGACTTTTTTCGAACAGGCATTTAAAGTTGTCGTAGACTCTTGAAAATTCATTGTGTTATTGTTATACATTTTATGAGATGACTAATTTTATGATTTCACGTTCAAATGAACAGCTACAGCAGCAATTGGAATACACCCTACTAAAGCCTGATTGTCACAGCTGGTGAATTTCAAAAATCAATTTGGACGTGAGAACACTTTAGAAGAACGATATGCAATAAAATTCTGTTTTAAACTTGGAAAAAATGCCACAGAAATGTATAGAATGCTTCAGACTGCTTTTGGAGCATCTTGCATGAATCAAGCATGAGTTTTTGAGTGGCATAAGAGATTCAAGGAAGGCAGGGAGTCTGTGAGTGATGATGAGGCGTGGGAGGAGTAAGGAAGTCAATAAACGACAGTTGATTGGCCAAAGGGTTAGGGTTACTATGTTGAGGCTTTAAGGGGGTTCAGGAAGAGATTCCTTGGGAAGAGGCCAGCACTTTTCAAATTGGGTCTGTGGCATTTCCACCAGGACAATGCACCAGTCCACAACTCTATCCTTGTCACAGACTATTTGACCAAGATGGGCATCAAGACAGTTCCTCACCCTCCCTATAGTCCAGACCTTGCTCCTTGTGACTTTTGGTTATTCCCTAAGCTCAGAGGCTGTCGTTATGAGACAATTGAGGAGATGAAAGAGGCTGTGACGAAGGTCATTGACACGCTCACACAAGAGGACTTCTATGGGGCTTTCCAGAAGTTATCGGAATGGCACAACAAGTGCAATGCAGCCGGAGGAGATTACTTCGAAGGGGACTAGAGTTTCATGTGTGTACTATCAATAAAAGTGCCCATACGAAAAAGTCTAGAAACTTATCGTGTTCACCTCGTATATTTTATATGATTTGTACGCGAATAATTTGTATGAAACATTATTTTTAAACAAGCCAGAACTCATTTTTTTGCGCACTGTTAAATAGTTTCAGGTAATCCTATCACTAACAGTTCTATTTAATAATAATCATGTGTTTGTATATTGTTAAAAGGTTAAGTATTAATAATACAAATAATAATCAATAATCTGGGGCTGTAGAATACACCGACTGCACCTCTGGAGAAGGGTAAGATCCCATTCCTCCGAACGACTGTCCTGGATATGACCCGAAACAATCTGATGTTGAGGTTCCAGTGATGTTGGAACTTTAGGGAATGCGGAGCACCCCTTCACTGCCATCGCCCTCAGGTCCATTCTGGCTCGGAGTGGTAACATCTGATTGGACCCTATCTATGGGTCAAATAGAACTAAACTGCGTACTTATGCTAAATTGAATTGTTTAAAATTAAACTGTTTTAACATTTAACTGTGTGTTGACAAAAACTGTACAAATTCTAAACTGAATTGTTTGAATTGGATCTATTTGGCTAAACTGAACAGTTTGAAATAGAAATGTTTTTGACATTCAAACTACGTACTTATGCTAAGCTGAATTGTTTGAAGTGGAACTGTTTTTGTATGCTAAACTGAATTGTTTGAAATAGAACTGTTTTTGACATTGAAACTGTATTTACCCTAAATGAATTGTTTAAAATAGAACTGTTTTGAGTTTTAACTGTGAGTAAACAAAATCTAAACTTATACTGAACTGAATTGTTTGAATTAGAACTGTTTGAATAAACTGAATAGCTTGAAATAGAAATGTTTTGGATGATTAAATTGTGTGCTTATGCTAAACTGAATTGTTTGAAATAAAACTGTTTATTTGTATAAAAATGGATTTGGGGTTAAATAACCTACAAAGGTTGCTGTCATAAAACCCAAACAAACAAACAATTCTAAATGGTTTCAAGTGTTATTTATTGTTTACACACAGTTAAATGGTTTCAAGTATTGCCATTCAACACTAATAATTCTATATGTGTTCATCTTGTCTTACTTTCTTATGTGTTCATTGTTTGTATATCACAGATATATTAATGCTGATATTGGTCCTTGGAGTGTGGGAACTCTGACTAAAACATCTTCCCCACCACTAAGCATTCAATAAAAGAATCTTACACTCTTGAGTCCTTCCTAAATAGAAGCTGCCAACTTCACCTCTGCAGAGGGTTAACACCCCTCTCCTCCAGTAAGGTCATCTGTTAGCCATGAGTGGTGACCCATAATGCTTGGGGATAATTGTTGTATAGTATACTGTGTCGTTATTAACAACGAGGAACACGCATGTATATAAAAATATAAGATTATATTTTTATTTTCGTTGATGATACTTGTGTGGAGCAGAGAGCAATCTCAGAGAGTTCGCGCACGGAGGGGCTGTCGGGAGACGGACGAGCCAGTGAACAACTGACTTTAGCCGAAATTCGGGAACTTACATAATCTACAACTCTCACGTGACCAGCAGCAATTCCTCTTTTTCGTTAACCATGGTTATGCCCACATCTCACTTCTTTGCTTTTCATTGGTTATGTTGTCTGCTTCCCATTGGCTACTTGCCCAAGCCCGGTTCTGTGGGCGTACGCATCTGCCACTATCACCGAATTCAAAGACGCCCACTGTTCGGTGATTTTCCGATATCTTCAACCAGATGCACCTGTTTTCAACATAACAACTCTGGGCATGGTGACATTTCGGCAATCACCTTGTTGATATTATCCTTGAGCGGATATGATCCTGTCAACATCCTCTAATACACAGCACCTGTGGACATGATGACATTTCGGTGATCACACCGGTCTTATCAATCTATCTCTCAACAACATCCGCCGTATTCACACCCGCAGGTCACGTTGATATATTACATAATATCCTGGTGATTAGGTAGTCCATGATCTGGTAACTAAAGCGGTCATGTGACATGCAACTCTTTACTTTAGCCCTTACGGGGAAGACGAATGATCAGGGAGGTTCAATCCGATCAATAGACTGGTCATGTCAATCCCTATTACCTATATGATTGTCCTGATCATATTTTTCATCATTATAAATGTTTTTTTTTTCATCTACGTGGTGTCTTCAATAAGTTTCCATACTTTTTTCGTACAGGCATTTAAAGTTATAGTAGACTCTTGAAAATTCAGTATGTTGTTGCTATACATCTTATGAGATAACTGACCAATTTTTATGATTTCAGGTTAAAATGAATAGCTACAGCAGGAATTGGAACACAACCTACTAAAGCCTGATTGTCACAGCTGGCGAATTTCAAAAATGCAGTCTGAACTTTAGAAGAACGATATGCAATAAAAATGCCATGCGATGAAAGCTGGATCTACTGGTATGACCCAGAGACCAAGAGACAGAGTTCCCAGTGGAAGCATGCTGGCTCTTCCAGACCCAAAAAGGCCAGACAGAGCAAATCCACCCTCAAACTTTTGATGATACCTTTTTTAACAGCACTGGGATGATATACATGCACTGGATTCCCACTGGACAGACAGTCAACAAGGAATACTATGTTGAGGTTTTAAGGGAGTTCAGGAAGAGATTCGGTCGGAAGAGATCAGCACTCTTCAAATTGGGTCAGTGGCATTTCCACCAGGACAATGCACCAGTCCACAACTCCATCCTTGTCACAGACTATTTGACCAAGATGGGCATCAAGACAGTTCCTCACCCTCCCTATAGTCCAGAGCTTGCTTTTGGTTATTCTCTAAGCTCACAGGCTGTCGTTATGAGACAATTGAGGAGATGAAAGAGGCTGTGACGAAGGTCATTGACAGGCTCACGCAAGAGGACTTCAATGGGGCGTTCCAGAAATTATTGGAACGGTACAACAAGTGCATTTCAGCCGGAGGAGATTACTTTGAAGGGGACTAGAGTTTCATATGTGTACTATCAATAAAAGTGCCCATACGAAAAAAAGTCTGGAAACTTATTTAATGATCCTCGTATTTGTTGATTGATTTTTAAGAATTAAACTTTTTTTTATCCTTATTTTTTTTTTTTTTTTTGACATTGGCCCAGCGGTTAGAGTGTTCGCCAATGGCCCGGGAGACCTGGGTTCAATCCCAGGTCGAGTCATACCAAAGACTTTAAAAATGGAACTTGATACCACCTTGCTTAACACTCAGCATTATAAGGTACGGTTCAAGGGTAAAGTGGAGCAATCCTGGGAATGGAGTAGCGCCCTCCCCTACACCTTGGTGTAGTAGCTATCGAAAAGGGAGCCTTCGGGTCACCCTCGACTATGGTCGCTAACTTTACTTTACTTATCCTTATAAAATCTTATTCCTTATCGATCAAGAAGCTTGAAAAGGCCGACTCATATTCTTATTTTCGGAGAGCTACCAAACTCATAAGTTAATGTTATCCACATCTCTGCCCAAACCGAAAGTCCTTTTTTTTTCTTTTTGCAGGGATGGGGAATGTTAACTAACAGACTGATATGGCAACTCTTTAATGGAGGTGCCCGTGGTGTAGTGGTTATCGTCGTAGCAAATGGACACGGCGACACGAGTTCAACTCCTGGACGAGACTGACAGCATTTCACATAGCACTAATACCCTTGGGAAAGGTATGAATCAAATTATTCTCCCTCCAGCTATGGGTAAATAGTAGGGCAGACTGAGTTCTTCAGCCTTGGTGAGGCAACTAGTCTAGGAGAAGGAAAACTCTGAATTCAAACCTCTTAAACTTCGCTTAAAAAAATTGACCTTGTGTCATATCCTGCCCGAGCGGCGGGTTTGGTAAATATGGACTAATTTGGCAACTCTCCCACCGTCAGACGGGGTAAATCTGTCTTTTATAAAAACGAATTAATGATGGATATAATCAACCAGAATTGTACCAACTTACCTAGTGGCAGATTCTTTTTATATCCAACGTCTCGGGCTGGATTACATTTTGTTCTTGATCAATTTTTAAAACTGTCTGCAATCGTTTACAGCACTAGTCTAAAAATCATGCAATTTTCACGGAAAACCACTGACAGTTCTATTTTTTTTTTGTCGTCTTACAGGATTTCTTGAAGTTGGTATAATTTTTCTATTAATATTGATCTGAATTTTCACCTGGCTTAGTGGCTAACGTGCTGCAACATCGTAGTAAGCAAGTTCGATCTCCAGTCGAACTATTATGTTCACTTTCGTTTTAAACCCCTTGAGAAAGGCATGGACTCCCTTATTCCCTCAGGGTTAAACAGCACCACTACAGTTCTTCTACAGGGATGGTTTTTGGCCTAGTCGGCTGGGGCTGCTGAATACATTGACTGCATCTCTGCAGAAGGGTAAAACTTCAACAACGAGCGTCCCTGATACGACACAAAACATTCTAATGACGAGGCTCCAGTAATGGTGGAGCTTTGGGGAATGTGGAGTACCCCTCTGATGCCATTGTTCCCAGATCCACTCTAGCCTGGAAGGATAGCAACTGATAGGGTCTTATCTATAGATCAAATAGAACTAAACTGCGTGCTTATACTAAACTGAATAGTTTGAAATGGAACCGTTTTTACATTTAACTGTGTGTAAACAAATGAGAGATGTTTAATTGAATTGTGAGTGATACATAGCAATGCTTGGAACCATTTAACTTTGTTGATTATATACAAAAAATGAGCTCAGGCTAGTTTAAAAATGTTATCTACAAAATGTGTTTATAAATCATATATTTAATATATATGTATAAAAAGTATTTGGCATTGAATTACCTACAATGGTTGATATGCCATAAAACCCAACCAAACCAAATCCTATATATTTAATATATATGTTGAAAAATTGATAACAAGTTAATCCAAGTGGAAGGAGAGATTTATTGAGAAGTCGACACTATAGCGTTTCGGTTTTACTGAACCATCATCAGGATCATGGGGGGGGGGGTATTAGCGATGTTAACTCAACGATGGATGTTTAAAAATGCAAAATACAAAAACGTAGGTTTTTGTTGAGTTAACATCACTAATATCACCCCTCATGATCCTGATGATGGTTCAGTAGAACCGAAACGCTATAGTGTCGATTTCTCAATAAATCTCACCTTCCACTCGGATTACCTTGTTATCAATTTTTCTACATATTGTCGGATTACAATCCTTTATTTACTCTCATTTAATATGTATGTATGAAGAGAATTTGGTATTAAATAACCTTTAATGGTAGATATGCCATAAAACCCAACCAAACCAAATCCTATATATTTGATATATATGTATCAAGAGAATTTGGCATTAAATAACCTACAATGGTTGATATGCCATAAAACCAAACGAAACCCTATGTATTTTATATATATGTATGAAGAGGATTTGGAATTTAATAACCCTCAGGGGTTAATATGCAATAAAACCAAACAGAAAAATTGCTATGGACCGAAGAATGGTTTTGGCATTAAATAACCAACAAAATTTTAATATGATATTAAACAAACAAGCCGAAACCCTCGGCCATTATTCATCATCATTAATTATTTTCATAATATGATAAAAATTCCCTTTTCTTTTTTCAAAAATATTGTTAAACTTGTTTTTAATATCTAAGATGCTTTTTATCCAGAGCGTAAAGAAATTTAAAATATTTCTAGTTTTATATGTTGCGTTTTGACTGTATTTAGCAGTTGAAAGGATTTCGCGATGATCTATCCTCAATTGAGTACCCATTCTCCAGAGCGTTTCCAAGCGTTTGAGAAGAATTTTTACGAAATTTCCTCAATGTACATTTTCCGAAAAGAGGCGTATCGTCATTGGAAATTTCAAATTGTGGATGAGGTTGTTTGTATTTCACTTCCCGCTAATACCCCTGGGAAGACATGAATCGAACTGTTTTCCGCTAGCTCTGGGTAAATAGTTCAACAGACTGGATTCTTATATATATTGTTATCCTCAGACATACTGTTTCGTTGTATCACAACTCTTCAGTATGGCTAGACACGAAGCGCTTATACACTTGGGAAAGATATGAATCCAGTTATTCTCCTTCTAGCTATAGGCAAATAGTACGACATACTGGGCTCTTTAATCTTGATTTGGCAACCGTTTTAAGAGAAGGAAAACTCTGAATTCAAACCTATGAAATTCCGTTTAAAGTTGACCTTGCTCGTGCAGAAGGGTTGGGGAATATATACTTGATGCCATTTAAGTGTAAATTCTTTGTATAAAAAATAATCACTTGAAGCTAAAATTGTTTACTAAGGATTATTATTAGTTACTTAAAATCATATAATTGTTTGCATATAAATGATCGTTATTAAATTCAAACAATTATTTGAACTGTTTGTATTAATGATTCTATTAAATATTAATCATTTATTTGCACAAAGTTAAATGGTTACAGGTATTGCTATCTCAGAAGAATTGACCTTTAAGATATGAATATTTTTATCCTTCCAGCTATAGGTTAAGTAGAACCATTACTGTTTTTTCGGAAAGGATGACTTTGGCATTAAATAACCCACGAAGGTTGATATGCCATTAAACAAAGAAATCAAACCAAACTAGAGGACAAAGATACTACACTGATCCTAGGCAGAAGCTCACTAAAATGACACTTTGATCCTTGACAGAATGCACAGATACTAGCAAAAATTCTGGGAAGTGACACTTCGCTCTTAGGCAGAATGCACAGATACTATTCTCTGATCCTTGGCAAAAAAAATTCTGGGAAATGACACTTCGCTCTTAGGCAGAATGCACAGATACTATTCCCTGATCCTTGGCAAAAAAAAAATTCTGGGAAATGACACTTCGCTCTTAGGCAGAATTCACAGATACTATTCTCTGATTCTTGGCAAAAAAAATTCTGGGAAATGACACTTCGCTCTTAGGCAGAATGCACAGATACTATTCTCTGATCCTTGGCAAAAAAAATTCTGGGAAATGACACTTCGCTCTTAGGCAGAATTCACAGATACTATTCTCTGATCCTTGGCAAGAAAAAATTCTGGGAAATGACACTTCGCTTTTAGGTAGAATGCACAGATACTATTCTCTGATCCTTGGCAAAAAAAAAATTCTGGGAAATGACACTTCGCTCTTAGGCAGAATTCACAGATACTATTCTCTGATCCTTGGCAAAAAAAAAATTCTGGGAAATGACACTTCGCTCTTAGGCAGAATGCACAGATACTATTCTCTGATCCTTGGCAAAAAAAATTCTGGGAAGTGACACTTCGCTTTTAGGCAGAATGCACAGATACTATTCTCTGATCCTTGGCAAAAAAAATTCTGGGAAGTGACACTTCGCTTTTAGGCAGAATGCACAGATACTATTCTCTGATCCTTGGCAAAAAAAATTCTGGGAAGTGACACTTCGCTCTTAGGCAGAATGCACAGATACTATTCTCTGATCCTTGGCAAAAAAAATTCTGGGAAGTGACACTTCGCTCTTAGGCAGAATGCACAGATACTATTCTCTGATCCTTGGCAAAAAAATTCTGGGAAATGACACTTCGCTCTTAGGCAGAATGCACAGATACTATTCTCTGATCCTTGGCAAAAGAAATTCTGGGAAATGACACTTCGCTCTTAGGCAGAATGCACAGATACTATTCTCTGATCCTTGGCAAAAAAAATTCTGGGAAGTGACACTTCGCTTTTAGGCAGAATGCACAGATACTATTCTCTGATCCTTGGCAAAAAAAAATTCTGGGAAGTGACACTTCGCTCTTAGGCAGAATGCACAGATACTATTCTCTGATCCTTGGCAAAAAAAAATTCTGGGAAATGACACTTCGCTCTTAGGCAGAATGCACAGATACTATTCTCTGATCCTTGGCAAAAAAAATTCTGGGAAATGACACTTCGCTTTTAGGCAGAATGCACAGATACTATTCTCTGATCCTTGGCAAAAAAAATTCTGGGAAATGACACTTCGCTCTTAGGCAGAATGCACAGATATTATTCTCTGATCCTTGGCAAAAAAAATTCTGGGAAGTGACACTTCGCTTTTAGGCAGAATGCACAGATACTATTCTCTGATCCTTGGCAAAAAAAAATTCTGGGAAGTGACACTTCGCTCTTAGGCAGAATGCACAGATACTATTCTCTGATCCTTGGCAAAAAAAATTCTGGGAAATGACACTTCGCTCTTAGGCAGAATGCACAGATACTATTCTCTGATCCTTGGCAAAAAAAATTCTGGGAAATGACACTTCGCTTTTAGGCAGAATGCACAGATACTATTCTCTGATCCTTGGCAAAAAAAAATATTCTGGGAAATGACACTTCGCTCTTAGGCAGAATGCACAGATACTATTCTCTGATCCTTGGCAAAAAAAATTCTGGGAAGTGACACTTCGCTCTTAGGCAAAATTCACAGATACTATTCTCTGATCCTTGGCAAAAAAAATTCTGGGAAATGACACTTCGCTCTTAGGCAGAATGCACAGATACTATCCTCTGATCCTTGGCAAAAAAAAAATTCTGGGAAATGACACTTCGCTGTTAGGCAGAATGCACAGATACTACATTGGAATTCTTGGCAGAAAAGCCAGGAAGAAGGATTTTGATCTAAGCAGTGCGCAAAGATTCTACACTCAGATTCTAGGCAGAAGTACCTGGTGTCGGCTACACTTTGCTCCGAGGCGGAATGCACAGATACTACACTCTAATATTAGACTGCAGTACTGGTCCATACGTAAATGATGCCCTTAAAATTGAAAGAAATATGCTAATGAATATTTAAAGCACTAACTTCATATTGTCCTCAAACTGCGTCTGTTCTTTAGGCGCATGTCAAATAATAATTTTACATTCCCCATTATCTTCCTCCTGCTTCTATAGCGTAGGTTTCACCTTTTCCATAACAGACAAAAAAGTTATTTGATAGTATCTGACGTCAGCAAAATTGAGTGTCTCGGTTCCGCCTACCAAATAGAAAAATATGTGTCGGCGAAGTAAGAGAAAGTTTTATTATAAAAGATTCAGCCTACGTAAAAGAAAGTATTGTAATGAGAACGTAGCTCAACTGATAAAGACGAAAAAATATACCCTTTTTTACATTTTGGTTAGTCTGACACAAGGCTATAAATGGGATGGTTTTCAGTTAGGATCGAGCTCACTAAAAGGTTGTAAATTTTCGCTAAACTAACTCATTAACCATTACTTCAAAGCATCCAGATTTCTCTTCGTAGATTCGGTTTGGTTTGGTTTTATGGCATATCAACCATTGTTGGTTATTTAATGCCAAATCCTGTTTATATATATATATATATATATATATATATATAATATTGGATTTGTAAAGAGATTTTGTAGATACACACAATCAAATGATCAAACAGTTCTATTTGTAACAATTCAATTTAGTATATTTCATTTGTTTGCATCCAGTTTAAATGTCAAAAAGTTCTATTTGACCCATAGATAGGACCCTGTAAGGTGCTACCACTCGGGAACAGAGTGGACCAGGGAACAACGTCAATGAAGAGGTATTCCGTATTGCCCAAAGCTCCAGCATCACTGGAGCCTCATCATTAGATTGTTTAGTGTCATATCCTGGGCACTCGTGGAGTGAGAGGGTCTCATCCCACTGCAGAAATACAGTTCGGGTACTCTACGGCTCTAGCCGACTTGGCCATCTCTTAGTAAATGGATACGGGGTTGGTCTAGAACGTAATCAACCTGAAACCTGAAAATCAGCAAATCAATTTTGACTTTTAACATGTCTGCATCCATCCAATTTCTTCTTAACAAGCAGGATGTGACACAAAATCAGTGGAGTTGAGCTGGTTTGAATTCAGAGTTTTCCTTCTCCTAAAGTCGTTGCCTAACTGAGGCTAAAGAACCCACTTTATCCTACTATTTACCAATTGTTTGGCAGGAGCGGAGAGCAGATAGGTTGATGCCTTTTCAAAGGGCATTTGAAACGCAGTTTCGTCTAGGATTTGAACTCGAATTGCCTGTTACGACACACCCTGTCGCAGCAGGCTGTAGAATACGCTGACTGCATCCCTGTAACAGAGTAAGACTCCCTCTAACGAGGCCAAATGTTGGCCGTGGGTGGTGACCCGTAATGCTTGAAGACGGGATCCTAGTTGTTGAGTAAGTCGTGACCCAGCAACCGACGTGCTTACGTGGCTTGCAACACTCCCCTTTGGCTCTTATGGAGCTAAAGGGGCAGTCGAAGAGGCCGGATCCAACCATTTAGCTTGTCATATGAAACCGTAGCACCTAGTATGATTGTTCCGACTGTATCCTTCAAATTGTTCATGTGGCGAACATGTAATTTGTTGACATGCTAAACTGAATTGTTTTAAACAGAACTGTTAGATCATTTAGCTGTGTATAGGCAAGAATTGGTAGTATTAAATAGCAATACTTGAAAACTTGTAACTGTATGCAAACAAATGCATTATAGTAAATAGAATTATTTTGATTAAATAGAAATAAGTGAAACCATTTAACTGTGTGCATAAACAATTAGCTCAAGCTCGTTTAGAAATGTTACATACAAAATATTTTTAGAAATCTAATATATATCTAGAAAAATATTTGGCGTTAAACACTCTACAATAGTTGATATGCCATGAAACCCAACCAAACCAAATTTTATATATTTACTATATATGTATAAAGTGGGGTTGGCATTAAATAACCTACAATAGTTGATATGCCATAAAACCAAACCAAATCATATATGTTTAATATATATGTATAAAAATGTTTGGCATTAAATTAGCAACAATGGTTAATATGCCATAAAACCCAACCAAACCAAATCATATAAATTTAATATATATGTATAAAGAGGATTTGGCTTTAAATAACCTACAATGGTTGATATGCCATAAAATCCAACCAAACTAAACTATCAGGTCTCTTCTTAACATGATTGTCGTTTGTTGTCATGACTCCTGCTTGTTTCGATGAATCATGGTGTGAATTCAAAGAGCATTTCTTGCCGGAAAGAATAATCAACAACCTACCTTCGTGCACCTTTTAATTTATTATTTCTTCTATACATAATACCCGTATACTTTGGGAAGTGGCTCAATGGATGGAAAAATATGCACACCTATTATTACATTCGCTTGCTCGTCGACGTCTCAAAACCAACAAAGGCTAACAATACGACGTCTATGACTGTTCACGTGATCAGCCCTATCCAACCCTGGCTGTGGTTACCGATTGATCCCACGTCTTTAAGCTGTCACTCAAACACAATTGACTCGATGATCTTTTCCTTCGTTTCATAGTTCAAACGAACGTACACTTTATATCAATTTTAGATTTCGCCTGTCTATTATGTAACTATATATCAAATAAACACAGGATACTAGAGATCAAACTGTCTTGGACACAAGTTTTTAGGATATACAAGGCATTTTTGATGGGCGCGGCATTACCGATAATGAATCCTGTTTTGATTGACAGATCACTTCACGAATTGAATAAAATACGAAAAGATGGGAACTCTCATCATATCTGATAGGTGATTGAAAATTTTTTTTGATGAATTAATATTGATTATAAATTGAATTGGCTCATTTTCCCAGTGGGTAGAGTGTTCGCCAATGATCCGGGAGACCTGGGTTCAATCCCAGGCCAAGTCATACCAAAGACTTTAAAAATGGTACTTGATACCTCCTTAACATTCAGCAATATAAGGTACGAATCGAGGGTAAAGTGGAGCAATCCAGGGAAAGAGTAGCACCTTCCCCTACACCTTGTTGTAGCAGCTATTGTAAAAGGAACTTTCTGGTCGCCCTCGATTACGGTCGCCAACAACTATAAATTGAATTACCATAACCAGAAAATCCGGCAAACAATGCGCGCGACATACGAAACCACTGAACAGCTATTTACCATGACTAGTTAATTTGGCATCGATTCAGTGGTAGGGTTTCGGCTTTGCATTCTGTGGTCGTTGGTTCGATCTGCAGAGTGGGAGAGACCACGGTATACACTGCTGGTGAGACCTAATAAGGTCGAAACAGCTGTCTGGTGGTTCCGTATGTCATGCGCCGTGTTTGCCGGATTTTCTGGTCATGGTAATTTTATTTAAGATATAATCCCTTTACTTAAAAAAAATATACATCTAATATTGGTTCGCTGATTTTTAGTCAGATTCGCCAAACTGGAAAAAAAAGTCACTATTTTTTAAACACAAAAAAACTTAGTTTCATTATTTTCTCGACATTTAAAAGAAGATGGCTGGAATATTCACTTGATCTAAATCCTTTTGAACTTTTCTTGTTTCAATCAAAACTCATCTCTAATGTCACCATTTGGTAACTGACAATATGCAACAGACCGTAGCTAAGCAACTGATGCCAGTATCTGCTGATGGTTTCCAGCACTATCTCCCAAATGCTTTATTTTCCCTAAACATTTTGATCCCTAAAACTACTTTTTTTCAACCAGTCGGTAAGGCTTTGAATACCCTGGCAGTATCTCCCACAGAAGGGTATAGCCTCTCAAAAAATGGTTCGAATTCTCTTCTTTAATGGCATATCAACTTTCTTGTGTAACTCAATACCAAAGCCATCCCAGTGGTACTATTTAACCAATTGCTGGCCAACAAAATTGGTGTCTTAGGTATGACACTAAACTGCACCTAATGGTGAAACTCCAGCTCTGGATGGCCCAGCCGGCTGGGGCTATAGAACACACCGACTGCATCTCTGCAGAGAGATAAGAGTCCCCCAACGAGTTTTCTAGATACCTCATTAAACAAGCAGATGATGAGGCTTCCATAATGCTTGAGCTTTGAGGAATTCAGAGTACCCTTTCATTGCCATCACTCCCAGGTCAACTCTGACCAGGAGTGGTTGCACATGATTGAGTCCTATCTATGGGTCAAATAGAACTGTTTGACATTTAAACCGAAGTGCAAACAAATGACATATGCTGAATAGAACTATTTGATCATTTAGCTGTGTAAACAAATGACTGATGTTTAATTGCATTGTTATTAATACATAATGATACTTGAAATTATTCAACTGTGTGCAAACAAATGATTAATAGTAACTAGAATTTATCGTATTAGATAGAAATAAGTGAAACCATTTAAATGTGTGCAAAAAAATCAGGTCGTGCTCGTTTAAAAATGTTATATACAAAACATGTTTAGAAATCATTTTAACATATATGTATAAAGAAGATTTGGCATTAAATAACGTACAATGGTTGATATGCTATTAAATCAAACCAAACCAAATCCTATATATTTAATACATATGTATAAAAAGGATTTGGCATAATGTAACGTACAATGGTTGATATGCTATTAAATCAAACCAAATCTTATATATTTAATATATATGTACAAAAAGGATTAGGCATTATATAACCTCCAATGGTTGATATGCTATTAACCAAACCAAATCCTATATAATTAACATATATGGACGAAAAGGATTTGACATTATATAATCTACAATGGTTGATATGCTATAAAATCAAACCAAACCGAGCAATTGGCCTAATGAATAGTGTTCGCTAATGGCCCGGGAGAACGGGGTTCAATCCCAGGTCGAGTCATACCAAAGACTAAAAAAATAGTACTTGATGCCACCTTGCTTAACACTCAACATTATAAGGTAAGGATCAAGGGTAAAGTGGAGCACTCCAGGGAATGGAGTAGCACCCTTCCCTACATCTCGGTGTAATAGCTATTGGAAAAAGGAATTTTTGAGTCACCCTTGACTAAGTTTGCCAACTTCACTTACTTTTTTATATATGTATAAAGGGGGTTTGGCATTAAATAACCTACAATGGTTGATGTGCCATAAAACCAAACCAAACCAAACCAAAATCCAGTTCTTGGGTTCTGGGGATGGTGACGTACTTCTTTAATATCATTATTCCCAGTTCCACTCTCAGTCTGTTAGGGTCCTGTCTATGGGTCAAATACGTTTGTTTGAAAATCATTGATATTTGATCGGACCTTATGCAACAAAAAACCCCTGAGGAAATAACGACACAAATTATGTAAATATTAACGTATGAATGAGATTTCCTAACCTCTCGGAATAAAATAACCGTAGATTGGTTGACATGCCATTAAAACCATTCAATAAAAACTTGCAAATGATAAAATGTTTAGGTAAACGAGCTAAAACCAGGCCTGTTTACCAAAATGGTAGTCGTTTCCCAGTGATACCTGCAATGGAAAAGTAAAAAAAGTTCGATTTTGGTTTGCCCTTACCGTTCTTTTAACCTTGAATTATATCAATCCAATTATCATACATAAAAAATACCTCGAAAATAAGGTACTTCATGTGGTGTAATAGTTAGCGAGCTAGACTTGCAGACCATTGATAGGGATTCTCACTGGGTGTTTTTTTACTTCTGGCCTTGAACTCAGTAAATGACAACAAAGAAAAGAATGTGAATTAAGTTATCCTCTGCTTTCTGAATTGTAAGCTTACACTGATTATCTATGAACATTCTTACGTTTAATGTTGTTAAAAATAATGTTGAGATGAAATGAAAACTGTCAGGGATTTATAAAGTCTCTTGAAATTTTTCTTTCCAACGTTGGCTCTGTTTAATCTGCGCAAACTTTTAACATTCATCATTGTTACTCGATAAAGTGTTGGAAACTGTCTTCTCATGGGTCTGTTGTCTTGTGTGGAGTCGATGGCATTTCAGCACTTAAGGCTAATTAACACTGACGGAAGAGAGGAAAGGCGGCGGCCTATATGTATTATTTAGCAGAGAGAGAGAGAGAGAGAGAGAGAGAGAGAGAGAGAGAGAGAAATAGTGTGATAAAGAAAGAGAAACAGAATAAAAAGAAAAATAGACACACATATAAAGAGACACACACTCCAAGAGAGTGAGAGAGAACTAGAGAGAAAAATAGAAAGACAAACAATGAAAGAGAGAGGACCCAGAAAAAGACAGAGAGGACCCAGAAAAAGACAGAGAAATAAAGAAAGAGAGTGAGAGAGAGTTGGAGAAAAACAGAGAAAGAAAGATAAAAAGAGAACCTCCGATCACACGTAAATAGGAAAAAAAAACCTGACCAAAATTACTTATTATAGCAATAATTATAATATATCGTAGCAGAGGTCTATGTTATTGAACGCTTGAAGTTTGTTTTCGCATGTTTGTCGTATCTGAGTGACATAACATTCCTCTAATATTATTTGAGCGTGAAGAAAACAATTCGAACACTTGTAGCAGAGGAAATATATTATAGTTGAACATTTCCTCGTGCAGAACAATGCAAAGAACGATTCACAACGAATTAACAATATATTTTGTTGCCTGAATGAATACTGAAATGACATGACATACGAAAACAAGAACATTAAGGGGTTATGTGGAGAAATGTCTCGTTGGATGAAAGAATCTTTGTGTAATTAGAGAATCACATACAAAAGAGATGGAATGGAAGTGTTGAATAAAGACTTGCCTGTTTGACACGGCATCGTGTACCCGGGGTGGGAGTATCCTCGTATCGTAGTGGCTAAAGTGCTGGGCTGCGAATAGTAAGAGACTTCGAACTCCAGTCGCGGTATTACGTTTACTTTCGAGCGTTTACATTTTACGTAATGCCCTCAGAAAAGGTATGAACCCCCTTATCCACCCTCTCGAGCAATGGGTTAAATAATACCCCTTTTGTTCGTCAACAAAGATGGCTTTGGCATTAAATGACCCACGAAGGTTGATAAGGCATTAAACAAAGAAACCAAACCGTTTATTCATTGTTAGTGTATCAAATGATACGTTTATGCTAATATTGGAACCTGATACGTAGGGACACAACTAAACGTTCTCCCTAGCATCAAATAGTCCGGGTTAAGTGGCTCACGTGCTGGACTGTCGTAGTGCTATATAATTGCGGAAGGATTTTTTTTTATATTATCCTTTTTCGTTGGTTATATCTTATCTTTCGGTTTAGTTAGGCTTAGAACAATTCGGCTTAGTGCATGGGTGGGGGCACACATTGAGCGCAGGTGTTCACGCTCACGCGGGGAGGATGTGACAATCACATATGTCATAATAAAAACCCCGGATAGAAGATGTGACTGGGGATGTGCATATTTACCAACCCCTCCACTCGGGCAGGATATGACACAAGGTCAATTTTTAGCGGAGTTTAACAGGTTTGAATTCAGAGTTTTCCTTCTCCTAGACTTGTTGTCTCACCAAGACTGTAGAACCTAGTCTGCCCTGCTATTTACCCATAGCTGGAGGGAGAATAATTGGATTCATACCTTTCCCAAGGGTATTAGTGCTATGTGAAATGCAATTAGCTTGGTCCAGGATTTGAACTCGTGTCACCGTGTCCATTTCCTACGACGATAACCATTACACCACGGGTACCTCCTGACTGGGGATGTGAATGACGTCATGCCCGGAAGCGATGGGCTGAGGATTTTGGGTGATTTTTGAAAAAAAGCAGATAGTTGAGTTCTGAAGCTAGACGAAACGAGTTGATTTTTGGACCTGGGTGAGGCCAGTCCAGTTATGGACTACGGGATGCCTGCGCGTTGTTGGGTCAGACGGAACAGTCAGCATAGTAGAAATTGTCTCTCTCTCCTCGTGTCGAAAAGCCTAAAAGTCAAGAAGGTAATAAAAGTTTCGTACCTGAACAAAGAGAATCGTCAGTGTTTCGCGTATTTCGGGATTCCTATGCATATGAACGTTCTACATATCGGTATATTCCACATAATGTATCATGGTTATATTACAGTTGTAAACGTGTTCGAACTCCAACCGCGCTATTATTTTCACTTTCGGACTAATACCCTCGAGAAAAGCACGAACCGCCTAATCCCCACCCAGCTATGGGTTCAATAGTACCTTCTAACTGAATAAATTAAATAGTCGTTCAACAAGGATAGCTTTGGGATTAAATAACCTACGAAGGTTAATATACCATTAAACAAAGAAACCAAACCAGTGTTATGGGTGTCATCAATTCTTATAGAGTGAAAATAATAAACTATTAAAATAAATGGTTCGAATAGAATCAGAAAAACAATTCACGTAGACAGTTGTTTATGCAGCGATGAGCTCTTAAGTCACATTAAAATCTCATCTGAATTGTCAAATTCAGATTCCCAATCTATAATGTAACAAAATGATTTCGATTTTCTTTTGAATAGAACTTTCCCGTAAAGTTTTTTTTCGGCCAACTGTAAATACCTGTTACAGTTAATCAACGTTTACTATGTTTTAAAAGACATTCAATTTGTTACTCAATCTACGAAAACTAACAATCACATATTGGGAGAAGTCGCAGATGAGTACAAATGAGAACTGCCGACCCAGGGTTTGTTTATTATCTGCGCACATGTCACAGATGAGACCAAATACATTTAAAGTAATAGTATTTTTATGCAGATCACCAAAAAAGAGGCAGGGAGACAAAAAACACCCTTCGGTGTTGATTTCTTAAGTCCTGAGTGGACATTTTTTTTTTAAATTTAAACTCCTTGTTATATTTGCCATAAGCTATTATTTTGTAATTGTCTTTAATTGGAATCATTTTGAGATGAGGCTTCTTAATCTGAGAATTAATTTTTATTTATTGCTGACTTTTTGTCCTCATCTTGGTAGTTTTTGTGTTGTTTCTTCTTTCACTACGTTTCGGCAAAATTTCACCTCTGGCCTTCTTCAGGGGATTTACCGCGACCTCAGATAGGAATGCTGAGTCTTGTAACCGTATCCCCAGTAATTACTGCCTTCCATAGTTGTTGTCTTATCGCAACACGTTTTTCACCAAGTAAACCTCTGGCCGTGCGATACTCCTATAATTTAATTTGGGCGATATTCCACTTGTTCCCGAAACAAAGATGACGGACGCACACAAATAGTCAGTCTCGGGAAACCATTGGCAGGTCACCACGTGACTTGCGTAAAACTACGACCGCATTTAAATTTCGTCCCGCGTTTTTTGGAGCCAATTCCAGGACACGTATTTTCCATAAATACGTCGTCTTCAAACACTCTTTCTCTTTTTCCCAATTTCTATTGCAGCGCTGACACGCTCTCTCCAGTGTGACAACTGTTATTCACCAACAGAAGTAAAAAGCCAAAAAATGGATAAGCCTAGCAGACGTTTATTTCTTCAAAACACTTTGACTAAGAGACTTTTTCCAGCCTCAGAACCACCGTCTGTTTGAAACCATAAGAAGAAATAGACATTTTAAATATGTAATCAACCTTAATAGGACGCTTTTATTATTTAACCTTTTTCGTAGTTTTTAGTTGTGTTAGTTACACACACACACACACACACACACACGCATACACACAGGACTATTTTACTAACAATGTAGAATTAGCAATATTTTTAATGTATCAATACATGTTTTTTTATGAGTATAAATTTGTTTTGTTTGTCGCCTTGTTTTGAATGTTCCTTTTGTCCGCGCTGTTTCATATCTTCATTCATTTGCTTCATTCATGTACCTTTTTCCAAGCCTATATTATGCCTTATTCCAAACATAAACATAAACTTTAAAATAGGAAACTAAACGAAACATATACTAAAGAATAACATATAACAAACCACAACATAAAATGTTGGTGAACTTAAATACCAAAAAACAGAGTCACCCCCTACAAGTCGAAGAAAATAAACTATTTTAGAACACAAACATGCAATTTCTTCTATATTATGGATAGAGAAAATACAAAGTTTGGATTTACATTTTCTCTCGAAGTTTTCCCAAATAATACAGCAATCCTTTTGCCTTTCCATTCCATTTCTTCTAGCCATTTTCTTTTTCGTCCGTCTTCTGAAGGGAGCAATTTATTATTATTATTATTACTCATTAGAGTTTTTCACATCAGCGTAAGCTGATGGTCTTTCACTGGAGATTGAGTGACAGCAAGTTGCCTCAAGTCTCCAGGACTCTTCTCAGTAGTCTGGCTGTTTTCAATAATGCTGTTGTTTGGATGGTCTCCACTCGGCCGCCAACTTCCAAATCTTCCAGGCCCTTTAATAATCCTTGAATTATCGTGCCAAAAGCACCAATCACAATTGGTATAATTGTCACCTTCATGTTCCATAGTTTTTTTTCAGTTCTCTAGCAAGGTCGAGGTACTTATACTGCCGGGACAGCAAAGTCGACAATTTTGCAGATTTTCTTTTTTTGTTATTGATTATTATAAGGTCTGGTCTTCTGGCCGAGATTAGGTGATCCGTTTGTATATCAAAGTCCCATAGGAGTTTGTGCGTGTCATATACCATTTATTGGCATGGTCAAATTTAAATTTCTTGCACATTTCCCAGTGGATCACCTTGCCCACCCAGTCGTGTCTAGCCTTGTACTTCTTCTGTGCCAATTTGCTGCATTCGCTTATTATGTGATTGATGGTTTCATCTCTGTCACCGCACAGTCTGCATTTGCTATTTTGTTGCGTCTTATCTATTCTCGCTTTGATATGATTGGTTCTTATGGCGCTGTTTTGTGCTGCCATTAGGAGAGATTCTGTTTCTCTCTTAAATTTTCCTTTTCTTAGCCATGTCCAGGTTTTGTCGAGTGAGATGTTGTTTATTAGTCGTTTAAAACGCCCATGGAGTTGTTTTCGTTCCCATTTTTGTTTCCTAGTTTTTGTCATTCTGTTATCTATCGTGTTGTCGGTATTGTTTCTGATGGCCGTATTCAGTCCTCTTTCGTGTTTTTCTATGTAGTCTTCGAGTCGTTGTATGGATGTGTCAACGCTGTCTTCGATGCTGGTAAGTCCTCTTCCTCCCTCTTTTCTTGGTACATATAGTCTGTCCACGTCGTCTCTGGGATGTAATTATTATTATTATTTCTATTATTATTAATGTACTTTTTGATCACTAAAACCAGTTGGTTCGTTTTATTTCTTTTGAAGTAACCACAATGAATGATAACGATTGTAGTATTTTATCGATATTCCTACTTGGGCGAAAGATTTTCAGAATAATTGTGTCATTGTAGTAAATGGATTATTATAGTATGTTTTGTGTCATTAAATGAAACTAGTTAAGTTATAGGAATTTATTGACGAGTGTATGGTATTCATTATGACGACCACCATCCTATTCCTCTAATGCATTATTTTATCTAAGGGTCTAACACAGAATATTTCGGTAAGGAAAAACAAAGTCCGTTTAGACTATAACGACATACATTTAATATACATACATAGTAAACATAATTAAGAAACATGACATACTGCCCCAAAGTTTAAGAAAGGTACGTAAGCTGTTTTACAGAACCCTCAGGCCGATAGCAGTGGTTAAAAACTTACATTTTTCTAGTGTAGGGAAATGGTCCACGTGGGACAACTTGCACGCATGTGCTGTTCACAAAAGAGGAGATAAAGGCATGTCTTTTCCGGCCGGTGTCTGCTATCCGAAAAGGGATGGAAGTCGCTTTTCGAAATGTCACATGACCAAACGTCACGTGATCCTCGGAAACTACGCCTACAACACCCCAAAACGGAGACCACTATGTTTAGTTCCCCAACAAAGTTAAAAGTAAGAATACTAATGACCAGCCTCTCTATCCCCCACTTTCTACGGCCTTGTGCCATATTTGAACACAGTACAATGAATATTCACATGTGTAATAACGTCTATTTATATTTTTTAATATTCTTAATTGTCTGTTGAATAGAAATGATGTCATTGATACATGACACAGTCTCGACTTGGAAATTTTAAATATCTATGAAAGTAATGATCAACAATATTAAAATATTGAGCTTCAAATCTTCACTTATTGTAGCTTGACAATAACATCATCATCATCATCATCATGACGCACCACAGGCACGGATATCCCTGACCCTCTCTCGCCACTTCTCCCTATCTTTCATCGCCTCTGGCAGGTCTTCAGGGCTACATCCCGTATCCTCACATAGCTGCTGTATGTATGTTCGCGCTGGTCGTCCTGCTTTTGCTCGGCCATATGTGGGGGTCCATTGGAGTATATCACTTATGAGCTCGTCCCTGCTTCTCCAGCAGTGTTCTACGTGTCTGGTTCGTCTAACTTGGATAGTTTTCGCGATGAGAGGCAGGTGGTCGTATAGTTGGTGCCTCTTGGGGTGTTGCCGCCAGGACTTGTTCAATATTGCTCGCAACATTCTTGTGTAATTGCCGTCTAGCTTCTTCTCCAGCCGTCCAAGTGATGCATCCATACAGCAGTATCGATACGACCACTTCCTGGAAGAAACTGCGTTTCATTTTATCGGTCAGGTCTGATTTCCATATGATCGATAGCCTATCGATAGCTGTCCCTGCCTTCGTTAGCCGTGTGTCGATGTCTTTTTCGGTTGATGAGACAGCTAATTGACAATAACAGATACGCTCTTTCGGCATGGCTTTGAATATACTGACTGCTCCCCCAGAAGTGGGGAGCCCCTCTCGAAAAGGGGTGTTCTGGATATGAAACTAAACTGCATTTCATGGTGATTCTCTAGTTCCAGAGATTTGTGGAGTGTGGAGTACCACTTTATTGTCATTATTCCCAGGTCCTGTCTGACCCAGACTGTTATTACTTGTCAGGGTCCCATCTATGGGTCAAATAGATATCCGTATTCGATAAGACCATGTGCAAAAAAAAAAAAACTCTTAAGAAAGAACTACACAAAAAATGTAAGTATTAACTTACTATAAATGCGTTTCCCTAACCTCTAGGCATATAATTACCCTAGATGGGTTGACATGTCATTGAAAATAAAATTATGTTTCAAATCACGAATTTAAGATTACATTTTTTTATTGTAATGGTTTAAATAATTGTTTTTAAAAAATTGTTAAAATAAAAGAATATTGTAATACGTGACTTCTTAGATTCTTTTATCATTAGATTTTTAGAAGGTAAATAAAATTTTGAATTAAAGCTTATACAATTTTTTTCAAAAATTATTAACTAAAAAATTAATCAGCAACTGAGTACTAATTGTAAAAAATAAAAATTTATTGGAGACCAAAAAAAGTGTGTGGGGAGGAGGAGGAAGCAAAACATAAAATGTTTGAAACCTATTAGTCGAGAGTGACTCGAAGGCTCCCTTTTCAATAGCTACTACACCAAGGTGTAGAAGAGGGCGCTACTTCATTCGCTGCATTGCTCTACTTTACCTTTGATCCTTACCTTATAATTCTGAGTGTTAAGCAAGGCGGCATCAAGTATCATTTTTTGAGTCTTTGGAATGACTCGAGGTGGGATTGAACGCTGTTCTTCCGAACCATTGGCAAACAATCAACTCCTTAGACCAATGGCCCGGTTTCTAGTTTAGGGTTTCATGTTTTATATGTTATTTTAAATGTAAAGAAAAAAGAATTAAGAAAAGTTTCATGAAATAAAAATGCTTTCCATCTGAATTAATTGGCGAAATCTTTCAATTACAAATAAAAAAAATTCTAATTTTTAACTTAATCCTCTCTTTCCCCGTATCTTACTCACCAGTTTTCCGAAAATCCATTTAACTTGATCATGAACTTCTGCTAGTATATGCATATATGTGTGTGTGTGTGCGTGTGTGCGTATATATCTGTGTTTATATATATATATATATATATATATATATACACAAAGTGAATGTGGGGATATATATATATATATATATGTGTGTGTGTGTGTGTGGTTTGTTTGGTTTTATGGCATATCAACCGTTGTTTGTAATTTAATGCTAAATCCATTTTTATACATAAAAACAGTTCTATTTCATACAATTCAGTTTAAATGTCAAAACATTTTAAACAATTCAGTAGAGCATAAGCACAGTTTAGCTCTATTTGACCCATCGATAGGACCAAGAGTGGAACTGGGAGTGATGGCAATAAAGGGGTACTCTGCATTCCCGAAAGCTCAAGCATTACTGGAGCCTCACCATCAGATTGTTTAGGCGGTGCCCGTGGTATAGTCGTTATCGTCGTAGGAAATGGACACGGCGACACGAGTTCAAATCCTGGACGAGACTGATTGCATTTCACATAGCACTAATACCCTTGGGAAAGGTATGAATCCAATTATTCTCCCTCCAGCTATGGGTAAATAGTAGGACAGGTTGGGTTCTTCAGCTTTGCTGAGGTAACTAGTCTAGGAGAAGGAAAACTATGAATTCAAACCTGTTAAACTCCGCTTAAAAATTGACCTTGTGTCATATCCTGCCTGAGTAAATAGTACCATCAGATTGTTTAGTATCATATCCAGGACATTCGTTGTGTCTTACTTCTCTGCAGGGGTGCAGTCGGTGACCCTTTACATATATATATATATATATATGTCTGTGTCTAGGTTTGTATATGTGCATATATATATATATATATAAGTTCAACAGGTAAATTGCCGTCTGTATTTCGCAAAAAATGAAAAACAACAGTGACATATGATTAATTTAAAGAAATCGCCATTGGCTTCAACTTCGGCCTCTCGACGACTCTGGAATCTACTGCAAATCTTTCTGACGGTTGTTTAAATTGGTAAAGGCTGCGTTTATCTTTACCTTCAGTTTATCTTTGGTGCTTTCTTGGTCTCTTGCTTAACCATGCACCTCACATAATCAAGGGGATTGCAATATGGAGAGTTAGGCAGCCAGGTGTTAGAAGTGATGTGGTCACAGAAATTTACTCCCAACCGACACTGGGTTCCCCTGCTTAAGTGGCATAGCGCAGAACCCTGTTGCCAGATGTAGCGTTTTCCAGGGAAGCACTTCTCCCTATGTTGTATAGTATACTGTGTCGTTATTAACAACGAGGAACACGTATGTATATAAAAATATAAGATTATATTTTTATTTTCGGCGATGATACTTGTGTGGAGCAGAAAATAAATCGCAGAGAGTTCGCGCACACGGAGGAGCTGTCGGGAGACGGAAGAGCAAGTGAACAACTGAATTTAGCCGAAATTCGGGAACTTACATAGTCTACAACTCTCACATGACCTGCAGCAATTCCTCTTTTTCGTTAACCATGGTTATGCCCACCTCACTTCTTTGCTTTCCATTGGTTATGTTGTCTGCTTCCCATTGGCTACTTACCTAAGCCCGGTTCTGTGGCCGTACGCATCTGCCGCTATCAACGAATTCAACCACGCCCACCGTTCAGGTGATTTTCCGATATCTTCGACCAGATGCACCTGTTTTCAACATAACAACTGTGGGCATGGTGACATTTCGGCAATCGCCTTGTTGATATTATCCTTGAGCGGATGTAGTCGTGTCAACATCCTCTGATACACAGCACCTGGGGACATGATGACATTTCGGTGATTACACCGGTATTATCAATCTATCTGTCAACAACATCTGCCGTATTCACACCCACAGGTCACGTTGATATATTACACCTACTGGCACTTGGTCCGGGAAGATGGATGAAGGCATGACGTCACTGTTGCTAGTGACCACCTCAAACCCCATGAAATGAACTGGGTATTTGATTTTCATCACAATCGGTATCAGTTGTGGAGACAAAGCCACAAGTTGTTTTGTGAGTTCACCATTTGATCCTGGCAGAATTTTTTTGGTTGGAGGGGATGCTTGAGTTTATTGAAAAGCTTTGCATTGCGGTCTTTCCTCTTGTCCTTCATGACCAGTGATAAAAAATTGTCCCTTTCTCATCTTGGATGAGAAATACCGAATGTCTTCATGCACTACCTGCCTGATAAGAAATTGAGACCTGGCTGTGGACCTGATTGACTGATTGGGAACGTTGTCGATTATAAGTTGGATCTCACCAACAAATTTGCACCTTTTCTTCTCAGAACCATTTGGGTGAGGCTTCCGAGCTGCCGCGCATTTACAATCTTCATTGGACTCCGACAACTCTTTACAAATCCTCTGCACTGTCCCCAGATTAACACTTAAATACAATGAAATCTTCCTATGGAGGCTTCTAGGAATCCTTAAACAAACAAAGCGCAAGCACGATAATAATAGCTTAAATTTGCAATGATTTACCCATCACATACACACACATACATACTCTATATATATATATTGTGTTCGTGTATTTTAATATCGTATATGTGTGGGTATATATATATATATATATATATGCATTTACGAGATATACATATATATATACCCTAGATAAATAGATAGATATTGTGTTCGTGTATTTTTATATCGTATATATATATATATATACAGACATATACATATGTCCGTAGATGTATTTACCAACCCTCCTATACGAGCAGGATGCGACACAAAGTCAGTTTTTTATGCAGAATTTAACAGGTTTGAATTCATGTGTCCTTCTCTTATACGGGTTGTCTAGAGAGCCCAATCTACCCTACTATTTACCGATGGTTGAAGGAAGAATAATTGGATGCATACTTTTCTCAATGGGAAATGTAAACTACTGAGGCCAGGATTTGAACTCTAATTGCCTTAACCATTTTACCACGAGCACCTTCATGATATATATATATAAATGCGTGTGTACGCCTCAGCATATATGTAAATATATATATATGTGTGTGTGTGTGTGTGTGTGTGTGTGTGTATCAGCTCATTGGCCTCGTGGGTAGAGTGTTCGCCAGTGGTCCGGGAGACTTGGGTTCAGTCCCAGGTTGCATCATACCAAAGACTTTAAACATGGTACTAGACATCTCCTTGCTTAACACTCAGCATTATAAGGTACGTATCAAGGGTAAAGTGGAGCAATCCAAGGAAAGGAGTAGCGCCCTCCCCTTCACCTCAGTGTAGCAGCTATTGAAAAGGGAGCCTTCTGGTTGCCCTCGACTACGGTCGCCAACTTTACTTTTTTTCTATTTGTGTGTGTGTGTGTGTGCGAGTATATTTATGTGTGTTTGTGTGGTGTGCTTATGTTTGTGTATGTGTTTTTGATTCAGGATACGATGGGTAAATTGTCGCTGTTTTAAATTATTAATTTCGCGCGTGCAGTTTTTTTTTTTTTTTTTTTTGCTTCTGCACAGCAAACTAAAGTTAGACTTGCACTGTCAGTGAGGAAAGCAGTACCTTGTCGTTGTTCTCTCCCCCAGAAATGCGATACTGTTTGGAATTCACACAGAGGCTCCAGTACAAAAATTTCCAAGGTTTTGGATGTCAATCTGGGGACGAATTCATATTCCTGTTGATAAAAACCAAACACCCAATCCACAGCATGATATTTAGGGTTGTCACTGGCGATGGTAGCATTATACCTTTCGTCATCCTCCCACTGGCACATTCGGCTGAGGCTGCAGAATACACCAATTGCATCTCTGCAGAGGGGTTAGACTCCCCAAATGAGTGTCCTGGATGTCAAACTAAACAATCTGATTGTGAGGTTCAAGTAATGTTTGAGCTTTGGGGAATGTGGAGAATCCTTCTATTTCGATCGTTCCCAGGTCCACTCTGGTCAAACAGAACTAAACTGTGTACTTATGCTAAACTGAATTGTTTGAAATAGAACAGTTTTTACATTTAAAAGTGACTGATGGTCCAGTCGGCTGTGGATGTAGAATACAACTGGATCTCTGAAGAGGAGTAAGACTTCTCTAACGAGTGTCCCGGGTATGACACTAAACAAGCTGATGGTAAGACTCCAATAATACTGGAGCTTTGGGAAATACAGAGTACCTCTTCATTGCCATCACTTCCAGGCCCACTCTTGTTCGGAGTGTTAGCACATGATAGGATCCTATCCAAGGGTCAAATAGAACTAAACTGTGTACTCATTCTGAACTGAATTGCTTGAAATAGAATTATTTTTGACATTTAAACTGTGTACTTATGGTAAACTGAATTGTTTGAAATAGAACTGTTTATATGTATAGAAATGGATTTGGCATTAAATAACCTACAAGAGATGATGTGCCATAAAACTAAAACCAAACCAAACCCATCATCTTCCCACATAGCCTCAGTCTCAATATGAAGATCTACGTCGAGTGTTTGGAGAGAGTAGTGCCACCTTGGTTCGAGAGGGTGGCTTCTGGAAGACCCTACATCTGGCAACGGGACTCTGTGCTATGCCACCCAATTAGGAGAACCCAATGTTGGCCGTAAGAAAATTTCTGCGGCCATATCACTCTTAAAATCGGACCGCCTAACTCCCTCGATACCAGTCTCCTTGATTATTAATTTGTGTGAGACTTGGTTGAGCCTGAGATAAAAGAAAACAAAAACAAAACGAAAAAAAGACAAAAAATAACGCTGAGACACCAAAAATAAACTGAAAGCAAAGATGACGGCAGCATTTACCAATTAAAACGAGGAGACTGTTGAAAAGGTTCGAAGTAGATTCTGAAGTCGTCTGAAGGCCGTGGTTAAAACCAATGACCATTTCTTTGAATAAATTCGTTCAATGGTATTGAAAGGTATTTTCATGTAATTTTGGTAAATATAAAGTGAGATGTCTGTATTATTTTCATTTTTACGAAATTCAGACGACAGTTTACTCATCACACTCTCTATATGCGTGCATATATCATCATCATCATCATGTCGTGCCGCAAGCACGGATATCCCTGACCCTCTCTCGCCACTTCTCCTTATCGTTCATCGCCTCCAGCAGGTCTTTAGGGCTAAATCCCGTATCCTCACATAGCTGCTGTATGTATGTTCTGGCTGGTCGTCCTGCTTTAGCTCGTCCATATGTGGGGGTCCATAGGAGTATATCACTTATGAGCTTGTCCCTGCTCCTCCAGCAGTGTCCTGCGTGCCTGAGACTACGACCCCTGGATTTCATGGAGTTTTTTGCAAAACAACATTTATCCAGCAGTTAAAAATAACAACAAAAAAACTAAACAAAAAAAAACATATATATATGTGTGTGTGTGTATGTATGTATGTATGCGTGCTTGTATATATGTATATGTGTGTATATATATATACATATATATGTGTCTCTATGTGTGTGTATATATATATATATGTGTGTGTGTGTACTTATGTATATATTGTAGTGGGACATGTTATTTGGTAGATATGGTCGGTCCCCCAAAATTTATGCTGTAGTTTAGTATATGTTTGGTGGTATGTAATGTTTGGAAAAAGGAACATGGAGACAAATGTAGTAAATGAAGTAATGATATGAAACGGCGCTGACAAAAAGAACATTCAAAACAAGGCGACAAACAAAACAAATTTATATTCATAACAAAACATGTATTGATACATTTAAAACATCACTATGGTTCTATTAGTGCTCGTAAAATAGTCCGGGGGGGGGGGCTAACACAACTAAAACTACGGAAAGGGTTAAATAATAAAAGTGTCCAATTCATGTTGATTACGTATTTCTAAATGTTCGCTTCTTTCTGTGGTTCGATGCAATTGCTGTTTTCGAGGCTAGAAAAAGTCTCACAGACGAGGTATACTTAGGAAAGGGATGTTTGCATGAACAATCCATTTTGTGGCGTTTGACATCTGTTGGTGAATAAGAGAGTGTGATAGTATTCTCTCTGGAAATCACACTGGAGAGAGTGTGTTAGCCCTGCAAGTGAAAATGTAAAAAAGAGAAAGAGTGTTTGAAGACGAAGTATTTATAAAAAATACGTGTCTTGGAATCGGCTCCAAAAAACGCGGGACGAAATTCAAATGCGGACGTAGTTTTAAACACTGATCACGTGGCTCTCCTGGCCAATGGTTTCCCGAGACTGAATATTTGCGTGCGTCCGCCACTTTGTTCCGGGAACAAGTGGCATACAAGTCCTATAATATATACATATATGCATATATATACATATATGCATGTGTGAGTATATATACATATACGCATGTGTGTGTGTGTATATATATATAGATGTATGTGTGTATATATACATATATGTGTTTATATACGTATATATGTGATCGTGTGTGTATATATATGTGCGTGTATATTTAGATATATATATGTGTGTGTATTTCTGTGTGCGTATATATATATGTATGTGTGTACATATTTTAGTGTGTTTGAAAAAAAAAAGATTTGCAAACAGAAATCTATATATATGAGTGTGTGTGTGGAGGGAGTCTATATATATATATATATATATATATGTGTGCGTGTGTGTGTAGATATGTGTATATATATGTGTGTGTGTCTATGTATGCGTGTATATATATATCGGTGCATGTACATATATTAGTGTGTTTAAATATATATATATATATATATATATATACACACACACAAACAAAAATCTATTAATACACGTTTCCCTATGTAATATTTGAGTTAGTCGATAATTTTATATTCTTTGACTGCAAGCTTGGTCGTTTTCTGCAGTGATACTCCAACGGCCAACATCAATCCCAGCATACGTCTGTGGGGTGTTTGATAAAAAAAGTGGCGTTTAATGCGACAAATATTGAAAGAAACCACGAAAAAAAAGTGCGCGTTTAAGAAGCTAAACTTCGGAACAACAACAAAGCTGACATGTTTCTTTGTGTTTGACCTTTTTAGAAACTCTTCCACGTCTTTACTATTTTTTATATGTATCTTGTCTTTGTTTAATGGCATTTTAATCTCATTTATAATAGCATGTATAGGGCATGATTAAAAAAAAGTATTTAGACTAGAGATTTTTTTTAAAATTTAGAAATTTAAATTAAGGCGAGTGCACAACTATGGCTGAATTCAGAATTGTCTTTCTCTTATACTAGTCGCCCACCAAGTCGAGCCAAACAATATTTATACCCTTCACTTAGTCTCTATCTGGACTTGTCCTATATTAAGTTCAAATTAGTAAATATCTAGACTGCCATGTTGATGAGGCAAAAGATATTAAACTAATCTCTAAACTTTTCTCACGATTTTTTATGGGACGTGGGATTATACAATTTGTTGGTTTGGTTTGGTTTGGTTTCTTTGTTTAATGGCATATCAACCTTTGTAGGTTATTTAATGCCAAAGCCATTCTCCTAGAAGAACAGTAGTGGTACTATTTAACCCATAGCCGGGAGGATAAGGGGGTTCATACCTTTCCCAAGGGTATTTGCCCGAAAGTGAACATAATAGTGCGACTGGAGTACGAACTCGCTTACTACGATTTCGCAGTCCATCGCTTTAACCAATACACCACGAGGATACCCACTATACAAGTAGAGTTCTTTTCTTACTTAGCACACTTATCTTCATGTAACATTTTCTTGTCTCGTCATCTGAAAGTTTATCTCAAGAATTAAAGATGTGATAACATGGAGGATATTGAAAGAAATATGTCAGTACAGCTTGATCACATTTTAAAAGAATAGTTTCAGAGGTGCCTCGACCAAACGAAAAAGGTACATAACCTCAGAGTCTTGGTTGATCGAATTTCTTTTCCAGTATATATATATATATATATATATATATATATATATATATATATATATATATATATGTGTGTGTGTGTTTTACAAGCAGCCCACTCGACTAGGGCTGTGGAATACACCGACGGCATCTCTGCAGAGGGATATCACTCCCCATCCCAACGAGTGTCCTAGATATGACATTAAATAATCTGATGGTGAGACTCGAGTAATTCTGGAGCTTTGGGGAACGCAGAGTATCCTTTTATTGCCATTGCTCCCAGGTCCACACTGGCCCGAAGTGGCAGCACTTGATAGTCTTATCTATGGGTCAAATAGAACTGTTTAATATTTCTGAATTGTTTGAAATAAAACTGTTTGATCATTTGACTGTGTGTAAACAAATGACTGGTGTTTAGTTGAATTGTTAGTGATAGCAATACTTGGAACCATTTAACTTTGTTGACCTAAGCTAAATTGAATTGTTAGAAATAGAACTGTTTGCTCATTTAACTTGGTGCATTTACACAATTTGTTTACAAATAATATATTTAATATATATGTAAAAACAGGATTTGGCATTAAATAACCAACAATGGTTGATATGCCATAAAACTCTACCAAGCAATCTTAATAATCATTGATATTAGATAGGAATCATTGAAACCATATAAATGTGTGTAAATTATTTGTATGAAGAATGTTATTTCAAACTATGATTATTTATTATTTGTCACTTGAAACCATATAATTGTTTGAAAATTATTTGTGTTAGATAGAAATACTTAAAACCATACAACTGTGTAAACAGATGATGATTGTTATTAATCAGGAATTGTTACTTTAAAGTATTAGATTGGAATATTTGATACAATATATAATTGTGTATTTAATATTAGTATTAGATTGGAATATTTTACACCAGATACAATATGTATTTAAACCAATGACTGTGTAGACAAAAGACTGTACTTATGCTAAAATGAATAGTTTGATATTAAGTTAAACCATTTAATTGTGTACAAAAAATATGGGCTCTGGGTAGTTTAAAAATGTCATCTTCAAAATCTATTTTGTAATCATATATCTAATATATGTATAAAAAGGATATGGCATTAAATGACCTATAATGATCGATATGCTATAAAACCAAACCAATCATACCAAGCTTTGATTACTGCTGTCAATTTGAGGTTTTTCAAAATCAGACAACTACTTAGTTAACATTATCAAAGGACTAATCACAAATTAGGATATTAAATGAATTTCATATCTACTTACTATATAGGTTTTTCCCATTTGTGTTGACCTATTGGTAATTTCCTTGTTGTAGTTAGAATGCTTGTGTGCCCAGCTGATCCACCGAGATATTCTGGCTGGAGCTAGTTCTCCTCACAGATTCAACGGAGCTGGATAAGTCAAAGGAGAGAAGAAAATTTGATCTCTGTAGGAGTCGGACTGCCTATATGTATTTATCTAACCCCTCCGCCACGAGTAGGGTGTGACTCAAGGTCAATTTTTAAGCGGAGTTTCACAGGTTTGAATTCAGAGTTTTACTTCTAGATTGGTTACCTAATCAAGGCTAAAGAACCCATTCCACCTTACCATTTGCTGACCTAGTCGGCTGGTGAGGCTCCAGTAATGCTTGAGCTTTGGGGAATGCGGAGTACTCCTTCATTACCATCGCTCCCAGGTCGACTCCGGACCGGAGTGATAGTACCTGATAGAGTCTTATCTATGGATCTAATAGAACTAAACTGTGTACTTATGCTAAACTGAATTGTTCAAAATAGAACTGTTTTTTTACATTAAAACTGTGTAAATGTATTGTTTAAAATAGAATTGTTTACCGGCTCATTGGCCGAGTGGGTAGAGTGTTCACGAATGGTCCGGGAGACAAAGGGTTCAGTCCCAGGTCGCGTCATACCAAAAACTTAAAAAATGGTACTTGATATCTCCTTGCTTAACACTCACCATTATAAGATACGTATCAAGGGTAAAGTGAAGTAATCCGGGGGAAGAAGTCGCGCCCTCCCCCTACACCTTGGTGTAGTAGCCATTGAAAAGGGAGCCTTCGGGTCGCCCTCGACTACGGTCATCAACTTTACTTTTTACTTTTATATGTAAAAAATAGATTTGGCATTAAATAACCTACAAAGGTTGATATGCCATAAAAACAAACGAAACTCAACCTACTATTTGTCCATATATGGAGGTGGGGGAAAGATATGAATACGTGCTTTTCCAAGAGGTTGTAACACAATGTGAAGCCCAAACAGCCTTGTCCGGGTTTTGAACTCTGGTCTCCAATTCCATTTCCTACGGTGATGTAAACGTCAATATAATCATTATTATTAATCAAAGTTTTAATAAATTTACTAAGTGAACTAATACACATACATATTTACTTTAGAGTCCACTTCTTGGCAAATCTAAATAAAAGAAATTATAAAAAAAAGCGGACAGTGGGGAAGTCTCCAAGGTGCAGTAGTTAACTTGCTGGACTACAACATCATAGTAAGCAAGTTCAAATTCCAGTTGCGCTATAACATTTACTTTCAGACACATACACATGGGAAAGGCATGAACCCTTTTCCCCCGGCTATAGGTTAAAAATCACTATTATTGTTCTTCCACATGAATGGCTTTGGCATTAAATAACCCACAAAGATTGATATGTCATAAAAAAACAACTAACCGAAGTGGACAGAATATACACCATATATATCGTAATTATTCCTGTATCATCATCATCATCATCATGTCGTGCCGCTAGCACGGATATCCCTGACCCTCTCTCTCCACTTCTCCCTGTTGTTCATCGCCTCTGGCAGGTCTTCAGGGCTACATCCCGTATCCTCACATAGCTGCTGAACGTATGTTCGAGCTGGTCGTCCAGCTTTTGCCCGGCCATATATGGCGGTCCGTAGGAGTACATCACTTATGAGCTCGTCCCTGCTTCTCCAGCAGTGTCCTGCATGTCTGGTTCGTTTAACTTGGATAGTTTTCGAGATAGGAGGGAGGTGGCCGTATAAGTGGTGCCTTGTCGGGTGTTGCCGCCAGGACTTGTTCAATATTGCTCGCAGTATTCTTGTGTAATTGCCGTCTAGCTTCTTCTCCAGCCGTTTAGTTAGCGTCCAAGTAGTGCATCCATATAGCAGTATTGATACGACCGCTGCCTGGAAGAAACTGCGTTTCATTTTATCGGTCAGGTCTGATTTCCATATGATTGATAGCTATCCATGCTAAGACGCCCTATTTTTCCATATATTTTAGTCCAAACGTTGGCAGTGCGTGTTATATACGAGAACTATATGATTATCTATTTTCCGGCAACAGGCCAAACCATATTCGCGATGAGGCAACCAAAAGTTAGTAATACCTATAATCCAAATTAATGTGTTTTATACCTTGACAGAGAAATACCCACAATAATGTATTTTTGCTTATAATTCTATTTTTCTTTGTGTGAGCTTATTTTCGCGGCAATCTCGTTGCATTTTTACGTGAACATGTCCGTGAATTTTGTCCTAAAAGCAGTGTCAATTTTGTGTTTTAAGACTGTAAACTCTGTAAATTCTTATTTTAGTCAGTATGAACCGATAAAAAGTTGAACAAATGATAGATCTAGGTTAAATTTAGCTGCTACAAATTATGAAAAAAGAAAAAGAAACGTTAGTGCGTATTATACGCAAAAATCTTTCCTCAAGAATTTCGTAGTTCAAAGTTTGATGAGTTAGCCTTATACACAACTACTGTAAGCAATGAGGAATGCTTATCGCATCTCACTAGTGCTGATAGAGCACAAACATTTTTTAACAACTGAATTAGAAGTTATAGAACCAACTGGTAACTAAATTCCCTTCTTCATTGCACATATCATATTCAGATTGACATAACCCTGTTAGCATAGTTAGGAATTTACGTCTGCATCCTTACAGAGGGGTAAGACCCCTTCCTAAAAAATTAAGTGCCCTGGGTATGTCACTAAACCGTGTGATTATAGTTCTGGAGCTTTGGGGAGTGTTGAATACACCTCATTGCTATTACTCCGAGGTTCACTCTGACCTGGAGTTTTAACACCTATTACGGTACCCTGTATGGGGAAAATAGATTTGTTAGAAAACCATTTGTGTTAGAAATTCTTTCATGCGTGTATATTTGTATTGAAAATAATTACTTGAAACCATACAATTATTAGTATTAGATAGGAATACCTGAAACCATAGAAATGTGCATGAATTATTTGTATTATATAGGAATACTTGAAACCATACAACTATGTGCAAATTATTTGTATTGGCTGGAATATTTGATATCATAAATGTGAGCCAAAAAAACTAAAAGCCTACACAAAAAATGTGAATATAAGTGTAAAGAGAATGTTATTCCTAAACCCCTGCGCAAAAAAATAACTCGAGGTGGATACCGTTAAAATCAATTAATCAGATTTACAATTACGAAAAAGAAAAAAAATAGCCCATGAAATATTCAATGATACATATAACAGCCATAACGATAAATAGTAAACTGACATGTTAGTCAATATAGCAACAATTCGTCTACCTGAATCGCTTTGGTAAAAGTAATCGTTTAGTTTGTTAAGGTTTGTTTAATTGTTTTTTGCTTTTTTTTTATCTTCGTGTCTGTTACTTGTTGTTATATTGATTCTTATATCTACAAAGTGCGGGGGCGGCTGTTGATGGTAGTAACTGGTGGTTATGAAGAAACAATAAGTATGTGTGCAATGATGCTATGTTCGAACTGATGCCGTCAAGGATATGCGGTAATGGCAATGTTGAAAGTTTTGAACATAGTCGTCCAAAGGAAAAGAGAGAAATGGGTGAAGTCGGAGAAGAAAAATAGTGGCAAGAAAACATATTGTGGTGTGGGAAAAAAATGAGAATGATGAAGAAAAAAAAAGAGGAAGATGAAAAAAGAGGATAAAGAAGAAAAAAAGAGGACAAGGATAAAGAAGAAAAAGAGGATGAGGAAGAAGAAGAAAAAGTAGAAAAAAGATATTGAAGGAGAAGAAGAAAAAAGACGAAGGGAAAAATAAAAAGAAGATGAAAAAATGGATGAGGAAGAAGAAAAAACAAGATGAAGGTATGAAAAGAGGAAGATGAAGAGGAAAAATAATGTAGAAGAAAAAAGGGCGGAGAAGAAAAAAGATGATAAAGGAAAAAAAGGCGATGAGAAAAAAAGTGAAGAAAAAGAGGATGATTAACAGCAAAAAGGATGAAGAAGAGGAAAAAAAGGGTGTAGAAGAAAAATTGGAAGAATTTAAAAGAAGAGAAAAAAGCATTTAGGAGAAGAAAAAGATTGGTTTTGTTTCTTTGTTTAATGGCATATCAACCTTTTCAGGTTATTTAATGTCAAAGCCATTCTCCTAGAAGAACACTAGTGGTACTATTTAACCCATAGCTGGGAGGATAAGGGGTTTCATACCTTTCCCGAGGGTATTTACCTGAAAGTGAACGTTTTAGCACGACTGGAGTTCGAACTCGCTTACTACGATTTCGCAGTCCATCGCTTTAACCCACAAGGACACCACACAAAAAGAAGAGGATGACGAAAAGTAAAAAGGATGAAAAAGAATAAAGTATGAGGAAGGAGTAAAAAGAGAATGATAAAAAGGATGAGGAAAAGGAAAAAGGAGGAAGAAGAAAGGATGAGGGTTAAAAAGTTGATGATGAAGAGGAAAAGGGATGAGAGAGAATACGAAAAAAAAGAGGATAAGGAAAAAAGAAGAAAAGAGGATGAGGAAGAAGAAAAACGATGAGAAAGTAGAAAAAAAGAGGTTGAAACATCAGAAGAAAAAGTAAAAAGAGGATGCTGAAGAAAAAAAAAAAGGATGAGGAAGAAGAAGAAAAAAGAGGATGAAAAAGTAAAAAGAGGAGGGGGGAAAGGGTAAAGAAAAAAAAGAGGATAAAAAAGAAAAAGGTGAGAAAGAAGAAAAAAAAGAATGATGAAAAGTAAAAAGGATGAGGAAGAAAAAAAGAAGATGAGGAAGAGAAAAAAGGATGTAGAAAAAAAAAGAAAAAAAAGATTTAGAAGAAAAAACTGTATGCAGGAGAAAAAAGATGATATAAAGGGAAAAAGAAGCAGAAGAAAGAATGAAGAAGGAGTAAAAAGTGGGTGAAAGAGTAAAAAGTGTGAGGAGGAAGAAAAAGAGAATGATGGAAGGGAAAAAGGGTGAAGAAGAAAAGACGACGAAGAAGAAAAAAGAGGATGATGAAAAGGAAAAATGGTGGCAAGAGAATACAGCGAAGACAAAAGAAGAAACACACACAGACACGCAAAAAAAGAAAGAAGGGTAAAAAAAGGAGAACGAAGAGTTAATGACACATCTTACAAACGAATTGTCAGTGGAAGTAGTAATTGATGAAGTATGGTTGGAAGCTGATAAGGAGGAGCAAATAATAAGGAGGGAAACGAGGTGGAAATATGTCGGCAGGGGGAGGGGCAGACGCTAGTAGGAGGAGCACACAGCTACAAGTGGGGAAATTCTTGACCACTTCTACCTGTGTAGTGCAGCCTAATAAAAGTCATGGAAGAAAAGGCATTGAATAGATAGAGAAGCTATAATATGAAATAAAAACAAAATAAAACAAAAAATGGCAAACAATTTCTCCCTCCATGTACCAACACGCATGCGCATATATACCAAAAAGACAAAGGCGTTTAATAAAAATATATGCTTGCGTTGTGTGTATCTGGCAATCTGTAGATGACGTGTAGGACGCTACTCTTATCATATAAACATGCGCACGTGTTATAAAAGGAATAAATTCAATTAAAATTAAGTTAAAGCTGAAAAAAATATACACATACACGCACTATAATTACACAGACACATGCATACACAATCAGTTATACAAACACGGAAAATCTGAGAAAAACGATTCATGAGCAGATACCGAACACATTTCAGATAAATAAAAACAGAAACGCATGCGCGCTCGAGCACACACACACACACACACACACACACACACACACACACACACACACACACACACACACACACACAGGCGCGCGCAATTAATAAATAAATAAAATAAAATAAAACAAACGAACGAATACCGACGCAAAAATACTCAAATACGAAGGAATGAAGAAAAGTTTTCAGCCTGGCCATAAATAGAATGTCCCAGACCCATGAAAAACACCTAATATTCCCCACATTTAACACGGAGTTCAGTACACTTCGCGCGTCGTTTTTGTTTCAGACAGAAAATAAAGACACGAATGAAAATAAAAATTTAAAATTTCGGGAATTAAAAAATAAAATTCAGCCCTACCTTTCTTTGTAAGACGTAGAACATTTTAGTACCCCTTGTCTGCAATATATATATACATAAGTAGTTGGGGTGACCCGAAGGCTCCCTTTTCAATGGCTACTGCACTGAAGGCGTAACTCCTTTCCCTTGATTGCTCCACTTTCCCTTGATCCGTATCTCATAATGGTGAGTGTTAAGCAAGGAAGTATCAAATACCATTTTTTTAGTCTTTGGTATGAATCGACCTAAGATTGAACCCCGGTCTCTTAGACTATTGACAAATACTCTACTCACACTGCCAATGGGTCGATATACGTTCTCACGTCTACGTATAGAGATACAAATTAAGAAAGAACCGTATTCAAATTTATACAGATCAAACGAGGCTGTTTAAATAAAAACCTAGGTATCTTGGGCACCTCGGGTGGTGTAATGGTTAGCATGTTAGACTAGCAAACCTACACGAGTGAGTTCGATTCTCATTGGGTGCCCCATTCATGCGGCCTTGTGCTACATCTCAGCAAAAAGCTTAGTAAATTAAAAAACCTAGGTAGCTAACTAGAGACCATAACGACCAATACTAAATAATGGTTTAGTTTCTGTTTCTTTGTTTAACGGCATATCAACCTGCGTGGGTTATTTAATGCAGCAGTCGTTCTTCTTGAAGAAGAACAGTACAGGTAATATTCAACCCACTGGAATAATGGAGTTTATACTTTTCCCAAGGTTGGTTTCTTTAATGGCATGGCAACCTTCGTACGTTATTTAATGCCAGAACCATCCTTGTAGAAGAACGGCAGTAATACTATTAAACCCATTGTAGGGGGATTAGGGGGTTAATAACTTTCCCGAGGGTATTTGTCCGAAAATGAACGTAATAGCGCGACTGGAGTTCGAACGTGCTTACTACGATGTCATAGTCGAGCACATTAGTCACGATGACACAGGACTCCACCCCCACTAAATAACGGATTTACTCTCTTCCAAGCAGTCTTGTCAGTGCATCTCATTTACTAACATATTCATAGCCAGGCACATAATAGCACACACACACACACACACACACAGAGTAAAACATGCAATCATAATACACACCTGCACAATGCTGTTCAAACATGGAATTATATTTAGAAAGAAAGGGAATTAAAAGGTTAGGTTATTTAGTTTAATGGCATATCAAACCTTGGGGGTTATCTAATGTCAAATCCTGTTTATACATATATGATTTTTTAGTGATCGGTTTGTAGGTAACATTTTTTTAAATTTTGATATTAATTATTTGTTTGCGCCCAGTTAAATGGTTTACAGTATAGTAAATGATTAAACAGTTCTATTTTAGCCATAAATGGGACCCTAACAAGTACTACCACGCTGGGTTAGAGTGGGACTAGGAGTAATGTTAATGAAGGATACAACTCATTCGGCAAAACTTCAGAACTGGAGCCTCACCATCAGATGGTTTAGTGTCATATCCAGGACACTAACTGAAGTGCAGAGGGACTCCACCCTCTGCAGAGATGCAGTCAGCGTATTCTAGAGCCCCAGTCGACTGGGTTGGTTATTATAAGTGGTACATATGTTGATTATATTCTTTTTAGGGATATTGTCCGTCCAGGTACACGGGCAGCAAGAAAGAAGGGGACAAATTTATATATTTTTGCAGTTTGGAGCTTGGAATATAATTTACACAAGGTCACATCTAACATGTAGTTTCGTTCCTTGGATGAGTTAGAGAAATATGGATTCATGCCTTTCCTAAGCTTATCAATAGGAAGGGAATGTCAACAACCCCGGTTCACTGATTTATGTTACATAAGGGGTAAGAGTGTTTAGCGTCCCAAAATGGCAGTACATAGGGAATATAACTTTGTGTCCTGTTCATTAAAGTAAAACTTATGCAAATTATACAATACTCACTCCAATTTACACGTGTGCTCCCTCTACACATTCACATAAACATATACACTCACTCACATACACTCACATACACTCACACGGAGACATCCCCACTTCCGTGCGTGCACGCGCACACTTCAGGAGACAAGGACGCGTGCTCGAAAAGCGAATTTAATTTCGTGGTAGGAGGAAGTTAAGCATAGATGGGTGCACACGCGTGCGCACTGGTACAAATGGCAAGAAAGAATCGTGCGTCCGTATAGCGAGCGGTTTCTTGAATGTGTTGTAATTTACAAAGCGCTTTGCTTTGATGTGGCACAAGGCCGAATGAATTGGGCGCCCAATGAGACTCGAACTCACTCGTGTAGATCTGCTAGTCTAGCTTGCTAACCGTTACACCACCAGAGGTGTGTTATTCTGCGAGCCGAGACTCCACCCCCTCATCTTCTCCTCTTCCTTCTCCTTTTAGCCGCTCCTCCACCCAATTTCGCCCGTTCTGCTTGACAAGTTTTATTTCTTTTTTTTTTTCTTTTTTTTTTTTTATCACCCACACATTCATTCACGTGGGTTCTCTCTGTATTTATTACTTTTGAATTCTCTGCCTGTATCCAGTTTCACTGCTAAAAATCCGACAAGTAAGTTCGAGGTAAAATTCAGCACAAACAGGCGAACGCACCCACGAGAAGGGAGAAAAGGAAAGCAGACAACTGGAAAAAAAGAACCAAAACAAACAAACAAACAAACGAACAAACAAAAAAAACCTGTCGTTTTCATTTTGTCATCAGAAAAAAAAACTCTTGTATCAAGGGGGAAAAAAACAACAAAAATATACCCCAAAATCGCAGA
>OY757923.1:84357361-84399861 GCA_963585895.1 Sepioteuthis lessoniana | reverse complement strand
TCCGATTGTTCAAAATGTTCTTTCTTATATGTAGATAAAATTGGGTTTGATTTTTGTTGATTTATTTAACTTTTTATGGATTTTTTAATCCCGCAAATTCATTTATTCCTTCAATCCTTCATTGTAATCAAAACTATATTTTCAATATTCTATTGTATTCTTTTTTATTTGTCAAGTCATTTGTATGTACAGTTATAAGATATTTCTACCAAATACAAATATTTTCCAAGTAGTTACCGTAAAACAGCGGTGTATGAGTTGACTTTTTAAGCCAGAAAAAATAAATCTTTACAAAACTAAGGGTCGACTTATATGGCAGAAGTCAAATCTAAACCTTTTACCATTTGTTGACCCTTCTGCGTTAACGATTTGGATTTGAGCCCTATTATACATATCAAACTCAAGTGGAGATTTTTTTCCGACTTAAAAGGTCAACTTCTACACCACAATTTACGGTATATGATTTCAAGTAAATAATATTAATAATAATAATAACCATCCAAACAACAGCATTATTGAGAACGGTCAGAATACTGAGAAGAGTCCTGGAGACTTGGGGAAACTTGCTGTCACTCAAAATCCAGTGAAAGACCAATAGCAGACGCTGATGAGAAAAACTCCAATGGCGATTATAATAACGAAAACAGAGATAAGCACTTGGCAGAGGATTAAAAAAAACTACGGAATATGAAGGTGATGGTGATACCAATAGTAATTGGTGTACTTGGAATGATCCCCAAAGGCTTCGAAAGGGTGCTTGAAGAGTTGGAAATCGGAGGACGAGCAAAGACCATCAAAACTACTGCATTGTCAAGATCAGCCAAAATACTGAGAAGTGTCCTGGAGACTTGTGAAGAATTGCTGTTACTTAGACTCCAGTGGAAGACCATCAGCAGACGCTGGCGTGAAAAACTCACAGGGATTAATAATAATAATAATAATAATAATAATAATAATAATAATAATTCTTTGTTATCAATTATAGCTTCAACTAACAATTCTTAATACAAATAAGTTGCACACAGTTATATGGTATTAAGTATTTCTATCTATTTTGGGGGTGCCCATGGTGTAATGGTTATCGTCGCAGGAATTGGACACGGCGACACGAGTTCAAATCCTGGACTGATTGCATTTCACATAGCACTAATACCCTTGGGAAAGGTATGAATCCAATTATTCTCCCTCCAGCTATGGGTAAATAGTAGGACAGACTAGGTTCTTCAGCCTTGGTGAGGCAACTAGTCTAGGAGAAGGAAAACTCTGAATTGAAACCTGTTAAACTCCGCTTAAAAAATTGATCTTGTGTCATATCCTGCCCGAGCGGAGGGGTTGGGTAAATATGATTAAGTATTTCTATCTAATGCGAATAATTTTCTAATAGACCTATTTGATCCAATGATGGGAACCTAACAGACTCTACCAATCAGAGTGGGCCTGGGAGTAATAACAAAGAAATACCCTAAAACTAGAGCATCACTATCGGATACATTTAAGTGTCATACCCTGGACTTTGTACTGAGAATGTTTTTTAACAATTCTAAAACACACACACACATACACACATATATATAATGATGCATGATAAAATATATATATATATATATATATATATATACATATATATATAAAGGTAAGCAGCGGTTACTGTATGGATGCACCACATGGACGCTAAATAAGAGTATGGAGAAAAGGCTTGACGGGAACTGCACAAGAATACTACAAGCTATATTGAACAAATCCTGGAAACAACATTCCACGAAATAACAGCTGTAAAGCCACCAACCTTCCATCTCGAAAAGCATTCAAATAAACGGACTAGAAATGCCGGACACTGCTGGAGAAGAAAGGACAAACTCATAAGTGACTTTCTCCTATGGACCCCTTCACACGGACATGCAAGTGTTGGGCGATCAACATGAACTTATCTACAACAGCTTTGTACGGACACAGAATGTAGTCTAGAGGACCTGCTGGAGGCGAAGGATGATCGAGACGAATGGTGAGAGAGAGTCAGGGAAATCTGTGCAAGCAGCGAAACAGGATGATGATGATGATGATATCTCTAATTAAATAGAAATTTTAGGATTTTTTTTTATTTATATATTACAAATATTTTCCTTAGATATATTTTAGTTTTTGTTCTACATATTTATCAGATCTTTTCCTTTTTTTTTAATGACATACCAACCTTCACGTGTTATTTACAACCAAGCCATCCTTGTAGAAGAACATGAATGCTACTATTTAACCCTTAGCAGAAGGGATTACAGCGTTCATGCCTTTCCCAAGGGTATTAATTCGAAAGTTAACGTACTAACGCTACTGGGGTTCAAACTCGCAGTCCTGCACATTAACCACAACACCTCTAGCCCAGTCCGCAGGGACGGTAGAATACACCGACTGCATCTCTGTAAAGAGGTAAGACTCCTCCATCGTGTGTCCTGGACGGGACATTAAACAATATAATACTGAGGCTCTATTCAGTGAAGCTCTGGGGAATATGGAGTATCCCTTCATTGCCATTGCTCACTTGTTCTCTCTGGCCCGTGGCGGTAGCACTTGATAGGGTCCTATCTATGGGTCAAATAGAACTGTTTGACATTTAAACTGAGTGCAAACAAATGACCTATGCTCATTGAATAGTTAGTAAGTAAAGTTAGCGACCGTTGTCGAAGGTGACCCGAGGGCTTCCTTTTCAATAGCTACTACACCAAGGTGTAGGGGAGGACGCTGCTCCATTTCCTGGATTGCTCCACTTTACCCTTGATCCTTACCTTATAATGCTGAGTGTTAAGCAAGGCAGCATCGAGTATCATTTTTGAGTCTTTGATATGATTCGACCTGGGATGGAACCCCGGTCTCCCGGACCATGGGCGAACTCTTTAAATGTGTGCCAAAATTGAATTATATGTATTACATAGCAATACTTGGCACTATTTGACTGTGAGAATCGCGTTGTTAAATTGTAATATTTGTAACCACTTCACTGTGTGCAAACAAATGATTAATATTGAATTGAATCATAAGTGTTAAATAGCAATGATTTAACTGCAGAAACAACAGCAATACTTGTGTCCAAACACATTAGTTCTAACTCGTGTAAAAATGAAATTACCAACAAATTATTCACTTAAATGGATATACATTTGACATTTAAATGTGTTAAAATAAATGATTAATTTAAATTAATTTAATATAAAATAAATGATTAAAATATAAAATGAAATGATTATTTAAAATAAATGATTAAAATATAAAATAATTTAAAATGATTATTTAAAATAATTTAATTTAAAATGATTATTTAAAATAATTTAAAATGATTTATTTAAAATAATTTAAAATAATTTAAAATAATTTAAAATGATTATTTAAAATAATTTAAAATGATTATTTAAAATAATTATTTAAAATGATTATTTAAAAGAATTTAATTTAAAATGATTATTTAAAATAATTTAAAATGATTATTTAAAATAAATGATTAAAATATGAAATAATTTAAAATAAATGATTATTTAAAATAAATGATTAATTTAAATTAATTTAATATAAAATAAATGATTAAAATATAAAATAAAATGATTATTTAAAATAAATGATTAATTTAAAATAAATGATTAATTTAATTAATTTAACACATTTAAATGTGTTAAAATAAATGATTAATAATAAATAGCATTATTTGTGTTTAATAAAAATGTTTGAAACCATTTAACTGTGCGAAAAAAGAGCGCAGTTTAAAAATGTTATCTAAAAAGCATTAAAAATATTTCTCAAATCAATTATGTCAATCCGATTTTTCTTTCATATTCCGTGCTTTCCATGTACCACTCGGCCATAATGCGAGCAATTCTCCAGAATCTAGTATTGATCGCAACTAAAACGTAAAACTATTAGTGGCAATATGGGGTTTTGATTTATGTATTAGATAGATAGATAGATAGATAGATAGATAGATAGATAGATAGATATCGACGACTTAACATGTAGTTAGCGACTTGTCGGTTGGAGCTGTAAAACGTCTGCGCCTCTGCAGAGGGGTAAAATCCTTCCTCACACACACAAAACGAGTGTCCTGGTTGGTTGGTTGGTTGGTTTTTATGGTATATCAACCCTTGTAGGTTATTTAACGCCAAATCCATTTTTATGTAAATAACCAGTTCTAACAATTCAGTTTAGCAAGTGTACACAGTCTAACTGACAAAAACATTTCTATTTCAAGCAATTCAGTTTAGTCAAACTGTTCTAATTCAGCTAATTCATTTAGGTTTACACAGTAAAATGTCAAAAGAGTTCTATATATAACAATTCAGTTTAGTGTAAGTACTGTTTCAATATTAAAAACTGTTCAATTTCAAACAATTCAGTTTAGCATAAGCACGCAGTTTAAATGTAAGTACAGTTTATTTGTCAAAAACATTTCTATTTCAAGCTATTCAGTTTAATCAAACAGTTCAGTTAAGCATAAGTATGCCGTTAGTTCTATTTAACCCATAGATAGGGCACTATCAGGTGCTACCATTCCGGACCAGAGTTGACTTGGGAGCAATGGCAATAAAGGGGTGCTCCGCATTCCCCAAAGCTCCAGCATTACTGGAACCTCACCATCAGATAGTTTAGTGTCATATCCAGGACACTCATTGGGGGGGGTTCTTACCCCTCTGCAGAGGTGCAGTCAGTGTATTTTACAGCCCCAAGAGTATCCTGGGTATAACATTAAACTGTATCTGATGGTGAAGTTCCATTCCTTGAGTTTGGGGAATGTAGAGCATCTCTTCTTAACCATTACTCTCAGCTCCACTCTGACTCAGAGTGGTAGTATCTGTTAGGGTACCATCAATGGATAAATTTACAGTGGAATATAACTATCTTATAATGCTGAGTGTTAAGCAAGGAGGTATCAAGTACCGTTTTTTCGGTTTTTAGTATGACTCGACCGGGGATTGAACCCCGGTCTCCAGTTCGGTGCTATTGTAGCAGAGCAGGTATAAAACCTAAAAAAAAAATAAATAAAAATATTATTAATGTGAACTGCAGAAGTCTTTTACTCGCAATTTCCTGTCGTGTGCACAATCATCAGACGACAATATTTTTCTAGTTTTACGTGAACTCCAATAAAACAGATTGGTTTTGTTTCATGGCATATCAGCCCTTGTGTGTTATTTAATGCTAAACCCTTTTTATATTCATATCATTATTTGTGAGAGAATAGTTTGTAGGTAACATTATTTTAAAACGTGTCAGAGTTCATTTGTTTACGCACAGTTAAGTGGTTTCGAGTATTGCTGTTTATTATTTGCACATAGTTAAACGGTTTCAAGCATTGATATTTATTGTTTGTACACAGCATTGGTATTAAGCTCGAAGAATTCTTTTTAATTTTATTAACAATCCCCAGTAAAATATCGAACAGTTCTATTTGGCCCATAGATAGGACCTCAACAGATACTTCCACTCCGAGTCAGAGTGAACCTGGGAGTAATGGTATCGAAAGAGTACTCTGCATTCTCCCCCAGCTTCAAGACAAGATTCTCACCATCAGATGCAGTTTATTATCATATCCGGTATACTCGTTGGGATAGGGGTTACCCTTTTCCAGAGATTCAGTTGGTGTATTAGACAGCCCCATCCATCTGGGCTTAGATAAATCAGAATTCATGTGGGCTTAGATGAATCAGAATCCATCTGGGCTTAGATAAATCAGAATTCAGGTGCTTTAAATAAGTTGGTTCCATCTTCTTATTAAGGGGGTGTCCTCGTGGTGTAATGGTTAAAGCGATGGACTGCGGAATCGTAGTAGGCGAGTTCGTACTCCAGTCGCGCTATTACGTTCACTTTCGGGCAAATACCCTTGGGAAAGGTATGAACCCCTTATCCTCCCAACCATGGGTTAAATAGTACCTCTACTGTTCTTCTAGGAGAATGGCTTTGGCATTAAATAACCTAAAAAGAGTTGATATGCCATTAAACAAAGAAACCAAACCAAACCAAACCAACAAATTGTATAATCCCACGTCCCATAAAAAATCGTGAGAAAAGTTTAGAGATTAGTTTAATATCTTTTGCCTCATCAACATGGCAGTCTAGATATTTACTAATTTGAACTTAATATAGGACAAGTCCAGATAGAGACTAAGTGAAGGGTATAAATATTGTTTGGCTCGACTAAATAGAAAATACACAAGAATGCTGTGTGCTGTTTTGAACAAATCGTGGAAGCAATACCTCACAAAACAGCAGCTGTGCGGCAACTTGCCCCCCATCTCCCAAACCTTCGAAGCAAGATGAACAAGACATGCTGGGCACTGCTAGAGAAGCAAGGACGAAGTCATAAGCTACGTTCTCCAATAGACTCTCACACGAGAACACACCAGTGCTGGCTAATCAACAAGAATTTGCATTCGTCAGCTCTGTGTGGACACTGGATATCGTCTAGATGACAGATAGGGATGGATGGCGAGAAAGAGAAAGAGAGTGAAGGGAATTCTTGCTGTAGGCTCGCCTTGATGATTATGAGTGATAGAGTTTTCTATATTTATAAATAAAGAATGTTAAAAATATGTGATTTAACATGCTCGTCTAAGTTGGAATTGCATTGACATAGAGATAAGAGCTTATCTTTATATAAGAAAAATAGGGGTACTATTAAACTAAGAGGTGGAGAGTATTTATCCATATTTACCAACGCCTGCACTCGGGCAGGATATGACACAAGGTCAATTTTTAAATGGAGTTTAACAGGTTTGAATTCAGAGTATTCCTTCTCCTAGACTAGTTACCTCAGCAAAGCTGAAGAACCCAATCTGTCCTACTATTTACCCATAGCTGGAGGGAGAATAATTGGATTCATACTTTTCCCAAGGGTATTAGTGCTATGTGAAATGCAATCAGTTTCGTCTAGGATTTGAACTCGTGTCGCCGTGTCTATTTTCTACGACGATAACCATTACACCACGGGTATTAATCGGATCTTTGAAACGTTTCTTTCTCTCTTTGGTTCTTTTGTTTTATCTTTTTAATGGCATATCATCATTCGTTTTATTTACGCCAAAACCATCCTTGTAGAAGAACAAGATTGGTACTATTAAACCTTAGCAGGAGGGATAAGAATAGTCATACCTTTTCCAATGGTATCAGTTCTAAAGTTAACGTAATTACACGACTGGCGTTCGAACTCGCTTACTATAAGGTCGCAGTACAGAACGTTAGCCATCACGCTGTGAGGACACCCACGTCGTATTATTGAAATAGATTTACGTTGTAATAAGCAGAAAAAAAATACTTACAGTCGAATCGTAGCTAGTGAGTAGAAAGAAAATGTTTTCTTTGGAAAAAGGAGATATTTCCAAGATTACCATTGAAACAACATCCTCACTCGGAAAAAAACACTGTTGGAGAAGTAAGAACGAACTCATATACGACTCATACATAAAGACGCGCCAGTATTAGCTGTTCAGCAAGAACTTAGGTACATCAGCTCTGTGCGGATACAGGATGCAGTCAAGAGGACCTGCAAGGAGCAATGGGCGATAAGGATGGATGGTGAAAGAGAGAAAGTCAGGAACCTCCCGGCCATCATCACGACATGATGATGATCCTCATATATATTTGTTGATTGGTTACTTGTTTTGTTTTACGATGTATCAACACTTTTGGGAGTCATTTGACGCCACATTTAGTCATTTTGATAAAAATTTCAAACAATTCAGTTTAGTATAAATATATATTTTTTTTGTTTACACAAATTTTAAAACAGTTCTATTTCAAACAATTTAGTTTAGCATAATCACACAGTTTAGTTCTATTTAACCAATAGATAGGACCCTATCAGGTGCTACCACTCCGAGCCAGAGTTAACCTAGGAGAGAGGGCAATGAAGGGGTACTCTGCATTCCCCAAAGCTCCAGCATTACTGGAGCCTCACCATCAGATTGTATAGTGTCATAAACAGGACACTCGTTGTAGGAGTCTGACCCCTCTGCAGAGATGCAGCCAGTGTATTCTGTAGCCCCAACTGAGAGGGCCATATATATTTGTATGTGTCTGTATGTGTGTGTAAACCTCGAGACATCGGCGTCTGTTAATAAAATTAAAAGGATTACATATCTATTTATGATATTCATAAAGAGACTTCGGCTCAAAACTGATTTCATATTCTTAATCGCATCGTCTCAGTTTCGGAAACTCAATCCCAAATATCCCTGGAACAAGACAGCTATCAATTACCTACTAATTATAATAATGATGCTGACGAGGATACACAAAAATAGAATACTCTTTTTTGAATATGTCTTCTTGGATACTTACTTTCATATACGCTAGACACACCATAAACATATATATCCTGAATGGAGGCGCTGGTGGTGTAGTGGTTATCGTCGGAGGAAATGGAAATGGTGTGACGAGTTCAAGCCCTGGATAAAGCTGTTTGCATTTCACATAGCACTAATACCCTTGGTTGGTTGCGATTTTTGGCGTTCTATTATATGTTATTTAATGCCAAATCCTGTTTATACATATGTATAGGATTTAGTTTGCTTTCGTTTTATGGCATATCCAACATTGTTGGGTATTTAATGCCAAATCCTATTTTTATATATATATATTGAATATATGATTTAATATATTTTGTAGATACACACAGTTCAATGATCAAACAGTTCTATTTCTAACAATTCAATTTAGCGTGAGTCAACAAAGTTTAATGTCATATCCAGGACCCTCGATGAGTGTTGGGTTCTTATCCCTCTGCAGAGAGGTAGTCGGTATATTCTGCATACCCTTATGAGAAGTATGAATCCAACTATTTTCTTTCCAGCTATGGGAGGAAAGAGTTCTTTAACCTTGGTAGAGCAACCGATCTGAGAGAAGGAAACTCTGAATTTAAATCTGGTAAACTCCGCTTAAAAATTAACATTGTGTTACATACGACACATGGAGAGGGATGTATATATATATATATATATATATATATATATATATAATAACAGTGTTGATTGTCACTAAATCACTTTCTGTGTTTGTGTCGAACCAAGTGCAATATAATATGGAGATAGAGATAGAGATAGAGCAATTATATAATAAGTAACTTGGTGACCTTAGTCGAGGGTGACCCGAAGGCTCCCTTTTCGATAGCTACTACACCAAAGTGTAGGGGAGGGCGCTACTCCTTTCCCTGGATTGCTCTACTTTACCCTTGATCCCTACCTTATATTACTGAGTGTTAAGCAAGGAGGCATCAAGTACCATTTTTGAGTCTTTGGTATGACTCGACCTGGGATTGAACCCAAGTCTTCCGGGCCATTGGCAAACACTCTAATCATCATGCCAATGTCCGAATAAATAAATATATATTAAACATACATATGTAATTCATGGAATTTAGACTGCGACCCCTGGGTTTCATGGAGTTATTTGCAAAGCTACAATCATCAGGCAGTTAAGAAAATGAAATGAACCGAAAATCGAAAAATTACAGTCAAAAACCGTTGGGATTTTGTCGGAATCTTTACGTGTGATTGTAAGTGTGTGTGAGTGTGCAAGTGTGTGCGTATGCGTGTGTGGGTTATAGTTACGTATTAATGTATGTAAGTGTAAGTGAGTGAAAGTGAAAGTGAAAATACATACGCAGTGTGTTGTTTTGAATTCGATGTAAATTCGTTTGTGTATCTTAATTTTTCGCTACATTATTTTATTTCTGTATGTGTAGGTGACTATAGCTTAGGCACACAACATCATCATTGCATCTCGAGGGGAATGAATAAAGATTTGATTTGTAAGCATATTTAAACAGTTATATTATGGTAGACCAGAATCACCATGGGTATAAGTAGGGGTATTGTATTACAATATAATATTGTACAATGTTGGTATTATATTTAGGGAAGAGAATTAGGCTAGGATATAATGATAAATATTCTATAAATTAGATATATATATATCTAATATATATTATATATATATATATATATATATATATATATGTGTGTGTGTTTATGTGTAGATATATATATATATATATCTAATGTATATTCATGTATGTATGTATACATAAATATATATATATATATATACACATAAATATATATCTATATATATAGATATATATATATATCTATATATATATAGATATATATATTTATAAATATGTATATTTATATACATATGGGTATATATAGATATATATTTATATATGTATATTGGGGGTTTTTTTGCTTTGGTAGAGGCACGAGCGTAGCACGTCGCGATCAAGGGGGCGGCTTGGCTCTTCTAGAGTCATGCCGGGGTTTCTGTCGCAGCCGATATGATGCAAAAATAACCCGAAATCGGCGATGAAGACAGTTGCATCACTGAAGACCTCCTTGATGCATCTAGGATTTATGATTGAAATGAAAATATATTCATGTATACATGTGTGTGTATATGTATGTATATATATATATGAAAGAAAAACCGTTAAAAACCACAGATATTTTTTGTAGCAATATTTATTTCAACAGACCCTATATATTTTAGATCTGCATCTTCAAACAAAGAAATGATGAGAAATTTCTAATGAAAATTTAGAAAAATCGACAAAATTCCGGGCACCCTATCTACCAAACATAAATTCCATTTTTTTAAATATGAAAACTAGACCATTTGTTTTTCCTGCCTGCTTAACAAAAGACATACAATCCATGAAGCAAGATATATTAATTGTTGACCCTTTTCCCTTTTCACCTCATTTTAAGTAATATATATATATATATATATATATATATATATATATTCTAAAAGGCCCCAGCAGCCCCAGTAAACATGAATCTGATTTTTCTGCGCAGTATTTCCTATAATACTTCTGACGCAATGTTGGTGAGGTTTAGAATACCCTGAGTGTTTTCCCCGCAGAAGATTAAGAGTCCTCCTCCTAAAAGTCGGTAGCACATTTCACTGCATCTGATGATAAGGCTCCAATTTAGGAGATTTGAGGAGTGTGAAAATACTCTTTCATTGCCATTACTCTCAGGTTAACTCTGATCCATAGATGGGACCCAAACGGGTACTCAACTATGGGTCAAATTGATCTGTTTAAGAATTATTTGTATTTTCTAAAAATACGAGGTGCCATATGACTGCAAATTATTTGTATCAAGAATATTTACTTGAAGCTATAATTGTTTACTTAGGATTATTATCATTATTATTAATTACTTGGTATCATATAATTCTGTGCAAATTATTTGTATTAGATAGGAATACTTGATACCATATAACTGTGTGGAAATTATTTGTATTAGATAGAAATACTTGATACCATATAACTGTGTGGAAATTATTTGTATTAGATAGAAATACTTGATACCATATAACTGTGTGGAAATTATTTGTATTAGATAGAAATACTTGATACCATACCACTGTGTGGAAATTATTTGTATTAGATAGAAATACTTATACCATATAACTGTGTGGAAATTATTTGTATTAGATAGAAATACTTGATACCATATAACTGTGTGGAAATTATTTGTATTAGATAGGAATACTTGATACCATATAACTGTGTGGAAATTATTTGTATTAGATAGAAATAATTGATACCATATAACTGTGTGGAAATTATTTGTATTAGATAGAAATACTTGATACCATATAACTGTACGCAAATTATTTGTATTAGATAGAAATACTTGATACCATATAACTGTGTGCAAATTATTTGTATTAGAAATACTTGATAGCATATAACTGTGTGCAAATTATTTGTATTAGATAGAAATACTTAATAGCATATAACTGTGTGCAAATCATTTCTATTAGATAGGAATTCTTAATACAATATAACTGTGAACAAATTATTTGTATAAGATAGGAATACTTGGTACCATATAACTGTGAACAAATTATTTGTATTAGACAGGAATACTTGATACTATATAATTGTTTCTAAATTATTTGTATTTGATAGGAAAACTTGATTCCATATATCTGTGTACAAAATATTTGTATTGAATAAAGATTCTTGATATCGCATAACTGTGTACAAAAATATTTAGAAGTGACTATATAAAAATGTATACACGATTCCTTAACCTAAAGGTTTAAGATAACCCTGGGCGTATTGGCATGGCGTTAAAATCAGCCGATTGATCATTTCCTCTTTATCATATCATATTTACCAACCCCTCCGCTCGGGCAGGATATGACACAAGGTCAAATTTTTAAGCGGAGTTTAACAGGTTTGAATTCGGAGTATTACTTCTCCTAGACTAGTTACCTCACCAAGGCTGAAGAAATCAGTCTGCCCTACTATTTACCCATAGCTGGAGGGAGAATAATTGGATTCATACCTTTCCCAAGGGTATTAGTACTATTTAAAATGCAATCCGTCTCGTCAAGGATTTGAATTCGTGTCGCCGTGTCCATTTCCTGCAAGGATAACCATTACACCACGGGCACCTCATTTCCTCTTTATGAATATTACACATTTCCTCACCCCGTAGGGGTTACTTGGTGGGTGGATCTTTCTATTTTTATACTGGTACTTCTGAGAAACGCAGAAAACAGGCAGTAGGCGTGCCTCCTCACCTGTGCAACATAATCTTCCTCTTTAGTGTTTGAAATGATGCCGAACTTTGGTAAACCAAGAACCTGTTTGTCTAGCTATCGACAAAAGAAATAATCAGCTGAAAATTCTGCTGTTGTCGTTGATGTTGCTGCGTATTTCCTACAATCCTGAATGGTTATATATCATCATCATCATCATCATGTCACACCATCAGCACGGATATCCCTGACCGTCTCTCGCCAGCTCTCCCTATCGTCCATTGCTTCCGGTAGGTCTTCAGAGCTACATCCCGTATCAGCATAGAGCTGCTGTATGTAGGTTCGAGCTGGTCTTCCTGCTTTTGCTCGTCCATGGGAAGGGGTCCATCACATGATCACGTCCCTACTTCACCAGCCGTGTCCTGCCTGTCTGGTTCGTCTAATTTTGATAGTTTTCAAGACGGGTGGTAGCTGGCCGTACATCTGCTACTTTGTTGGGTGCTGACTCTAGGACTTGTTCAATATTGCTTGCACCATTCTTGTGTAGGTGCCGTTAAGCTTTTTCTCCATACGTTTAGTAAGCGTCCATGTAGTGCATCCATATAGCAGTATCGACATAACTGCTACTTGGAAGTAACTATGTTTCATTTTATCGGTCAGGTCTGACTTCAGGGAGTAATTTTTTTCCCCTTTTACTCTTCTCCCACTTTTCTTCTCCATCTATTGAACAATATACATCATCCTCACCGACTGCTATCTTAATATTTTAATCGATATCCGATGCAACTATTGAAAAAGTGCCGGATGAAAGGGTCTCTTTTGTTTTTAGTTTTTAACTACTAAAATGATTCCCCTATTTACCATATATATATATATATATATATATATATATATATAAAATCTGGGGCTGCAGAATATACCGACTGCATCTCTGCAGAGAAGTAAAACTCTCCTAAAGAGTGTCCTGTGATGACACTAAACAATCTGATGGTAAAGCTTCTGTAATCCTGGAGGTTTGAGGAATGCAGAGTACCCCTTTATTGCCATCAATCCCAGGTCCACTCTAGACTGGAGTGGTAGCACCTGATAGGGACCTATCTATGGGTTAAATAAAACTAAACGGTGTACTTATTTTAAACTGAATTGTTTGAAATAGAACTGTTTACATGTATAAAAATGGATTTGACATTGAATAACCTACAATAGTTGGTATACCATAAAATCAAACCAAATATATAAAATCATTGTTGGGTGGTGTTTAACTAAGTAGCTGTGAGTTCGATTTTTATTACTTGTCCCATATTTTGATTTTGTGTCTTGCGTGTTTAGTGATCCTGATTAACGGGCCATTAGGAGTGAGTTTAGTTCTCTGGGTATCTCATACTTCTTTTGCCCAATCGGTTGGGGCTGCTGCTTCTCTGCAGAGGGGTAAGAACCCTCCAACGAGTGTCCTGGATATGACACTAAACAATCTGATGGTGAGGTTCCATCAATGCTGGAGCTTTGGGGAAAGCAGAGTACTCCATCATTGCCATCTCTCCCAGGTGCACTCTGGCCCGGAGTGGCAGCACCTGAAAAGGGTCCTATCTATGGGTTAAATAGAACTTAACCATGCTTCTTTCACTATACTGATTTTTGCATTTAAACTGCGTAGTTATGCTAAACTGAATTGTTTAAAATAGAACTGTTTTGACATTGGAACTGCGTACTAGTGCTGAACTGAATTGCTCGAAATAGAACTGTTTTTGAAGTCTAAACTGTGTACTTATGCTGAACTGAATTATCTGAAATAAAACTGTTTGACATTTAAGTGTGTGTATTGCCCAGTCGGCTGGGGCTGTAGAATACACTGACTGCATCTCTGCAGAGGGGTAAGATCCCACCTATCGAGTGTCCTGGATATGACACTAAGCAATCTGATGGTGAGGTTCCAGCAGTGCTGGAGCTTTGGGGAATCCGGAGTACCCCTTTGTTGCCATCGCTCCCAGGTCCACTCTGGCCTCGGAGTGGTAGCACCTGATAGGGGCCCTATCTATGGGTTAAATAGAACTAACAGTATACTTATGCTAAAAGGAATTGTTTGAGTAAACTGAGTAGCTAAAAATAGAAATGTTTTTGACAATTAAACCGTACTTACATTTAAACTGCGTGTTTATGCTTAGCTGAATTATTTGAAATAGAACTGTTTTTCAACATTAAAACTGTATTTACGCTTAACTGAATTATTACATGTAACTGCTTGAATAGTTTGAAATGGAAATATTTTTGACAATTAAACTGTGTACTTATGCTAAACTGAATTGTTTTAAATAGAACAGATTATTTACATAAAAATGGATTTGGCGTTAAATAACCTACAAAGGTTGATATGCAATATATCAAACACAGCAAACCAAACCAAACCATCATACTTCTTGCCTTGTGCCAAACTTAGTAAATGAAAACTATATGTGGCCGTGGGTGGAAACGTGTCTGTATACATAGGCTTACACACGTGTATATTTTCAACAATAGAGTAAAAACACGATAAAAACTCATGACTGGGTTTAACGTTGCATATCTTAAGGTGAGCCAGTAACGATACGAGTTTTAATTCTATTTTTACAGTTGAATATATCGTGATATTGGTCTGAATTTTGGTGGATAAAACACTATTTTACTGAGTGAAAAAGCACTCGAGTTAAATTTCAATCATATATATATATCATCATCATCATGTCGTGCCGCTAGCACATATATCCCTAATCCTCTCTTGCCACTTCTCCCTATCATTCATAGCCTCTTGCAGGTCTTCAGGGCTACATCCCGTATCCTCACATAGCTGCTGTATGTATGTTCGAGCTGGTCGTCCTGCTTTTGCTTGGCCATATGCGGGGGTCCATAGGAGTACATCACTGATGAGTTCGTCCTTGCTTCTCCAGCAGTGTCCTGCATGTCTGGTTCATCTAACTTGTATAGTTTTCGTGACGAGAGGCAGTTGGCCGTATAGTTGATGCCTTGTGGGCTGTTGCCGCCAGGACTTGTTCAATATTGCTCGCAGCATTCTTGTGTAATTGCCGTCTAGTTTCTCCTTCAGCCGTTTTGTTAGCGTCCAAGTAGTGCATCCATATAGCAGTACCGATACGACCGCTGCCTGGAAGAAACTGCGTTTCATTTTATCGGTCAGGTCTGATTTCCATATGATCGAGAGCCTATCGATAGCCGTCCATGCTTTCGTTAGCCGTGTGTCGATGTCTTTTTTGGTTGATGAGACGCTGCTTCCTAGGTAGGTGAATTTGTCTACTAGTTTCAGAGAGGTTCCGTCTAGTGTGTAAATGTCGCCTGTTTGGTTATAACATATATATTCAGTTTTGTGTGCATTGACATGGAGTCCAATGCGTGCGGCGGCTCGTTCCAAACTATGCAGTAGTGTTTCGGCTTAAATCTTGGGCTCTTAATCTCATAGGCGAGAAAATGATAATCACGAAGCGCCGTATTGTTGGACCCTGTCCCGGTATCTTCTAAATCTTCCTTCCTGAGCCAATATTTTTCGGTTTATTTCTTCCAATTGAATTTTCTGCTTTCTCTTCGGCTGTTCTCTTTTCTCAATTGTTTGATTCCACCGTGTTCTTGGGTGACTTCCTTTCCTTAGTTCTTTAACATAACCTCCAAGTTTCTTTATTTGTTCTTCAACTCTCATTTCCCATCCAGCTTCTTGTGGTTTGTTTTCTATTTGGGTTTCCTTGTGGGATATCAACTTTGTCATTGACATCCTTTCCTCCTGCATAGATTAGATCGTTCAGTTAATACGTTAGGATACATTTTATTTATTTATTCAAACTTTCTGTTTCTAACTTGACCTTTTTCCAATCTTGACTTCATAGTTATGGTAATTCTTCGTTCTCTTACACCATGACTTTCTTTATTTTTCTTCAATGCTTCTTTTCTCGAGTGTTAAAATTGTTGTTGTGGTGCTAGGTTCAATTATGTTGGTTGGTTTGGTTTGATTTTATGGCATATCAAACATTGTAGGTTGGCTTAGTTTGGTTTTATAGCATATCAAACATTGTAGGTTATTTAATGCCAAATCCTCTTTATACATATATATTGAATATATAGGATTTGGTTTAGTTATGTTTTATGGTATATCAAACATTGTAGGTTATTTAATGCCAAATCCTCTTTGTACATATATATCAAATATATAGGATTTGCTTTAGTTTGGTTTTATGGCACATCAACCATTGTATGTTATTTAATGCCAAATCCTCTTTATACATATATATTAAATACATAGGATTTGGTTTGGTTGGGTTTTATGGCATATCAACCATTGTAAGTTATTTAATACCAAATCCTCTTTAAACATATACATTTGATATATATGATTTGCAAACATTAGTCAACAAATTTAAGTAGCTCCAAGCATTGCTATGTATCACTGACAATTCAATTAAACTTCCGTCATTTCTTTACGCACAGTTAAATATTTCAAACGATTTAATTTAGCATAAGTCATTTCAAGCAGTTATCTTTGATCCATAAATAGGAGCCTGTCAGGTGCAGCAACACCGGGCCAGAGTGGACCTGGGAGCGATGGCAATGAAGATGTACTCCGCATTCCCCAAAGCTCCAGCATTACTGGAGCCTCACCATCAGATTGTTTAACGTCATATACAGGACACTCGTTGTGGGTGGGTTTTTTACCTCTCTGCAGAGATGCAGTCGGTGTATTCTACAGCCCCAACCGACTGGGCTGCCTTAGGTTGTGGTCTTCAATATTTTGTGTTTCAGTTTTTTTGCGGAGTTTTGAGTGAGAATTTACTTCATGACTTGTCCACATATTTCTAGTATATAGAATCATATATATTTCTAGTATATAGAATCATTCCTGCTTGATTCCTGGCTCGTATCGAACTTCGCTGATTCCTCCTCAAAGTACGATCATTCGCTTTTTATAACTTCTTTTTTAGAGGTGCCCGTGGTGTAATGGTTATCGTCGTAGGAAATGAACAGGGCGACACGAGTTCAAATCCTGGACGAGACTGATTGCATTTCACATAGCACTAATACCCTTGGGAAAGGTATGAATCCAATTATTCTCCCTCCAGCTATGGGTAAATAGTAGGACAGACTAGGTTCTTCAGCCTTGGTTAGGCAACTAGTCTAGGAGAAGGAAAACTCTGAATTAAAACCTGTTAAACTCCGCTTAAAAATTGACCTTGTGTCATATCCTGCCCGAGCGGAGGGGTTGGTAAATAGGATAACTTCTTTGTCTGGTGTTGCTTTTTGAGATAGAAATCCATTACATATTTATTATCTTCTTTATTTCATTACTTTTTTTGTGTCTTGAAATATCACTAGAATATCAATCAGGTGTATTTTAGCTGTGGTCCTTGGCTGTGTATTTGAAATTAGAGCAGTCAACATTTGCATGATGACCATCGGGTTCTTGTTATGGTCAAGGGGAGGTTCAAATGATAACACGACTCGGGAATGAGTGATAAGAAATATATTAAATAGTACATACACAAACGATAGCAGGGAGAAACCTCCTCCTCAGCTTAACACAATCATGAATATTACCATTCTTGCTGACGGCTCACCGAGACTGTGCAGAAGAGAGCTTTGCCGGTATATGCCACTTGAGGGCGAGTCCATCTGTAGGGGAGACACCCCAACAGTTTTCCATGTTGGTTACCAAGCAAGCACCTACCAATCAAGACTCTCAAATTTGTCATTTGATTCCCACATTTATTTGTATTAATATAAGGCATTTTAATAAGTATTATATTGTGGCTATACCAAACTAAGAGGTTGTTGATAACCTGTGCTCCTGTCACAGAGAGAACATAATATTTTTCCAAAGGAGAAAAACCTTAAACGTATTAGCGGCGAAAAATTGGTTTTCAAGTCTTATTTCCCTTCCATTTCGCCGAATATTTATCCATACATCCATATTTATTCAATGATAACACAGAAAGTAATTTGATTGCCGACTTATGACAAGTTTTGATGTTGTTATTCGGTATGTAATTATGTATTAGCTGAAGAATTCGTTTACGTCAGGTAAAAGGTCACAACTTGCATCTCAACTAGTTATACTCCAGAGCACGGATGGTGAGGTTATTTGATTTGTTTTCGTCTGAGCCAAGTAATGAGGAACTGCTTAATATTTCTGAAATTTTTGTAATTAGTGATAAATATCCTTGTTTATTGACGACATTGTTTAAAAACTATTTTTTCGATAAACTTTTCAACATTGTTCAAAACCAAAATATATTTTCAGGGTTTAAACAAACAATGAATTTTTCATAATTTTACGAATTATATATATGATTTATTACCCGACCAAGACAAGTAAGTATTTATTTCACTGTTTGTGGTGCAGTGGCTAACGTATTGGACTGTGACATCGTATTCAGTGAGTTCAAACTCTAGTCACCCTATTATGTACACTTTCGGACAAATAGCTTTAGGAAAGGTACTAACTCCCTCATAGCCTAAATCTGGGTTAAATAGTACCAGTACTGTCTTTCTACAAGAATGGCTTAAAAATTAAATAACCCTGAAAGGTTGACATGCCATTAAACATAGAAATCAAATCAAACCAATCCCTTCATCACTGGCAGGGTGTGATATAAGCTTAGACTCAAGTAAAGCTGGTTTGAATTAAGTGTTTTCCTTCTCATAGCAGTTAGGGCTGTAGAATAGACCGACTGTATCTCTGCAAAGAGGTAACACCAACTCTCAACGTGTGTCCTAGATATGACTCAAAACCATCTGATGGTGAGGCTCCAGTCCGGGAGATTTGGAGAATGTGGAGTATCCCTGCATTACCATTACTCCCAAGTCCACTCTGACTCGGATTGGTTGTATCTGTTAGGGTCTTATCTATGGGTCAAATTGAATTGTTTGATCATTTAACTCTGCATAAAAAAATGACTGATGTTTAATCGGATAGTTAGTGATCATATGAGGATCATTAAATAAGTTTCCTGACTTTTTTCGTATGGGCAGTTTTATTGATAGTACACACATGAAACTCTAGTTCCCTTCGAAGGAATCTCCTCTGGCTGCAATGCACTTGTTGTACCGTTCCAACAACTTCTGGAAGGCCCCATCGAAGTCCTCTTGTGTGAGCATGTCAATGACCTTCGTCACAGCCTTTTCATCTCCTCAATTGTCTCATAATGACAGCCTGTGAGCTTAGGGAATAACCAAAAGTCACTGGCAGCAATTCTGGACTATACTGAGGGTGATCAACTGTCTTGATGCCTATTTTGGTCAAATTGTCTGTGACAAGGATGGAGTTGTGGACTGGTGCATTGTCCTGATGGAAATGAAACTGGCCCGATTTGAAGAGTGCTGGCCTCTTCCGACCGAATCTCTTCCTGAACTCTCTTAAAGCTTCAATATAGTAATCCTAACCCTTTGGCCAATCAACTCTGGTGTTCTGACTTCCTTACCTCTCATCATTCCTTAAAAACTCCCTGTCTTCCTTGAATCTCTTATGCCACTCAAAAACTGATGCTAGATTCGTGCAAGATGGTCGAAAAGCAGTCTGAAGCATTCCATACGTTTCTGTGGCATGTTTTCCAAGTTTAAAACACAATATTATTGCATATCGCTCTTCTAAAGTGTCCTCACGTCCAGATTGCATTTTTGAAATTCACCAGCTGTGACAATTAGGCTTTAGTAGGATGTGTTACAATTGCTGTTGTAGCTGTTGATTTGAACGTGAAATCGTAGAAATTGGTCAGTCATATGATAAGATGTATAGCAATAACATAGTGAATTTTCAAGAGTCTATGATAATTTTAAATCCCTGTACAAAAATATCTGGAAACTTATTGAATGCTCCACGTATATATATATATATATATAGTAAATTTTTTTCGTGTTTTGGTTTATATCAAAAACATATAACAGGATGGAAATAAATTTATAATCCTAATGTGACCGGTTTTATTTTTTTCTTAAAGATATAAATATATATATATATATATATATATATAACTATGATATATGATTTTTTAAAAATCTCATAAGATGTATAGCAATAACATAGTGAATTTTCAAGAGTCTACAACAATTTTAAATGCCTGTACAAAAAGAAATCTGGAAACTTATTGAAGACACAACGTAGCAATACGTGGAACCCTTTAACTGTGTAAGAATAAAACTATTAGAATGGAATACTTGAAACCGTTTACCTGTATGCAAAATAGAATTATTGGTATTACATAGCAATACTTGAAACTGTTTGACTGTGGGCAAATGAATAAATAGTGTTGAATAATTGGTGTTAAATAGCAGTACTTGAAACCACTTCACTGTGTACAAAGAAATGATTAATATAAAGTAGAAATATTTGTGTTTGCAATAACTGAAACTGTCTAATTGTGTTGAAACAATAGCAATACTAAAGCACAAACAAATTAGTTAAAACTTATTTGAAAATAAAATTACCAATAAATTATTCTCTCACATATTATATATGTATAACCATTTAACGGTGTGCAAACAAATGAAATTGTTAGTGTTACATAGCAATACTTGAAATCATTTAAATGTATTCAAACAAATAAATACTAAATAAGATTCTTCGTATTAAAAATACTTAAAACTGTTTAACTGTGGGCAAAAAAATGAACTTTGGTTCGTTTAAAAATGTTATCTATCAAATGTTTACAAATCCTATATATTTAATATTCATGTACAGGGTGGAACGATAGAATTGTCGTCCTAAGGAAAACAATACTACAGCTTTATTTTAAAACTTTTATTGAAAAAATCAATTCAGGTAACTTGATTATGTAGTAGAGCTGACATCTATTCAATGTAGCTGCCTTCAGCCTCAATCACCGCCTCGATACGGATCCGGAACTGGGAACATGCCTTTTCCACAAGCGCCTGCAGGAGCTCGGCGAATACTCGGCGGATGGCGGCGATCAGGCTGGCTTTGTGGGAGGTCATGTTGGTGATGTTCTCGACGTATGACCAAACGAAGCAGTCCAGCGGGTTCAGGTTCAATGAGAGAAGGGTACAAAGTCGTATCACTCCTTCTGGAGCCAAGCCTGGGTCTCTTGGGACTTGTGGGCCGGCGCTGAGTCCTGTTGCCACACCCAGGGTCTGCCACCGGCTACCTGATTACACCAGGGGATTACCACACTCTTCAGCACATCCAGGTACATTTTGGTGTTGACTTTCAAGCCGACTTCGAAGATGTGCGGTGGCATGATGTGGCACTCACTTGAAACCACACCAAAAACCATAACCGTAGCCGGAAACTTTGTTTTTATCACCCTGGGCACGTCCCTGTTATTCGTGGCAATCCAGATCTGCATTTTGAGGGTGCTGACAATGGTCCTATTGTCATACCTTGGGTCGGTAGAGAGCATGAGTTTTACAGCGGCGCATCTCCGATCTCGCTCGTTGAACATTGTGTCACTTTCAGACATGATAGAAGGCTCCTATCGCTCTTGGGATTTGTACACAGCTGGCCAACTAGTAGATGGTCTGCAACCAAAAAAGAAAATCGGTTTTCATTAAACGGAAATGGCATCATGCCGTCTTTTCTAGGGCGACAATTTTATCGTTCCACCCTGTATAAAGAGGATTTGGTATTAAATAACCTATAATGGTTGATATCCTATTTACCCAACCCCTCCGCTCGGGCAGGATATGACACAAGGTCAATTTTTAAGCGGAGTTTAACAGGTTTGAATTCAGAGTTTTCCTTCTCCTAGACTAGTTGCCTACCCAAGGCTGAAGAACCTAGTCCGTCCTACTATTTACCCATAGCTGGAGGGAGAATAATTGGATTCATACCTTTCCCAAGGGTATTAGTGCTATGTGAAATGCAATCAGTCTCGTCCAGGATTTGAACTCGTGTCGCCGTGTTCATTTCCTACGACGATAACAATTACACCACGGGCACCTCCAGCTATAATGGTTGATATGCTATGCAGCTCAACTAAGCCAAAACCTATATATTCAATATATATGTATAAAGAACATTTAGCATTAAATAACCAACAATCGTTGTTATGCTATGAAACCCAACCCAATCCAACCCAACCCTTCTAGACGGGTTGCCTAACCTAAGCTAAAGAACCTAGTCTGCCCTACTGTTTACTAGAGGAAAAAAAGTTCGATTCATGCCTTTCCCAAGGGCATTAATACGAAATGAAACTCATACATCGTGCATAATTTGAAATCGGGTCGCTGATTCCATTAATCGTGTTTGATTGTGATTTTAACCCAGCGAAAAATAGCAACTCTGAGACATTTTTAACAATATACTTGAATTTCCTTACGAGAATAAATCAATATCCAGTCCAATTTGCAAGAGAGCGTGGTACCTATCTTTACATCGAACTTCATTTTCTAATAATTGAAAGACCACTTCAACTGTTCCTAAATATAAATATCATCATGGACTAGAATTTCAATAGTGATCCCAGTGGGTTCACAGATCGTCTAATAGTAAATAATGCTATTAATTTTACAAGTGCTTCACTCATCATGAAAGAACTGGCTTAGACCAGATTGGAAATGATTAAGTCTACATGAATAAATTTACGATAATATGTACAATGAATTTGATGCTGAAAAACTCTACTCTTCGTGTCCAATACTCTAGCGATTTAACCACAGCTGGTTATAACCTTGCTGAACTTTTTTATACTTTTTTTTCATTTAACAATTTAATTTCATAAAAAAATTATTTTCCATAAATTAAGCATTCAGGACCACAAAATATGACTAAATATGTTATATTGATTGCTATGAAATTTGCATAATATCTTTTATGTTTATTGTGAGTCGCTTATAGATCGCCCTAGACGGCAATTAAGTTCGTTATCAAGTCACATCTTGTTCATAGAATTAAATTTGCTTAATTGACCATAAAGAAATTAATAATTGGAAGTTGTAATTTACTAAGTCTTTTGCTTAGATGGGGCATAAGGCTATATGAATGGGGCATCCAATGAGACTCGAACTCACTTGTGAAGATTTGCTAATCTAACTTGCTAACCACTCGAGGCACCCAATAAAAGAAAGTACTTTCTAATTAACATTTGCTAAGTTATCTGCGATTAGAAACGCTTACCCAATGTTGAAGACTGGATTTGCTTTGTTCTCTACGTTCTTGAATTTTATACTGCTCTAACAAAATTCTGGCTATGATGTATCATTTTCGCTGTACCACATAAATGTAGATATATAAAAAGAATCCAAAAATTAAATATGTTTATTTGCATATGTATCTTCTTTATAATATGCGAATAAAAACATATTGAGACTGAAGCTGAATTTACCAAGGCAGAAATAAACCAGAAATGAAACGTAAATTTTCTTCAAAATAGTCCTCTTGACATACAACACATTTATTCTAACGAGTTTTCCATTGGTCAAAGCACCCCTAAAGTTTTCCTTTTTAAAGTCCTCCAAGTCCTCGGAACTCTTGTATTTGAGGTGAATTTCAGAAACCAGAAATATCTCAGTGAGCTTAGTATAGTGAGTATGAAGGGTGTGGCACTTTGCACAATCTTGTTTCACCAAAAAGTTGTTGTGGATTTATATGTATCAAGACTATCGATCAAAAATTATCGAGAATGTCACAGTGTTGTATACTACTATACATATACAAATATAAATATAAGCAAAGATTATGACGAACTTCAATGAACGAACGAACACACTTCTTTATAAAAATATATATCTCTCACACTTTATTCTCGAAAAGGTTGATGTTTCTGTTGTTTGTGAGAGATGAGTGGAGACAGGGACAGACTGCTATATTGACCCAAACTCTTCTCTTGACCATAGCAGCACTTCTTCCGCATCTTGGCTGGAGTTGCTCAACTGGGTGTCGCTGAGGGTCACAGCCCTCAGTCTACAAGCTGGTTCTCACTCTGGCATTCCTGTCTCCATCTAACTCAACGGCCACCAGCACCTAACTATATCCTTTCATAACGCCCACTTGCTTCCGTTTCTTCTTCCACTATTTACACAGGTGCATCTCTTGATTGACGGCTTGGTTAAGGGTCAATATATAACAACATCCCAATCGGCTAAGGCTGCAGAATACTCCGACTGCATCTCTGCAGAGGGGTAAGATCCCTCCACCAAAGAGTGTCCTGGACATGACACAAAAAATCTGATAGGGAGGCTCCAGTAATGCTGCAGATTTGGGTTATACATAGTACCCCATAATTACTATCACTCCCAGGTCCACTCTGACCCGGAGTGGTAGCACTTGATAGGGACCTATCTATGGATCAAATAGAATTGTTTGACATTTAAACTGTGTGCAAACAAATTACTTAACTAAACTGAAATGTTTGAAATTGAATTGTTTGATCATCTGTGTATAAACAAATGACTGATGTTTCATTGAATTGTTAGAGATGCATAATAATACTTGGAACCATTTAACTGTGTGCAAACAAATGATGGTTGGTTGGTTTTTATGGCATATCAACCTTTGTAGGTTATTTAACGCCAAATCTATTTTTATGCAAATAGTTCTATTTCAAACAATTCAATTTAGTATGAGTACACATTCTAATCGTCAAAAACATTTCTATTTCAAGCTATTCAGTTTATTCAAAAAATTCTAATTCAGCTAAGTACAGATTTTGTTTACACACAGTTAAATGTCAAAACAATTCTATATTAAATAATTCAGTAGAGTTTCAGTGTCAAAAACAGTTCCATTTCAAACAATTCAGTTTTGCATAAGCACGCAGTTTAAATGTAAGTACAGTCAAAAACATTTCTACTTCAAGCCATTCAGCCCAGCCAAACAGTTCCAACTATTTAACCCATGGATAGGGCCCTATCAGGTGTTACCATTCCGGGCCAGAGTGGACCTGGGAGCAATGACAATTAAGGGGTGCTCCGCATCCCCCAGAGCTCCAGCATCACTGGAACCTTACCATCAGATTGTTTAGTGCCATATCCAGGAAACTCATTGGGTGGGGTCTTACCCCTCTGCAGAGGTGTAGTCGGTGTATTCTACAGCCCCAATCAACCAAATGAGTAATCTTGAATAGAATAATTAATATTAAATATCAATACTTGTAACCACTTTACTGTGTGCAAACAAATGAATAATACTGAATAGAATTATCAATGTTAGATAGCAATAATTGAAACTATTTAACTATATAGAAACAATAGCAATACTACCGTGCAAAACAAATTAATTCTAACTCATTTAAAAATGAAATTACTTACAAAGTATGTGTGCAAACAAATGACTGATATTAAATTGTGACTTTTATATTGCAATACTTGAAACCATTTAACTGTGAGCAAAAAAAAAAATGAGATCAGGATCGTTTAGGGAAGTTATCAACAAATTGTGTTTACAAATCATGTATATTTGATATAAAGTATATAATATATATATATATATATATATATATATATATATATATATATATATATATAATGTATAAAGAGGATTTGGTATTAAATAACCCACAATAGTTGATATGCTATAAAACCTAACCAAACCAAACCAAGAATATCACGGACTCGTTTAGACGAAGTATTGTCGATTACACTTCATCACTGAATGATATAAGTTGTTCAGCTGTACACACGTCTTCATTTAAATTCGGAATATATGAAGATTAGGTCTTGACGAAGTTTTTACTACATTCATATAAAAGAAATTAGTTTGGTTTCTTTGTTTAAATTCAGTTTAGTATAAGTACAGATTTTGTTTACACACAGTTAAATTTCAAAACAATTCTATATTAAACAATTCAGTAGAGTTTCAGTATTTTATTCGAGGGTTATTTACAAATAAAGTCGTCCTTTTGGAAAAACAGTTGTGATGGTATTTAATCCATAGCAAGGATGATAAAGAGGTTTATACCTTTCCAAAGATTATTCGTCGTAGTCCAGTACGTTAGCTACTACGTCACAAGGACGTCCCAATCCGGATAAGAATAAAATACCACCATTAAATCCTGTACGCGTCCAATGGTTGATTACAGCTACACTGCTACAACTATAGCACCTCATTCTCCATAGTGTTAATCTAAATCATGCAGATTGGTCCATTCTTACTAATGAGGAGATCGAAATCGTCCAGTGCCCTGATGTATTCATTTACTTCTCTGGTACGTTACTAATATATATATATATATATATATATACACGAGGGTCAGTCAATATAAAGTTGAAATATTGCCTATAGATATTGGCAATAGGAAACACTGTTTACAATTACAGCTTTTTCAAATAAATCAACAATGATGGGTCCTTTCATGCCCAAGAAAACTACCAGCACAACTTTCTTGACTGAGTACTGCGCCTGGAACTTTTTTCTTTATTGGAGAGTCGGTGTGTTCCACTCCATGAAACGTCTTTTCGTCTCGGTTTCGGAGAGACAAACCTATGTTTAGCCCATTTGTGTTTTTTTTTTTTTTTAGTTAAAGATTCTTCTTCCTGCAGATCATACATTCTGTAAATTTCATAGGGTTTACGTTTCAAATCCAGTAAAAAGAAAAAAGAAAAAAGAAAATAAATAAAACAAACAAACGAACAAACAAACAAAACCCAGACCTCTGTTCAATTTTGTTGTACTGTTTGATTTGTTGCCATTTTGAATAGCCTTAAAACATATTTTTTGCGAGACTAAAATAATTTTTGCTACATACCAATTCCAAACAATGCAGAGTTTAGATTCATCGAAAAAATAATTCTGAAAAAGAAAAATTATTTTGCTCTTAAATATATATATATATATATATATATATATATATATATATATATATATATTGAATGACCCTCGTATAACTAAATAATATTATCCAAGAATTATTTCCTTCCTCTCAGTGAGGCCAAGAATACGCAGTAGGGCTCAGAGCTCCCTTCCAAAAATAGAATGTCTTTATATGACACTGAACATCTGATGGTGCGGATCCACTTCTGGAGCTCTGGAGAGTGTGGAGTTTCTCATCATTGCCATTACTCCCACATCAATTCTGACTCTTAGTGATAGAACCAGTTAAGATGTCATCTATCGGTTGAATAGATCTGTTTGAAAATTATTTGTATTAGATAGGAATCAACACCAAATCGCTCTGATAACACGGATTCTCTTGATTGTCTCTCGTCATCTGTCCCTATCAGCTATCACTCTTGGCAGGTCCTCTAAGCGGCATTCAGTGTTCGCAAAGAGCTGACGAATGTACGGTCTTGCTGGTCTGCCAACACTGGTGCCCATGTTTCCGAGTTCACTGAAGAACGTCGCTTTTCCAGCGGTGCTCAGCATGTCTTGTTGGCCTTAAAATGGGATGTAAGTGGCCGTTTAGTTGCTGTTTTGTGGGGTGCTGCTTCTAGGATTTGTTCTGATAAACATGCACCATTCTTGTAAAAGGGATATCATATGAGCGTGTGTAATTTTTTTGTATTACTTGAAGCTATAAGTGTTTACTAATATAATTGCTTGAAAAAAAATTGACTATGACTAAATCGAAATAGGTTTGGTTTGGTTAATGGCATATCAATCTTCGTGGGTTATTTAATGCCAAAGCCATACTTCTAGAAGAACAGCAGTGACGCTATTTAACCCATAGCTGGGAGGATAAGGGATTCATACCTTTTCCAAGGGAATTTGTCCGAAAGTAAATGTAATAGCGCGACTGGAGTTCGAACTAACTTCCGACGATTCCGCAGTCCATCGCTTTAACTATTACACCACGAGGACGCCCCTAAATAGAAATAGTTACGTGGTGCCTTCAATAGGTTTCCAGACTTCTTTTTGTACAGACATTTAAAATTGTGCAGACTCTTGAAAATTCACTATGTTATTGCTATACATGTTATGAGATGACTGACCAATTTTTATGATTTCACGTTCAAATCAACAGCTACAGCAGCAATTGGAATACACCCTACTAAAGCCTGATTGTCACAGCCGGTGAATTTCAAGAATGCAATCTGGATGTGAGGACACTTTAGAAGAACGATATGCAATAAGATTCTGTTTTAAACTTGGAAAAAATCCCACAGAAACGTATGGAATGCTTCAGACTGCTTTTGGACCCTCTTGCAAGAATCAAGTATAAGTTTTTGAGTGACATAAGAGATTCTAGGAAGACAGGGAGTCTGTGAGAGATGATGAGAGGTGTGGGAGGAGTAAGGAAGTCAATAAACGACAGTTGATTGGCCAAAGAGTTATGGTTAGGATTACTATGTTTAGGTTTTAAGGGAGTTCAGGAAGAGATTCCTAGGGAAGAGGCCAGCACTCTTCAAATCCGGTCAGTGATATTTCCACGAGGACAATGCACCAGTCCACAACTCCATCCTTGTCACAGATTATTTGACCAAAATGGGCATCAAAACAGTTCGTCAGCCTCCTTATAGTCCAGACCTTGCTCCCTGTGACTTTTGATTATTCCCTAAGCTCAAAGGCTGTCGTTATGAGACAATTGAGGAGATGAAAGCGGCTGTGATGAAGGTGACACGCTCACACAAGAAGACTTCCATGTGGCCTTCCAGAAGTTGTTGGAACGGTACAAGTGCATTGCAGCCGGAGGAAACTACTTCGGAAGGGCCAAGAGTTTCATGTGTGTACTATCAATAAAAGTGCCCATACGAAAAAAGTCTGGAAAATAATTTAATGATCCTCGTACTTTAAACCATTTATTTGTGTATGAAATATCATTAAAATATTCCTTAACTTCTAAGCGCGAGTAAAAAGTAAAGTTCGCGACCATAGTCGAGGGAGACCCGAAAGCTCCTTCTTCAATTGTTACTACACGGAGGTGTAGGGGAGGTCGCTACTCCATTCCCTGAATTGTTCCACTTTACCCTTGATCCTTATCATATTATGCTGAGTGTTATGTAAGGCAGCATCAAGTACCATTTTTTGAGTTTTTGGCATGACTTGACCTGGGATTGAAACTAGGTCTCCAAGACCATTGGCGAACTCTCTACTCATTAGGCCAAAACCCTAAATGAGTTGAAATGCCATTTAAATCAATTTTTTTCTAGACAGGTCGTCTTGTTAAGGCTAAAGAACCGAGTGTACAATTTACTAATATGGTTTCAAGTAAGTAATAACTTGGGAAAGTCTCCCGTGGCCTAATGGCTAAAGTACTAGCCTGCAGTCTCGAAGTAAGTGAGTTCGAACTCCAAGCGCGCAATTAAGTTCAAGTTCACTTTCGGACTAATACCCTTTGGAAAGATAACTCCGTAGCTGTTGGTTAAATAGCACCACTACTGTACTGCAAGGGTGGCTTTGGTATTAAATAACCCGTGAAGGTTGATATGCCATTAAATTATTTGTATTGAATAGAAATACTTGATACTATAGATCCGTAAATTATATGAATTAAATAGAAATACTTGATACTATAGATCCGTAAATTATATGAATTAAATAGAAATACTTGATTCTATTGATCCGTAAATTATTTGTATTGAATAGAAATACTTGATACTATATATCTGTTAATTATTTGTATTAAGAATAATTACCTCAATCCTGGATCGAGTCATACTAAAGGCTCCAGAATGGTTCTTCATGCCTCATTGCTTAACACTCAGCATGATAAGGTACGATTCAAGGTTAAGTGGAGCAATCTAGGGAAAGGAGTAACACCTTCCCCTACACCTCGGTATAGAAGCTATTAAAAAGAGAGCCCTCAGGTCGCTCTTGACAACGGTCAAATTGTTATTTAGTTACTTGAAACCAAATAACTGTATTTCAAACAAATGAATTGAAACAATATAACAATTAGTATCAGAGAGGAATACTTGAAACCATGGAACTGTGTGTAAATTATTTGTATTTGATAGGAATACTTGATATAACTCTATGCAAAATTACCCTTAAGAAACAGCTAGACAAAAGATGTAAACGTAAATGTACAATGTACGTGATTTCCTAATTTCTAGGCATAAAATAACCCTAGACTTGTTGACATGTCGTTAAAATCAATCATAAGAATTCCTGACTCCTATGTGGAAGGAAAGAAAGCAGGCCTGTTTAAGAATGCAGTATTATGTAACGAAAAATTTAAAAAAAAACATTATAAAGTCTCAATTATCATCATCATCATCATGTCGCGCCGCCAGCACGGATCTCCCTGACCCTCTCTCGCCACCCGTCTCTATCGTCCATCACTCCCGGCAGGTAGCTGGTCGTTCTTCCTTTGCTCATCCATTGTGAAGGGTTACACTGGAGTACGTCGCTTATGAATTTGTCCCCACTTCTCCTGCAGTGTCCCGCACGTCTAGTTCGTCTAACTTGGATAGTTTTCATGATGTGTGCTGGATGGCCGTACAGCTGCTGCTTTGTTGGGTGCTGCTTCCAGGACTTGTTCAATATTGCTCACAGCATTCTAGTGTAATTTCCGTCAAGCTTTTTGTCCATACGTTTAGTAAGCGTCCATGTAGTGCATACATATAGCAGTATCGACACAACAGCTGCTTGGAAAAAACTGCGTTTTATTTTATCGGTCAGGTCTGACTTCCATATGACCAATAGCCTATCGATAGCTGCCCATGCCTTTTCTAGTTGCATGTTGATGTATTTATCATTTGGTGAGACACTGCTTGCAAGGTAGGTGAACTTGTCCATTGGTTTTAGGGAACTACCATTCGGTGTGGAGTTGTCGCCTCTTTGATTAAAGCTCATGTATTCCGTCTTGTGAGCACTGACATGGAGGCCTATGTCAGCAGCTGCTTGTTCCTGACTATGTAGCAGGGTTTCTGCTTGGGCGGGTGTATTTGCCAGAAGCGCTAAGTCATCGGCGTAGTCCGCGTCCGTAATTGTTGGTGCGGGGTATCTTCTGCTTCTTTCCTTTGCCCGCTTGAAACCGTTTTCTTTCATTAAATCTATAGACGTTCTAAGCACGTAGTCTAGGCAGATGATAAACAGGTATGGGGCTAATGTGTCTCATTACAACACTCCTGCTACAATGTTGAAGTAGTCTGTGTCTCCATTAGGAGATCAGATTTCCTGATCAGATTAAATCAATCAATATTTATATCAAATCAATAGTTTTCGCCCGTCATTATATGGCTTCTTCATTTTCAAGTTCTTTTTTTCCCAAACTTATCCAATTCATTTGGAGGATTTGAAAAATAATGGTTAGAAAAATAATTTAGTGGGGGGCATTTTTAAGAACTATCAGATATTACTTAAACAAAATTTGGCATATCAATCATTGTTGGTTATTTAATACTAAGTCCTCTTTGTACATATATATTAAATATATAAGATTTGGTTTGATTAGGTTTTACGACATATCAACCATTGTAGATTATTTAATGCCAAATCCTTTTTTATCAATATATACTAAATATATAGAATTTGGTTTGGATGGGTTTTCTGACTTATCAGTCATTGTTGGTTATTTAATGCCAAATCCTATTTTTACTTACATATTAAATATATAATTTGTAAACACGTTTTTTAGATACACATAGTTAAAGGAACAAACAGCTTTAATTCTAACAAATCAATTTAGCATAAGTCAAAAAGTTGAATGGTTCCAAGTATTGCTATGTATAACTAACAATTCAATTAAATATTAACCATTTGTTTACATACAGTTAAATGATCAAACAGTTCTATTTCTAACAAATCAATTTAGCATAAGTCAATAAAGTTAAATGATTCCAAGTATTGCTACGTATCACTAACAATTCAATTAAATATTAGCCATTTGTTTACACACAGTTAAATGATCAAACAGTTCTATTTCTAACAAATCAATTTAGCATAAGTCAACAAAGTCAAATGATTCCAAGTATTGCTCTGTGTCACTAACAATTCAATTAAACGTCAGTCATTTGTTTACAAACAGTTAAATGTTCTATTCCAAACAATTCACTTTATCAAAAGTAATTTGTCATTTGCATGATTTAAATGTCAAACAGTTCTATTTAACCTATAGATAGGATCTTATCAGGTGCTACCACTCCGGGCCAGAGTGGACCTGGGTGCAATAGCAATGAAGGGGTAATCCACATTCCCCCAAATTCTAGCATTACTTGAGCCTCACCATCAAATTGTTTAATGTCATATCCAAGACACTCGTTGAGAGGAGGGTCTTACCCCTTTGCAGAGATGCAGTCGGTGTATTCTACGGCCCCATCCGACTGAGCTCTAAATAGAATTAGATCTGCATATAGATATTGTAGATTATCTGTGCAAAGATTGTTTTTTTAAATGGTTGATGAGAGAAGATAACAAAAAAGGGGGAGATTCCCTGTGAGACAACAAAGAAAACAAATAAATTTGCCTATTTTGGAGTTATCATGCTCTCTCTCGAAGCACTTTGAGACTCCCCGTACCGATAATGACTATTTGCATCAAGTTTGCCTCTACCATTTTTTTACAGCGAGTTAAAAGAAAAGCAATTTTACAATTGATTGGCTTATGCCCTTATGGTTTTATCCCTCTCAACCATTCTTGTAAATCCAATTAAGATATTTCTCATGATCTGCTGTGTAAAGGATGTCCCGTGTAGATAACCAAAATGAAGATATGAGAAGATTTGAGAAAAAAAAACAAAGTCAAAGCTAATTAATAAGATGCAAAAGAAACTTAGGTTTCGCCTCAAAACGCTTGAATAGAATTCACAGCGACAACCACTTTTTGAATGAGGCTATTTTTTTCGTCTACACACTGACGAAATAAATCTCAGTGACATGGCGCGACTCACGATCAAGGAGAACCACAAGAGCTCTATATAGAATGAAAATATTCATGCGATCATTAAACTTCTTATATCGATATCTCATGGTCTGAAGGACTCCCCGTGGTGTTGCGGTTAATGTGCTAGACTACGACATTAAGTAAGCGAGTTCGAATTCCAGTTCCGCCATCAGGTTCATTTTCTGACTTATATTCTTGGGAAAAGTATGAACTCTATTTTTCCCTCAGCTATGGTTTATATATTACCACTACTGTTCTTCGATAAGGATGGTTTGGCATTAAATAACCCACGAAGGTTAATATGTCATTATACAAAGAAACCAAACTAAATCAAACTTATCTTGCGTATGAATAGTCTATCTTGGTATGTTCATCTCTCTTTTCCTCTCTGTTCATGTCTATTGATCTTTCTATCTATCGGGCTGTTAATATCTATCTACCTATATATATGTATATATATTTTTATATATAAAATCTTGTTCTGTTTATATATATATATATATATATTTCTTAGTCTGTTTGCATATATACGTGGTACAGACTGTTTGCATATATACGTGATTTCCAGACTTTTTTGTACAAGCATTTAAATTTGCCGAAGACTCTTAAAAATTCAGCATGTTATTGCTATACATCTTATGAGATGACTGTCCAATTTTTATGATTTCACGTTCAAATCAACAGTTACAGCAGCAATTGGAATACACCCTACTAAAGCCTGATTGTCACAGCCGGTGAATTTCAAAAAAGCAATCTGGACGTGAGGACACTTTAGAAGAACGATATGCATTAAGATTATGTTTTAAACTTGGAAAAAATGCCACAAAAACGTATGGAATGCTTCAGACTGCTTTAGGAGCATCTTGCATGAATCGAGCATCGGTTTTTGAGAGACATAAGAGATTCAAGGAAGGCAGGGAGTCTGTGAGGGATGATGAGAGGTATGAGAGGAGTAAGGAAGTCAATACACCAGAGTTAATTGGACAAAGGGTTAGGGTTACTTTGTTGAGGTTTTAAGGGAGTTCAGGAAGAGATTCCTAGGGAAGAGGCCAGCACTCTGCAAATCGGGTCAGTGGCATTTCCACGAGGACAATGCACCAGTCCAGAACTCCATCCTTGTTACAGACTATTTGACCAAGACAGGCATCAAGACAGTTCGTCAGCCTCCCTATAGTCCAGACCTTGCTCCCTGTGACTTTTGGTTATTCCCTAAGCTCACAGGTTGTCGTTATGAAACAATTGAGGAGATGAAAGAGGCTGTGACGAAGATCATTGACACGCTCACACAAGAAGACTTCCATGGAGCCTTCCAGAAGTTGTTGGAACGGTACAACGTGTGCATTGCAACCGGAGGAGATTACTTCGAAGGGGACTAGGGTTTCACGTGTGTACTATCAATGAAAGTGCCTATACGAAAAAAAGTCTGGAAACTTATTTAATGAGCCTTGTATTTAAATGTTCACCCCGATATGCATATAAACATACACATCCACACTCACATATCCAACCCCCCACTACCATATCAAAGGTCCATCATCATGTCATGCAACTCGCACTGGTTTCCTTGAGCCTCTCTCGCCATTCGTCTCTGTCATCCATCACTTCTGGTAGGCCTTCTACACTACATCCTGTAGAGAGCTGTTGTAGATAAGTTCATGTTGGTCGTTCAACACTTGCACGTCTGTATGAAAGGGTCCACAGCAGAACGTTGCTTATGAGTTCGTTCTTACTTCTCAAGCAATGTCCTGCATGTCTTGTCCGTCTTATTTGGATAGTTTTACAGATGAGAGTTAGGTGGCTGAACAACTGCTGCTTTGTGGGATGTTTCTTCCCGGATATGTTCAATATTGCTCGTAGCATTCTTGTCAAGTTTTTCTCTATACGCTTAGTCAACGTCCATGCGGTGCCTCAATATAGTAGAATTGACATGACCACTGCTTGAAAAAATTGTGTTTTATTTTATCGAATAGGTTTGACTTCCATATAATCGATAACCTATCGATAGCAGTCCATGACTACTCTCGTCGCGTATTGATGTAATTTTCAGTTGTTGAGACGCTGCTTCTGAGGTCCGTGAACTTGTCCTCTGATTTCAGAGAACCACCATTTAGTTTGGCGATGTCTCCTTTGTGATTAAAACACAGGTACTCCATTTTGTCTGCATTTACATGGAGGCAAATGCAATCAGCTGTCCGCTCCAGACTATACAGCAGTGATTCAGCTTGGTAAGAAAGATTACCAAGAGTCCATCGTGTGACAGTATCATTTGTTTCCAAACACTACAGGATTAAAACTGAAAATAAAAATAAAATCACATAAATTTATATCTGGGATATTTCTATATTGTTATATAATTATTTGGTTAGAAATAATACCAAATTATTGAATACCTTTTTTGTATAATTTTCCACAAAAATGAGAACATCATGGTGTCTCTGGTTAAGAAAAAAATATTTTATTAAAAATTACTTGAAGGATTAGAATTTTCTATTGAGAACAGGCTTGTATGACTAGATTAGAATTTTCTATTGAGAACAGGCTTGCATGACTAGATTAGAATTTTCTTTTGAGAACAGGCTTGTATGACTAGATTAGAATTTTCTATTGAGAACAGGCTTGTATGACTAGATTAGAATTTTCTTTTGAGAACAGGCTTGTATGACTAGATTAGAATTTTCTATTGAGAATAGGCTTGAATGACTAGATTAGAATTTTCTTTTGAGAACAGGCTTGTATGACTAGATTCGGATTTTCTTTTGAGAACAGGCTTGTATGACTAGATTAGAATTTTCTTTTGAGAACAGGCTTGTATGACTAGATTCGGATTTTCTTTTGAGAACAGGCTTGTATGACTAGATTAGAATTTTCTATTGATAACAGGCTTGTATGACTAGATAAGAATTTTCTTTTGAGAACAGGCTTGTATGACTAGATTCGGATTTTCTTTTGAGAACAGGCTTGTATGACTAGATTAGAATTTTCTTTTGAGAACAGGCTTGTATGACTAGATTAGAATTTTCTTTTGAGAACCGGTTGGTAAACACTAAACTATGAGGCATTCTCCTCTTTTGAAGGAGTATCTTCTGATCACATAACCATTTCGGTAAAGATTCGCTGGTGTCTATGCTGGAATAAGAAGCAAAGAGATAAGGTATTGGAAATCTGATCTTTCCGATAAAATGAAACGGGAATTCTTTTAAGCTGTAGCCGTGTCAGTGCTACTGTATGGTTGCACCACATGGACTTTAACGTAACTCCAGGAGAAAAGCCTACATGGGAACTACACAAGGATGCTGTGTGCTGTGCTGAACAAATCCTGGAAGCAGCATCCAACAAAACAGCAGCTGTTCGGAAACTAACCTCCCATCTTAAAAATTATCATAGTAAGACGAGCAAGACATGCTAAACATTTCTGGGGAGGTAAGGACGAACTCATAAGTGACGTTCTCCGATGAACTCCGACACATGGACACACCAGTGTTGGCAACACAGCAAAAGTTTAATCCATCAGCTCTGTGCGGACATTAGATGCAGTCAAGAAGACTTGCCAGGAGCAATGTCCGATAGATAGAGATGGGTAGAGAGTCAAGAGAATCGGTGCTGTCGGCACATGATGATGGTGTGTGTGTGCGTGTTATAAAATTTTCCGTTAAAAGTTAAATTTACTTTAAAAGAACTATATTTATCGCTGCCTCCCACCAGACTTGATTTGACACAAGGTCTTTTTATTGCAGAGGATTTAGGGAAGGGTGAGGTCGGGCACGAGCCTGGACTCGTTCCCTACTGGACAAGGCTTACTAGGAGCAATGTGAGCCAGGTAACCCTGCTGAACTTGAACTCATTAAGCGCAATGTGAGTCTGGCACGTATGCCTGCTCATAACTTGAACTAGACCTAAATCTATCATCGACCTTGATACGCCATCCGGCACGAATGCCAAACGGCCCAAAAAAGAAGTTTTCATTCAAAATCTTTGTCAACATTTTTTTGTACATGTACCAACGACCCCACTTAGTTAATTTGAAAAGTTGATTTATTGAACAAATACATTTTGTTTACTTAAAATAAGATGATGCGTTTTCATAAGCGAAAGCCTTAATTTAGAATCTACAAAAACGGGAAATTAAGTAAATATCGCTCTTTTCAAGGTAATTTTTCTCTTATTTGTTTTTTTTTTTTTTTTTTAGACTTTCTCTGTAGCCAGAAATCCCCCCCAAAAGCTCCTCCCCCACAAAAAAAAAGAATAAGAAATAAACAAAATAAAATAAAATAAGAATAAACAAAAGAACAAAAAATAAACAAAAAATACAAAAAAGAAACAAAAAAAAAGAAACAAAAAACATTCACATTTCTTTATTTCTGTTAGAAATTGACAGTCTTTTCTTTTTTAATTCTTTTATTTGATGTTACAGAGATTTTATGATTTAGATGTTTGCATTTATCAGGCCTCTCTATATTGCTGGGGAGTCATAGAGACGTTGTGGCTAATGTGTTGGACTGTAATATCGTTGTTAGCGAGTTCAAACTCCAGTCGCGCAATTACGTTCACTTTTGGTCTTATACTTTTGAGAAAGACATGAATCCCCTTATCCTTCTTAGCTCTGAGTTAAATAGAACCCTTGCTGTTCTTCTACAAGGCTTTAGTATCAAATAACCCACAAAAGTTGATGTGCCATTAAACAAAGAAACCGAATCCAACTCCCCCTCTACGAGTCAGATGTGACACATGGTCAAATTTTAAACAGCGTAAAGCTGGTTTGAAATTTTCCTTCTGCTTGAACTGTTACCGCATCAAGACTAAAGAATTTATTCTAGCCAATCAATTATCTATTATAAAGAGTGAGGAAAGAGGGTTTTGAGCTTTTTTCATTTGCTCTAAATAAAGCGCGAACAGTTTTGTTCAGGGTTTTTGCAATATGGATGCACTACATGGACGCTAACTAAACGGCTGGAGAAAAGGCTTGACGGCAACTACACAAGAATGCTGCGAGCAATATTGAACAAGTCCTGGAGGCAGCACTCCACAAAGCAGCAGCTGTACGGCCACCTACCACCCATCGCGAAAACTATTCAAATTAGACGAGCAGACAAAAAGCAGGGCGATTAGCTCGAACCTACATACAGCAGCTCTGTGAGGATACGGGGTGTAACCCTGAGGACCTGCTGAAAGCGATTAACGATAGGGAGAGGTGGCGAGAAAGTGTTGTATTTTGGCCTTCGACCCGGGAAAAAATGCCATCCAAGGTGATGCACCGGAAGGAAGTGACACATTCCAATGGCAGTTATGAGGGGAAATCGCGTGGGCGGAAATTGGCTGACGAAATGGGACAAGGTAAAAAATCCAATGATACACTCATAGACTGATACACCGGAAGAGAGTGACCTCTGAACTGCATGACAGTTATTTCCGCTTGATGACGATCAAACATGCCATTCCAAAGATTGAGTGGGTGATTAAGTGGGCGTTGATCTATTATATAACTCAGTCAAGACAGAAGTCAGACAGAGCAGTTGGAGACGGAGTTATAGACGAGTGTGGTAGGGAAAGCCACATCAGATCAAAGGGGCCCTTGGGGCCCTGATGAGTTGGGGTCCAGAGAAGTTGGTGATAAGATTCAGTAAAGAAAGCCATCATCCAGCAGAGAGCTGGGCCGCTGGGCCTCCGGTTGAGCATCCGGAGAACGAGAAAGGCACAACGCTGACGGCCATAAGAGTGGGGGTCAATATATTGCAGTTCTGTTCGGTCTCCAACTCCCTCTCACCATAAAACCTTGAATAACCTTTACGAACCCTTACAATAAAGTGAGAGGTACATATTTTGTTAAAGAAGTTTTCGCTCGTCTGTTTAATTATTGAGTCGTTGTGATTCATTCAGCATGTATATGTAGATGTGATCTGCATATGACTATATAACAAAAGGATCAGGGATATCCGTGCTGATGGCACGACAAGATGATGATGAAATGATGGTGCGGATTTCATTTCTTTCGTCAAAAACCGTTACGCTAAACGCGCCTCTTTTAAAATTCAAATGTAGCAACGTTGACCAAATCGACTAAAACCGTGAAAAAATATCATGTACAACTATTAATCTATTTAGTTATTCGAATTTGTTTTTTCATTGGACAATAAGTTTAGTATGGAAGTCTGTCTACACTCTACATAATTAGAGGTAAAAATAATCCTATTTAACTGGCGTACTGATAAAACGTATTTATCGTCTGCTGCGAAAAATATTATCTCGATACAAATGTGCTATATTCTAAGATTTTTTTTCCTTTTTTGGTAAGAAATACTCTGTGTGTGTGTGTGTGTGTGTGTGTGTGTGATTTAAAAGATAAACAGTTTAAGAGTCATTCAAGCATAAGATTCAAAACGGAATGAGTACTTTTGCGGTCTCCATATTTCTGTAACTTAAGGCAGTATAATCTGTGTCGACCAACGAATTACCGGAGTAACAAAACAAAAATCTGACTAATTAACGAGCCAGTTGATTGGTTGGTTGGTTGGATTTTATGGCATATCAACCTTTGTAGGTTGTTTAACGCCAAATCCATTTTTATGCAAATAATCAGTTCTATTTCAAAAAATTCAGTTTAGCATGAGTACACAGTTTAATTTTCGAAAACATTTCTATTTCAAGCTATTCAGTTTAGTCAAACAGTTCTCATTCAAAATATTCGGTTTAACGTAAGTAGTTTCAAAGTCAAAAACAGTTCTATTTCAAACAATTCAGTTTTGCATAAGTATGCATAAATAGGACCCTATCAGGCGCTACCACTCTGGGCCTGGGTGGACCAGGGAGCGATGGCAATGAAGGGGTACTCCGCATTCCCCAAAACTCCAGCATTACTGGAACCTCACTATCTGATTGTTTAGCACAGACCTAGTCATGTGTGTGTGCGTATCAATTAACCTTAAATATGGTGGTGTCTGCAAGTATATTTTATATAACTTGACTTCAGTCATCCGTTCTTTATTAGCCCAGTCGACCGGGACAGTAAAATACACCGGCTGCATCTCTGCAGAGGGCTAAGACCGACGAGAGTCCTTGATATGACACTAAAAAATCTGATGGTGAGGTTCCACTAATGCTGGAGCTTGGGAAATACGAAAAACCCTTTCATTGGCATCACTCCCGGGTCCACTCTGGTCCGGGGTGGTAACACCTGATAGGGTCCTATATATGAGTCAAATACAACTGTTAGATATTTTAACTGTGTGTAAACAAATGACCAATGGTAAATTGAATTGTTAGAAATAGAACTGTTTGATCATTCAGTTGTGTGTAAACAATAGTAATCCTAGTTCCAACTCTTTTAAAAATGAAATTACCGACAAACTAATCTCTTACATATCATGTATATCTATTTAAATATGTGCAAACAAATAATTGATGTTAAATTGTAACTTTTATAAAGCACACAGATAAATGGTTTCAAATTTTGCTAACAAATGATTAATACGAAGTATTCTTATTACATCGCAATACTTGAAACTATTTAACTATGGACAAAAAAAAATGAGCTCAGGCTTGTTTAAGAATGTTATCAAGAAAATGTGTTTGCAAATCATATATATGGGATATATTTGTATAAACAGTGTTTGGTATTAAATAACCTACACTGGTTGATATGCCATAAAATCAAACCAAACCAAATCCGTTCTTTATTCTTAATAAATGTGCGGTAACGAACCAACAAATCCATTTTAGATCCAGTCTCGGATTTTCTTAAAAGCATTGTTACACTTCTTCACAAAACTGCGCTCAATATTTTTTTAATTTTGTAGTCAAACACAGAATAGCGTAAAGATTCAAAGTAATTGATAAATCTCTCTCAACACGCGATAAATACGTTCCACCCGAAGAATAAAGCCACAATCAGACACAATCCAATAAAGTTTGAGAGCAGCTTCCGTTTAATAAATCTTTAGCTGATTTTATAAAGTGTTTCCTTTTTTTTATTTCTGTTTTTTGAAAATTGTCAGTTTCTAAACAGCTCTAAACATGCTATTGGTAAGTTTAATTCAGAATGGAAACTTTAACAATATTTTTGTACTGTTACATAAACTGTTTTTTCTGTCTTAAGCAAGATTAAAATAAAAAAAAAAGGATATGTTCTAGAATTAAAAAATAAATTATACTCATAAATGGACCATCTCTTATGTGTAAGTATATATTCATCCAACCCCTCCGCACGGACAGGATTGCCCTGTCGGCTGGAGCTGTAGAATTCGCCGACTGTCTTGGTATGACACTAAACAATCTGATGGTGAGGTTCCAGTGATGATGGAGCTTTGGGGAATGCAAAGCACTCTTTCATTGCCATTGCTCCCAGGTCCACTCTGGCCCAGAATGGTAGCACTGAATAGGGCCCTATCTATGGATCAAATAGAACTAACTGTATACTTATGCTAAACTGAATTGTTTGAATTAGAACTGTTTGACTAATTTAAATAGCTTAAATAGAAATATTTTTGAAAATTAAACTGTACTTACATTTAAACAGCGTGCTTATGCTAAATTGAATTGTTTGAAATGAAACCGTTTTTGACATTGAAAGTCTACTTACGCGGTTCATTAAATAAGTTTCCAGACTTTTTTCGTATAGGCACTTTTATTGATATTACACACATGAACTCTAGGCCCCTTCGAAGTAATCTCCTCGGGTTGCAATACACTTGTTGTACCGTTCCAACAACTTCTGGAAGGCCCCATGGAAGTCCTCTTGTGTGAGCATGCCAATGACCTTCGTCACAGCCTCTTTCATCTCATCAATTGTCTCATAATGACAGCTTCTGAGCTTAGGGAATAACCAAAAGTCACAGGGAGCAAGGTCTGGACTATAGGGAAGGGGACGAGCTGTCTTGATGCCCATCTTGGTCAAATAATATGTGACAAGGATGGAGTTGTGGACTGGTGCATTGTCCTTGTGGAAATGCCACTGACCTGATTTGAAGAGTGCTGGCCTCTTCCAACGGAATCTCTTCCTGAACTCCCTTAAAACCTAAACATAGTAACCCTAACCCTTTGGCCAAACAACTCTGGTGAATTGACTTCCTAACTCTCCCCACACTTCTCATCACCCCTCAGAGACTCTCTGCCTTCCTTGAATCTCTTATGCCACTCAAAAACTCATGCTCGATTCATGCAAGATGGTCGAAAAGCAGTCTGAAGTATTCCATACGTTTCTGTGGCATTTTTTCCAAGTTTAAAACACAATTTTATTGCATATCGTTCTTCCTCACGTCCAGATTGCATTTTTGAAATTCACCAGCTGTGA
>OY757923.1:84327361-84354861 GCA_963585895.1 Sepioteuthis lessoniana | reverse complement strand
TCTTTCTCTAAGGCCGGTTGCCATACTCAGGTTAAAAAAGCACAGTCTACCCTACCATTATCGATAGCTTCAAGGAAAATAGTCTGATTCTTAACTTCCACCAGGATATTTGCACTGTGTGAAGAGTTAACAGTCTCATTAAGTATTAGAACTCTGACGACAGTAAACATTACAGAACAAACACGTCCGTTTTTTCTCTCTCTCTCTCTCTCTATATATATATATATATATATATATATATATGTGTGTGTGTGTGTGTGTGGGTGTGTTTACTTGTATTGATATATATGTAAATATATATACATATATACGCATATGAGTTGTTGACCTTAGTCGACGATGACTCGAAGGCTCCCTTCTGAATACCTACAACACCAAGGTGTAGGGGAGAGTGCTACTCCATTCCATCGATTGCTCCACTTTAGCCTTGATCCTTACCTCATAATGCTGAGGCCAAACAAAGCGGCAGCAAGTACCATTTTTGAGTCTTTAGCATGACTCGACCTGGGACTGAACCCCGGTCTCCCGGAACATCGACGAACATATGTATATGCTTGTATAAATATATATATGTAGATGTGCACGTATATGCTTATGTTAATATATATATATATATATATCCATATATAGGAATATATGCATATATATGTAGATATATATATATATATATATTTGTATATGTGTCTCCATAAGCATGTGTATAAATACATGAATATATGTATGCATATATACATGTATATTATGTATATATGCATATATATGTATATTTTATGTATGTGCATATGTATATACATATATCTGAATATGTATATATGTATATATTTATGTAATGTATTTATATGTAAATATGTATATTTACGAATATAAATGGGTGTATACGTGCGTACGTATATATGTATATATATATGTATACACATATATATGTATGTATATACGTATATGTTTATATATATATATATATATGCATAAATATGTATATATATATATATTCACACATACATATATATATATATATATATATCGCTTTTGTATACTTTACCACAACTACAGAGGATGGTTATGTTGAATTCTATTGGTGGCCTGACACGGAAGAGATACATCCGGGGAGTTGAGCGACTTGTGAATATTTTCCTTTCGGTCTGCATATCTTTTGGGTCCTTTTGGCTAGGCCTTTAACATAGGGCAGGCATACTGTGGTGAGTTTTCGGGTATTGTCCTCTATCCTCCTATCCAGGTTTCTTGTCAACGTGTCCATTTCCTACGACGGTACCCAGTACACAACGAACACCTCCTTATATAAGTGTCTATATATATATATATATATATATATATATATATATTAAACAACAATCGATCACATTAAGATAATAAATTCCTTTCCATCCTGTTAAAAGCATTGATATAAATCAATGTTCTAAAAAAATTAACTGGACTTCGTCAGATCCAATAAGAAAATAAAATAAATTTACAACCAGACAACCCCCAAAAACCTTATTTCTCCTATGTATTAAAGCTAGCCTAAACCTTCATGTAACAATAAGTATGGTGTAATGGTTAAAGCTATGGACTGCAGAATCCAAGTAAGCGAGTTCGTACTCTGGTCGCGCTATTACGTTCACATTCGGGCAAATATCCTTGGGAAAGGTATGAACCTCCTTATCTTTCCAGCTATGGGTTAAATAGTACCACTACTGTTCTTCTAGGAGAATGGCTTTGGCATTAAATAACCTACAAAGAGTTGATATGCCATTAAACAAAGAAACCAAACCAAACTATATAAATTACAAATTCCAATTCATTTAACCAATCATAGTTAATCATTTTCTGTTTATTTATTTACTTATTTTTTTGAAAATAGTCTAAATTTAATTTCATGCCTACATGTAGCTATTAAATCTTATCTCTGATTTAATTGGTTGCCAGGATCAGGGTACAACATAATTAGTATATTTTCTTCCAGACACAAATTACATCTACCATCAAAGCAGCTCGGGGGTAATAAATCTTTTCAATATTCTCCACTGAATTTCTGGGGTTAAACCCATATTTTTCAACTTCCAAAAATGTTTGGATAAAGCTGTTTGATTACTCAAGCGTTCATGAGAGAACGAATGAATATGATTATTAAATCCTAATTTCCATCTAACCGATGAAATTCCAGTATATGTTTTTTTTTATCTTTTATATTTTCCTTTGGGAAAATAATAGCTTGATATACTACATTTTTCAAATTATGCAAACCATTGATAGGACAATTAATTTTAGTTTTACAATAACAATTATTATCCCCATCAAGTTGGTCATAATATTTCCTAATTACTTCCGTATTATGAGGGTTAATTATCTTTAAAAAATTATTCGTTCAAGAATAACTAATTTTTAAAGTTTTCCTATTAAATATTTTATGTAATATATTATACTGATTAAAGTGTTTATCTATTAATTTAAAAAAGATTTTTCCTATGTTTATATTAACAAGTTTACAGAAAATGGGGTTGAACCATATAATTTTCCTTTTTTATTTTATGACAATTTACTATAATATCACAATTATCAGTAGTTTTGTTATCCTTAAACAATTATAATTATTATTATTGATATTATCATTAGGTTTTAATCATTTTTGACTCTCACTAAGTAAACTCCCTTTAAAACCCCTAATCTTGAGGCCTTCAATATACATTTTACTAGTTTCATGGAAAATTTTCTGATTTGATGATAATCTCCTTATTCTCATATTAACAGCTTTAGGAATTTGTTTAATTATCGAACTTGAGGGATTAGAATTTACATAAATATAGGAAGGACATTGGTTTGTTTTAAGGAATGGCCTATAAGAGTTGTCTGAGAGGTTAAGTATAACATCTAGAAAATTAGTTATTTTAATATCAGAAGGAATTTCAATTTTAAATCCTAAGAACTTAAAAGCTCTCATAATCTTTTTTGTATACTAGAACACTTAGGACCATCATTATTGGGGATGTATTAAAAACCGTCATATAGTATAATCCGATTTGTATCGGGTCAACGATCCTACTAAGGGTATTTAATATATATAAACCCACAAGGTATTTGAGCAGAATCATATCCACCCATAGGAACATCAAAATTATCTAAGCCAGTTTTTATCCAAACGGAATCATTATTCTTAAGTGCAGTTTTTCGACATGCTAAAATTATTTAGTTTTGTTCCTCTATTATTTCTACATAGTTTTTTGCATAGTTATTACTATCAACTAAAATTTCTTTCGAGATAGAAAGATAAAAATAGATGATGTCGAATTGAATAAAAGTGGCCTAACTCTTATTTTTGATATGTCTAAACCATTCAACTGTATTGTTTGAATTCTTCCAAAGATTGTTATGGGTAGTTTTTTTTTTTTTTGTATTTTAATAACAATATTTGTGATAATATTTTTGAGATTATCCCTAACTCTATTTTAGAGGAATTAATTAACCTAGATTGTTATTTATTTTCAAAATTAGGTTTATGGTCCTATTTACCAACCCCTCTGCTCGGGCAGGATATGACACAAGGTCAATTTTTAAGCGGAGTTTAACAGGTTTGAATTCAGAGTTTTCCTTCTCCTAGACTAGTTGCCTCACCAAGGCTGAAGAACCAAGCCTGTCCTACTATTTACCCATAGCTGGAGGGAGAATAATTGGATTGGATTCATACCTTTCCCAAGGGTATTAGTGTTATGTGAAATGCAATCAGTCTCGTCCAGGATTTGAACTCGTGTCACCGTGTCCATTTCCTACGACGAAACCATTACACCACGGGCACCTCCATAAATTAGGTTTATGGTCTATAAATAGTGTGTAAGCATCTTTCATTTTAAATTTCCCTAACCTATCTTCAATATGTAATTTATTAGCAAATTTAAGAGTATCATCATTTATTTCAGAAATAGTATCATTATGGTCAATTTTGTAAGTATCATTAATTTTATTCCTCAAAATTTTATGGTAATTAGAATGGTTATATATATATATATATATATTTCACGATTTATCAGCTCTCACCCATATATACTTCGAATTTTTAAATTTCTTTAGATCTTTGTTTAATTTAGTTTGAAAATGGTTATGATCATTTCTAAATCTAATTTTTTTAATTAACTTAAATAAATCAGCCTCAAATGCATCTAGTAGTTTGTTGTTTGGAGGTGTTTTTTGAGATTTCAGGTTATACATTTCTTTTTTTAGGGTAGTTTGTAACATCTGAAGAGTCAAGATAGAAATAAGTCTTCGACCGAATCCTTTTTAGGAACTCTTCTATTTTTTTAGTGAGTGATAACTGGAAAGCATGATAAGTTAGATAGGGAATGTTTTTCAGTGAATATTCGGGTGTAAATATCTCCATTTTCCTGAGTTGGTGAAAGTATCCGATATTAAGTTTTTTTAGTAGAATTTTTTTTGGAGAGCTCAACTTAATTGGAGCAATTATAAGATATTATTCCAATCGGTAAATCCGGAGTGGGGAATAATTTCAGTCAGGAACTATAAAATATTCAAAAATAGAATATTAAATTTAAATAATTTTCTCTTCAAAGAAAAAACAAACAAAAAAAACCCACAACCAGAGGTTGTTTTACATCCCATTATAATTTGTTACTTCTTGTTACTTGAAGGTTTAGTCTTGATTTATTATATAGGAGAAATAAGGTTGTTGTTTTTTTTCTAGTCTGGTTGTGAAAGCTAAAAAAATTATTTTAATCCATTTTCTTGTTTGATCTGAAGAAGTCCTGTTAATTTTTTAGAGCATTGATTTCTATCAATTCTTTTTTTAACAGGATGGAAATAAATTTATTGTCTTAATGTGACTGTTGGTTTTTTTAAGAGAAAATTATTTGCTCTGTGGATTTTATTTACATTGAACTTTTGACCGGGATTATTTAAATTTAATATTATATTTTCGAATATTTTATTGGTCCAGAATGGAATTATTACCTACTTCGGATTTACTAGATTGAATAATATCTTTTGCACACACACACACACACACACACACACAGATATATATATATATATATATATATATATATATATATATATATATATATATATATATATATATATATATATATATATAAAGAGAGGGAGAGAGTTACTGTTTTGGAAGAACTAATATTTTGAAAGGCTTTCTTTCTTTCTTTCTTTCTTTCTCGCAACGTTTCTTTTATATCAATTTATAAACCTGATTAACATCTCCGCCCCCAAAAGCTGATTTAACAAAATAAAAATTTAATTAAAAGCTTTAAAGAAATAAACAGGAAAAACTTTTTTTTCTTCTTTCTGAAAGCATCTGATTTCACTTTTTTTTTTAAAAATCAAACCTTTGCTCAGCCTTCGGGCATTCTCGTTATCCACCCATTGAACAGTCTGACTAAGTGGAGATCCTGAAATCCGGTTCTCTTCGCTTTCTTTTTTTTTTTAATTTATTTTTCAAGTTTTATATAAGGAAACACATACGGAAAAACGGCTAATTACAATGTCAAATTTTAACCCTTTTTCTCCAAGATACATGGATGTGAAATCTCCCCTCCCACACATATGCAATCAATCATACAGGCTGAAAACCATACTCTTTGTCCTTTAAATACCAGAAAATTTGGAATAACATGATGCTCAAAGCCCAGTTGGCTGGGGCTGTATAGTACACCGACTGCATCTCCGCAGAGGGATAAGACCCCGCCAACGAGTGTCCCGGATATGACATTAAACCACCTGAGATTTGGAGAATGTGGATTACACTTTTGTTGCCATTGATCCCAGGTTAACTCTGACCAAGATTGGTAGCACCTGATAGGGTCTTATTTATGGATCAAAGAGAACAAACTATGTGTGGTAACACATGACTAATGTTAAATTGTGAGTGTAAAATAACAATTCTTGAATCTATTTAACTGTGAGCAAAAAAGAGTTCAGATTCGTTTAAGAATGTTATCTATATGTGTTTACAAACCATATATATATATATATATATATATATATATATATATATATATATATGTATTAGTATAAAAAGGATTTAACATTAAATAACCTACAAGGGTTGATATGCCATAAAACCCAACCAAACAAAATCATATATATTTAATATATATATCAAAAGAGGGTTTGACATTAAATGACCTACAATGGTTGATATGCCATAAAACCCAACCAAACAAAGTTATATATATATAAAGAAGATTTGATATTATATGACTTACAATGGTTGATATGTGATAAAACCCAACCAAACCAAACCAATGGTACTGAAGATTATGCAGAGTACTATCGGAATGTCAATGAAAGTAAATACAGCAGTCATCTTTGTGAATATACTCTGGATCGGCTCGAAATCTCGTGCATTTTTGCTGTGGACAAAAATAGAATAAAATAGAATAAAATAAATAGATAACTTAACATTAGTCGTTTTCATTTGATATTTCCTCTGAATTAGCTTAAGTGTTAAAAGATGACAGTAGAGGTCGAGAAATTTGCGGCTCTTCACTAGTCAATCTAATTTTTTTCACAAATAAGTAATAATACAAAATAATTTTCAATAAGTAGCCATTTCCCAAAGCTGTCAGTCTACCTTTTGAAATAAAGATTGTATACACAGCTACATCGAATATTGACGTTTTTAATAACCTACAAGGGTTGATATGCCATTAATTGTGAGCGTAATGGCTAATGTGCTAGACTGCGGTCTCAAAATAAGCGAGTTCGAACTCCAGTCGCGCTATTACGTTCACTTTCAGACAAATACCTCAGAGGAAAGCCATGAACACGTTTTATCTCCCTAGCTATAAATTAAATAGTACTACAACTGTTCTTCTACAAGGATGACTTTGGCATTAAATAACCCATGATAGTTGATACACCATTAAAACAAAGAAACCGAAACAACCATTCCTATTTAATAATAATTATTCGTTTCCACACAGTTATATGGCTTCGAGTACGCTTATCTAATACCAATAATTAAGAAGCTATTATATGATTTCAAGTAATTAATGATAATGGTATTTAGTAAGCAAGTACGTATTTACCCAATCTGTCTGCTTTGAGCAGAATATGAAGCAGAATAAAGTTGGTTGGAATTTAGAGCTTTCCTTCTCTTAGACTGGTTAATTTACCAAGGCTAAAGAACACAGCCTGCCCAACTATTTACCTATAGGTGGGGAGAAGAACACAATGATTCATGCCTTTCACAAGAGTATTAGAGCGAAGTGAAATGCAGACAGCCTTGTCCAGGATTTGAATTTAGCAATTATAGCTTTAAACAACTACTCTTAATACAAATAAATTACGCACTGTTATCTGGTCTAAAGTATTCCTATACAATACTAATAAATGTCGAAAAAATCTATTTGACTCATGGATGGAACTATAACAAGTCTTACCACTGGAAGTAATGGCAATGAAGTGGTCTTCCACACTTCCCAGACTTTCAGAACTGGAGACTCACCACTGGATTCAGTTTTAGTGTTATACCTAGGACATTCCTTTTTTTTTTTTTTTTTGGTGGGGGTTGGGGTCACCCCCTTCTGCAGAGGATTCAATTGACGTATTCTAGGCCCCATAAACAGGGTGACTCATAGGTTGAGCTTGAAGGTCTGGGTATAAATCTTCTTAACAGATTGGTGAGGTTCGTTATGTATTAACTGAAGTCTGGAATTCATTATTTACACCTTTTTAGATAGTAGGTTTTGATTCAGAAATTAAGGTTGTGAATCAACAAAAATTGTGTCGAAACGTAAGACAGCTACTGAATAAGTGAGACTGAAGAGGTGTATTTACATGGCTGGCTAGTTGGTGTTTAATTGCATATCAACCCTTGTGTGTTATGTAATGTCAAATTTAAATATATATATATATATATATATATATATATATATATATATATATATATATATATATATATATACATATATATATATATATATATATATTTGCCAAACAACTCTGGTGTATGATTCCCTTACTCCTCTCACACCTCTCATCATCCCTCACAGATTCCCTGCCTTCCTTGAATCTCTTATGCCACTCAAAAACTCATGCTCGATTCATGCAAGATGCTCCAAAAGCAGTCTGAAGCATTCCATACGTTTCTGTGGCATTTTTTTCCAAGTTTAAAACACAATTTTATTGCATATCTTTCTTCTAATGTGTCCTCATGTCCAGATTGCATTTTTGAAATTCACCAGCTGTGACAATCAGGATTTAGTAGGGTGTATTCCAATTGGTTCTGTAGCTGTTCATTTGAACCTGAAATCATAAAAAATTAGTCAGTCATCTTATAATATGTATATATATACGTTTCCAGACTTTTTTGTACAGGCATTTAAAATTGTACAAAAAAGTCTGGAAACGTATATATATATATATATATATATAGTGCTTTTAAACGAACATATTGCAATAGATATATTTGTTTATACATGAATACTTAGGATGTGAGACAAAAGTTTGACAACAAATTTTGCTTCCCAAGCATATGCTTTGTAGATGCTCTACACACATTCACATAGAGATGTCTCGGCCCTTATATGGATATACGCAAATAGACACACACATACATACACGCACACACACACACACACACACACACACACATATATATATATATATATATATATATGGTTTATTCGTAACTGAAAGCATATGTACACACATGCACACATACATATAGATATCTACACCTACCTACATGTCTACCGTAATATGCATACACACACACACACACACACACACACACACACACACACACATATATATATATATATATAACCCTGTATTTTCCAGGAATATTTATTTTGGTAATTACTGGGAGTATCGGTGATCTTTACGGTCTTGGCTTTAAGGTATTTATTTCATTTGGAAATTTAAAGTTTTCATTTGATATTTTTGGCGGCGATGTGGGTGCTTGTTGACTATTTTTGTTTAATTTGTGTTCATTTATGGGCGACGCTACAAAATTCAACTTAGTCAGTCCAGTCGGCTGGGGCTGTAGAATATACCGACTGCATCTCTGTAAATGCGTAAGAACCCCCCTCCCACCCCAACTAGTATCCTGATTAAGACATTAAACAATATGATGGTGAGCTTCCAGTAACGCTGCAGCCTTGGAGAAAGCGGAGTACTCCTTCATTGCTATCCATATTTACCCAACCCCTCCGCTCTGGCAGGATATGACTCAAGGTCAATTTTTTAAGTGGAGTTTAACAGGTTTGAATTCAGAGTTTTCTTTCTCCTAGACTAGTTGCCTCACCAAGGCTGAAGAACCTAGTCTGCCCTACTATTTACCTATAGCTGGCGGGAGAATAATTGGATCCATACCTTTCCCAAGGGTATAAGTGATATGTGAAATGAAATCAGTCTCCTCCAGGATTTGAACTCGTATCGCCGTGACCATTTCCTACGACGATAACCATTACACCACATACTCCTTCATTGCTATCGCTACCAGGTTCAGTCTAGCCTGGAGTGGTAGCACCTGATAGGGTCATATCTATGGGTCAAATAGAACTTTTTAATGTTTAAACCGAGGGCAAACAAATGATTTATGCTTAATTGAATTGTTAGAAATAGAATTTTTCGACCTTTTAATTGTGTGTAAATAAATGACTGATTGAATTGTGAGTGATACACAGCATTACTAGGAGCCATTTAACTGTGTGTAAATGAATGAGTAATGTTGAATAGATGACTGTGTTCAAACAAATAGTAAATAGAATTATGCATGTTAGAAACACTTGAAATCATTTAAATGGGTGCATAAAAATGAGCTGAAGCTCGTTTAAAAATGTGATCTACAAATTTCATTTCCAACTCCTATATATCGTTTAATAATTGACCTTGTGTCACATACTTCTTGTGCGGGGACATTTGTTACCTACAAAATGTGTTTAGAAATCCTATATATTCAATATATATGTATAAAGAGGATTGAGCATTAAATAACCGACAATGCTTGATATGCCATAAAACCCTACCAAACCAAATCATATATATTGAATATATATATATGAAAAGAATTTGGCATTAAATAACCTACAATGGTTTATATGCCAAAATACTCAACCAAACAAAATCATATATATATATATATATATAGAGAGAGAGAGAGAGAGAGAGAGGATTTGGCATTAAATAACCCAGAATGGTTGCTATGTCATAAAACCCAACCAAACCAAATCCTATATATTTAATATATATGTATAAAGAGGATTTGGCATTAAATAACCTACATAAGACCAACCAAACCAAACTGTTAGAAATAGAGCTATTTGACTAAACTAAATAGATTGAAATAGAAAGGTCTTTGACAATCAAACGGCGTACTTATGTTAAACTAAATTGTTTGAAATGGAACTGTTTTTGATATTGAAAATGTACTTACACTTAAACTGAATTGATTAATATAGAACTGTTTTGACTTTTAACTGTGTGTAAACAAAATATATACTCATACTAAACTGAATTGGCTGAATTAGAACTGTTTGAGTAAACTTAATAGCTTGAAATAGAAATGTTTTTGACAATTAAACTGTGTACTCATGCTAACCTGAATTAAATAACCTACAAAGTTTGATATGCCATAAAAACCAACCAACCAAACAACCACGATTGCTTGGTTTCCAAATTCTGTCTATGATATCTCTGTTAAAATGGTGACTGTTTGAGCGGAAATGTTCTATTTGTATTCGGTTTTTGAACCCCAACAACATTCATCAGGCAGCAAAAAGGTAAATTGTTGTTTTATAAATTTTAAAAACTTTTATAAACTTCATGAAACCTAAGGTCGCAGATTATTTTCCATGGATTAAATATATATATATCTAATATATATTTATTTATTATCATTATCTATAGGTACACAAATGAATTTGAATTTATTTCATTATTTTCCATGGATTAAATATATATATATCTAATATGTATTTATTTATGGTCATTATTATATATATATATATATATAGGTCCACAAATGAATTTGAATTTGGTATTTTAGGGTTTTATTTCCTATATTTGTGCTCTATATGTGTTTCAGACTCCAATGTCCTTCTCATGATACAAATTATGGTAAAGTTTGTCTCTGCTTCTAACCTTTACAGTGAAGATTGTTTTGATTGGGGTGTCATTCTTTTTAATTCCAGGAGTTGCGGAGTTTTTGTTTTTTATGTACGAACTCTGTGTGTGTGTGTGTGTGTGTGTGTGTGTGTGTGTGTGTGAAGTTTGGCTCTGTTTAATGTAGGTCTAGATTTAGCGATAATTTTTTTTTTTCTTTTATTTGGGGTAATGCGCTTAGTTATCAGTCTGGTAAATTGTCATTATTTTAAAGATTCCATGACTGAATTCATAAAGGTGTTTTGATACATGGGGTTTTCTATTTTTTGGTAATTTACTGTTCCTTTTTTGGAAAGAGACTCCATTGTTTAGAGCCTGAGTCAATCTTATGTATAATTTTTTCACAGTTGCAACATTCGATTATATAGATTATACTTTTTTGAATTTCAGCTTAGATTTTTATCTACATTAGGGATGTTGTTTGGAGGTTTTCGAAGGTATAGGATTTTCCTTCTATGATAATATTACATCCTCCTTTTTTTTTTTTTTTAATTTTGAGACTCTATGCATTGTGTCATCCGCAAATTAAGATGAGGTTAGTGTGTATTTTAAATTTTTTGGTTGTCATTTGCTTTTAATGATTTTTGTTTTGTCGAGTTTATTTTTGATTCTATCATTGTTTTTAAGTTATTCGCGATTCTTTTTTATTTCTGTGAATAGTTGTGGGTTGTTTTTGTTGAATATTGAAACATATGCTAAAAGTTGTTCGCTGCTATGAATTTTGGGCCTCTTTTTTCTTTTAATGTTTTTTTTTCCAATTCGAATCCATTATTTATTAGTGTTGCCGGATATCCCTAATCCCGCGTAATTGTTCAAGGCGAGTTTGTCTGAGGTTTTTGATTAGGATTATGGTGCATGTTCTACGTGACATAGTGTAAGATGGACTTTATGTTTTGAGAGTGGTGACTTTTGAAATGGAGATATTGTTGGGTGTCTGTGGGTTTGTGGTAAATATGTGATTTGGCCATTTTGGTTTTTAATGATGATGACTAAAAATGATAGTTCTATAAAGCTGTGTTCTAAGGGAAATTTTATTTTAGGGAGTAGTTTTTGGAGTAAGGTGACTATATTTATTGATCGAAGAGTCAGTGTGTTTCCATTTCACGGGCTGTATTTTCGACCGAGGCTTGTAGTGGCAAATCCATGTTTAACCCAGCTGTAAACATTTTTTAAAAATTAAAATATGCTTCTCCGCACACATCACACATTCTTCTATAAATTTCATATGGTTTGCACTTTCCAGCTGGCAAAAATCTGATGACAGACCTCTGTTCAAATCTTGAAGAACTGTGTTTGATTTGCTGTTATTTTGAATAACCTCTAAACAAATATTTCGGTGAGATTAAAATAATTTCTACTACAAGCCAATTCGAAACAACGCAGAGCTTACATTCAGTGAAAAAATTTCAGAAAAAAATGTTTGTTGCTTTTAGAAATTTTCTCGTGCTTACCGAATGACCCTTGTGTGTGTGTATAGGTATAGAGAAGGTCACTACTCCTTTCCTTGGATTACTCCACTTACCCTTGATACCTTATAAAGCTGAGTGTTAAGCGAGGTGGCATCAAGTACCATTTTTTGAGTCTTTGGTGTGTCTCGACCTGGGATTGAACTCCACTCTCTCGGACCACTGGCGAACACTCTATGAATGGGCCAGTTGGCCTAATGAGTAGAGTGTTCGCTAATGGTCCGGGAGACCTGGGTTCAATCCCAGGTCGAGTCATACCAAAGACTCAAAAAATAGTACTCCATGCCACCTTGCTTAACTATTAGCATTATAAGTTGGGGATCAAGGGTAAAATGGAGCAAACTTTGGGAATGGAATAGTGTCCTCTCCTACACCGCGGTGTAGTAGCTATTGAAAAGGGAGCCTTCGAGTCACTCTCGCCTAAAGTTGCCAATTTTACTTTTACTTATACTTAGATGACCTATGAAACCGCTGAGTTGCCACGGTAACGGGAGGAGTCCTTGTAGCGAAGTAGCTAACGTGTTGGACTGCAACATTGTATGAAGTGAGTTCGAACTCCAGTCGCACTATAACGTTCACTTACAAATGAATATTGAACCTTTTAGTCCCTCAGCTTTCGGGTCACCCTCGATTAAGGTCGCCAACTTTACTTTTACTTATATATAAAATTCAAACAACTAAATCCTGGAATTTTATTTTCTGTTTCATTTATTTGTGAATTTCTTTAAAAATCTTCCACTGAATGCACGTATGTTCGTATGATTGGAAGTTTTCAGGTAAAACGGTCAGTCATGTTTTTTCTTTCACTTTTTTTAAATTTTTTTTTTCTTTTTATTTATTCATTTTTTTATTTTTTAATTTTTTAAAGGCAAACTATTCTGATTAAACCCCACTCGCTTTCCTCCATACCAAATAGCAGAGTCTTTGCTTTAAGGATAAAGACAATGACAGGAGGAATCGAAAAGATCTTAAATGAAGCCGTCAGATTGAAGTTTATCAAAGTCACGTTTGTTGTATAAAAAGTAACGGATCTAATAACATCTTCTTCGCCTTCTCACGATATCGAGAGTCTTCTAATTATTTCATTTACAGATTTGTCATTATTAGAATTAAGTTCTTTGTTAATATACTAAGCTAACCCTTTTCTTTTAATTATTCCCTTTGGATGAATGAAAAAAAAAGAAAATAGAAATAAATGGAGGAAACATTACAAACAATAAAATGCCTTCTAAGTGTTTTATATTTGGTCATCGACGTGTTTTTTAGTCACGATCCTCCGGGTGAAATTGATTTCATGACGTCAGATGCGTAAGAAGTTAGAAATTCTATCAGTGGACGGGGGAGGGCATTTATGCTGGTGTTATGGTTAGCGAGCTCGACTAGCAAACCTACACGAGTGAGTTCGAGTCTTATAGGGTGCCCTTTACAAATGGCCTTGTGCCACATCTAAGCAAAAAGCTTAGTAAATTACCACAAACAATGGATGGTGGGGTATCAACTACTTGTAATAAAGTAGTTCGAGCCAAGGTAAAGGCAGACATGGCGTTCTCTGGCACTTTAATCATATCGGTAATATTAATGAACTTATAAATATAGCATCAGTAAATTAGTACAGGGTGTAAGAAAAATACCTTCCTCATTTAAACTTTCGTCTGTGTAGTGCAAATGAACACAGGCAAGTGGTAATGGTAGATCCATCTAGGTAATGTTTAACCATTTTTTTTTTCAGATACGATCGGAATGATATTGTTCTGGATAGAATTTTCAACCCATAGTAGTACTGATTTTCAATCCGGAACAGCATCATTCCGATGTAACATCAAATGAACACGAAGATCTCTCTGTGTAGCAATTAGAGAGTTATCAGTCTTAAAAATACCTTTTCAACAGAAAACGCATGTTAAGCACCGGTCAAAGCCATGATCATAACTGATTGTAGCTGAAAAAATGCTCAGACCTGTTTTCAAATAACTAACAACAATTATAGATTCAAGTAACTATTCTTAATTCAAATAATTTACTCACAGTTATATGATTTCAAGTATTCGTATCTAATACTATTAATTTATATGTGCTAATACGGTTTGATTTTTATCATTAAGGGTTTTCGGACTATTGTCTTCATCTTCATTCAGATGAAGACAATAGTCCGAAAACCCTTAATGATAAAAATCGACAAGCTTCGTCTCAGAAATATAGACGACTAATACGGTTTGGTTCGATTTCTTTGGTTAATAGCGCATCAACTTTTGTAAGTCAATGCTAGCCTTGTAAAAACAAAACAATTGTGGTACTGTTTAACCCATACCTGGGGTGATAATTGATTTCATACATTTCCCTGGGGTATTAATCCGAAAGTACACGTAACAGCACGACTGGAGTTCGAACTCGCTTATTACGATGTCGCAGTTCAGCGTATTAGCCACTACGCCACCGGGAACTCTTTCTTATATTGTTTAAAGTAAATATTCCTATCAAATAACCATATTTACCAACCCCTCCACTCGGGCAGGATATGACACAAGGTTAATTTTTAAGCGGAGTTTAACAGGTTTGAATTCAGAGTTTCCCTTCTCAGACTAGTTGCCTCACAAAGGCTGAAGAACATAGTCTGTCCTACTATTTACCCATAGCTGGAGGGAGAATAATTAATACCTTTCCCAAGGGTACTAGTGCGATGTTAAATGCAATTTGCCTGGTCCAGGATTTGAACTCGTGTTGCCGTGTCCATTTCCTACGACGATAACCATTACACCACGGGTACCATTCCTATCTAATAACAATTAGTTTGCAAAGTTATATGGCATAAATTAGTTCTATCTAACATCAATAATTTGCGACCAAATATATGATTTAAAGTAACTAATCATAATACTGTTTGATCTACTATTTATCGATAATCATAGGGAGAACATATGGATTCATGCCTTTCCCAGGAGTATTAGGGTGAAGTGAAACACAATCTTCGTCTTGGATTTACACTCACGTCTCTTGATTCCATTTCTTTTGTTGATAATCCTTATGTCAGGTGGACACATAACTATAATCGTTATGTTAAGTGGACACATAACTATAATCGTTATGTTAGGTGGACACATAACTATAATCGTTATGTTAGGTGGACACATAACTATAATCGTTATGTTAGGTGTACACGTAACTATAATCGTTATGTTAGGTGTTCACATAACTATAATCGTTATGTTAGGTGTTCACATATCTAAATCGTTATGTTAGGTGTTCACATAACTATAATCGTTATGTTGTGTACACGTAACTATAATCGTTATGTTAGGTGTACACGTAACTATAATCGTTATGTTAGGTGTACACGTAACTATAATCGTTATGTTAGGTGTTCACATAACTATAATCGTTATGTTAGGTGTTCACATATCTAAATCGTTATGTTAGGTGTTCACATAACTATAATCGTTATGTTAGGTGTACACGTAACTATAATCGTTATGTTAGGTGTTCACATAACTATAATCGTTATGTTAGGTTTTCACAAAATTATAATCGTTATGTTAGGTGTACTCGTAACTATAATCGTTATGTTAGGTATAGACGTAACTATAATCGTTATGTTAGGTGTACACATAACTATAATCGTTATGTTAGGTGTTCACAAAACTATAATCGTTATGTTAGGTGTTCACAAAACTATAATCGTTATGTTAGGTGGACACATAACTATAATCGTTATGTTAGGTGGACACATAACTATAATCGTTATGTTAGGTGTTCACAAAACTATAATCGTTATGTTAGGTGTTCACAAAACTATAATCGTTATGTTAGGTGGACACATAACTATAATCGTTATGTTGTGTACACGTAACTATGATCGTTATGTTAGGTGTACACGTAACTATAATCGTTATGTTAGGTGTTCACAAAACTATAATCGTTATGTTAGGTGGACACATAACTATAATCGTTATATTAGGTGTACACGTAACTATAATCGTTATGTTAGGTGTACACATAACTATAATCGTTATGTTAGGTGTACACGTAACTATAATCGTTATGTTAGGTGTTCACATAACTATAATCGTTATGTTAGGTGTTCACATAACTATAATCGTTATGTTAGGTGTACACGTAACTATAATTGTTATGTTAGGTGTTCACATAACTATAATCGTTATGTTAGGTGTATACGTAACTATAATCGTTATGTTAGGTGTTCACGTAACTATAATCGTTATTTCAGGTGTTCACATAACTATAATCTGGAAAAAAACGACATACCACAGTGAGATCATTTTTGTGAGGTCAGCAGTGAATTTTTTTTTTAATCATCTGAAGGGATACGGAAGATTTGGGTTGGTTATTTATTTAGTTTGCCTTCTTTGGCTGATAATAGTTGGTTTTGGGTTTAGATATCTGACTCCATTAGTTTTCTTCGAACCCCAATTAATTCGTTGGCTTCTTCTGGTCTGTTGAAGGCTGCAAAAGAATTCCTGAATGAAGGAAAGAAAGGAGAAGATACCTTTGAAATTTTAACTTTATTCTTCTTGAATTTCAATTTTGTTTTGTTTGTATTCTCGCACGGCTACTTTGTTGCGGGGATTGTCTTCCAGGACTATTTGAGTATCGTTGTGTCTCCCAAGTGAAGTGTTATTAGTCACTTTCGGTGGTCGATAAGTCTAAAGTCGGTGTTTTTATGTTGCTTGTTTCGGTGTGTACGCTCTTTAGCAGCAGACATGATGTCAGGCTACTAAATCTAATCATAGTATTCGCGGCTCGTGGCCGCTTGAAAGAGGGTTTTTTCTGTCTGAAGGGTACCGCTGAAGTGAGGTCGAATTTCTCCTTTTCGTAAGGACGGTTCCTTTTCAGGGTACGCGTCACCTCCACTTCTTGTCAGTGTCTTCTGGATATTTCTGCACTTTTTAAATGTTTTTATTTCATTTATTTTATTTTTATTTTTTCTATTCACAACACAGCCAAATTTTCGATATATAACAAAGATGACAATAAATGTTAAATTGAATCTTTGATTCCTTCCAAACTAGAAATACGGATATCATCATTGAATACTGTTATAACTGTTTTGATTTCTTTCTCTAATTGTATATCAACCTTTGTGGGTTAAAGCTTTCCTTGTAGAAGAACAGCAGTGATACTATTTAACCTATAGTTGAGGGACTAAAAGATTCAATATTCATTTGTAAGTGAACGTAATAGTGCGACTGGAGTTCGAACTCGCTTCATACAATGTTGCAGTCCAACACGTTAGCTACTTCGCTACAAGGACTTCTCCCGTTACCGTGACAACTCAACGGTTTCATAGGTCATCTAAGTATAAGTAAAAGTAAAATTGGCAACTTTAGGCGAGAGTAACTCGAAGGCTCCCTTTTCAATAGCTACTACACGGCGGTGTAGGGGAGGGCGCTATTCCATTCCCAGGATAGCTCCACTTTACCCTTGATCCTCACCTTATAATGCTGAGTGCTAAGCAAGGCGGCATCAAGTACCATTTTTTGAGTCTTTGGTATGACTCGACCTGGGATTGAACCCCGGTTTGCCGATCTATTGGCAAACACTCTACCCATTAAGCCAATGGCCCGGTTGTACTCCATAAAATGGGAATGTATGTATAAAATCATTTTAATGAAACCTAAATTCATTTATTTGGAAAAGAGTTAAACATTGTGATTGGCATTTCAAAGTTACCGAAGTAAGATAGTTTCTTAAAACGAAGAGGTCATCTTGTTAGCTGCCAGTGTAAGGTGACCACAATAACAATAAGTGTAGTATGAAAAGATTCTATTGGCAAACACTCTACCCATTAAGCCAATGGCCCGGTTGTACTCCATAAAATGGGAATGTATGTATAAAATCATTTTAATGAAACCTAAATTCATTTATTTGGAAAAGAGTTAAACATTGTGATTGGCATTTCAAAGTTACCGAAGTAAGATAGTTTCTTAAAACGAAGAGGTCATCTTGTTAGCTGCCAGTGTAAGGTGACCACAATAACAATAAGTGTAGTATGAAAAGATTGTCTTAATAATTAACATTAGTAATAGAAAAGTTGGCGACCGTAGTCTAGGGTGACCCAAAGGCTCCCTTTTCAATAGCTACTACACCAAGGTGTATGGGAGGGTGCTACTCCTTTCCCAGGATTGACCCGCTTTACCCTTGATACCGTACCTTATAATGCTGAGTGTTAAGCAAGGCGGCATCAAGTACCATCTAAGTAGATCTAAGTATAAGTAAAATTGGCAACTTTAGGCGAGAGTGACCCGAAGGCTCCCTTTTCAATAGCTTCTACACCGCGCTGTATGGGAGGGCGCTACTCCATTCCCAGGATAGCTCCACTTTACCCTTGATCCCCAACTTATAATGCTGAATGCTAAGCAAGGCGGCATCAAGTACCATTTTTGAGTCTTTGGTATGACTCGACCTGGGATTGAACCCAGGTCTCCCGGGCCATTTGAGAACACTCTAACCATTATGCCAATGTCCGGTACATCATCATCTGTAGTTTACAGATGACCTCCTAGTTCTAAGATACTATTTCACTTAGCTAACTCTGATACTAATTACAAAGCTTCTCTCCTTTCCAAATAGAAGTATCAATATAATCATGGACCACTGTTCAATTCCTAACAGGAGAGAAATATAGAAAGATGAACAAAGACAAATAGGAACAATTTTTTTTTTAATAATTACTTTTGTTATGTGGAAGAATGTGCAGACAGCAACCCGTGTGGTTGAACACGGATCTCCAAACAACGAACACAACTGTTGAAATGGATTGTACTACTGGGGTCATGTGAGTAGAAATAGAAAATATATAAATCAGACACAAGTTGGTAGAATAGCATTGAAATGTCGGGCACCTCTGGTGGTGTAACGGTTAGCAAGCTAGACTAGCAAACTTACACGAGTGAGTTCTATTTTCATTGGGCGCCCCCATTCATTCGGCCTTGTGCCACATCGAAGCAAAGAGCTTTGTAAATTACCATAGCAGTGAAATGTTACATTGCGAGTCAGTATTCTAAAAATTGTATTAGAATTCCATACTCAGAATTCGGCATTGTACGGGAATGAAGAGATAATTAGAAAGTGTTGGCCAAAAATCAACCTTTGAACTGAACGGGAACATTATCATATTTACCCAACCCCTCCGCTCCGGCAGGATATGACACAAGGTCAATTTTTAAGCAGAGTTTAACAGGTTTGAATTCAGAGTTTTCCTTCTCCTAGACTAGTTGTCTCACTAGGGCTGAAGATCCTAGTCTGCCCTACTTTTTACCCATAGCTGGAGGGAGAATAATTGGATTCATACCTTTCCCAAGGGTATTAGTGCTATGTGAAATGCAATCAGTCTCGTCCAGGTTTTGAACTCGTGTCGCCGTGTCCACTTCCTACGACGATAACCATTACACCACGGGCACCTCCAAAATTAATGATAATTGCTTTAAACAAGTTATTAACCGTAAAATATGAAAAGACGATTGATTATCGATCAATCTATCTTTTTACAATAGAATAGAAACAGGATAAAACTCCAGAATTTCGAGTTTCAGAAGAGTCAGTATCGATACATTTAAAGTCTATTGAATTCAACTGAATAAATAATATCCGTTCTAAATGTGATTTTTTTTAAAGCCACGTGTATATTATGTGATTCAATTTGGCACCAAATTACGAAGTAAATATTTACTTTCATGGCAACATTTAGCTACCTATTCTAATGTTTTATTCAGTTGATCGCTTAAATCCGGAAACTAAATATATCGAAGCACAATTTACAATGTTTTTAACCTCTCATGGAAAAATATGCGCCTTCTAAAAAAAAAAAAAATAATAAACTTAACACTTATCCTTAAAATAGACCATTTAGACTTTTAAAAATAAAATAAGTCGTCTGCATCTTTGAAGAAGGGTAACCCCCCCCAACAACAAATGTCCTGGATATGATACTAAACAATCTGATGGTGAGGCTCCAGTAATGCTGCAGTAATGTTATGTTCCCTTCATGGCCATTGCTTCCAGATTCACTCTGCCCCAGAGTGGTAGCACCTGATTGGGTCCTATCGATGGGTCAACTAGAACTGTTTGACATTTAAACTGTGTGCAAACAAATGATACATGCTAAATTAAATTGCTTGGAATAGAACTGTTTGATTCGGCATTAAATAACCCATAATGGTTGATATGCCATAAAACCAAACCAAACCAAATCCTATATATTTTATATATATGTATGCATATGGATTTGGCATTAAATAACCCATAATGGTTGATATTCCATAAAACCGAACCAAACCAAACTAAAATAAACCACTTAACACTTAGTAGGAGAATATATATATATATATATATATATATATATATATATATATATATATTATTAAATAAAAGAGCCAACTTTTGGTTGCCTAGTGGTCTTTTTCGTGATAAGCTAAATATCCCAAATATCTTGAATGGTGAAATTACTTTGAAAAGGAATTCAAAAATAATTCCCAACTTTACTATTATTATAATAATTCCAAGTACAAATTTTAAAACATAAATCTACAAACAGGAGAGTGGAGTAGATCATATTTGCTTTAAATACTTATTAATATAAGGGAATTTAAAACTTTCTATATCGTCTGATAATCGAGAAATCAAAAACCTATACGTGCATGTTTGTGTTTAAAAATTCGTTTTTAAAGTCATCTTCCACTCAGTTTTAAAAAGTCATCTTACTATATATATATATATATATATATATATATGATATATATATATATATATATATAAATGTGTGTGTGTTAAAGATGACATAGCCAATAAAATTAAATAACGCTAAAAATAAAAGAAAAACGTTGAAAAAATGTAATGTATTTACATGCAAGGCTGTTGGAGTGAAAGCCTTTAAAAAATAAAAATTTGTGTTTTTTCGTGATATTCCAAGGAAACCTTTCCACTTCATCTGACGATAAAAAAATGACCGAGAGATTGGTATGATGTCATCGACAGGAAGTAAGTTCAAGTTGAGTCGTTCATATATTTTTATGTCTAGTTTGTGATTTAAAAAATGTAACATCTAAATTGTTAATGAAAAGAGGAAAGCTTCCTTGAACTATCACGAAAAAACACACTTATTTTTAAACGCTTCCATTCCAACAGCTTTTGTGTAAGAACATATTTTTTCGACGTTTTTCTTTTATTATTAACGATACATAGTTTTATATGCTATGACTTTCTTAACACATCTATATAAGAAGTATACATAAAACCCACACTTATATAGATGTATTTGTATGTGTGTGTGTGTGTGTGTGTGTGTGTGTGTGTGTGTGTGTGTGTGTGTGTGTGTGTTTTGGCTTGGTTTTATGGCATTTTAGGTTTATTTTATGGTAAATTCTCTTTATACATATATATTAGATATATATGATTTGTAAACATAAGCCAACAACGTAATTCCAAGTATTGCTATGTATCACTAACAATTCAATTAAACATTAGTTATTTGTTTACACACAGTTAAATGATCGAACAGTTCTATTTCTAACTATTCCATTTAGCATAAGTGGTGTTTGCATACAGTTTAAATTTCAAACAGTTTTATTTGACCCGTAGATAGGACCATATAAAGTGCCACCTCTCCGGACCAGAGTGGACCTGAGAGTGATGGCAATGAAGGGGTACTCCGCATTCCCCAAAGCTCTTGCATTACTGAAGCCTTACCATCAGCTTGCTTAATATTATATCCAGGACACTCGTTAAGGGGAGTCTTATCACTCTGTACAGATGCAGTCGGTGTATTCTACAGCCCAAGCCGACTGGGCTGTGTGTGTGTGTGTGTGTGTGTGTGTGTGTGTGTGTGTGTGTGTGTGTGTGTGTGTGTGATTTAGGAAATTCTTGACCAGTATCATGGCGTCCAGAGAATAACGATTAAAAACTAGCCTCAAAGTAAAAAGAATAAATGCTTTTAGTCTCATGCGCTGGATTTGTTTAAACCAAGACTTCTCAAAGTGGTCTATCAAGACCCGGGGGGTGTACTTATGCTAAACTGAATTGCCTTAAATAGAACTGTTTTTAAATTTTAACTGTGTAAACAAAAAAAACTGTCTACTTATGCTAAACAGAATTGTTTGAAATAGAACTGCTAATATGTATAAAAATGGATTTGCCATTAAATAACCTAAAATGGTTGATATGCCATAAAACCAAACCCAACCAAAATAACAAAAAAGCGAAAAAAGTTTATTTCTTTTTTCTTTAATCGGTATGAATACCAAAACACATCACCTCTGAATTAAATTTCACCTTGACGGCAGCACTTAGAATACACTGTCTGTATCCCCTGCCGAAAATGGGTGTCTTGGGTGAGACTCTAATGACGAAGCTATTGTTCTGGAGATCTGGGGTGCGTGGACGACACCTTCATTGCCATTACTCCCAGGTTCACTCTGTCTCGGAGTAGTAATACTTGTTAGGGTCCCATCTATGGGTCAAATAGATCTGTTTAAAAATATTCCAATGAAATAGGAATATTCTAAGCCATACAATTGTGTTTTAATTATTTGTATTTGATAGGAATACTTGATACCATATAACTGTAAATTGTTTGTAATAAGAAAAGTTACTTGAAGCTATAATTGCTTACTAAGGATTAATATTAGTTACGAGAAAAGATATAACTGTGTGCAAACAAATTATTATTAAATAGAAATAATTAATTGAAACCATATAATTATTAATGTTAGATTGGAATACTTGATACCATATAATTGTGTGCTGAAAAACGCTTAAGAAACAACTACGTATCCATCTGTCTGTCTGTCTGTCTGTCTGTCAGTTTGTGTGTATAAGTATGTGTATGTATGTATGTATGTATGAATCTGCCTATCTCTCTGTATGCATGTGTATGTGGATGTATGAGCCTGTTTGTATGAGTGTACGTATCTGTCTGTCTGTCTGTCTGCATAAATATATGCATGTGTGTGTGTGTGTGTGTGTGTGTGCGTGTGTGTGTGTGTGTGTTTATATGTATATGCGTATATAAATATATATATATGTGTGTGTGTGTGTGTGCGTGCGTGTGTGTGTGTGGATATGCAAAAAATGTATATATAAATGTACAATGAATACGATTCCCTAACCTCTAAGCATAAAATAATTCTAGACAGCTTGACATGCCCTATAAATCAATCAGTCTATATAAATTAAAATCGAACTTGTTGTTTGCGTGGGTGCGCAAATGTCTTTCATTGCAAAAGTGAAACATATATATATATATATATATATATATATATATATATATATGAGGGAGAAAGGTTTAAAGCAAGACAGAGAAAGTAATCATTGTTCATTAGTAGGTGTTTGTTGTTACTTCCTCATTCAAAATAAATAAACAAAAATAAAATAAAAAATATATCTCGCTTCATTCATCAAAACAGTCTCATCTCAGGCAAATTCATCTCATAGTCCCCTCTTTTTCTTTTTTTTTTTTTTTATTCATCCTTGTTATATCGGGCTCTCTCCCAAAAGCGAGAATTTTATGAATGACTAATAGAATGGATTTTTTTTTTTTTTTTTTTGCTCAATTAAGGCCTCGTGTTTTGGTGTTGTGGGCAAATCGTTTATTCATAAATCGAATACATTGACTTTTTTCGGAAATATTATGCGTATATTCTGCCTTTGGAATATTTCTGCCTTCTTACACATATAGAGAGGGGTGTTCATTTGCTTTCATTCTTTTCTTCATCTTTTTCATCCCGATATATTACAAGAAAAATATATGGAAATTACATAGATAACTAATGTAACTATAATAGCAAAATCTAAATTAACAAAATACTCATTTTTCGCCAATGGGCCGGGAGACCGGGGTTCAATCCCAGGTCGAGTCATACGAAAGACTCAAAAATGGTACTTGATGTTGCCTTGCTGAACATTCAGCATTATAAGGCAAGGATCAAGGGTAAAGTGGAGCAATCCAAGGAATGATTTAGCGCCCTCCCTTACACCTCGGTAGTAGCTATTAAAAAGGGATCCCTCGGGTCCCCTTCAACTATGGTCTCTAACTTTACTTATATATATATATATATATATATTTACTAATCTAATATCTACCAGCATTCACGGTACCAGAAAAAAAGAAAAAAAATCCGCCAGGAACAAGAGATAAAAATATCTCGAATCACCGCCCGGGGGAAAAAGAAAAAATATTATAGTACAAAAAGAAAGAAAAAGCCAACCCCGTCACACCTCTTAAAAAAATCAAGAGATATGCAGTCAGTTGGTCAAAAGAAAACTAAAACCTTCCGTGAACTCTGCAATGCTACAATTACAAGAGTGCTCAACACGAGTGGAGCCAATTATAAAATTAACTTAAATTGCGAGTCGGAAATCTCCTACTAAAGTTTCACCTTAACGGATCATCAGGAAGTCTAACGTTAAACTTCCTGATGATCCGTTAAGGTGAAACTTTAGTAGGAGATTTCCGACTCGCGATTTAAGTTAATTTTATATATATATATATATGTGTGTGTGTGTGTGTGTGTTTGTGTGTGTGTGTGTGTGTGTGTTTGGGGCTACATGGTGCCCAGAATCGATTAAGAAATCTCAAAGCGCTTAATACCATTATGAGACGATGTGGCCTCACCTTAATTGAAAAAAAATATACAAGAAATTATATAAAGTTGAGTAACTTCCTTAAGTTTTCACACACTCACACATAAGAGAAAAAAGATTTAGAACTAAAAATCAAGTCGTTAAAATCCCGTGTAAAAACAAATGACCGGTATTTTAACATTTTATCTCTCTCTCTCTCTCTCTCTCTCTCTCTCTCTCACACACACACACACACACATATATATAAGTAAAGTTGGCGACTGTAATCGAGGGCGACCCGAAAGATTCCTTTTCATTAGCTACTCCACCGAGGTGTAGGAGAGGGCACTACACTTTTCGCTGGATTGCTCCACTTTTCCCTTGATACATACCTTATAATGCTGAATGTTAAGCAAGGAGGTATCAAGTACCATTTTTAAGTCTTTTGTATGACTGGACCGGGGACTGAACTCCGGTCTCCCTGGCCACTGACGAATACTCTACCCACTAAATGTTCTTCTGTTTTATTATACTTTGCTTAGTCTGGAAGATACAAGCCTCTGGTTATTTACAATACCAGCTGTTTCTAAGTGGTTACCCATCTGACTATTGAACAGGCTCATCGCTGCGTAACTTTGGTGGCTTTATAGAAGCTGGTGATTTTTGCACGTCTTGACCGTAAACCAACACTTGAAACCATAAAACTGTGCGCTTACAAATGATTATTATTAAATAGAAATAATTACCTGAAAGCATATAATCATTTTTGTATCAAATACTAATTACGAGTAATAGATAGGAATACTTAAAACCACACACCTGTGAGCAAATTATTAGTGTTAGATAGGAATACTTAATACCATATTACTGTATGCAAATTCTTTGTATTAGATAGGTAAACTCGATATAATATAATTGTGTGCATATTATTTGTATTAGATTGGAATACTTGATATCATATAACTACGTGCAAATCATTTTTATTTGAAAGGAAAAGCTGATATCATATAATTGTGTGGAAATTATTTATATTAGATAGAAATACTTTTTACCATATAATTGTGAACAAAAGCTACACTTCAACACAAAAAAAATGTGAATATGTGCATACAATGAAACCAAGTTCATCACCTCTTGGCATAACTCGAGACGTTTTAATATGCCATTAAAATCACTTAGTTTCCTAGACTGTTCATCTATCCACGGCTGAAGTGTTCCGTCTGTTCTACAATTTACCAATACGTTGATGGAGGCGGAGGGAAGAAAGTTATTCATGCTTTCTCAACTTTGAATGACAATATAATGCAGACCGTGCCGAAATATCTAGTACGACTGTTAAAAAAATCCAACTTACTCTCAAGTAAAACACAGAATCATTAAAACCCTGTCGGCTTGGGCTGTAAGATTCACCAACTGCATCTCTGCAGAGGGGTAAGACCCCACCCTAACGAGAGTTCTGATATGATACTAAGCAATCTGATGGTGAGGCTCCAGTAATGCTGGGGCTTTGGGGATTGCGGAGTACCCTTTCATTACCATTATTCTTAGGTCCACTCTGGTCTGGATTGGTAGCACCTAATAGGGTCCTATCTATGGATAGAATAGAACTGTTTGGTATCTAAATTGAGAGCAAATAAATGACTAAATTGAATTGTCAGAAATAGATCTGTTTGATCATTTAACTGTGTGTAAACAAATGACTGATGTTTAATTGAATTTTTTGTTATACGTAGCAATACTTGGAACCATTTAACTTCGTTGACATGCTAAATTGACTTGTTAGAAATAGAACTGTTTGATCATTTAACTGCATGTATCTACAAAATGTACATACAAATAATATATTTAATATGTACGTAAAAACAAGATTAGCATTAAATAACCAACAACAGTTGGTATGCCATTTAGACCAAACCAAACCAAATCCTACATATTTAATATATACGCAAAAATAGGATTTGACATTAGATAACCAACAACGGTTGATATGCCATATAATCCAACCCAACCGAATCCTATATATTTGATGTATATGTATAAAGACGATTTGGCGTTAAATAACCAAAAACAGTTGATATGCCATAAAACCCAACCAAACCAAACTGAATCATTATTGACCTGAAAGTTGTTTGAAACTAATATAAAAAAAATATTAATAAAATTATCGTAATAACCAAGTAAATATTAAGATAAGATTTGTCTGTTTTTTGTTGTTGTTTTTTAATTTGTTTTCTGGTATCAAATCTTCGGTCAATATTCTATTTTGTATTTGTGTGAAACTTTTAAGAATGTATTTAGCAAACTTCCTCATTGCTATGTAGTTAGAACTGGTTGTGTGAC
>OY757923.1:84322361-84324861 GCA_963585895.1 Sepioteuthis lessoniana | reverse complement strand
TTATGATTTCAGGTTCAAATGAACAGCAGGAGTTGGAATACACCCTACTAAAGCCTGATTGTCACAGCTGGTGAATTTCAAAATTGCAATCTGGACGTGAAGACACTTTAGAAGAACGATATGCAATAAAATTGTGTTTTAAACTTGGAAAAAATGCCACAGAAACGTTTGGAATGCTTCAGACTGCTTTTGGAGCATCTTGCATGAATCAAGCATCAGTTTTTGAGTGGCATAAGAGATTTAAGGAAGGCACAGAGTTTATGGGGGATGATGAGAGGTGTGGGATGAGTCAGGAAGTCAGAGCACCAGAGTTGATTGGCCAAATAAAGAATTTCATGGATAAGGACCGTTGTGTGTCTATAGAGACAATAAGTGCACAGTTTGATGTCAGTGTGGGAACTGTACACACAATTATTTGCGAAAGATTGGCGTGAAGTTTGTCCCAAGAGTGCCCAGAGAAGATCAAAAGGAAAGACGTTGTCATGACAGCAGGGAGATGGTCGAGCTGATCAATTCAGATCCCGCAGTTCTTGATGCTCTGGTGACCTGTCATGAAAGCTGGATACTGCTATGACCCAGAGACCAAGAGACAGAGTTCCCAGTGGAAGCATGCTGGCTCTCCCAGACCCAAGAAGGCCAGACAGAGCAAATCCACCCACAAACTTTTGATGACCCCCTTTTTTTGACAGCACTGGCATGATCTACATGCACTGGGTCCCCACTGGGCTGACAGTCAACAAGGAATACTATGTTGAGGTTTTAAGAGAGTTCAGGAAGAGATTCCGTCGGAAGAGGCCAGCACTCTTCAAATCGGGTCAGTGGCATTTCCACCAGGACAATATACCAGTCCACAACTCCATCTTTGTTACAGACTATTTGACCAAGACAGGCATCAAGACAGTTCGTCACCCTCCCTATAGTCCAGACCTTGCTCCCTATGACTTTTGCTTATTCTCTAAGCTCAAGGAAAACCTTAGAGGCTGTTGTTATGAGACAATTGAGGAGATAAAAGAGGCTGTGACGAAGGTCATTGACACGCTCACACATGAGGACTTCCATGAGGCCTTCCCGAAGTTGTTGGAACGGTACAACAAGTGCATTGCAGGAGGAGGAGATTACTTCGAAGGGGACTAGAGTTTCATGTGTGTACTATCAATAAAAGTGCCTACACGAAAAATTCTGGAAACTTAATTTATATATATATATATATATATACCTACCGCTCCGCTTGGGAAGGGTGTGTCACAAGGTTAATTAGTCAATCTGTCTGAGTTCTTTCCGTGTCTATTTTAAGAAGGGTCAAGAGTATCTTACAAGGGAGACTGTCCTGGTATTCATTCCTTTGATTAGATTTCTGTCGCAGTGTTTGATTTTCAGAAGTTTTCTTGTTTTTCTGAGATACTCATTTCTTAATTTTTCTTTCATCACGGTTTGTTTCTCATATTTTCAGGTATTTGTAGTTTTCGTTTTCGCCAAGTGTTCTGACACATTCCTGGTTTGGGCAGTTCTGTTCCTTCCATTGTTTCCTTTTTTTTTTCTCACTTTTCTCGCATATCACCTTTTTCAATCTCAAATTTTATTCTTATATTTTGGCTGCAAATTCTAGTAGTTTCTATAAGGGTTTCACATTCTTTTTGATTTATGGCGTGTCAACCTTGTTGGGTTTTCAATTCCAAGGTCAGTAATATTTTATTCTTGACAAATATCATTCATATGCACAAAATTTCTTGAAACCACAAAATTGCTTGAAACCACAAAATTACTTGAAATCATAAAATCGATTGAAACCACAAAATTGTTTGAAACCATAAAATTGCTTAAAAACCACAAAATTGCTTGAAACCATAAAATTGCTAGAAAAAATAACTGACCTTGGAATTGAATAACCCAACAAGGTTGACACGCCATAAAACAACCAACCAACCATCAATAGGACTAACATAACTAAGCAAAGGTAAAGAATTTTCAATACATTATTTGAATATTTATAACTTGATGATCGTGTTGGTAGTGCACACTTATATTTCATGATGCTCAGTCGACATGTTGGGAATATTTCCGTTTGAAGTTTTGAGCTGAAAAGAAAGAACACGATTGACTTTTCTGAATCATCAGTTACATTGACGCCTTTTGTCTTGGTGTTCAGAAGAAAAGAATCAATACTTTGCCATTTCTCTTGCAAAGAACCGCCCGTTATAATAGTATATAATCCCGGATTAAACGTCTGGACACCAATATACACAGTATGAATTATATATGTGCGCAGACTTTGATGCTGTTCATATGGCCTAATTTGCTATTTCAAATACAAAGACTTTATCTATGTCTAATCATTTCTATCTATCTATCAGTCTATCGATCTTTTTATCTCAACACACACACACACACACGCGCGCACGCGCACACACATATATATATATGTGTGTGTGTGTGTGTGTTTATCTATCTCTGCTCATATCGATCTTTCTATCTCAACACACACACACACACATATATATAT
>OY757923.1:84317361-84319861 GCA_963585895.1 Sepioteuthis lessoniana | reverse complement strand
CCTTCATTGCCATCGCTCCCAGGTCCACTATGGCCCGGAGTGGTAGCACCTGATGGTGCTGTATTCCTCCTTGCTTAACACACAGTATTATAAGGTTCGGATCAAGGGTAAAGTAGAGTAATCCAGGGAAAGGAGTAGCGCTCCCCACTATACCTCGGTGTAGTAGCAAAGGGAGCCTTCGGGTCGCCCTCGACTACGGTCGCCAACTTTACTTTTACTTACATATATATATATATATATATTAGTTTGGTTAAGTTTTATGGCATAACAATATTGTAGGTATGATAAATCCTCTTTATACATTAACAGTTAATAAATATCATTTGTAAAGACATTTTATAGTTGCTCAGTCACTATGGGCTATAGAATGCACCAACTGCACCTTGGTTGAAGGGTAAGACTCCCCCAACGAGTCTCCTGATATAACACAAAACAATGTGATGGTGAGGCTTCTATAATGACAGAGCTTTGGAGAATGCGGGGTACTCCTTCATTACCATCGTTCCCAGGTCCACTCTGACCAGGAGTGGTAGCACCTGGTTGGGTCTTATCTATGGGTCAAATAGATAATTGTTTGAAATTAACTGTTTTTTACATTTAACTATGTGTTTAAATTGTGTACTTATGTTAAACTGAATTGTTTGAAATTCAAACTGCGTACTTATGCTAAACTTAATTGTTTGAAATAGAACTGTTTTGACATTTGACTGTGTGTAAACAAAAATCTGAAAAGTTTGAAATAGAACTGTTTTGACATTTGACTGCGTGTAAACAAAAATCTGAAAAGTTTGAAACTTTTATCAAAATAACTTAATTCGGCGTTAAATGACCTGTAAAGGGTTGATATGCCGTAAAACAAAACCACCAACCAACCAACATTTTATAGAAGATATTTTTCAACGAGACTGAGCTAATTTTTTCACAAAGTTAATTGTTTTTCTAAAAGTATTTCTAACACGAATAATTCAATTTACTCCTAGGCCATTGTCGAACAATCTACCTTGGCCAATGAGCCGATATATGTATATAAACGTATAGATATATCACCAGAGGCAAAAGAATATGCTGATTGCATTTCGGTGTATAGATTTCATATATACATGTGCGTGTGTGCGTGTGATTAGGCAGCAGTCTTTTCTTTAAGCATGTTTGATAAAACGTTAAAGACTCGTTTTGTCTATATCATTTTATAAAGATCCTATCAAATTTCCAAAGTGTCTTGGTTTTTGGTTGAAATTGTTAGATGAATTTACCAAAATTACCCCCAGCAATTTCAGACCTTTCGTAGGCCATCTTTAGGGGTTGTTTTCATGTGTAAAGAGTATTTTTGAAGATTTTTTTAAAGAGATTTTTAGGTTATTTTATAACATTACAAAATTACGTAAGCGCAAAGTTGGATAAAATTGAGATGCTGATGATATTGAATGAATTTAGAATAGAACGCTATCAACGGAAATATATTATCAAGAAAAAAAGAACATTAAAAAAAAACTTAAGGCATTTCAAAACATTGTCGCTATTTTCGAGATTAATTCTATTGATTCTAGTTTTTTTTTTTTGTTTTTTTTGTTTTTTATATGTTGTGCTTCTACGATTCGTAGTCGTGTACTATTATAGTGGCGTTTTCAACAAGAATTTTTCGAAATTTGGATTTGGGAATAGAGTATGTTTTAAGATGTAAGGCTATGGAGCTAGAATCATTAAGGTGCATAATCATATCATATTTACCAACCCCTCCGCTCGGGTAGGATATGACACAAGGTCAATTTTTAAGCGGAGTTTAACAGGTTTGAATTCAGAGTTTTCCTTCTCCTAGACTAGATTAAGGTGCATAATAAGACGTCTAGAAAGAGTCCAAGTGGTAAGACCGACTTACGTATTATTTTCGTATTGCATTTAAATGTTGTACGTATATGTATATATTTTATATTTGTTTATTGTATATATATGTATATATTCAAGTATATATAAATATACAGTGTATCACAAAAGTGAGTACACCCTCACATTTCTGCAGTATATCTCTTCATGGGACAACACTGACACAATAACACTTTCACACAATGAAAAGTAGTCTGTATGCAGCTTATATAACAGAGTTAATTTATTTTCCCCTCAAAATAACCCAAAATACAGCCATTAAAAGCTAAACCCCTGCCAACAAAAGTGAGTACACCCCTTAGGGAAAGTTGTCAATATTAACATACACCATGTCAACTGTAAATATTTTGTGTGGCCACCATCATTATCCAGACCTGCCTTTACTCTCCTGGGCATGGAGTTTACCAGAGCTTCACGGGTAGCCATTGGAATGCTCTTCCACTCCTCCATGACGACGTCGCGGAGCTGGCAGATATTTGAGACTTTGCCCACCTCCACCTTTCACTTGAGGATCCCCCAAAGATGTTCTATTGGGTTCAAGTCAGGAGACATGTTTGTCCAGTCCATCACCTTTACCCTCAGCCTCTTCAGTAAAGCAATGGTCGTCTTGGAGGTGTGT
>OY757923.1:84209861-84312361 GCA_963585895.1 Sepioteuthis lessoniana | reverse complement strand
CTTACATTTATTTCAAAACAATTTTTTTTAATTAAGCATAAATGCTAATATACATATAAAAAATGAATTGAAATTTCTTCATATTTTAAATTTGTGTTTATGCCTTTTCTTTCATACATTTAATTTTCATAATTTAAAAATTGTAAACAATATCTTTTTCTTCATTTTTAAGGGTAGTCTTATATTTTTGTCCAGGGATGTATATATATCTTGTGTGTGTATATATGTATAAATATACACATATATGTTTTAAATGTATATATTATGAATATATATATATATATATATATATATATATATATATTCCTAAGGTACGTATATGTTTTGCATATATATAAGTATTTGTGTATATATATATATATATATATATGAAAAAAGTTTCTAAATTTCTTTTTCTCATTTTTTTCTCTCATTTCAAAATTCCTACGCACTGAATATGGTGTCGTGTTTTCTCATTTAACGTCTGAAACGTTTAAGTTACCCAAATAGGTTATCTGAATTTCTGAGCGAAACTTGTTGATGTTTTATCATTAAGGGTTTTCGGGCTATTGTCCTCATCTTTATTGTTATATTAACAATGTTTTGACCGATGTGTCCTCCAGCCTTAGGTTAACGTAATCGAAGAAAGTGACCACCGTGGATTAAATAAAGGACGTAGATAGAAGTTCTGTGTAGGCTCCCGAGTTCGACAAGCAAGACCTGAAGAAAGCAGGACACATCGGTCGAAACGTTTTGAATAGAACATTAAAGATGAAGAAAATAGTCAGAAAACCCCGAATGATCAAAACTTGGCAAATAGTTCAAACTCTTTATAAAATCATCAACTGAAAGCCGTGTGTTTTTATATTCGTACATTGGCATAATGGTTAGAGTGTACGCCGATGGCCTGGGAGACCTGGGTTCAATCCCAGGTCAAGTCACACCAAAGACTAAAAAAATTGTAATTTATTCCTCCTTGCTTAATACTCAGTATTATAAGTGGGTAAAGTGGAACAATCCAGGGAAAGGAGTAGCGCCCTCCCCTACACCTTGGTGTAGTAGCTATTGAAAAGGGAGCCTTCGAGTCACCGTCGACTACGGTCGCCAACTTTACTTACATTTTTATTATATCAGATTTATTTCTAGTTTTCTCCGACATTTATATATATGAACATACGTTCTTTTTTTAAAATTTAATATACGTATAGGATTGGAAGAAAAGTTAAACCTTTTTGGTTTTGGTTTTATTTATTTTTTCTCCTTTCAATCGTCTGCTGCCTTTGATTACTCATCAGCTTATATTTTTTTAACGAACGCCCTCATTCATTAAACACTTTCCATTCATAAACGTTCTTCACTTTCTATTCACCGATTTTTCAATTACTATGTTACACTATTCATATTGGAATTCACGGTCATAGTGGTCATAACTGAGAATCCGTGCGTGAAGTGTGTCTATAGTTGGGATCATTAAGCGTTATTACTAATTCCATCAGAGATTAAAGAACTCAGACTGCCCTTCTATCTACTCCTATCTGGAGAGGGAATAGTTGGATGCATACCTTTCCCAAATCTCTGTGTAATGCAAAGCGTCTCGTCCATGATTTGATCTCCGACCGACGGGTCCATTCTACCTCCATATCTTAGATCTACACACGCTTCATTACCTAATATTGAGCATTCGTTACTTATCAATATAGCAAACCATATCATTAATATTAACACGTATGTATTCATAAACTTGTTTTTATAACTCAGTTTCACATTGACAGGATCATCAGGTAAGTTTATATATTCATATATTTTGGTCTCAAGAAAAGATATTTGGCTTATCTTATTTCTGTTAATAGTATATATTAGGAGGCAATTCTCCCAACTTGTCACGCGTTCCAGCATCTTCTTCGGTATACCATGAACTACTTTTCTGATTATTCCAGTAAATAGGTCATTTCTGCTATCCTTTGATTTAATTTGTCAGTTCTTCTGTATTTTTCGTGCTCGACAAATGTCAATTAAATGACACTCGGTTAAACCAAATACAAATAAAACAAAATAAGAAAAATCAATGAACTGTAACGTTTTTCCTCGATAAGTCTGAGTAAAGTCTCCGGAATCAACCTACCATGACAGATGTTTGTGTTCATCAACTTTCTCCTATCGGCTGATGATCAAGCAAGCGTGAAACTACCAGTAGCGAACCGTCTTTTTGTTTTTCTAAATTTGTTATTACTATATATATCAATAATGTAGTTATGTCAAATTCCACTCCTTTATCATCAAGTTTCCAGGACTCTTCTTAGTATATATTATTATTATTATTATTTACTTTTTAGTATTTATTTTTTACATCAGGGTTAGCTGATGGTCTTTCACGGGGGGTTGAGTGACAGCAAGTCTCCAGGACTCTCTCAATAATGCTGTAGTTTGGATGGTCTCCACTCGTCTGCAAACTTCCAAGTCCTCCAGTCCCTTTAATAGTTCTTTAGTTACTGTACCGAATGCACCAATCATGATTGGTATTATTATTATTATTATTATTATTATTATTATTATTATTACTATTATTTCACTTCTTGTACCTTTTTCATAGTTTTTATTAGTATTTTTCTCTTCTCTATCTTTCGGTTATTTTTTAACTTCGTACCCTTTAATTTTTTTTTCTTCATCCTTTCTTTACATTCATCAACGTCTTCTATCACTCATCCTCTTATTTCCGATTCCTCCAATCCCTGTACCAATCCTTTGGTGACTGTACCGAGTGCACCATTCACAATTGGTATCACCGTCACTCTTATGTTCCAGAATTTTTCAGTTCTCTAGAAAGGTTTACGTACTTATCTCTCTTTTCGTTTTCCTTCAGTTTTATCCAGTGGTCAGCCAGAACGACAAAGTCCACTATTCGGCAACTTCTCTTTTTTTTCTTTTTTTTTGGGGGGGGCTATCACTAGGTCTGGTCGTCTATCCTTGATTAGGTGATCCATTTGTATCTCAAAATCCTGAAGAAGTTCGTGCGTCTCATTTTACAGGACGGATTCAGGGCTGTGCATATACCATTTATTTGTATGGTCCAATTTCAATTTCTTGCACTATTCCTAGGGAATCACCTTCCCCACCTAGTTGTATCTAGTCTCATATTCCTTTTGAGCTAACTTACTGCATTCTCTTGTTATATTACTGATCTTTACATCCTTATCACCACATAATCTACAAATGTTATTTTGTTGAGTCTGTCTATTTTTGCTTTCACATAGATGGTCCTTATGGTGTTGTTCTGTGTTGTTATCAGAAGAAATTCAGTTTCTTTCTTAAGGTTTCTCTTTCTCAACCATGTCCAAGTTTTCTCGTGTGAGATTTTGCTTATTTATCGCTTTAAATGTCAATGCAGTTGTTTTTCTTCCTATTTTTGTTTTCTGGTTATTTACATTCTGTTGATGCTTGTATTGTCTGTATCGGTTCTATAATCAGTCTTCCTGCGCGTTTTTTAATGTAATCTTCAACTCTTTGTATCGATGCATCGACTCTATCTTTAATGCTTGCGGCTCCTCTTCCTCCTTCTTTTCTTCACACATTCAGCCTGCCTATGCATCTATGTTTTCTTATTCTCAAATCCATTTGTTGAAGTTCTTACTTTGTCCACTTTAAGAATAGTTCCGAGTATCTTACAAGAAGGACAGCCCATGTGTTTATCTCTTTGATGAGATTTCTGCTATATAGTTTGGTTTACAGTAGTCTTCTGGGATACTCTTTTAAAGTTGTTTCTTTCATTTCCACTTGTTTGATGGTGTTCGCTTCCAATATTCCCAAGTATTTGTAAGTTTCCTTTTCTCCGAGCGTTTTGATTTTTTCTTGGTTTGGTAGTTCTGTTTCTTCTGGCATGTGTCGTTTCCTGCTTCTCATTATTAGCATGGCGCATTTTTCTTTGTCGAATTCCATTCCTATGTCCTGGCTGTATATTCTCACTGCCTGTTTTAGGGTTTTCAATTCTTTTATATTTTTGGCAAACAGTTTGATGTCATCCGTGTACATTAGGAGAATGATCTTTTCCTGCGATTCAGTAAGTTTATATCCACCTGTACTTTTCCCAAGTATGTGATTGAATGGCATCATCCCTATACTAAGTATTAATAGCGAGAGTGCATCTCCCTGGAAGATACCTCCCTGGATTTTTAACTCAGCTAAGCTTTTTCCTCCTGCTGTCAGTTCCATTCCCCAGTTTTTCATAGTTTTCTCGATATACTTTACAACTTCGTCGAATATTATATTACTCCTTGAGAGTTTTTCACATCAGCGTTAGCTGATGATCTTTCACTAGAGTCTGAGTGACACCTAGTCTCCTCAGGTCTCTAGGACTCTTCTCAGTATTCTGGTCGATCTTAACAATGGCGTAGTTTAGATAGTCTCGATTCGTCCTCCGATTTTCGATTCTTCCATTTCCGTTCTAAGTCTTTGGAGACCGTCCCAAGTGCGCCAATCACACTTGGTATCACCGTCACTATCATGTTCCATAGCTTTTTTAGTCTTCTAGCAAGGTTCAAGTACTTGTCTCTCTTTTCACTCGGTGGTTTGCTGGGACAGTAAAGTCCTCTAAACGGTAAGTTTATTTATTTTGTCAATTATTGGTCTAGTGGTTAGAGTGTTCACCAATGGTCCGGGAGACATGGGTTCAATCCCAGGCCGCATCATACCAAAGACTTTTAAAATGGTACTTGACGCCTCCTTGCGTAACACTCAGCAATATAATGTACGTATCAAGGGTAAAATGGAGCAATCCTGGGAAAGCAGTAGCGCCCCCCCTACACCTCGGTGTAGTAGCTATTGAATTGGGAGCCTTCTGGTTGCCCTCAACTTACTTGGTCCGTTCTTCTGGCCGAGATGCTGTATTTTTGTTAAAATTATTTTCACTCTAAACGATTTTTCCACACTAGTTTTTACTGAAGTCTCAGTGACATCAAGTCTCGTCAGGTCTCCAGGACTCTTCTCAATATTCAAGTTAATTTTGAAAGTGCTGTGGTCTACATGATATCAATTCTTCCTTTAATCTCTAGTTTTCCTGGTCTCTTCTCCAGGCCCTCGGGTTCCGTTCCCAAAGTACCAACAACAATTGATGTTACTTTCACTTTCGTTTTTCATCTTCTTTCATTTTCATTCTATGGTCCGCAGGATCGGCAAAAATTTATCATTATTATTGTTACTATTATTATTATAATTTCACTTTGTATTCTTCTACCTCTTGTACCTTTTTCTCTGTTATACACACACACACACACACACACACACACACACACACACACACACACAAGCGTTCTTCGTCTTTCCTTCTAATCCTTATCGACCCGTATTTTCGCTGTCACCAGTGTTTCCATAAACAAAATTTATGACAATGAATCCCCGGACAGGATTTAGCGACTCCGTAACGCAACCTTTTTTTTTTCTTTCCCGCCACTGACAAATAAAAAGAAGACATTCCATTATTCATTGTTCATTTACAATGATCCACCACCCAGGTTTACCTCTCACACCTTTTCACGCCTGTTACGAATCTCACAGTCGCCATATTAGATAAACGTCTTTCTTTCTATCTTTCTTTCACGTTTTACCATTGTTTTAAATGTCTTTCAAGATAGATTCACATCTTTTTCGATGGTTATTTTATATTCCCCTTTCTTTTATCTTCTTTTATTCATGTATTTTTTGTATTTGTTTTATTTGTTTAACGTGTTGCCATAGCCTAAAAGACCCTTTATGCATTTGGCCTTTGTTTTGTTTTCTTTTGTTTTTGTTTTTTTTTTCTTTTAATTCATTTATTTGTTCGTGCTTTTTTATTTTATTTTAGATTCATTAGATTTTCTCAGTTTCATCTTTTCTTTATTTCTTTAGCTGTTGATTTGACTTGTCTTCTTTTTTTTTTCTTCGTTTGGACTTTGTTTTGTCTATTTTCCTTTATTCAGGAACTCATTTGCTAAAATTATTTTATTTTTACCAAAAGTTTTGCTATTGTCTTCAAAAGTCTTCGGTGGAATTTTTCTTTCTTATTGTACCAAACTTCTACCATTGTCTTCAAAGGTCTTTTTTTTATGCGTGGACATTTTGTTGCTGTATTTTTAAATAATTCATAGCCGGCGCTTCAGTTGGAAAAGGTATTGTATTTCAGTACTGATGTTTTTCTTTTTGTCTTTTGCAATAACTCTTTTTTATTCATTAAAGTCTCAGCTAATATCCCTTCCTATTTCTTTTCTTTTCTTTTTTAATATTCAACTTGGGCCTTTTATTCCATTTAAAGCAATGAATGACAGAAACTATTTGTCAAGTTCAAATAAGAAATAAAAGAGATTTGAGGTCAAAATAATGGACGAAAGTTTACGAACGGAAAAAAAGGCATGAACAATTTCTTCGATTTTAAATCGAAATGCTACAAAATGGCAGATTCGAAACCAATGCCGATAATTTTATAAGGTTAAAGGCATGGACAGCTATCCGTCATATGGAAGTCAGACCTGATCGATAAAATAAAACGCAGTTTCTTCCAAGCAGCGGTCGTGTCGATACTGCTATATGGATGCACTACATGGACGCTAACTAAACGGACGGAGAAAAAGCTTGAAAGCAACTACACAAGAATGCTGCGAGCAATATTGAACAAGTCCTGGACACAGCACCCCACAAAGCAGCAGCTGTACGGCCACCTACCACCCATCCCCAAAACTATCAAAAATAGACGAACTAAACTGCTGGAGAAGTAGGGGCGAGCTCATAAATGATGTACTCCTGTGGGCCCCTTCACATGAACGTGCAAATGCAGAACGACCTGCTAGAACCTACATACAGCAGCTCTATGCTGATACGGGATGTAGCCCTGAGGACCTGCCGGAAGCAATGGACGATAGGGAGGGGTGGTGAGAGAGGGTCAGATATATCCGTGCTGATAGCACGACATGATGATGATGATGATGATTCTGAAGATAAATTCTTCACGTAACTTTGCAACTTAAATCCTTCTCAATTTAAAAGATAAAAAAATTATAAATCAACCAATACCAGGTAAAACAAATGTTTCTTATGAAGGAAGAGATTTCTTTTTGAACAAAGAATTATAGATTAATTGCTTATTATATCTTTATATGCCCGTGGAGTAATGGTTATCGTCGGAGGAAATGGACACGTTGACACGAGTTCAAATCCTGGACGAGCCTGATTGCATTTCACATAGCACTAATACCCTTGGGAAAGGTATGAATCCTATTATTCTCCCTCCAGCTATGGGTAAAAAGTAGGACAGGAGAAACTAGTCTAGGAGAAAGAAAACTCTGAATTGAAACCTGTTAAACTCCGCTTACAAATTAACCTTGTGTCATATCCTGCCCGAGCGGAGGGGTTGGTAAATAGTATTATATCTTTATATGTTTCTTATTTCTTGTTTGTTTTTTAATGGCATAGCAACCTTCGTCGGTTATTTAATGCCAAATCCATTCTTGTAGAAGAACAGAAGTTTTAATCAATTTGCTGGAGGGATAAGGGGGTTCATGCCTTTCCTAAGGGTATTTGTCCGAAAGTGAATGTAATAGCGCGACTGGAGCATACTATGACGTCGTCATAAAACTCATTAACCATTACGCTGCTTGGACTCAACCACTTTTATACGGTCCCCTCGGCTGGGGTCGTAGAATAAGCCGACTGTCCCTTTGTAGAGGTGTAAGACCCCCACAACGAGTGTCCGAAACATGACATTAAACAATCTGATGGTGAATCTCCAGTAATGCTAGAGATTCGGGGAATGCAGAGTACTTCTTCATTGCAATCACTCCCAGGTCCACTCTGGCCGGAGTGGTAGCACCTGATCTATGGGTCAAATAGAACTGTTTCACATTTAAACTGTGTGTAAACAAATGGCTTATGCTAAATTGAATTGTTTGAAATGGAACTGATCATTTGGGTAAACAAATGACTGATCTTTAGTTAAACTTATGGTGATACATAGCAATGCTTGGAACCATTTAACTTTGTTGGCTTATGCTAAACTGAATTGTTAGAAATAGAACTGTTAGATCATTTAACTATGTATCAACAACATGTGTTAACAAATCATATATTCAATATATATGTATGAAGAGGAGTTGGCATTAAATAACCTACAGTGGTTGATATGCTATAAAACCAAACTAAACCAAATCATATATATTCAATATTTATTTATAAAGAGCATTTGGCATTAAATAACCGACAATGATTGATATGCCATAACACACAATAAAACCAAATCATATATATTTAATATATAGACAGGAATGGCTTTAAATAAGCAACAATGGTTGATATGCTATAAAACCAAGCCAAAACACTTTTATTTTTAAGTTTAAAGTTATTATATAACCTTCTTTTCTCAAAAATAGTTACATTATTGTTCTCATCCATTGATTGATTTTAACGGCATGTCAACCTGTGTTGTATAGCCATGACCATGACCAACAATACAAACACATAATAGATATACATTTACATATGCATGCAGAATCATAACGACGACACAATAAAGACAAGCGACACAATTCTTAGAAAAATATACTTCTCACTTTATTTGAAAGTTGGAAGGAGTTGGAGACCGAACAGAACTGCAACATATTGACCCTCACTCTATTGGCCATAACCGCATTTCTTTCCTGTTCTCCTGGGCTGCTCAACCGGTGGCCTGGGGGCCCTCTCTACTGGGTGCTGGCTTTCTCTACCGCATCTTGTCCCCAACGGGTCTGGTCTCCAAACTAACTGACTTCCTGTCTTCACCGAGTTATATAATAGTTCAATGCCCCCTTCTTCTTGTGGGCGTCACAATTGCACTCATTCAACCCATCCACGGTCAAGGTTATAATTCTGATATTCCTCGATCGGATGCACCTGTTATTTACATAGGTGCATTTCCTATTTTGACAGCCCGGCCGGGTCGTAGGTCAATATACAACACCTGTTATTTTATTGAGTTTGACTTTGTGAAGTGAATAATTGTAGTAATAATTGTCTCCCTTTAGCACGGCTGAAAAATGAACAGATATCACACACTAATCCAATTCCAAAAACTGGAGAGGTGTTTTTTTTTCATAGTCACATCACATAACATTATTTTTTGGAATATGAAATATTTGTTAGATGGATTAATTATCACATTAATTTTAACGATATATCGACTCGTCAATATCCACCGTTTATTCTTCCAGCTAAGAGTAAACAATAAGCAGAAGGATTTTTTCAACCTTGGTATGGCAACTAGTCTAGGAGAAGAAAACTGGATTCAAAAGCAGCGAAAATCCGCTTCAAAATTGACCTTGAGTCATATACTACCTAAGGGTTGGGTCAATTCATTTTATGAGATTCTGTTTTAACAAACCATTGACAACGAGTTCTTTTTCTCGTTTGATTGATTGATTTTAACGGCACATTAATCCTTCTAAGGTTATTTCATACTTGAGATTAGAGAATCGCGTTCATTGTACGTTTATATTTATTAACCCTGAAAAGTTATTTTTACAACTTTCAAAAAATGGGGTTTTTTAAAACTTTTTTCATGACGATAACCTAAGGTCAAAAGTAGTTGTCTTATTCCTTTTGTTTCTCTCTCTCTCTCTCTCTCTCTCTCTCTATCTCTCTCTCTCTTATATATATATATATATATATATATTTATATATAATGTGTGTGTGTCTGTATCAGTGTGTGTATAATTATTGCTGCAATGTGGTTGTACCTACATAAAGAGTGCTCGATATCTAGAATAGAGCACATATAGATATAACACAGACATTAAAAGCACATATCGCAACTTACAGTTTCACACTCTAGCGATATATCGGGTAAAATGATATTCTGCAGAATTGTGAGCATTATGGGGGAGTGGTACATAGAAGAGACGGAATATGAAAGAGAAATCAGATTTACATTATAGAAAATCCGAGAAGATCCGAGAAATATATAGAACGACAGACCTAAGAAAAGATACATTTGAAAAAGAAATTAAATGTTTATAATTCAGTAAAAAGATGGAATTCCCTGAATTTCAATATATATATATATATATATATATATATATTGCGTCGACACAATCAACAGCGCTTGAGGACTATCAGTTTCTCGTCTATGCGATCATTAAACTAAATCCAAGACTGATTTTCAGACCATAAATATATCAACGATATTGTGTATCCTTTATTCGTTAATACAGTAAAGTACATTATAAATATATATATTTATCAATCCCTCTGTACGGGCAGGAAGTGACACCAGGTTAGTTTTTCAAAGTTGGCAACCGTAGTCAAGGGTGACTCTAAGGCTCCCTTTTCGATAGCTACTACATCGAGTGTAGGGGAAGGCGCTACTCCTTTCCCAGGATTGGTCTACTTCACCCTTGATCCCTACCTTATATTGCTGAGTGTTAAGCAAGGAGGCATCAAGAACCATTTTTGAGTCTTTGGTATGACTCGATCTGGGATTAAACCCAGGTCTCCCGGGCCATTGGCGAACATTCTAACCATCATGTCAATGCTTGCCTAACCAAGGCTAAAGAAACTAGTCTGTCCGACTATTTACCCATAGCTGAGTGAATATTCGGATTCATACCTTTCCCAAGAGTATTAGTGCTATGTGAAATGCTATCAATCTCTCCAGGATTTGAACTCGTATTGCTGTGTCCATTTCCAACGACGATAACCTTTACACTCTCTCTCTATATATATATATACACACACGCATATGCATTGTAATAAATGCGGTCATGGACGCCCAGACTGTTTCTTTCATTTTCATATGCGCACTCATCTCCTCATCGTATTCAAATGTCAAAAATAGATGTTTCACCAAATGAAAAACGTGGAATCCAAAACGAACAATTATCTCCCTTGGCCAGAGGTCTTGTCCCATTATTTTTACTGAACCTCAACTGGCGTTTATTTTTAACATCATGGAAACGGCCGTTTATTTGCGCTCAAATAAAAAAAAATGAATAAATAAAGAACCCAAAACAATGGTTGTTCATTCGAAGCCCTTCGAGGCGGTAAATATCAAAGCAACAGAATCTCGGTATTTATATCCGTGGCTGGGTGGGTATTCGTGGGTGGGGGATCAAATTATTACTTAATATTACTTCATTGTTTTTTACCCTTACTCGTTTCAATTACGTTTTAGCGGAGTAGAGAGATTCAAATTATTTGTTTGTTCGAATTTCATAACACCTCTTTATTATCTATATATAAAATACTAGAACTATATTTCTGTCTGTCTACTTTTCACGATTTCTCTGTCCTCTGCAGTTTCTATACCAATCACCAATCTCTATATTCCAAGGATAGTTTCACGTGCAAAAGATTGCTGACTAGCAGAGGTGCCTGGCATTGCCCGGGTGCTAAATATATAAAATTGTTTCACTTAAATTACTTAAAACAAACTTTGATGTTGTTGTTTTATATGTCATTATAAACTAGCTGAAGTATTCGTCTCTGTCAGATAATGGGGTCATAATTTGGGTCGCAACTAGTTATAATTTTCTTGGCACTTTGGGCGTAGCTTTTATCTGCGTAAGAAATGTAATCGGTGACCCGAGTTCAAGTCCCAGACGAAGCTGTTTGCGTTTCACTTCGTGCGAATACCTTTGGGAAAGGCATGAATGCATCTCCTCTCTTCCCAGCTATAACTAAATAGTAGATCAGACTGACTCGTTAGCCTTGTTTAGGCAACCAGTCAAGGAGAAAGAAGACTGAATTCAAACCAGCTTTACTTCGCTTAGAAATTGGCCTAATGTCACACCCTGCCCGTGAAAGAGGGGTCGAATAAATGCATATCAAGGTGGTAAAATCATACTGGAGTACTGATGGGAAGATAGGGTTGTTTTTGTCAGAGTCAAGTAATTTGAAACTGCTCAATATGAGTAAGTAAAGTTGGCGAGGTGTAGGGAAGGGCACTACTCCTTTTCTTGAATTGCTCCACTTTACCCTTGATCCATACCTTATAATGCTGAATGTTAAGCAAAGAGGCATAAGGTACCATTTTTTGAGTCTTTGGTATGACTCGACCTGGGACTGAACCCCGGTCTCCCGGGTCATTGGCGAACACTCTAACCACTTGGCCAATGGATCGGTCCTGCTGAATATACTGGGAGAATATTATTCTTTCTTCTATTCATTTCTTTTAAAAATCTTAATTAAGAAATAGATTATAAGAATTTTAGAATAAGGAATATCTTTTCAATCACTTAATGTATATTCTTATTCATATATGAGTTTTTGGTATGACTCGATCTGGGATTGAACCCAGGTCTCCCGGGCCATTGGCGAACATTCTAACCATCATGTCAATGCTTGCCTAACCAAGGCTAAAGAAACTAGTCTGTCCAACTATTTACCCATAGCTGAGTGAATATTCGGATTCATACCTTTCCCAAGAGTATTAGTGCCATGTGAAATACTATCAATCTCTCCAGGATTTGAACTGTGTCCATTTCCAACGACGATAACCTGTACACTCTCTCTCTATATATATATACACACACGCATATGCATTGTAATAAATGCGGTCATGGACGCCCAGACTGTTTCTTTCATTTTCATATGCGCACTCATCTCCTCATCGTATTCAAATGTCAAAAATAGACGTTAAAGTTGGCGAGGTGTAGGGAAGGGCACTACTCCTTTTCTTGAATTGCCCCACTTTACCCTTGATCCATACCTTATAATGCTGAATGTTAAGCAAAGAGGCTTGCCTTAATCTTTATCTTGTTATATTCACAACGCTTTTACGTCCTTTAGGCTTCTTCAGGTGTTCCTCTGGAGCTTACACGGAACTTCGAATCAAACCCTTTATTTAATTCACAGGGTAGATTGTTCCAATTCCGTGAACCATAACTTGGTACAAGTGTCAAGCAATAGAAAGTTTTCCTTTTTCTTTAGAGAGCTTCTTCGTGAAATCATCTGGAGGTTGCAGGTTCAATCTCAACGACAGGTAAATAACAAAGAATATTTTTATCGGCCCGATTTGTATGGATCACTTAAACTAGGCGCTCTTCGTTTCGTGGGTCGACGGCTGTTGAGCGTGACTTCTCAATCATGTATCTGTTACCAGTGCTGAAATAAATTGCCTATCACCTAACTATGCTTACATACATTGGTTGGTTCCCATGAACGTTCAATAATAGCCAATGAATTTCAGTGGGTGTATTTTTCCGCATTAAGGAATTTCATTGCGCGTTGCAGCTTTCATGTCAGATGCCATTTTGCTATGTTAGCGTTCAGCTACTATTAATGAGAAAGCAAAAAATAATAATAATAATAATAATAATGATAATTGCTCATGGGAGAATAGGTTCAACACCGGCTACCATACCACCAACAACCAACTCGGACGTTGTAAGATAGAATAGTCAAATAGGAGACAAGGGACAATTACCATCGTACGAAATGGAATTGGCAACCCTGGTTCAAATCCAGGACAATGCTGTTTGTGTTTCAATTCGCGCTGATGTTTCAAGAAAATACATGAACCTATCTGTTCTCCCTACAGCGATGGGTAAATAGCTGGACAGCCTGATTTTCTTTAGCTTTGGTTAAGCAACCAGTCTATGAGAAAGAAAACTCTGAAATTATCCAACTCGAGACGGAGGTTTTGGGTAAATACCTAATTTTTTAGTAACCCACTTAAGGGTTCAGCATGTTCAGATTTAGAATTACATCGTTATAACATTGTCTTCCACTGGAATAAATTATTTAGAAACGTTGGTTGCCCAGTCGGCTGGGGCTGTAGAATAATCCTACCGATTGCATCTCTGCAGAGGGATAAGACCCCTGATCTACCAACCAGTGTCCTAGATATGATAATAAACTATCTGATAGTGACACTCCAGTGATGCTGGAGCTTTAAGGACTACGGAGTACCCTTTTATTGCCATCACTCCCAGATCCACTATGGCCTGGAGTGCTAGCACCTGATAGTGTCCTATCTATGGGTTAAATAGAATTGTTTCACATTTAAACTGTAGACAAGCAAATGAGTCATGCAAAATTGAATAGTTAGAAATGAAACTGCGTAAACAAATTACTGATGTTTAATTGAATTGTTAGTGATACGTAGCAATACTTGGAACCATTTAACTTTTTTGACTTATGTTTACAAATCATATGTATCTAATGGATATGTATAAAGACGAGTTGACATCAAATAACCTACAATGGTTGATATACCATAAAACCCAACCAAACCTAATCATATTTATCTAATGTATATATATGTATAAGGAGGATTTGGCATTAAATAACCTACAAATGTTGATATGCCATAAAACCTAACCAAACTAAACCCTATATATTTGATATACGTGGTGCATTCAATAAGTTTCCAGACTTTTTTGTACAGGCATATAAAATTGACGTAGACTCTAGAACATTCAGTATGTTATTGCTATACACCTTGCAGTTGATTGGCCAATGGGTTAGGGTTAGGGTTACTATGTTGAGGTTTTAAGGGAGTTCGGGAAGAGATTCCTAGGGAAGAGGCCAGCACTCTTCAAATCGGGTCAGTGGCATTTCCACCAGGACAATGCACCAGTCCACAACTCCATCCTTGTCACAGACTATTTGAGCAAGATAGGCATCAAGACAGTTCGTCACCTTCCCTATAGTCCAGACCTTGCTCCCTGTGACTTTTGGTTATTCCCTAAGCTCAGAGGCTGTCGTTATGAGACAATTGAGGAGATGAAAGAGGCTGTGACGAAGGTCATTGACACGCCCACACAAGAGAACTTCCAGTGACAGGGGGGGCTTCCAGAAGTTGTTGGAATGGTACAACAAGTGCATTGCAGCAGGAGGAGATTACTTCGAAGGGGACTAGATTTTCATGTATGTACTATCAATAAAAGAGCCCATACGAAAAAAGTCTGGAAACGTATTTAATGATCCTCGTATATATATAAAGAGAATTTGGCATTGTATAACCTACAATGGTTGATATGCCATGAAACCAAACCAAACTAAACCAGTAGATGTTGATAGTATGAGAAGTTCCATTTCCTGCCACGAAACCGAGCAGCTACGTAGTTCATTCTAATCATTAACTGTACATTAGTCTACGGCAATTCATTCTTCTCTAAATCGAACATTAACAAACTACAACAAATTCAAAACGCATTGGTTTGATTGGTTTTACATTGGGGGTAATACGAATCAGTCTGGGCTGGCATTGTCAAGCCACGTTGTTTTAGAACAAAGTTTTAATTAAAATATTCAAATACTTACTTGCCCAGTCGGCTGGGGCTGTAGAATACACCGACTGCATCTCTACAGAGAGGTAAGACCACCTCCCAACGAGTGTCCTGATATATGACACTAAACAATCTGATGGCTAGGCTACGGTAATGCTGGAGCTTTGGGGAATGCAGAGTACTCCTTCATTGCCATCGCTTCCAGGTGCACTCTGGCCCGGAGTGGTAGCCTCTAATAGGGTCCTATCTATGGATCAAATAGAACTAAACTACGTACTTATGCTAAACTGAATTCATTGAAATGGAACTGTTTTTGGATGTTAAACGGAATTGTTAGAAATAGAATTGTTTGACTAAACTGAATGACTTGAAATAGAAATGTTTTTAACTATTAAACCGTGTACTTATGTTAAACTGAATTGTTGGAAATAGAACTGTTTATTTGTATAAAAATAGATTTGGCATTAAACAAACTACAAAGGTATAAAACCGAAATAAAAAAACAAACATAAAATACTTACCAAACAGGTGTGTCTTTAAGTTCTTCACCCAGTCAGCAGGGCTTAGAATACACTGACTGTAACCCCCTTGCAGAGGGGTAAGATCCCCACCTCAAGCGGTCTCGTGAGAATGATACTAAACTGTATCAAGTGATAAGGGTCCAGTTCGGCAGATCTGGAAAATGTGAAGTGTTTTATTATTGCCATTTCTCCCAGTTCCACACTGACTCGGAGTGGTAGTACATATTAGGGTCCATTTCTAATGTTCTTTCAGGGCATAATTTTGGCCGATACTTTATAATCTGTTCACTCTTGTACAATGCCGAATACTGACTATGGAATGGAATGCTAACGTAAATCTTAGAATACTGACTCACATTTACAGACTTCTGCACACCTCGTCAGATGTCTGGTTGACTGATTTATATTTTTTCTATTTCTAGTCACGTGCCCCTATCAGCACAATCCATTTTAACAGTTGTGTTTGTTGCCTGGAGATCCGTGTTCGACCTTACGAGTCGGTATCGGCAAATTGTTTTTACATTACAGGTCTCATCTCTGCGTCGAGTAGATTTGTTAGAAAATCCTTGATATTATATAACTATAAATTATTAGTATTAAGAATAGTTACATTAAGTTTTATTTGCTTACTTAGGATTATTATTAGTAACTAACTTGAAACTATATAAGTAAAGTTGGCGACCTTAGTCAAGGACACCCCGAAGGCTCCCTTTTTAACAGCTACTACACCGAGGTGTATGGGAGGGCACTACTCCTTCCCCTGAAACTATATACTCGCTTGCAAATTATTTGTATTTGATAGGAATACTTGCTAACATTTTACTATGTGCAAACAAAGGATAAGTCAATTGTTGAGCGTAATTTTTAAAAATTCAATGGAACATTGAAAATATGATTACAATCAAACATTTACAAAAGAATCAAATTTTGGCATTAAATAACCCAAAAGGAGTTGATATGTCGTTAAACAAAAAGACCAAACCATGTAAGTTGGGAGTAATCCCTGTGACGTAATTTCTAAAGTGCTGGACTGTGGCCTCGAAGTGAGTTCGAACTCCAACGCGCTATAATGTTTACTAACACCCTCGGGAAACGTGGGAACACCCTTATACCCGGAACGATGGGTTAAATACTACTCCTATGGTTTTTCTACGAGTATGACTCTAGCATTAAATAACCCGTGAAGGTTGATATACCATTAAACAAAGAAATCAAACCATCTGTCAAAATTTCCGATGTTATTAAGAGCAGTCTTTACTTGAAAATTTGTTGTTTTTTTTTATAAAACTGACAAATACTCATGAGTTTCAATTAGACAGCACCCAATTCCCAATTCTCTGGAATCAATTTGACTTTGACATTCAAATTCAAATATAAAAACTCTCTTATTTACATTATTTCGGATTATTGTCCTCGTGGGTTTTTTTCTATTCCATCGTTCCGACCGCTGTACTCTCCGGCCTTGTTCAGGTGTCTTTTTAGTGACTTGTTTATAAATTACATATGTTAAACTTAGCAATGGTCATGATAACTGATTGAATTTTTTATGTTATCGTTAATTTCTGTATGAGGTCGGCAAACCTAAAAGATCCCTAAAACTTACTGAATGGGCGTGAATAACTGGAACTATCATATTATATATATATATATATATAACGTTTTGTATATCATTATTATTACAGTGAGTTTTTTTACAATAGGAAAAACTGGTGGTTTTCTCTGAGATTCAAATGACAGCAAATTTCTTCTACTCTCCAGGACTTTGCTAAGTATTCTAGCTGATATCAGTGGCGCAATGGTTTGGTCGGTTTTTATTTTCTCTTATTTCCAATTTGCCTAGTCTCTTCTCCAGGTTTGAGAGAATTGTTCTTAGAGCTCTTATTACTATCATTATTATTTCACTCCATGAAGTTTTTCACAGCAGTGTTATCTCGTGGTCTTTCACTGAATCACAGTGACAGCAGGTCTCCTCAGGTCTCTTCTCAGGATTCTTGCTGATTTCAGGAATGCTGTATTGAATATTCAGCCTTATCTTTCGTATGAAACTGTCCATAAGTTCGTCATCAAAATTCAAAAATCCTCTAACAGAAAGACAAGTGAGAATTGTTATTTCGTTCTTTTAAGAAAATGGAAGAAGTGGCGAACTAAAGAATTTAGCATATTGACGGAGAAATGAGTTGAGGAAACCGGACAATGTAGAATGGTTTCGATTCTTCAACTGATTTCCAGTTCCACCAATTCCTTCTCCAAGCTCTTGGGGAGCGTTCCAAGGGCACCAACTACAATTGGAATCACCTTCACCTTAATGTTCCACAGGTTATCACTTGAACTAAAATAGTTCAAGTATTTGTTTATCTTTTCGCCATCTTTTATTTTCAGTTTTGTTCGCTGGAACGGTAAAATCCATTAGACAGGTTCTCTTTTTTTTTTCTTTTTTCTTCTTCTTTTTTTGTTTGTTATTAGCTCTAGGTCTGGTCTACTGGCCGGGGTTAGGAGATCTGTTTGGAATTCAAAGTCCCAGAGAATTTTATGTCTCATTCTCTTGGACGTATTCTGGTTCGTGCATATACTAATTCCTAGAATGGTCAAATTTCAATCTTTTGCACGATTTCCATTGGATCATACTACCAACCCACTCATACCTTGTCTTGTACTCCTTTTGTGCTAATTTGTATTATTTTGCTTATTTGAGAGTTTTTCACACCAGCGTTAGCTGATGGTTTCCACTGGAGTCTTAGTGATAGCAAGTGTCAAGTCTCCAGGACTCTTCTGAGTATTCTGTCTGATCTCAACAATGCTATAGTTTGGTCAACACTCGTCCTCTCATTTCCATGTTCTCCGATCCCTGTACCAATCCTTTGCAGAGTGCGCCAATTACATTTGGTATCACCGTCACTTTCATGTTCCAGTTCTCTAGCAAGGCCACGCTAGTTTTTTTTTACATAAGTTCTACATGGTGTTTTTCACAGAAATCTGAGTGACAGCGAGTCTCCAAGACTCATCTAAGTATTCTTGCTGATTTTAGCAGATCTGTGGTAAAGATGGTCTCGATTTTTACTCTCCTTTCCAGTTCACCCAAACTCCTTTCTCGGGCTTTCGGCACCATTCCAAGTGTACCAAATACAACTGGTATCACCGTCATCTTCATGTTCCACGGCTTTTTCAACTCTCTGGCAAGATCGAAGTATTTGTCTATCTTTTCGCTACCTTTCATTTTTACTCTCTATTATTATTATTATTATCAATATTTTCCGTGGGTTATGCGTTATAAGTTGTTGGCGACCGTAGTCAAAGGTGACCCGAAAGCTCCCTTTTCGATAGCTACTACACCAAGGTGTAAGGGAGGGGGCTATTCCTTTCTCTGGCTTGCTCCACTTTACCCTTGATCCTTACCTTATAATGCTGAGTGCAAGGTCGCATCAAGTACCATTTTTGAGTCTTTGGTATGACTCGACCTGGGATTGAACCCAGGCCATTGGTGAACACTCTAACCCTTATGCTAATGTCCGGTTTCCTCAACTCATTCCTCCGTCAATATGCTAAATTCTTTAGTTCTGTGTTTCAAATCGCCACTTCTTCCATTTTCTTAAAAGAACGAAATAACAATTCTCACTTGTCTTTCTGTTAGAGGATTTTTGAATTTTGATAACGATCTTATGGAAGGTTTCATACGAAAGTTAAGACTGAATATTCAATAACCTTGATAGTCTTCGTTTCCATAACACAGACTTTTATTTTTGCTCTATAACTGCTGAAGGAAAACGCTGTTAATCATACAATGGTCCATTTGTTTTATGTGGTTCGATTACTTTTTTCACAGAACTGCAACTATTTTAAGCTCCTCATCGACCTGACTTCTTTTTACTATATGTTTGAAGGCACGTGGTCTTAGAAATGGACATGTCAACTCGAGTTCAAATCCTGAAGGAAGCTATTTGAATTTTACTTTCGCGCTTATGTCTATGGGGAAAGGCACTAATCCACCTTTTACCCCATCCACTATGATTGGGATGGGTTCTTTAGCCTTGATGTGGCAATCAGCCGAGAAGAAGAAAGTATCTGGATTTAAACCACCTGTCAGCCCAGTCGGCTTGGGTTGTAGAATACGCCGACCGCCTCTCTGCAAAGGGGTAATCCCACCCTCTAATGAGTGTCTTTGATACGACACTAAACTGCATTTGATAGTGAAGCTCCAGTTATCGAGCTTTGGGAGTGTGTAGCACCCATTCCTTGCCATTACTCCCATGACCACTCTGACTCGGTGTGGTAGTGCATTTTAGGGTCTCATCTATGGGTCATGTAGAAATAATATTTTACTGTTCTTGAAACCATTTAACTGTGAGCAAACTAATGAATAACGTTGAATTGAATTATTAGTGTTTGAAAGGAATACTTGAAAACATTTTACTGTGTGCAAACAAATGAGCTCTGGCTCGTTTAAAATTAATATTACCTCCAAACTATTCATTTACAAATCACACACACACACACACACACACACACACACACACACACACACACACACACACACACACATATATATATATATATATATATATATATATATATAAACAGAATTTGGCATTAAATAAGCTACAAGGGTTGATATGCCAAGAAAAACAACCAGCCAACAAACTGAACAAAAACCTGTACTCCGCTTAACAATTTACTATTTGTTACATCCTCTCTGTGGCAAAAGTTTTGGATACATTCATAAATGTTTGAAGTTAGACAAACCAGGCACGCAGGTCACTGCTGGAGGAGCAGGGACGAGCTCATAAGTGATGTACTCCTATGGACCCCCACAAATAGGCCGAGCAAAAGCAGGACGACCAGCAAGAACATACATACAGATGCTAAGTGAAGATACGGGATGTAACCTAGAAGACATGCCAGAGGCGATGAACAGTAGGGAAAAGTGGCGAGAGAGGGTCAGGGATATCCGTGTTAGTGGCTTGACATGATGATGATTGAAGCGGCACGACATGATGATGATTTGAAGTTTAGAAGTTAAGTACAGTCTTGCATAAGAACACAATTGTGTGCCACTTAGTGAGGAGCGAAATCATTCCACTAAAGAATGGTTTTTAAGATCAGCTTGCTATCGACATTCTACTACTGACATCTTTTTTCAATACACACACATGAATTCCGAAATAACAAGTGAAATTTTTCGAGTGTTCGTATTTACACCAAACTTCTGATCATAAATTTCAAAACAAAATTTAACAGATAAGAAAAAAGTTGATGACATTGAATTATTATAATTTTTACTTGCATTGCTAAATTTTTTTATGTTAATATCAACATTTAAGAATTGTGTTAATAAGTAATGAATTCAACTAAAACAATCTATCTATCTATCTATAAAAAAATAACCAATGTTTCGAACATAATGTGCAAAGATAAAATAGGTAGGTCCATGAAGAGATTTGTATTTTTTTAATTTATTTATTTTGTTCTTACATACGTGTTATATATATGTATGTTTCCAGCCTGTTGCTTTCGTCAGAGAACATATATGGCACAAGGCCTTGTTAATGGGGTACTCAAGTAGACTTGAACTCACTCTTGTTTGCAGTTTGAATGTTTTTCGGTTGGTTATGGGTTTTATATAGAGGTCATACTCTCAATTTCTTAGAGTGTGTTTACTCTAGTCTGCTTTACCCCTCTTTGATATTTGATCTGTTTTTGTCGTTGTGTGTGTGTGTGTGTGTGTTGGAGTGGTTTTGGGTTTCACTAACAGTTATTTTCTTCCGCGTGTATGAGAGTGTGTGTCTTGGGGATTTTTGTGTATATGTGGCAGTGTGGTTTTAAATTTACTGGTAACTTTTTTCTTTTCTACACCTACACCCCAAAATAAAATTTACTATGGAACACAGCTCAAAAGAATTACCATTTTTAGACATCCCTATAAAAACGTAAATGGCCAAATCATCACAGATATCAACCACAAACCAACAGACACCCAACAATACCTCCACTTGAAAAGCTACCACCCCAAAAACTGTATAAAATCCATCCCTTACACGCTAGCACGTAGAATACATATAATAATCACCGATTAAAATCTACATAAAAAAACACACCTTAAAGAACTATACACAACATTGAGTACCCCATTAACAAGGCCTTGTGCCATATATGTTCTCTGTCGAAAGCAACAAGCTGGAAACATACATATATATGTATATAATGTTTTTTTCTTTTTTTGGTTGGTCCAATGGGAGAAAAAAGTAAATGCAATAAAAGGAATAGGTCCACAAGTGAATTTGGTTTCTGGTTATTTATCTTTTTACTTCTCTACACATGTTTCAGACGGCGTACTCCTTTTCAAGAGACTAATAATCCATATTTACCCAACCCCTCCGCTCGGGCAGGGTATGACACAAGGTCATTTTTTAAGCGGAGTTTAACAGGTTTCAATTCAGAGTTTTCTTTCTCCTAGACTAGTTACCTCACCAAGGCTGAAGAACCTAGTCTGTCCTACTATTTTACCCATAGCTGGAGGGAGAATAATTGGATTCATACCTTTCCCAAGGGTATTAGTGTTTTGTGAAATGCAATTAGCCTGGTCCAGGATTTGAACTCGTGTCGCCGTGTCCATTTCCTACGACGATAACCATTACACCACGGGCACCTCTTTCTTTTGATTAGGGTGTGATTCTTTTAAGACCAAATTGATTCATTTATCTGTTTATCTATTTTTCGTATTAACAAGTATATACGTTGCGTTTTTACACATTCGTATAGGGGCATATACATCCAGTTATTTTTTTTCTTCTTTTCTCTTTCTTCCTTTTTGAGTTGAATATATGTGAAAATGTATCAATACGTATTCAATGTACATCATCTGGTTGTTCTTTTTCTTTTTCCTTCTTTCTCCTTTTTCTTTCTCCCCGAGTTGATTGTGTCATATTTTAAGATAGTTGTGTTATGAGTGTGTGCGTAAAGCTCTCTCTCTCTCTCTCTCTCTCGCCCTCTCTCTCTATATATATGTGATTAGGTTCCGTTTAATATAGGTTTTAATTTAGCTATGAATTTTTTTTCTTTTATCTGAAGTAATGAGTAGTCATCAGTTTGGTATTTTGGCATTATTTTAAACAATCCATTACTGAATTCGTAAAGGTGTTTTGAAACATTAAGTTTTCTGTTTTCTGGTAATTTAATGATACTCTTGTGTAAGGATACTCTGTTGTTTAGAGTCTGAGTCGATCCTATGTATACTTTTATACACTTGCAACATTCGATTACGTAGACTAGGTTTTTTGAATTGCAGCTTAAATGTTTATTTATTATGGATGTTGTCTTGGGGTTTTCAAAGATAAAGGATTTTCCTTCTATGATTATATTGCAAAACTCCACATCTTTTATTCTTGCATTTTGTGACTCCTTGTTTTGTGTAATCTCCAAATGTAGATGAGGTGAGGATGTGTTTTAAATTTCTGGGTTGTTTCTTACTTTTAATATTTTTTGTTGTGTCTAGTATTTTTTTATTCTATCATTGTTTTTAATTCGTTCTAGTTTTTATTTTATTTCTGCAACTAGTTCTGGGTTGTTTTTGTTGTATGTTGAGACGTATGCTTAGGGTTCTTTGCCGTTGTTTTTGGGAGGTTCGTATTTCTTTTTATTGTATTTTTCTGCTAATCTAAATCTCTTACTTATTAGTGTAATTGGGTAACTCTTCTGATGGAGAAGAGTTTTTCTGAGGTTTTTATTAATGACTATGGTGCATATTCTACGCGCTCGAGTGTAAGGGATGGATTTTATGGAGTTTTGGTGGGTGATGACTTTTGAAATGGAGATAGTGTTGGGTGTCGGTGGGTTTGTGATAAATCTCTGTGATGATGATCTTACCATTTTCGTCTTTAATAGGGGCATCTAAAAATGGTAATTATTCAAAGCTGTATTCCATGGTGAATTTTATTTAAGGGTGTAGGTTTTGGAGTAAGTTGTGTAAATCGTTTATGTTGCCCTGTGGACATTTCTATAATATGAAACTATCATCTAAGTATCTTTTCCATGAGCTAATAAATTCTGTTTTTTATTGTTGCTATATTTTTTACTTATGATTTCATAAAGATTTTCTTCTAAATATGTTAAGGTGTGAATGGTGTATATTGGTGCCATTTTAGTTCCCACAGCTGTTCCTAGGGTTTGAATCTAATTTACGTTTTGAATTAGAAAAAGTTATTATTTAGGATTAGTTATATATATATATATATATATATATATATATATATATATATATATATATATTACAGTTTTCTTCATCTATAAATAAAGAGTGCTCATATCGGTGATAAAATGTATATGTTTAAGTTAGGAGAGCGTAGACATAGTCAACGGTGCTTGGTGACTGTCAGTTTCTCACCTATGAGATTATCAGACCAAGTTTCGTTTTTGGTCTGATGATCAGACAGACGAGAAATAGTCACCAAGCGACGTTGACTGTGCCTGAAGAATATTTCACTTAGCTGCGGGGAGGATACGTAGATAAGTGTAGTGTGCGAATGAACAATCAGAATTATAAAACAAATCAATAAAGAGTGCTCAATATCACTGAGAGAGCATATATATCTAAGTTGGGATAGCATAGACACGGTCAACAGCGCTTGGTGACAATCAGTTTCTCGCCTATACGATCATTCGACCAAATGTTTTTATGTTAAATTTATTTTTTCGAAAGAAATCTATTCAAGATATCACGATACAGAGTTTTATAAAGATTTTTTTTTCATCATACAACAAAGCACGTGCGATACTCTGTCCTCATCAGCCGCCAACCAGGGTGATAACACAGTTTCGGTAGCTCAATGCGGTACTGCCACTCCTGGCGCTATCAAGCAGCTTTTTCCACCGGACAGGGTATCTAAAAGAAATATATATCTATATATACACCAGATCAACTAAAAGCAGACATTACATTGGACGTTCGTTCATCTTCATTTTTTTAAAAACTGCACTAAAATGAAGATGAACGAACGTCCAATGTAATGTCTGCTTTTAGTTGATCTAGTGTATATATAGATATATATTTCTTTTAGATACCCTGTCCGGTGGCAAAAGCTGCTTGGTAGCGCCAGGAGTGGCAGTACCGCCTTGAGCTACCGAAACTGTGTTATTACCCTGGTTGGCAGCTGATGAGGATAGAGTATCACACAAGCTTTCACACGTTGTATGATGAAAAAAAAAAGAAAAAAAGATATATTGAAAGTTTGTGAATGCAACTTACTGTCTACTTGTGAATGAAAATGAGACACCCCATGTAGAAACACCTGCGTGTATTTAAGGCGATTCATATCAATTAGTTTGGTTTTATGGCATATGAACCATCTTAGGTTATTTAATACCAAATTCATTTTTATACAAATAAACTTTTCTGTTTCAAACAATTCAGTTTAGCATGAGTACGCAGTTTAAGCAGAGATAAATGTAAAAAGTTAATTTCGAACAAATCAGTTTAGCATAAATACACAGTTTAGTTCTATTTGACCCATAAATAGGACCCTATCAAGTGCTACCACTTCAGGCCAGAGTAGACTTGAGGGCGAGGACAATGAAGGGGTACTCCGCATTCCTCAAACAGATTGCTTTGTGTCATATCAGGACATTCATTGGGAGCGGTCTTACCCCTCTGCAGCGATGCAGTCAGTGTATTTTGCATCCCCAGCTGACTGGGCCAATATTAATTAGTGCGTTTGTCTTTGTGGAGTAAAGCATGTTTATGATTATCTTCTTTTGTGAATTTTTTTATTAGAAAAAAAAAGTGAATGGGCCCCCTTTGCCGTTTACTCGTAAATAGCGTTTCTTCCATTTTCTCTCGATCTTACGAATATTTTGCCACACAATAACGCATAAAAAAGAAAAGAAAATATAACATTTAATGAAACCCTGTTGTTAGCCGTGTATAAATATCGAACGCCTGAAAATGATAAAAAAAGAGAGAATAATCAAGCGCAGAAACTCAAATGGGTTGGCTGTTGCCGCTCATTTTATGGGTGTGGTTTTTCTATGAGCAAACTACTGTTTTTATGAATTCATCAACAGTATTTCTTACCCACTCTGCCTGATAAAAAAAAACCAAAATGATAAAATAAAATAACCCCTTACTTTCTAGCTGGAGAGACAATGAACGAAAAAATGAACGAGTGGATAAGTAAGCTAATAGACGCCTGCAGCTTTCTTTCAGACACTTAAGCCAAAATGGCGATATTCGCACTTATAATTTTACCGTATCGCCCGCAGCAAAGACGACAACATGCACATGCGCACAGACATATATTCTTAAATGCGCTCAAATATTTATTAGTTTTATACGTTATTAGAGCTTATTGTCTTCGAGGCACAAGTTTAAAGCAATAATTAAGGGTTTTTTTTTAATCAACTAAAAGACATTTGAAATAATACTAATAATGATCCATAAAATGTCAGCACTGGTATCGGTAATATTTTTTACAAAATTTTAATTCACTCCTCTTTTTCATTTTTCCTATATATCTCACTTACCACCCAATTGGCGGACAAAAGTTTTCGCTACGATCTCTAAGATATGAGGAATACTGCACCTTACAGTTTCACGCCCATGATGTATCAGCATGGGTTTGAATTCCTCTGACCAGGTTGTCTTTGCAAAGCTCGAGTGACCAGTCTACGAAATTATTTTACTCGTGGCTGAACGTGAGAAGATACAGGCTATGCTTTTCCCAAGGTCATTGATTCTAACTGAACAGGCTTTTCGTGCACGCAATGGTTACGTAATTTTATGTATACATATATATATATATATATATATATAGAGAGAGAGAGAGAGAGAGATGTGTGAGTGTATATATATATATATATAGATGTGTGTAATATATATATATATATATATATATATATATATATATATTGATGTGTGTAATATATATATATATATATACGAAGAAAAAAGAAACGAACGCAAAATACATATTGGTGTAGTTTTAATGATTTGTTTATGGTTCGTTTCCTGTCTGATTTATTTAATTCCTTCACATACACACACACACACACACACACACACACACACACACATATATATATATATATATATTTATATATATATATAATAAGGTGTGTGCGTGTATATGTGTTTGTAGGTATATATATATATATATAAGCATGTATAAGTGTGTTTGTAAATATATATATACACAAACATATGTGTGTGTTTAGATAGATCTGTGGGTTATTTATTTTAATGACTCAACCTTCGTGGATTATTTAATGCTAAAGCCATCCTTGTAGAAGAATGGTAGAGGTACTATTTAACCCATAGTTGGGGGGCTAAGAGGGTTCATGCCTTTCTCGAAATTGAACGTATTCGGGCGACTAGAGTTCGAACACGCTTACTTTAAGTGTGTGTGTGATATACATTTTCATTCACAGGCAAACTGTTTTATTGTATCTCAACTCATCAGTATGGTTAGACACGCGAGATGCTTCAAGCTGGGATCGAAACCCAGCTGACATTACGCCAGTCGAATATCTTATCGCAGAGCTATCGAAGGAATTTTTACGTATAAATATATTTTGTTTACATATACACATAACGGCTACCGGAGTGCTCAATTCATTAGAAGAGCTTTTGCATTACGCGTAAGTGGCAACCGGTAATTCCTCGCGAGAATGCTCAACCACTCACCCGGAGTGGAGCATATATATTGTCATCCACAGACAGACTATTTCGTTGTATCACAACTCATCAGTGTGGTTAGACACGCGAGATGCTTCAAGCTGGAATTGAAATCCGGCTGACTTTATGCCAGTCGGCCAAGGACTAAGTTTGTGCATATATATATATATATATATATATATATATATGAGAAAATGAGAGAACGAACTTAATATCAAATTAGTCCTTTCTTTGTTTAATAACGAGATGTGTCACAACAAATATGTCTACGTCTGTCAAGTTTTTAATTGATGACACAGGTTTTTAATGGTGGGTATGATATCAGTCAACTACTTCAACTTGTAGACTCCTTGAGGAGCCTAGGGTCGCAGCCTCTCTCAACACGTCAGTGACAGTTTTATTTTACGGGCTAGAATTGTTAGACATACGCCCATCTGGTTATAAATCCATAATTGCCCTTCACCTAGATCGGATGGCCAACCCATGGCACTTGAATGCATTCTGTCCGACTATTTTTACATTTTTACATTACATTTACTCTTTTTTTTCTCGGAGAAGAGATTGATTTCTATCTTTCCCTTTTTAAAGTAAACATTTTTAAAGTACACATTTTTGTTATTTTATTCCTTTCGAGTTTTTCACACCAGCTATAACTGATGGTTTTTCACTGGAGTCTGGGTGACAGCAAACATCTTCAGATCTCCAGGACGCTTTTAAGTATCCTAGCTGATTTTTGCAGTGCAGTGGCGTGGACGGTTTGGATTCTTCCTCTGATCTCCACTTCTCCTTGTCTTTTTTTAACGGGTTCTTGGAAAATATTCTAAGGGTTCAAACTACGATAGCTATCTCAGTAACTTACATGTTCCGAAAGAATTAATTGAAGTCACATCAATTTAAATGGAGAAGTTATCTTGTTTTGCGTCAGGTTTCACTAAGAGCGCCTCCTAGTAACCAGTTGGCGGTGCAAGTTAAGGTACCGTTGTAATTACATAAAAAACATTATAAAATCTTTAGTTATACAGTATCGATCATAAATAAGTATATACCAAGCAATTTTTATTCTGTGTAGTGACAGGATAAATTCTGATTGTAGAAGAGAAAATGGAACGGTAACCACTCGTATTTTGGGACCAATTGTATCTGAATTTGTTATTTAATAGCAAGGCTTCGTATTTTTAATTACTACTGATTTAATCGCTATTGTAACATTCTCTTGCTTCTCTACAATCAAATCTTTTTGTTTTAATTGATAACTAAACGTTTATATATATATTGAATTGGTCTGCAAATGAATTTGAATGTAGTACTTTGGGGTTTTTACTTCATATAATTATGCTCAACACGTGTTTTAAACTTTATGGTTTTCTTCCGGAGGTTAATAATGGTTAAAAAAAATCTTTTTTCTGTCTTTAATAGTGAAGATTGTTTTGACAGAGTAATGATTCTTTTAATTTCAGGATTTGTGTCTGTGACCTCCAATTGGAGTTAACTGTCCTTGAAAACCTGCAGATGTTTTTAATGCATTTACCAGAATTTACTGAAAAGGCGGATAAATCGAAACAAAGACAACGGGTTCAAAAATGATATTTCGTCTTTATTTCTTAAAGACTTCGTCAAAGAAAATATAATTTTTGAATCCGTGGTCTGTGTTTGGGCTTTTCTATTTTTCCACTTATTTTTCATATCTTGTTTCTCTTTCTCTCTCTCTCTATATATATATGTGTGTGTGTGTGTGTGTGTATATAAGAAACTTGGTTATATATACATATATATAGGGTGGGTCAAAATGATCTGACACTTTTCTAGGTTTAATAAAACCAAAATTAGAATAAATAATGAAAAAAGTGTTTTTATTTTCCAAATGAATATATGATGCCATTTTGTTTATTTCCTTTTAAAAATTTCGTCATTCAAATGTTTGCCGTTGTTGTCCACGCACTGACAAAGACGTTTGTGAAAGTTGTCTATAACTTGACGGATCTTTTCATAGCAGTCCGAGGCTGGCCAGTTGATTTTCGTTCTACTGCTGATCCGGTAGCTCTAACGTTAGTAACCCATAATAAAATTGTGTTTCGAGGAGGTACGGGATTATATATACCAAACCCAAAGTACACACGGAATGTTCTTTGCGTTACAGTTACTGACTCGTTAATGATAAGAAAAAGTAATATTAGTGACCTAAGTCGAGGTTAACCCGAAGGCTCTCTTTTCAATAGCTACTACACAGAGGTGTAGAGGAGGGCACTAATCCTTTCCCTGGATTGCTCCACTTTACCCTTGATCCTTAACTTATAGTGCTGAGTGATAAGCAAGGCGGGATCAAGTATCATTTTTTTGAGTCTTTGGTATGACGACCTGGGATTGAACCCCAGTCTCCCGGACCATTGGCGAACACTCTACTCATTAAGCCAATGGCCCTATATAAACGTTTCCACAATGAAAGCATGATGCTGGCCTGTCTAATCCATATGGGTAACCTGAAATGAAATAAAACAAAATAGCATCTTATGTACATTTGGAAAATAAAAACACATTTTTTCATTATTTATTCTAATTTGCTTTTATAAACCAACAAAAGTGTCAGCTCATTTTGAACCATCCTGTATATGGTAACAGCATAATCTTTCATAGATCACTGCCGTCCTTTTCCCTTATAATCTCATATCGCCATTATCAATATTCCTCCGTCTTGGTGAGCAGTGCTCTCCTAAATAGGGTCGCTCAGACACAAGAGTCTCCGCCGGGGTTAATCCTTTTTACGAAAGGACACAACAACAATCTTCGGAAAAGACTCAAGCAACCCATGTGCAAATGTGTTAGTGATTGCTTTCAACAAATTAAGTCTGCATACGTTGCCTCAACGCCATCACTATGGGACATTTCCGAGAGAAAGTTTGTTAGATGACAAGATCGTTAGGAAACATTTGTACTTCATGGATTTATAATGGCCAACGCTTGTACAACACGAATACCATTCGTTAAGTCTTCGTGATTATTATCCAGTGAAGCAACATAATCAGTAATTAGGCCAACTATAGATGTTATATCAGAGTTTTCCTTCTCCCAACTGGATAACAACAAAAAATAAACGGTCTAACACTCCAAGGAATAATGTGTAAGATGGCTGTTGATTAAAAAGATTCTCCACTTTTTGACAGGTTTTGTTTTTCATCCGGCTGGGTATCTAGCCACTCTCGATGAGAGTGCAGGTTTAGTCACCAGTTTGTGTCAGGTCGCTCAAAGCGCTACTGGTACTATGGAACCCATTACTACCTGTTTCATTGTTGGATAGTTGTCGTTGAGTCACATATATATCAGTTGTCGTTGAGTCACATATATATTACTACCTGTTTCATTGTTGGATAGTTGTCGTTGAGCCACATATATATTCACGAAGTGAAACAGTCCAGGATTTGAACTCGGATCGCCAATTGCATTACCTTTGCCGACGACTATCACTCTAAGCGCACCTGCTTAGAGTGATAGTAGTCGGCAAAGGTAATGCAATTGGCGATCCGAGTTCAAATCCTGGACTGTTTCACTTCGTGCTAATGTCATTGAGAAGAGTATGAATACGTCTCTTCTCCGTCACCAGCTGTAAGTAAATAGTTGGGCAGACTGGCTCTTTAGCCTTGATTAGACATATACACACATACACACACACACACACACACACATATATATGTATATATATATATATATATTCAGGAGCTGATGAAAGGAGAACATTAAGCCTCATAGAGTCCATAGAAAAAGCCATACAGTCGACTTGATAAAGTGGACGAGCCAACAAATAGTTGCTGCTGGGATACAAGCTCGGAAATGATTCATAACAATGGCATCAGATGTTAAAAGACCTGAAACCCCAAATGAATTCTGGAAAATCACTGAGGATGCGTCCCATTGCGTCCATATGTACTCGCAAGATTTAAAAAGATGTTTTTTTCAAAAAAGTTATCTTTATCTACAATAACAACAAAAAATTGGGAGGGATTGTCTATGGTCAGGAGTTAAGATGAGCCTTACTGATAGAATAGGCCAGTTATATGTATCATATAAATACTTAACTTTCGATTTCTCATTTCCAAAGACATGCTGTGAAATTCCTTTGGTCCTGCTCGAAAGAAGAGAAAAAAATTTATTCCGGCTGAATTGTTTTGATAAGAGAGTAAAAACAATACTTTCAACAGGATTTTTATTGCTTTCTCAAAACACTCAAAATTCGCTGTTGCCCAAAGCCTGTGAGATGACAGGAGAAACGGTCATTCATTTCTTTTTATAGCAAAAAGTAATGAACATTGCCTCTATGATTGCCTTTACTTTGCATCAAGCACATTATATATATATATATATATATATATATGTACAGACATACCAATATATATATATATATGTGTGTGTGTGTGTGTGTGTGTGTGTGTGTGTGTGTGTGTGTGTGTGTGTGTGTGTGTGTGTGTGTGTGAATTTACCTGCCTTCACAGTCACTTGTAATATCTCTCCGGAGGGCGTCTCTTTTTTTTTTCATTTCGGGAAACAAATATGTTTTTTTTTTTTTTTAAAGTTGCTCTCAAAATTCATATCTTGAGAAATTGTTCGCGTGATAAGTACGAAATATACTCACTACAGTTTATATCGAGCGGTGAATAATTTCAACAATTTCTAATAGAAAACATTCCCTTACCTATACTTGTAAAATCTCATAAAGCATTTAAAAATAAACAAAAACATGACTTTAATTCTTTCGAAAAACTGATCTTTTCTTTCGCCCACTCAGCAGGGATTCAAATATGCAAACTGTTTCCTCAGCTGAGGGGTAAGACCCTCTCAACCACCAAAAAGAGATGCCTCGGGTGTGGCACTAAACTATATCTGAATATGAGGCTCTAGTTTTTGGAGATTTGAGGAGGGTGAAGTACCCCTTTATGACCTTTACTCCCAGGTCCACTCTGAACCGGAGTGGTAGTATCTGTTAGGGTGTTTATAAATTATTTGTATTTGATGAGAATACTAGGTACCATCTAACTGTAAATTCCCTCTAGTTACTGGAGGCTATAATTGTTGACAAAGAATTATCATTAGTTACTTCACCAATAGTCCGGGAGACCTGGGTTCAATCCCAGGTCGCGTCATACCAAAGACTTTAAAAATGGTACTTGATACCTCCTTGCTTAACACTCAGCAATATAAGGTACTATCAAGGGTAAAGTGGAGCAATCCAGGGAAAGGAGTAGCGCCCTCCCCTATACCTCGGTGTAGTAGCTATTGATAATGGAGCCTTTTGGTCACCCTCGACTACGGTCGCCAACTTTATTTTACTTACTTAAAACATACAACTGTGTGCACACAAATGACAATTATCAAATAGAAGGAATTACATGAAACCATATAATTATTTCTATTAGATAAGAATTGTCGATGTCATATAAATCATTTAGATTAAGATTAGTTGCTTGAAGCTAAACTTATTTGCTCAGAATTGTTAATAGTTGCTTAAAGCTATATAACTATATGCATGCAAATAACTATTAATAAAAAGAAATGCTTAAAACCATACAATTATTAGTATTTGACAGGAATACTTGAAATCACATAAATTATTTGTATTAGATAGGAATACTTGTTATCATATAACTATATGCAGAAACCTCTTAAACAATTGCACAATATGTGGGTGGGGAATTTATCATTTATTATAAACTGAACCAAACCACAACAGTAGGTCGTTCAGTGATTATGGAATGGACTTTTATTAAGTAATATTTAACGGACATAATTACTAACCACTGAACTTCGACAACTCTTGAACTGAGAAAAAGTGTCTGCATGTTTCCAAAGAGGTGTGAACTAAGAAAATGGCTCTAGGAATTAAAGGAAACGCCGGACGTACATATCAGGGTGTATTTTGTGTATCCAGTTGTGTACGTGATTTTAGGCGTGGCACGCTACTTAACAATACGGACACTCTGTCCTTGCTACTCACCTATTGACCCATGTCAGTAATTCTACACCATTTATTAAGTGTTTAATCTTTCCAGTGTCAATGGCGAACCCAATCTATTCACTGCAGCAAAAGAAAACAAAAATGGAGAGCACGCCGTGTGTTTATCGACTGGTTACTTTCTTTGATGGTCCACAACTAGGAGGGGCGTCAAACGTAACGGTTATCGTCATGGGAACTGGTATCGCTGAGCCGAGTTCCAATCCTGGGCCAGAACCTGGTATTTGTTTGATATTCCACCATACCAAAGTGTGGCACAAGGCCTTTTTAATGTTAGAACCAGGCTGCGGGCCATATCCCAGACAAGCCCGGCAGCTCCAAAAATACCTTGGGTCCCATCGGCATTCTTTTAAAAAGGGGTGCCTCAAACCAAGCCTTGCCAGAGCATGTGAGAGCCTGGGAGAACACCCTCCCCCACCGAATCGCAAGGAGAGTCAGTCGTAGTCATGTGACACAAACGCCGGGCTTCCTCGTTACTCAGGTGTTTCACTTTTCGTTTATGCCCTTAGGTAAAGGCATGAATCCATCTCTTCCTCTCCCAGCTTTGGGTGAATGGTAAAACAGACTGGAGTTTTTAGCCTTGGTTCGGCAACCAGTCAAAGAGAAGGAAAAGTGTGAATTTAATCTGTTGAAAAGTTGGGTTTGTGTCACATCTTGCCTGTAAAATACTTTCGGAGCACTTCTGAATTAGATTAGTTTCCTCTAGAAAAAAAGAAAAAAAGAAGAAAAAGTAACAATTTTTTATCTTCACTTTATTTTTTTCTTTTGACTTACTTTAGTTGCCTTCCATTTAATATCTTCCTCTACTCAGACCATTTGTCAGGTATGAAAAACATATTGATTTTTACATGATTTTAAAAGGAGATCCTATTTACAATATAAATACACTGTCAAAACGATCTTTGATTTTTTTTCAAATAATTCGATTTTCAAACAGACATTTAATATTATGATGCGCATACTGTTGCGAAGTCTTCAGCTTTTGTTAAGAGGCTTAAAACCAATTACTCAAGACCTCAAACCTATACTTTACCGTATTACCAAACTATAATAGTTATCCGACACAGCATAAGTAAAAGAGATTCCCATAGATGCAGTCTCTGCCTGATCTTCAAATCTTTTTTCATGCCAAGTTTGACTGAATATGTTGAAGTCGAGTTGGTAATAAACCCCCCAGCCCTGTTAGCTGCGGCTGTAGAATACACCGACTGCCTTTCTGAAGAGAGTTAAGATCCTCCCCCAACGAGTGTCTTAGATATGACAGTCGATTACAGGAAGAACGTAGAGTGGCGTTAGTTGGGTTGGATTTCTTTTACGGCATATCAATCCTTTATAGGCTATGTCTAAATTTAAGTCATTTGAAAATGCTTAATGAAAATTTTCAACGTTCCATTGTATTATTTTATGGCATATTAAACCTTGTTGGTTATTTTACGCCAAATTCTGTTTTTAACCTTCTGATGAAGGTTATTAAAATCAAAACGTTTAATGTTGGCTTTACATCATAATAAATTCATCTAATTTGGATTATTCTGGGGTTTTTTTTTTCTATCTTTCTCTATATATATACATATATATATTTTTTTCTTTTTTTGTTGGTTCAATGAGAGAAAACGTGAACATTTAAAATTAGGAGGGAGAGATGTACTCCCACACAAACACACAGAGTACTCTCTTGTAAAAAGGAAACGAAGAAGAAAAAAGAAAAAGAGAGAACCAAAATCTATCACGGAATTAAAAAAGAACAACCCAATCAAAATGGTCACCATTCTATAAATTAAAGGGGACACCGCCAGCAATCATTATCACTCCCTGAAGATAGTGAAATGACACTTGAAACACGTATTGGAGTAAATTAGATAATCTTAAAAAATAAATCCCTTCGTGGACCTATTCAATTTAGTGTGTGTGTGTGTGTGTGTGTGTGTGTGTGTGTGTGTGTGTGTGTGTGTGTGTGTGTGTGTGTGATTTGTAAAAAAATAGTTTATAGAAAACATTTTTAACGAGCCAGAGGTCATTTGTACGCAGTTAAACGTTTTCAAGTATTGCTACATACTATTTGCACACACTTAAATAGTTTCAAGTATTTCTATTTACCGCTAATAATTCTATTTGATGATAATCATTTATTTGCTAAGTAATATTATTTTTAAGCAAGCCAGAGCTCGTTTGTTAAATGATTTCAAGCATTGTTCGGCAACACTAACAATTCTACTACTAATTATTTTTTCACTCAGTTAAATGGTTTCTAGTATTTCTATTTAACACTAATAATTCTAATTAATGTTGATAATAATCCCAAATAAAATATTTCAAGTATTGCTATCTAACACGAATAATTCTATTCAACATTATTCATTCTTTTGCACACAGTTAAATAGTTTCATGCTCTGTTACGTAATTCTAATAATTCATAGCCCAGTCGGCTGGGGCTGTAGAATACACCGACTACATCTCTGCAGAGGGGTAAGACCCACCCCCAACGAGTGTGGCCCAGTCGACTAGGGCTGTAGAATACACCAACTACATCTCTGCAGAGGGATAAGGCCAACCCCCAACGAGTGTGGCCCAGTCGGCTAGGGCTGTAGAATACACCGACTAGATCTCTGCAGATGAGTAAGGCCAACCCCCATACAGTGTGGCCCAGTCGGCTAGGGCTGTAGAATACACCGACTAGATCTCTGCAGAGGGGTAAGACTCAACCCCAACGAGTGTGGCCCAGTCGGCTAGGGCTGTAGAATACACCGACTACATCTCTGCAGAGGGCTAAGACAAACACCGCCAATGAGGATCCTGGATATGACAATAAACAATCTGATAGCGAGGCTCTAGTAATGCTGGAGCTTTGGGGGAATGCAGAGTATTCCTTCATTGCCATTGCTCCTTGGTCCACTCTGATCCGGTGTGGTAGCATCTGAGAGGGTCCTTTCTATGCGTCAAGTAGAACTATTTGACATTCAAACTGAGTACAAACAAATGACTTATGCTAAATTGAATTGTTAGAAATATAAACGTTTTTACATTTAACGGCGTTTAAACAAATGACTGATGTTTTATTGAATTGTTAGTGATACATTGCAATACTTGGAACCATTTAACTTTGTTGACTTATGCTAAATTAAACTGTTAGAAATATAACTGTTTGATCATTTAACTGTGTGTATCAATAAAATATATTTTCAAATTATATATATATATATATATATATATATATATATATATATATATATATATATATAATAGTTGATATGCCATAAAAGCAAACCAAACCAATACTTCAGTTTAACATTAATCATTTGTTCACATACAGTTATATGGTATAATACTAATACTTTTCAAACAAACCTATTTGATCCATAGATGGGACCTTAACAGGTACTCCTATTCCGGATCAGAGTGGACCTGGGAATACAGGCGAATAAAGAGGTAACTCCACATACCTCAGAAGTTCAGAATCGGAGCCTCACCACCAAATTTAGTTTAGTGTCATACCCAGAACATAGTGGCCTTTTAGAGTATGAACATACTGCTGAAGTAAACAAGTGTCGATTAAATATCAGGCAACCAGTCTAGGAGAAGGAAAACGCTGTATTCAAACTAGCTTTACTTCACTTGAAAATTAACTTTGTGTCACATCCTGCCCAGAGTGGAAGGGTTGTGTAAATAGATAGATTGATAAAGCTATGTATCAAGCCCGTGGTGTAATGGTTATCGTCGTAGGAAATGGACACGGCGACACGAGTTCAAATCCTGGACGAGACTGATTGCATTTTACACAGCACTAATACCCTTGGGAAAGGTATGAATCCAATTATTCTCCCTCCAGCTATGGGTAAATAGTAGGGCAGACTAGGTTCTTCAGCCTTGGTGAGGCAACTAGTCTAGGAGAAGGAAAACTCTGAATTGAAACCTGTTAAACTCCGCTTAAAAATTGACCTTGTGTCATATCCTGCCAGAGCAGAGGGGTGGGGTAAATATGATATAGCTAGGTATCAAGTTTTTGTGCAGTTTGGTGAAAAACATGCAATAAAAAGGCCTGGTTTACCCTTCTTTAGTGAAACGACCATTGTATTATTCACAATTTGAAGTAACCTGTTATTTCTAATGTTCTAGCGTGCAAAAAGTAAAATGTTTGGTTTTGGGGCCTGCACACCGGGGTTTCAGGGTACATTTGACTCCCTTGCACTCGATAAGTACTGGGTTGACCTATACTCAAAATTACCTTTCCCTTGTCCAGTTTCGTGTTTGTATAATCCGTTAAACCTCAAAGTAAAGAAAAAAAAACATATTTTAAATAGATAAAATTTGTATAAAGAAATAAACAGTTTTCAGAAAAGGAAAAAAAAAGAAAAAAAAAAGAAAACAGTCTTAAGAAAAGGAAGGAAAAGATTTTATAAAAAATTCAGTCTAAAGACTGTTTTCTTTGGGTAAAAGAAAACAGTTTTCAGAAAAGCGGGAGGAGAAAAAAAAGTTTAAATAAAGGGGAAAATGATAAGAAACTAGTTTTAAGAAAAAAAAGTGGGTGGTGGGTGGAGAACAGTTCGAAGAAAAAGTAGGAGGAAAGAATAAAAAACAGTCTTAAGAAATGAGCGCGGAAAAGAGAACAGTCTGAGGAAAAAAGAGGAAAAGAAAAGTTTTTAGAAAAGGAGGGGAAAGAAAATTCCCTGAAGAAAGAGGGTTTAAAAAAGAGGGAGGAAAGAATAGAAATAAAACAGTCTAAAGAAAAGGAGGGGAAAGAAAACAGTCAAAAAAAAGGAGGGAAAATGAGAAGAAAACAGTCTCAAGCAAAGAAAAAAGTATAGATGGGGGCGTAGAAGCTATCGGTGTTCAATCAACGCTACTGACTGTCTTCAGTAAGTTTGACGGAGCTGATGTCTGCACGCAAAGCGCTAACAACTTTGTCAGCGGACGGTAACTGCCTCAGTTGAATATCAACGTTTTATGTTCATCTTTCGTCGATCGATTTAAGTGATTAAAGATAATAAACAAATAATAAACAAATAATAAAAAGAAAGAAAGAAATTGAGAGGGAAGCGAAAAGCAGACCGGTGTTAAATGAGACAGGAATATCTCTCCTGGAGTTTCAATAGTTTAAATCTTGGCGTGGAAAGAATAATTATGTCTCGGAGACAGAGAATAGAATTCGTGAGGTTTCTGGTTGAAACGTGAGGGAAGGATTTGACATAGCGAGAATTGCGTGGGCAACTCCACCTCCTCCACACCCTTTTTTAGAAAGAGAAAATGGGAATAGCGGTTGGTGAGGGTGGGGTTAGCTTTTATTGAGATGATAAGAAACCAATGAGGAAAAGTTGAAAAGAAACAAAAGATCAGTCGTTGATATGTCATGATGCTGAGGCTAGAGTGATAAGAGGAGGAGGAGGAGGAGGAGGAGAAAGGGAAAGAACAGAAGGAGGAGAACAAGGAAGGAAGATGAGAATGATGAAGAAGAAGAAGAAAAGGGGAAGAAGAGAGAGGAAGAAAGGAAACAGAAAGAAATTTGCTTTATAAGATAAAGAAACGAAGAAGTGGTCGAGGACCATTTACAAAGGAGTCAAAAGTGAATGAGAGCAGAAAGAAGAGTCAGAAGAAGCTATGGTAAAAGAGAGGGGGGTAAGAAGGAGGAGGAAAGAGGAAGGAAAATCCAAATGAAAGATCACTGAAAGAATAAAAGAAAAAAAGATCTGAAAACTCGAAAGAAGAAGAAGAAGAAGAAGAAGAAGAAGAAGAAGAAGAAGAAGAAGAAGAAGAAGAAGAAGAAGAAGAAGAAGAAGAAATGTGTAAAAAAGGTTGGAAAATGGAGAAAAATGTCAGAAGAAGAATTAATGAAAAGGCTGACAAAAAGAAATTGACGAATTTTAAAAAAGAAGCAAAAGTTGAGCAAAGATAAGAAAGTTAAAAAAAAATTGGGAAAAAGAAAATAAAGAAAGTAGAAAAATGTTGGAAAAATGAAGAAAAAAATAAAGGGCAAAGGAATAATGAAAAAAAGTCAAACAAAAAAAGAAGTTGAGAAAATGAAGAGATAATAATAATGAAAGAATTAGAAGGACTCGAAGAAGGTCCGAAAGCGGAAATACATTTACTCAAAACACTAAAAAAATATCAAATTGGAAAAAGCCAGGCCATGATGGAATACATGGATTCTGGTTCAAGAAATTCACATCCATTCACGACAGACTAGCACTAGAAATGAACAGCAGCCTGCAAGAAGCGCTCGTACCCGAATGGATGACCAAAGGAAAGGCCACATTGATCATGAAGGACTCCTTCAATGGAACTGCCCAAAACAACAACAGACCCATAACCTGCCTACCGATGATGTGAAAAATATTAACAGCACAAATAAGGGAAGAGATTTACTACTTGCTAACAAGCCGCGGATTGTTCCCTGAAGAACAGAAAGGATGCTGCAAATTATCCATAGGCACAGGAGAGTTACTTTACATAGATCAGCACATCCTCAACGAGAGCAAGATCAGACGGAAAAATCTAGCTATGGCCTGGATTGACAACAAAAAGACATATGACATGGTCCTGCAAAGCTCAAAATGTACAAAATATCAGCTGAAGTCATAAACCTTATCGAGAAATTCATAAAAACCTGGAAAGTGGAACTGACAGCAGAAGGGAGAAGCTTAGCTGAAGCGAAGGAGATGCACTATCACCGATACAATTCATAATTGCTATGATACCAATTACCCACATACTTAGAAAATGCACAGCTCAATACAAACTCAGTAAATCGCAGGAAAAGATTTATCACTAATGTACATGGACGACATCAAACTGTTTGCAAAAAATGAAAAAGAACTTGAAATTCTAATACACGCAGTCAGAATATACAGTCAGAACATAGGGATGGAATTTGGCATAAAAAATGTGTCATGCTAGTAATGATAAAGCGGCAAACAACACTTGGCAGATGGAATGTAACTGCCAAATCAAGACAAGATTAGGACACTAGGGGAAAAGGAAACCTACATATACTTAGGCATCTTGGAAGCTGACAACATCAAACAGGTGGAAATGAAAGAAAAAATTAAGAATATCTCAGGAAAACCAGAAAGCTACTCGAGACAAAACAATATGGCAGAAACCTTATCAAAGGAATAAATACCTGGGTTGTACCCCTCGTAAGATATACAGGACCATTTTTGAAGGGGACCAGAGAAGAACTTAAGCAAATGGACCAACGAACAAGAAAACTAATGACCATGCGTAAGACCTTGCATTCCAGAGATGACGTTGACAGACTATATGTATCAAGAAAGGAGGGAGGAAGAGGACTTGCCAACATTGGAGACAGCGTTGACGCATCGATACAAAGACTCAAAGACTACATAGAAAAGCAAAAAGGAGTACTGATTACAGCCACCAGAAACGATACTGACAACACGAAGACCAACAGAATGACAATAACTTGAAAACGAAAATGGGAAGAAAAACAACACTATGGGCGTTTTAAACAACTAATAAGCGGCATCTCATACGAAAAAACGTTGACGTAGCTAAGAAAAGGAAACCTTAAGAGAGAAACAGAATCTCTCCTATTAGCAGCACAAAACAACGCTATAAGAACCAATCATATCAAAGCGATAATTGATAAGACGCGACAAAAAAGCAAGTATAGGTTCTGTGGTGATAGAGACGAAACCATCATAACAAGCGAATGCAGCAAATTAGCACAGAAGGAGTATAAGACTAGACACGACTGGGCAAAGTGATCAACTGGGAGATGTGCAAGAAATTTAAATTTGATCATACGAACAAATAGTATATGCACAGCTGTCCTGGAGAATGACACACATAAACTCCAATGGGACTTTAACATACAAACGGATCACCTAATCTCAGCCAGAAGACTAGACCTTATAATAATCAACAATAAAAAGAGAACTTGCAAAATTGTAGACTTTACTGTCCCGGCTGACCACAGAATAAAACTGAAAGAAAGTGAAAATAAAGATAAGTACCTGGACCTTGCAAGAGAATTGAAAAAGAACTATGGAACATGAAAGTGACACTTCTACCAATTGTATTGGTACTTTTTGTACAGTCACCAAAGGAGTATTAAAGGGACTGGAGGACTTGGAAGCGGGTGACTAGAGACCATCCAAACTACTACATTATTGAGAACAGCCAGAATACTGAGAAGAGTCCTAGAGACTATAGGAGACTTGCTGTCACTCAAACTCCAGTGAAAAGCCATCCGTTAAAACTGATGAGAAAAATTCTCAAGGACTAAAAAATAATAATAATAATAATAATAATAATAATAATAAGAAGAAGAAGAAGAAGAAGAAGAAGAAGAAGAAGAAATCAAGCAAAAAGGAGGAGGTTGGAAAAATGAAGAATGAAGAAAAATAAAAATAATGTAAAAAGTCGAAAAAAAAGAAGGCTGGAAAAATAAAGAAAAAATTACGAAGAATAAAAAAAGTCGATCAAATAGAAGACGGTTGGAAAAATGAAGAAAAAATAAGAAAAGAAAGAAGAGAATGATGAAAAGAAAGAAGAAAGAAAAAGTCGACTAGAAAAGAGAAGGCAAGAAAAAGGAAGAAGAAAGAAAGAAAGAAAGAAGAAGAAGAAGAAGAAGAAGAAGAAGAAGAAGAAGAAGAAGAAGAAGAAGAAGAAGAAGAAGGCGAAGGCAATTAGTAATAGGAAAGTTGAGCGAAAGAGAAAATGTGGCAGAATTATTATTTCCTCAAAATGCCCGTATAATCATTAGAAAGCAAACTATAATCTACTTTACAAAAATATTATTTGCTGTTTTATTTATTCTGATTTTAATTGATTTTCTTTTCTTTAGTTTATTTTTCTTTCTGCTGTCACAACGAAATAAAAATGGCTGACAGTATTCAAAAAGGATAAATAAAATTGAATTAGAATAAATAAACTGAGATTTTACTTACTTATTTCTTTTTTTTTTATCAAGAGTTTATTTTATTTCTTATTTACGACGAATGCGTTTAGCGGCCAGTCTTTGATTTAAGAGATCCATAAACTTGCGCGCAGGAAAATAAACAGTAACCTAGCAACATGAATGGTCAGGACTTGGGATAAATGTGGTCACTTGTATCGTGTATTGGTCTCAGTCTTTATGTCTTTAGTCCAAATAGTGAATAGGACAAACAACAAAAGGGTCGTGTCAAGGAGGTTGAAGTAAAAGCTTTGAAACGCGAAAAGTTGTTTAGCCACATTTGCAAATCATTTCATTCAGAAGATGGCTGTCTAAGATGGGTGATGGGTTTTCTTTACTTAACTTGTCGTTTTTTCACTTGCTCAATATTAGGCTTATTACTATTAGCTGCTCGTTCAATGTATAGAAACATAGGACCTTCTGTGGGGTAGATTGTGTAAAATTTGTTTTGAAAAATAACATCATTAAAAGTGGGTGTTTTTTTATTTTCATTTTATTGTACTATGACACGCAAATGCTGATCAAATTATCATGTTTTGTTTGAGCATACCTTCAATTTTGCAAATTTTCTGAAAATAATTCGTGCACTCAACAAGGATTAAGAAAAATTATTTGCCTGCAAAATACTGAAGGATCAGAAATTGATCCTGATAATGTATCGATTAAAAATCATATTTAAAAAAAAAACCGGTGATGAGGCTAAGGTTCTGGGGTTTCAGAAAGTGTGGGTCACACTTTCGCTGTCATACCAATCTGAACTGGGGCGTTAGTACCTGCTAGGGTCCTATCTATAAATCAAATTGATGTTTGAGATAATGTTACCCACTGATTTTGAACATGTTTTGTTGGATAGCAATCTGAACGTAGATGGGTGACATGTTTATTTTATTTTATTTTTCATTGTTTTTGTTTTGTTTTTTTAACTTTAAAACTTCGATCAAGGTTAGAATCCTCATTCTTAATCCCTTATCTTAAATCAAGAATAAGAGATCAATCCTAATAACATATCAATTGGAAATCACAAAATTCGAGGGTCATTTGATAAATGAGTATATTATCTAAGGATTTGACAATTGGAAGGACTATTAACAAATGCATATTTTTAATGAAACTTTCCAGGAGACCGGGGTTCAATCCCAGGTCGAGGCATACCAAAGACTAAAATAAAAAATGGTACTTGATCCACCTTGCTTAGCACTCAGCATTATAAGGTAAGGATCAAGGGTAAAGTGGAGCAATCCATGGAATGGAGTAGCGCCCTCCCCCTACACCTAGGTGTAGTAGCTGTTGAAAAGGGAGCCTTCGGTTCACCCTCGACTAAGGTCACTAACTTTACTTACAAATGATGGGTCTGTTCATACCCCAGAAGACTGTCAGCTTGACCTTCTTTACTGACCTTTTTATCCTCATCGTGAACTCCTTCTCTTTCAATTTTATCATCAATTAAAATCTGCCTGGCTTTCCTAACTTGTCAACCCAGTCGGCTGGGGCTGTAGAATACACCGACTGCATCTCTGCACAGGGGTAAGACCCCTCACCCCAACAAGTATCCTGGATGTGACACTAAACCATCTGATGGCGAGGTTCCAGCCTTGGAGCTTTGGGGAATGTGGAGTATCTCTTCATTGCTATTGCACCCAGGTCCTCTCTGACTCGGAGTGGTAGCACCTGATTGAGTCCTATCTATGGATCGAATAGAACACACTGTGTGCAAACAAATTACTGATGTTAAATTGTGGTTTATATGGCAATACTTGAATCCATTTAACTGGGAGCAATAAAGAACTCAGGCTCGTTTAACTGTTTGGTTTCTTGGATTAATGGGACATCAACCTTTGAATGTTATTTTATGCCAAAGCCATCCTTCGAGAAGAATAGTAGTGGCACTATTTAACCCATAGCTGGGAGGGTATGGAGCTTCATACCTTTCCCAAGGGTATTTGTTTGAAAGTAAACATAGTAACGTGACTGGAGTTCGAACTCGCTTACTAAGATTCCGCAGTACAGCGCTTTATCCATTTAACGACAAGGACACCCCCTCGCTCAAGAATGTAATCTACTAAATGTATTTACATATATATATATATATATAGTTGTTGTAGGTCCAAAGAAAGAATAAGGATATATTTTAAAATAGGAAGGTCCACGAAGAGATTTGTATTTTTTGTTCGTGGACCTTCCTATTTTAATATATATATATATATATATATATATATATATATATATATATATATATATTTACTAATCTAATATCTACCAGTATTCACGGTACCAGAAAAAAACAAAAAAAAACCCTGGCCAGGAACAAGAGAAAAAAGTATCTCGAATCATCGCCCAGGGGAAAAAGAAAAAAATTTGGGGGTCAAAAAGAAAGAAAAGGCCAACTTCGTCCGACCTCTTGAAAAAAATCAAGGGATACGCAGTCAGTGGTCAAAAGAAAACCAAAAAACCCTCCGCGAATCCTGCAATGCTACAATTACTACACCAGACAATGGACCCAATTATAAAATTAACGATTTAGGTTAATTTTATATATATATATATATATATATATAAACATGACTAGTATTAAATAACCTACAATAGTTGATAATCCATAAAACCCAACCAAACCAAATCTTATACATTTGATATTTATGTATAAAGATGATTTATCATTAAATAACCTACAATGGTTAATATGCCATAAAACCAATCAAAGAAACCATTTTCCTAACTTATTGCATATGCATTACATACACATATACATGCATGCACGCTACGTACGATTACCTCCACGCGGATCCATAGCCATATACTGTGTCAATCAGTAAGTAAAATACGGAAAGAAAAAAATCCGCCTTCCAAATCCACATAGAACGATCTCACTCCATTGTTCAAAAAGCAACGGCTTTTATGGAGGAGACAGAAATCTGTGACTGGACAGCGGCCAAGTACTTGCCGCTCCAGTGCAAATGACACCTCCGTTACTTGGACCACACCCTTTTTCGTTTGGTGTTTGTGTAGAGGTGCACAAACACCAACTCTCTATGTATCAAACACACCCTAGTCGTGGTCGATTCTCCTGACACTCACACCTGATATCCCGATCACAGCACCAGCAACTCGGTCCCTTTTTTTTTTTTAAACTCTGCGCAGGGGAGGATCTTGAATTTTAGTTAATCGTGCGTCATCTTTCCCTGGATGGACACTAAATATATACATGCTCGCTACTTTTATATGTTCACCCCGGTGCAGAAGAGCTAACTTTGTTACATGGGTAGCACTTCGTATTTTTTTACAAACATGTGTATATTTACGAAGCTTTACTTTGTCTGGGACACAACTTTTAGTTTGGTCTTTGTCTCTGCTTTTACAAAGTGGTAACCTATCTTAGTACGGAAGCATCTAATTACGTATTACCTTCAGTGATCTAACGGGAATTGGTTCGCTTAAGAGTCAGTTTCTGGTCATTTTCCTTTTCATGTCTAATCTTTTTTTTTCTCTGTCTCTCTCTGTCTCTCTGTCTGTCTCACTCTCACTCTCTCTTTCTCTCTCTCTCTTCTGCAGCAGTCCGTGCTTGGATAGACGAGGACTCAAATGAATCTGGACGGACACCATCCACTTCTCTCCTGGTATCTGCCCTCTGCACGAGGCAGGCACACATCAGTGCCGACTGCATGTCAGGTAAGCACATAAGGGGCTTCTTTTTTTTTTTTTTTTTTTTTAAAGAAGTTTTCATTAAAATTATCATCAAGTCATGCTTCTAGCACAGATCCCCTCTCTCTTTCTCTCTCTCTTTCTCTCTCTCTCTCTCTCTCTCTCTCTCTCTCTCTCTCTCCTTTCCTATCGTCCATCGTTCCTGGCAGGTCTTCTAAACTGCATCCTGTGTCCGCAAGAGCTATTGTTAGTAAGTTCTTGCTAGTCGACCAACACTGGCATGGCCACGTGATGGGGTCCATAGGAGAACATCCCTTATGAGTTCATCCTTGCTTCTCCAGCAGTATCCCGCATGTTTTGTCTGTCTTACTTGGTAGTTTTAGAGATGGGAAGTAAGTGGCTGTACAGCTGTTGAGCTGTTGTTTCGTGGGGTGTTTGCTTCCAAGAAGAAGAAGGATTATTACTTCCTTGGAATAAGTTTGGGTAAATTTTAAATAAATGCTTCAGCTTAAAAAAAAATATGGTAACCAAAAGCAGGAAAGATAATTGCCAGCAATTACTGGTAAAATGTCTGCGATTAATTATTGAAATAAAAACGCGAAATATAGACAAAATAATGGACGTGATTAAAGTCAAATAAAAATCAAGAAGTGTAGGACAATTTCCCTGGTTCTAAATCATCAATACTTTGGTTGGTTGTTTTAATAGTTGGTTGGATGGGTGGGTTTATAGCATCTTAACCCTTGAGGATTATTTAATGCCAAATCCTGTTTACACACACACACACGCACACACACACATATATATGATTTGCACGCGAATAGTTTGTAAGCAGTTTGTTTTTAAACGAGTTGTTTTAGCTCCTTTGTTTGCACACAGTAGGTTTCGAGTATTTCTATTTAACATAAACAATTTTATTTTGATGTAAAAAAATTTAATATATTGTAGAAAAAAGTCGGCGCTTTTGTAGAAAAATATTTGCATATTAGTAGTGGAAGATTTTTCGGTTTAAAAACAGTAAATCTTGACTAGTTTATGTAAAGTGCCTGACAACTTTTAATTTCATGCAAAGTGGCAGGCGACTTTTGCACTGCCATTAGTGGGGGCGATTTCGCATCTTCCTCTCTTTTTCAGAACCCCAATTACAAAATATAAGGATAAGTATGGAAATGACACCAACTGGGCCAATGTTTCATCTGTAAAAAACACAATGCAAGACATCCACTTACAAGTTGGCAACTAAGTGATATTTACAATAATTTAAAGTGATCGAAGACATTAAAACAGTACTATATATATATATATATATATAGTAGGACGGACTAGGTTCTTCAGCCTTGGTGAGGCAACTAGTCTAGGAGAAGGAAAACTCTGAATTGAAACCTGTTAAACTCCGCTTAAAAATTGACCTTGTGTCATATCCTGCCCGAGCGGAGGGGTTGGTAAATAGTAACTATATATATATATATAGATAGAGATGTATGAATATATACATATATTTTTTTCATTCATGGATATGCATATAACATCTATGCAATTAAATAAATATATAAAAATTAATATATGTGTATATATATATATATATATATACACACACAGACAGACTGTTTCGTTCTATCAGAACTCTTCAGTGTGGCTAGACACGCAGGACGCTCGAAGACGGGATCGAAACCCGTCCAACTTTACGTTAGACTAAGCTTCAAACCTGTCGGCCACCAAGCGGACTACGTTGGCTGTGTGTGTGTGAGTAAATATATGTATATGTGAAAAAATGTATTTACAAATGTATAGATAAATAAATATGGAAGAATGAATTGATATCTATTCATATATACGGTTTGGTTTGGTTTGGTTGTTTAACGGCATATCAACCTTTGTAGGTTATTTACTGCCAAAGCCATTCTCCGAGAAGAACAGTAGTGGTACTATTTAACCCATAGCTGGGATGATAAGGGGGTTCATACCTTTAGCAAGTGTATTTGCCCGAAAGTGAACGTAATAGCGCGACTGGAATACGAACTCGCTTACTACGATTCCGTAGTCCATATATATATATATATATATATATATATATAACAGACTTCTTTGACATTGCTGCTGATGTTCTGCTAGTGGATACATTGGCCCCATATCTGTTCATAATCTGTCAGGACTACGCACATCGAACGTCGATTGATCTAATGAAAGAAAATGGTTTTACTCTGAAAAAAATAAGAAGAAGCCGACGATACCCCGTTCAAACTATTACATATGCAGACTACGCTGATAACATAGTTCTACTTGCAAATATACCGACCCAAGCTGAATCCCTTCTTCACAGTCTGGAGCAGGTAACAGGTGGCATTAGCCTCCATGAGAATGCAGATAAAAAAAAGAGTACATGTGTTTTAATCAAAAAAGAGACATCTTCACACTAAATGGTGATTTCTTGAAATGAGTGGGCAAGTTCATGTGCCTCGGAAGCAGCATCTCATTTACTGAAAATTACATCAATATGTGACTAACGAAAGCATAGACTGCTATTGATAGGTTATCGAGCAGATGGAAGTAAAACCTATCCGATGAAATAAAACGCAATTTTTTCCTGGCAGTAGCCGTTTCAATTCTACTCTATGGATGCACCAGATGGATGCTGATTAAGCGTATAGAGAAAAAGCTAAACAGGAACTGCGACGAGCTATACTGAATAAATCCTGGAAGAAACATCCTACAAAACATCACCTGTACAGCCACCTAAGTCCCATCTCTAAAACCATCCAAATAAACGGACAAGACATCTGCTGGAGAAGTAATGAGGAACTAATAAGTGACGTTCTCCAATGGACCCCTTCACGCAGACGTGCAAGTGTTGAACGACCAGCATGAACTTATCTACAACAGCGCTGTACGGACACAGGATGTAGTCTAGAAGGTTAGTCGGAAGCGATGGATGATAGAGACGAATGGCGAGAGAGAGTCATGGAAAAACGTGCTAGCAGCATGACATCAATACTGCTAACCCATTGTATACGTATGTGTGTAGAGATTTTAATATTTACAAATATATTGTAAAGTTGGCGACCATAGTCGAAGGCGAACCGATGGCTCCCTTTTCAATAGCTACAACACCAAGGTGTAGAGGAGGGTGCTACTCTATTTCCCTGGATTGCTCCACTTTACCCTTGATCCTTACCTTATAAATTCTGAGTGTTAAGCAAGGCAGCATCAAGTACCATTTTTTTTAAATCTTTGGTATGACTCAACCTGGGATTGAAGCCCGGTCTCCCGGACCATTGGCGAACACTCTACTCATTAGGCAGTCAACAAACCGTCATTAGACAATCATAAATTTATTTCAGTTGGCAAAGTGAAACCAGCTTCTTTAGATAGCCATCATGCAATGGAGAGAAAAAATGTTTTACACTTTTTTCAATTGATTCTTACTCGTTTAAAAAAAAGTAAAAAGGGGAACAAAAAGATATGGGCTAGAAGTTATGGTCAAAAACGGATATAATGTCTTAGTCTGTTTTCATGTATCTTTATGGATCTAAAAAAATTTACACAACTCACAAAACTCTCATCAACTAAAATCTTATCGATAAATGAATCTATTTTATTCTAAGAAAAAAAAATCTCTCTCTAAATTTATCTATTTATTAAGGAAAACGTGGCGATAATAACTATTACAAATATCAAACATCATGTTTCATTGAAAATTTTATTAGTTTTATTTGATTTCAATTTAGAATTAAAATTTAGTCTTTATTTAATTTCTTAATATTCTTAAATATTTTTTATTCTGTAATACTGCCATTCTAATTACCGTTACTATCATTAATATCATTATTATGATTATTAATCATTAATAATTTTATTATTAATAATTAACAATAACTATTGATAGGGTTCATTGAAAAAATATTTAAAAATTTTTCTCTCCATTGTGTGATTGTTATCTGAAGAATTTGGTTTCTCTTTGCCTGCTGAAATAAATTTATAAAAGCTAAATGACAGTTTGTTGAGTTTTTTTCAATTATGTGGAAATTTGGTCTTTCAGAAATTTATATATTAATTAACATACATTGAGCACTCCTGGAGATTTATAAGAATCCTCTTATTCTCAAATATAATCATTCCCAACTCATTTTCTTTGGACGTTATATTTTTTTTCATCATACAACGTGTAAAAGCACGTGCGATACTCTGTCCTCATCAGCCGCCAACCAGGGTGATAACACAGTTTCGGTAGCTCAAGGCGGTACTGCTACTCCTGGCGCTACCAAGCAGCTTTTGCCACCGGACAGGGTATTTAAAAGAAATATATATCTATATATACACCAGATCAACTAAAAGCAGACATTACATTGGACGTTCGATGTAATGTCTGCTTAGGCAGTGGTCGTATCGATACTACTATATGGATGCACTACTTGGACGCTAACTAAACGGCTGAAGAAAAAGCTAGACAATTACACAAGAATGTTGAGAGCAATATTGAACTAGTCCTGGCGGCAACACCGCACAAGACACCAACTATGCGGCCACCTGTCTCCCATCACGAAAACTATCCAAGTTAGACGAACCAGACATGCAGGACACTGCTAGAAAAGCAAGGACGAACTCTTCAGTGATGTACTCCTATGGACCCCTGCATATGGCCAAGCAAAAGCAGGATGACCAGCTCGAACATACATACAGCAGCTATATGAGGATACGGGATGTAGTCCTGAAGACCTGCCAAAAGCGATGAATAATAGGGAGAAGTGCCGAGAGAGGGTCAGGGATATCCGTGCTAACGGCATGACATGATGATGATATATATATATATATATATAATGCATCAATACCACTAACCCATTATATATGTATGTGTGTGTGTATAATTACACACACACACACACACACACACATATATATATATGTATATGCGTGTGCATAAATATATATACGTATATGCGTATAAATATACATAGATAATATATACATACATATATATATATATATATATATATATATATATATATATATAAGCCTTGTCAGCTAGAATACGCCAACTGCATCACTAGAGAGGGGTAAAAACCCCAATTCCAAAGAGTGTTCAGCGCATGATATTAAACTGATTCAAAGGATGAGGCTCTCGTCCTTGTGCTATGGGGATGTGGAGTAGCCCTTCATTGCTATTATTTCCAGGTTCAGGCTGGCTTGGAATTATCGTACGTCAAGGTAAAAAAAATCATTTACTATACTGAAATCCATTCAACTGTGTCCAAACAAATACTGAATTTAATTGTTAGTATCAGCAATGCTTTATAGTTATTTAACTGTGCGCAAGTAAAACTATTCATGTTAGATATCAGTAATTAATCCATTTACCTAGGGCAAATAAATGAGCTCTGGCTTGTTTAAAAATGTTGCCAATAAACTATTCGTTTACAAAATTTGTAAATTCAAGATAGATAGATAGATAGATAGATAGACATAGATATAGATATATGTGCGTGTGTTTATGTGTGTGTGTGTGTGTGTTCATGAGTACACTGTATTTAGTATAAATTAACCTAAAAAGTTTGATATGCCATAAAACCCAACTAACTAATATATATAAAGGGTATGATAGATGAATTGTTACAATTTTAAATTATTCATTTTGCGCATAACCTTTGTCTCAAAATTTGTCTCTTGTGTAGCAAACAAGGGAAAAGCGACACCATGACGCAATTCACTCAACCAGAAATTTTTTAAAGAGTTGGATGAGTCCAATGGTTATTACAAAGGTACGGCAACTCGGATGCCTTACTCTGATCGTTCTGATAAGAAAAAAACTGAATTAGTTGTTGAGATCCAGAGCATGATTGACAACGATCCCAGCAAGTCAATCAACTCCATTGCCAAGATATGGGAGTGTCTGAGTTTCTTATCAGTCAGGTAGACGAAGTCATGAAGACGGTTGGTCAATTTTTTTATACAAGATGGGAAAGAATTCATGGCAAAGCTTTTAAACAAACTCAAACATCTCCTCCAATCGAACATACTTTGGCTTTTCTCAGATGAAAAAAATTCTGCCAGGCATAGATGAACACACTAGCCTGCTCTATCCCCACAAGATGTACCAATAGTGATGAAAACCAAATAGTCCACATCATGTTGTGCGGGATGGTCACTCGCAATGGTGATGGTATGCCTCTATTCACCAACGCTTATGGACTCATACTCAACACGGAGGCTTACATCAAGTGCTTGGCTGAGTTAGTGCGAGAGGGTGGTTTCTGGAAGACACTACGTCTTGCAACACTTGTTAGTTGGGTCTTATCCCTCTGCAGAGATGCAGTCAGCATATTCTACAGCCCCAGCCGAGTGGGCCATATATATATATATATATATATATATATATATATAAATTTTTTTGTGGGTTCCAAAGATAGAAAGAAATATACACGTATGTGAGAGCAAAATAAATAAATAAATCCTTGAAAAAGACCTACACTTTTTAAAATATATATAGATATAATTTCACAAAGAGAATAGAAGATGAATTTACAAGATGAAAAAGCTACCAATTCTGTCTTTTAAAGTTTTATCACAATCAGTATAACTATATATATCTATACCCTCTATATGTACGTATATATCTATTTTAACCGTTTTTCAATGAAAAATAAAAACAGAAATGTATTTTAAAATGATTAAAGTTAAACCAAACCTAAAATTTTTAGCTGTAACGTATCGACATTGAAGAAAAACTGATTATTCTGAAAAGATGCCTAGGCTTTAAATTTCAATTGATTACCTTGGGACTATTCTATTGAGCGGAAGCTTATCAGAACAAGAATTCATTTATCAAACAAATACGACATGCACTTGGCTTAAGGCGGTTTCTAAATCTTTATGTTTTCTAAGCTAATCTTGTTTATACTTCTATATTTATCACGGCATTCAATCAAGCATTAATTAAGATTGAATGCTCCGAAGAAATTTAGGTTGAAGTAACGATGATTTGTTCGTTTGAACAATATTATAAAGACAATGCCTCACTGTGTTTCGGATTGTGACTAAGAGAGTAATGTTAAAGGTCAGTGATCGAATCCGAGTAAAAAATAGAATGTCGGGGGCTGATTTTCAAGGCAAGCAGCCTCTATTCAAATGCAATCTTCCTATTCTCATTGATCTTTTCTTTTTTCATTTTTGTTTAAGTTGGTGGGTTTGACAATCGTTCAGATTCCTGGTATGTATGCTTATGTTTGATTTTAGAATCTTTACTAAAATAGGGGGGGGGTCCTCGAGTTGTAATGGTTAAAGCGATGGGCTGCGGAATCGTAGTAAGCGAGTTCGTACTCCAGTCGCGCTATTACGTTCCCTTTTTAGACAAATACCCTTGAGAAAGGTGTGAACCCTCTTATCCTCCCAGCTATGGGTTAAATAGTACCACTGCTGTTCTTCTAGGAGAATGGCTTTGGCATTAAATTACCTACAAAGGTTGATATGCCATTAAACAAAGAAATGACACCAAACCATTTACTAAAATAGAATCACAGAAATCAAAACTAATACAATTTACAAATTCTAAAAAGATATTGTTGCTTGGGTTGTCTGCTGATAACAATATCAAACGATATTCAGATTGAAATTTCTCTAGATATCCATTAAATTTTTCTTAGTTGTGGCACTGGTAAAATTATTTACACAAAGATAATTATGTTTTCGTCTTTTTTAATACCCCAGAATGCAAATTTGTTTTTGTAGCTCGGCGTCTGTCGGCATGACGTCATTTCCTGTGTTTTTCTTTCTTTCTTTTGTATTTCTCATTGACGTAGAACTTGTTTATCATCCAAAGTTTGGAGTTTATTTAAATGATCTTCGATAATTATTATCCTTCAATTTCACCCCCCCCCATTTCTTTTCATACGTCTTGTCTGTGCACCATAGTTCTTTTTGTAGTATAGTTTCATTATGTGTTTATCTCTTTGACCTCCGTAGGTTTTTTTTTTTTGCTCCAAACGTTTTTCTTTTTCTTAATTTCCGAAAGTTGTTGTTCTTCTCCTTACCTTTCTTTTCCTCTTCCACACATCTACCATGTCTCCCAAATTCTTCTTCTTACCTTTGTGACGGCAAAATTATTAAAATCCCAAGACGGGAATTTATTTTTCGCACGTGTGAAGACGGGGCAGCTTGGTACTTGATCCCTCGTAGAATAAGTTCCAGTAAAGATTCCCTTTTGGGGCGTGGGGAAACTGGCAGATTATGTTGGGGTTAATTTGGGGCCAGACTGACCACCACTGGCAAGGGGTTTCCAAACTTCACGTTAACACACACACCCACCAGGCCACTATCTCTTCCTACCCCTAGGATAATGGAAGATATGAGCCTCTAGGTTTTGATATAATAATATTAACTATAGTAGTCAATAGTTCCGGTTTCCCGTATAATATTTTTAAAGGAAAGAATAGGACAATTTAGGCGAGAATAACATGAGGCGAACGAAGCTGAAAACAAACATGAAATAGACAACTTGACAGGCAGACAACGCAATGAATAAATCTCAACACGTGGGGACATTAAAATATGACTAGGTTTTTTTATATACACGCGGACACACATATTCAACGTGTCGGCAACATTATCAGCGGATAATACATAAATGTAAATGTCTTTCTTCCTTTTTGCTTTCTTTCTTCTTTCGTTAAATTGTGAGAGATAGAGAATATGTAATTGCAGTACTTAGCTTTTGACGGATTCCTTCGGAGAGTATTTTCTCTTTTACGGGCTGGCGGACTTTTATATATATATATATATATAGCTCTGGCTTGAAGGCATAGGTTCTTCTTGTCCAAGATTCTTTCCGCTTTCCCCTCCCCCGGTGATTTCGGCGGTAGTTTCAATATATCTTATCACTTCAACTACTGTCCTGCAAATCCCGGTTCTGGTTCTTCGCCCGGAGTTTGGCACGAGATTTGCCCCATCTGTTCACGACGACATCTCTCTTCAAAACTTATATTCTTTTACCCTATTTCCGCTGGCGGAAAGGGGGCTACTTCCGCTTTAGGGTTCTGGCCAATCATTTAGCATTTTTTTCTTCCTTTCCCTGGCGGTTCATTTGGATTACTATCTCTTTCACCCGGGGGAGGTTACGGGGTACAGATAGCTTGACCCATATTCTTTTCTTCCTTCAACGGCCTGCCGAAGTTGACCTATATTACTTATTTCTCTTTTAACGGTCAGTCTTTGGCGGCCTGTTCATTCAGACACGGAGGGGTAGTAGTAATTCCTTATTTCTCTCCTCTTAGTGGTAGACCACGTGACACCTTTCTTTTCTTCTTCCACACATCTACCATGTCTCCCAAATTCTTCTTCTTTTTCTTCTTCTTCTCTATTTTTCTTTCACCTTCTTCTTACAATTTTTTCTTCTTTTTTTTATCCCTTTTAGATTTTTTCTTTCAGTAGTTTTCTTTTCCTTCCTATTCTTTCATTCTTCAAACTGTTTTCCTATTTTTCTCCCTTTTTAAGATTCTTCTTCTTTTTCTTCTTCCCACCAGTAATATTATCATATACAAAGTGTTGCTTAATGATGCACCCAATGAGAATCGAACTCACTACCAACAGCGTGCATGCCTAACTCACTAAGCATTACAACACTCGAGGGGCTACGTTTAGAAAAAGAGGTGTTGCTTAGATTCGGGACAAAACTGCAAGTTTGGCGCACCTAATGAGAATCGAACTCACTACTCAGTAGCAATTGATCAGCAAAATTAGTTTATTAACCATTTCGCTACAACGATGTACTCCCACTGCCTTTGATATTCTGGCTATTTCTTCTCTCTTTTGTAAGGATCCCATTTTGGGACCGAATCGTTTTGTTACACAACTATTCTGATCCATTTTTTTGCATATGGTCTGAGGATAAAATATCCCATGGGAAATCAAAGAGGATAATAAGAAAAAAAGTCTGACATATATATATATATATATATATATATATATATATATATATATATATGTGTGTGTGTGTGTGTGTGTGTGCGTGAGAGAGAGAGTTTGTTTGTTATTTAGTTTGTTTGATCTTTATGGTATATCAACCTTTGTTGGTTATTTAATGCCAAATCCATTTTTATACATGCGAATAATTCTATTTCAAGCAATTCAGTTTAGCATAAGTACAGAGTTTAATTGTCAAGAACATTTCTATTTCAAGCTATTCAGTTTAGTCAAACAGTTCTAATTCAAACAATTCAGTTTAGTATTAGTATAGTTTTTGTTCACACACACTTAAATGTCAAAACAGTTCTATTTCGAACAACTTAGATTTGCATAAGTACGCAGTTTGAATATCAAAACAGTTCTATTTTAAGTAATTTAGTTTAGCATAAGTACGCAGATTAGTTCTATTTGACCCATAGATAGGACCCTGTCGGGTGCTACCACTCCGGGCCAGAGTGAACTTGGAAGCGATAAACCATGTGAGTTTTACAGAAGAATGTTTGATATTTATGGAAAGGCATGTTCTAGTTAAACATTTTTTTTTAAATAGGTCAAGCATAGGTTTGCCACGACAAGCTTGAGTTGAAAAGACGGTCCATGGAATATAAACACACTTCCTTTCCTGTGATGAAAAAGATCCAGGTGCAGCAGTCAGTAAAGAAGGTCATGCAGACAGTTTTTTGGGACATGAAAGGACTCATCGTTATTGATTTTAGGTGCAACTGTAAACAGTGCTGCCAACTGCCAACTGATTAGACAAAATTAACTTTACTTATTGAATGAGCTTTATGTTTGTGAATGTACCTTCATATAATTCATCCTAATGTATAGGAAACTTATGGAGATGTTTATATCTACACATAAACGACTTTGTTAAAATCATGTACATACACACACACCTATATATATATACATATATCATGTCGTGTCGCAGGTACGGAAATCCCTGATTCTCTCTCGCCACTTCTCCCAATCGTTCATCGTCTCTGGCATGTCTTCAGGGCTAGATCCCGTATCCTCATATAGCTGCTGTATGTAGGTTCGAGCAGGTCGTCCTGCTTTTCCCGGCCATATGTGGGGGTCCATAGGAGTACATCACTTATGAGCTCGTCCCTGCTTCTCCAGCAGTGTCCTGTATGTCTGGTTCGTCTAACTTGGATATTTTTCGTGATGGGAGGCAGGTGGCCGTATAGTTGGTGCCTTGTGCGGTGTTGCCGCCAGGACTTGTTCAGTATTGCTCGCAACATTCTTGTGTAATTGCCGTCTAGCTTCTTCTCCAGTCGTATATATATATATATATATATATATAACTAGTTTAATAATATATAGAAATTTCTACCCATTTAAAAGTTGAAGTTTTCTATAATCTTCAAGCTATTCAGAGGTCTATCATCAAACTTCGCTTGCTGAGAAATATAAACCATGTGAGTTTTACATGTAAGAGACCAAGAAACAGAATTCCAAGTGAAAGTATGCTGGATCTCCCATACTCAAGAAGGCCAGACAGAGGAAATCCACCCACAAACTTTTGATGGTCCCTTTTTTTTTTGACAGCACTGGCATGATCTACATGCACTGGGTTCCCACTGGACAGATAGTTGAGGTTTTAAGGGAGTTCAGGAAGAGATTCCGTCGGAAGAGGCCAGCACTCTTCAAATCGGGTCAGTGACATTTCCACCAGGACAATGCACCAGTCCACACCTCCATCCTTGTCACAGACTATTAGACCAAGATGGGCATCAAGACAGTTCCTCAGCCTCCCTATAGTCAAGACCTTGCTCCCTGTGACTTTTGGTTATTCCCTAAGCTCAACGAAAATCTTAGAGGCTGTCGTTATGAGACAATTGAGGGGTGAAAGAGGCTGTGACGAAGGTCATTGACACGCTCACACAAGAGGACTTCCATGGGTCCTTGCAGAAGTTGTTGGAACGGTACAACAAGTGCATTGCAGCCGGAGGAGATTACTTCGAAGGGAACTAGAGTTTCATGTGTGTACTATCAATAAAAGTGCCCATACGAAGGCACCTCGTATACACACACACACACACATATATATATATATATATATATATATTTATATATATTGTAACAGTGTTGGTTGTCACTAATTAACTTTGTGGGTTTGCGGCGAACCAACAGCAATATAATTTGGAAAGTGCTCAATATCTGTGATAGAGCTATTATCTTTACACACACATACACTATACACCACTTGTACGTCCACACACAATAATGCGCCACTATAACCCATTCAAACACACACACACACACACAAAAATACATAAAGATTTGTGCATAATTCCAACGGTTTTTGATTGTATTTTTCTATTTTTTGATTTCTTCATTTTCTTTAGCTATCTGCCTGATGATTGTTCTTTGTAAAACTTCATGAAACCAAAGGTCGCAGACAAACTTCCATGGCATTAAATATATAAAATCTAATATATATATATGTGTGTGTGTGTGTGTGTGTGTGGTTCGATTTCTTTGTTTAATGGCATATCAACTTTCTTGGGTTATTTAATGCCAAAGTCGTTCTTAGGATAGTGGTGGTAGTATTTAACCAAGTATTTAATCTGCTGTATTTGTGGGCAAATACCTTTCTCTAGATTATTAGTCCGAAAGTTGACATAACAGCGCAACTGGTGTTCGAACTCGCTTACTACGGAGTGGCAGTCCAGCTCGTTAGACGCTACGCCCCGTTATATATATATATATATATATATATATATATATATATATATATATATATATATATATATATATATATATATATATATATATATATATATATATATATATATAGGAAGCGTGGCGTAGCGTCTAACGAGCTGGACTGCCACTCCGTAGTAAGCGAGTTCGATTGCACACACACACATATATATATCCATATATATATATATATATATGTATGTGCAGGGGGTGTATATCTATATATACAATTTACTGCTTGAAAATGAACGCATTTTTGATAGAATTTCGTAGTCTTTCAAGATAGAGAGTGAATCAAATACTACGTGACCTGTGTGAATTGTTGCAAAGTGCATATTTCAGGCATTTTAGATGCAATTACGTCCAATGCCCGAAGGTGAGAAAAAAATGAATAAATAACAATGGTGAAGAAAAAGTTTTTAGAGCCGATGATATTAGAATGATTTTCATGATAACTTTGAGCCGCTGATTCTGAATATGGAATCAGTTTTGCTAGATTGGCTCTAATTTCTAAGATAATTGATGCTTCCCGCATATTTGAGAATTCAGCTCGCTTCCTATTCAGACTTCCCTTTTCATTTTCAAATATATACATTTATTGCTGACTTGATTTTTAATTATTTGATTTCAGATTTAATGTTGGAATTAATTTTGCGTTTATTTCTATTATAAAATTTCAGAATCTTATTAGAATAATACAAAAAAAAAATGCAACAACAACAGCAATAGCAACAACCCCGCTCCAAAAAAAAAAGCTATGGAACACAAAGGTAACGGTGATACTAATTGTAATTAGTGCACTCGGAACAATCCCCAAAGGCTTGTTCTGGAAGATATAGAAATCATAGGACGAACAGAGATCATCCAGACTACAGCATTGTTAAGATCGGCCATAATACTGAGTTGAGTCCTGGAGATTTGTAGACACTCAGATTCCAATGAAAGACCATCAGTTGTGTGAAAAACTCACAAGAAGTAAAATCAAATTTAAATAATTAATAATCCACCGAAGAATAGCAAATGTAGACCACGTGGTGACCCAGATGAAAGACACATAAGCAAATGCAGAAAACTGAGATAAAAAGAAATATAAGACAAGTCATGACTGGGTAGGAAAGGTGAGGCGCTAGAAATTGTGCAAGAGATTAAGATTTCATCATGCTGACAAATGCACAAACCAGAATCTGTCCGAGAAAATGAGACATTAATTTCTCAGGTATTTTAAGAAAAAAAAAAGAATCCCCCAATCCCGGTTTGAAGACCCGATCAAGTTTTAATTAACTAGAATAATTTTTTTTTTCATCTCGTGGATTTAGCAGTTCCAACGGTGAAAAAAACCCCAGCTAAAACTGATGTAAAAAAAAAACAGTTAAAACTGATGTAAAAAAAAATAAAGAGTTAAAACTGATGTAAAAAAAACTCAGTTAAAACTGATGTAAAAAAACAATTAAAACTGATGTAAAAAAAACAGTTATAACTGATGTAAAAAAACAGTTAAAACTGATGTAAAAAAACAGTTAAAACTGATGTAAAAAAAGAACAGTTAAAACTGATGTAAAAAAACAGTTAAACTGATGTAAAAAAAAACAGTTAAAACTGATGTTTAAAAAAACAGTTAAACTAATGTTAAAAAAAAACAGTTAAAACTGATGTAAAAAAAAACAGTTAAAACTGATGTAAAAATTAGCAAAGAGTAAAATAATAATAACTGCTCTTACGACACAGTCCCAAATGACACCATAAGAACTAATTTTGTAAAAGCTAGAATAGATAAGACTTAGGATAATACCCAGTGTTAGCAATGAGGAAAAGGAGATGAAACAATCAGCCACATAAAAAAAAAAAAAACGAATGCAACAAACTGGCTCAGAAATAGAAAGAAGTATGCAAGACTGAATGGAGAAAGTGATCCACTGAGAATTGTGCAAGCTACTAAACTTTAGCCATATAAACAAATAGTATATGCACAGACCAGAATTTATGCTGGAAAATGAAACACACAGAATTCTCCGAGGGTTTCAGATACAAACAGATCACCAAATCCAGAAAGCCAAATTAATACAAAGAAAAGAACTTGTCAACAAGTAATCTTTGTCATTCGAGCAGATTACTGAGTTCAAGTAAAAGAGGGGAGGAGTCTTCGTGGCGTAGTGGTTAAAGGGCTGGACTGCGACAAGTTCGAACTCCAATCGTGCTATTACATTCACTTTTGGACTTAAGCCCTTCGGAAGATTATGATATCCATTTTTCCCGTATTAAATAGTACTAATTATATTCTTCTACGATGATAGCTTCGGCATTAAATAACCCACGAACGTTTAAATGCTATTAAACAAGCGTTATACAGAATATTGTATTAACGTAGATATTTGACACTGTTCTATCTATCTATCTATCAAAGTCCTTTTGCCCATTCGGGTGGGGGTGCAGAATACACCGACTGCATCTCTGCAAAAGGTTAAGACACTCCCAACGAGTGTCCTGGATATGACACTAAACAATCTGATCGAGAGGCGTCACTAATGATGGAGCTTTGGGGAATGTGGAGTACCCCTTCATTGCTATCGCTCCTAGGTCCACTCTAACCCACATTGGTAGCACCTAATAGGCTCCTATCTATGGGTCAAATAGAACTAAACTGTATACTTACACTGAAATTAATTATTTGAAATAAATTGTTTTTACATTTAACCGTGTATAAACAAAAAAAATGTACTTACGCTAAACTGAAATGTTTAAATAAACTTAATTCGTTTGATCACTTAACTGAATGTAGGGGGTATCCTCGTGGATTAAAGCGATGGACTGCGGACTCATAGCTAGCGAGTTCGAATTCCAGCCGCGCTATTATGTTCACTTTCGGACAAATACCCTTGGGAAAAGTATGAACTCCCTTATCCTCCCAGCTATGAAGAATGACTTTGGCATTAAATAACCTACAAAAGTTGATATGCCATTTTACAAAGAAACCAAACTGTGTGTAAACAAATGACTGATATTCAATTGAATTGTTAGTGGTATATAGCAATACTTGGAACCATTTAACTTTGTTGACTTATGTTAAATTAAACTGTTAGAAATAGAACTGTTTTTATATTTAACTGTGTGTAAACAAAAAACTGTTTTTAAACCAATGACTATGTGTAAACAAAAGACTGTATTTATGCTAAACTGAATTGTTTAACTGTACACAAAAAAGAGCTCAGGCTTCTTTAAAAATGTTATCTTCAAAATGTGTTTAGAAATATTTAATATATATATAAAAAGAATTTGGCATTAAATTACCTACAATAGTCGATATACCAGAAAACCAAACCAAACCAAACCAAACCAAACCAAACCAATCAAAATCCGTTCATATCGATATATCTGTCTATCTGTAATCGTTCATATTTATCAATCTCTGTTCATGTCAGATTTTTCTGATTAGATAAAACGGGATTTCTTCCAAGCTATGGCCATGTCAGTACTACTGTATGGTTACACCACTTGGAACCTAACAAAATTCTTTGAAAAAAAAAAAGCTAAATAGGAACTACACGATAATTTTACGTTCTCTTTTGAACAAATCATGGAGGCAGCACTTAACAAAACAGCAACTGTATGGCCACTTGCCTCCCATCTCACAAACCATCCAAGACATGTTGGCACAAGTAGAGCAGTGACATTCTCCTGCTATTTAACTGAGAAGAAAATTAGCATTTCTCTAATGTACTTCTTTATGGGCGATTCTGTACACTAATGAATAAAAAAAAATTTAAGCAATAACGTTTATTTTGGAGGAGCGGAGTCAGCTAAACGGTTGACAGAATAGAAAATAACACCATCTGGCTGAATCTTCTGTCTCTTCTCTTGTTTTAATTGCCCATTTTTATTTTTATTTTTTACGAAAGACGCTCTGAAAGTAATATCTCCTTTTATTTTCACGAACAAAACTGATAGCACAATAACGCTCGTAGATAAATCAAGTTTTCATCGACAAAAACTAATTTTCCCACATTGTCACCAGTGTCCTGGAAATGGCACAAAACTGAATCTAATGGTCTGGCTCCAGTTCTTGTGATCTGAGGAGTGTAGAACACTCCTTCATTACCATTACTTCCAGGTCCACTCTGAACGGGAGTAGTAGAAGTTGTTGGGTTCTCATCTATAAGTCAAATAGATCAGTTCGAAAATTATTCGTATTCGATAGGACCGTGTTCCCAAAAATTCTTAAGAAACAACTACACAATAAGAATAAATATGAACACACAATGAATACAATTCTCTAAGCTTTGGGTTGGAAAGAGTCATTGATGGTTTGACGTGCCGTTAGAATCAATCAATTTAACATGAAATTATTTAGGAATCGTTATGATGTCATAGAACATCACATATTTGCACAATGAGTGTGACTGAAGAGAAATCCTTTGAGCTACAGGGTGATGCTTGTGTACCCGATAAATTTTGAACTATCAGGGCTTTCAGCAAGCACAGTCATTGCTCTTTACGCCACCTGAAGCGCCCACGTATAATGGCAATAATGAATAGTAAAACGAGAGAAAATAAGTCAGTTGACTGAGGTAGTCGAACATAAACTCTGATGAAAACAAAATAACTGATAGTTTCGCGCTCCTTAATTGTTTACTTGCTGTATTTTAGATTGATAAGTTATTTGAGCCTGGTTGACAGTTGCACACCTTTCTAACCGATTGCCTGCCATCTTCTCATCGATATTTGATGAACCGGAAGCCCGAATTTAAGATCAGCCATTGTTAATGAAATTGTGACGTCTGCTCCTTTGAAATTATATTGTCTGCTCCTTGGATATGAGCACATTGACTTATTTCAGTGTAGTATTTCATTTAACTGTTTTATTTCCCGAAATAAAATTTGGTTTTGTTTATATATATATATATATATAATCAGTCATTGTGGTAAGGTACAGACGATTTAGTTTGTTTACCTTTCTACGATTACCTACCATTACAAATATGCTGAAAAAACGTCCGTCTACTAAACTTGCATACACACGCGTGTTAATTGAAAGGCTGTCAAAAAAATCAGGTTCACGCCCACGCAAAATACAACTGACTCTCACGCTCATCTAGAGGCAGAAGTATACAAATATTTACAAAAACTTATATCTACTTATTCTTTATATGCCTATCGACTAATTTATTTAATTTGTTCTTTTTACACGAATCTAACACATCCTTGCATGATTACACCGTCTGTTGTCTATAGGTTTCTCTATGTCACGCATCCGCTGTATTGATTTACTGATTTTAACGACATGTCAATCCGTTTGGTGTAATTTCATGCCTCGAGTTTAGAGAATGGTGTTCATTATATGTTTATATTTATATGTTTGTGTTGTTGTTTCTAAAGTGTTTTGTTTTATTTTTACACTCGGTCCCATTGGATATAAATAACTTTTAAACAAGTCTATTTGGCACATAAATGGGACTCTAACAGATACAACCAATCCGGGCCATAGTGTACCTGGAAGTAATGGTAATGAAGTTATACTATACATTCCCCAGATATCCAGAACAGGAACCTCACCATCAGTTACGGTTTAGTTTCATACCTGGTCGGCTGGAACTGTCGAATATGTTGACTTCATCTCTTCAGCAGGATAAGATCCCTCAATAAGAATCCCGAATATAACGCAACACCATCGGATGGTGAGGCTCCAATCATGGAGCTTAGGAGAATGTGGAATACCCTTTTAGTGTCTCTAATCTCGAGCCCACTTTGATCCGGAATGGAAGTCCCTGTCAGGGTCCCATCTATGAGTCAAATAGAAATATTTAATTATTATCTATACTCGAAACCATTTAACTGTGTGTAAACACATGACTGTTTAAATTGATTACCATTACTCAGCAAAGCCCAGTCAATTGGGGCTGTAGAATACACTGACTGCATCTCTGCAGAGGGGTAAGACCACTCTCCAATGGGTGTCCTGAATATGACATTAAACTATCTGATGGTAAGGCTCCAATCCAGGAGATTTGGGGAATGTGGAGTACTTCTTCATCGCCATTGCTTCAAAATCCATTCTGACCCGGAGTTATAGCTCCTAATAGGGTCCAATCTATGGGTCAAATAGAACTGCTTGATATTTAAAATGTCTGCAAACAAATGACAGATATCTAATTGAATTGTTACTGTTACACTGCAATACTTGGAAACCATTTAACTGTGTACAAACGAATGAGTAATGATGAGGAGAATCAATACTGTAAAATATTAATACTTGAAACTCTAACCGTGAGCCTAAATTGAATTATTGATATCACATAGTAATACTTAGAACCATTTGACTGTGAACAAATGAATTGTGTTGAATAAAATATTTAGTGTTAAATAGCAACGTTTGTAACCACTTCATTATCTGCCAACAAATGACTAATATCGAATAGAATTATTAGTGTTAGATAGCAATAGTTGAAACTATTTAACTGTGTAGAAATATTATAGCGTGACTGGAGTTCAAACTCACTACAATTCTGCAGTGCAGCGCTTTAACCATTACATCATGAGGACCCCACTTCATTGTGTACAAACAAATGATTAATATCAAATAGAATTATAAGTATTGATAACAATAATTGTAACTATTTAACGGTGTAGAAACAATTAAAATAGTAATGTGCAAACAAATTAGTTCTAATTTATTCAAAAATGAAATTACCTGCAAACTATTCACTTACAAATCATATGCATATCTAATTAAATGAGTGCAAACAAATCACTGAATTTAAATTGTATCTGTTACATAGCAATACTTGAAACTATTTAACTGTGTGCAAACAAATGATTAATTGTAAATAGAATTATTCGTGTAAGATAGAAATGCTTGAAACAATTTAAAAAATGATCTCAGGCTAATTTAAAAATGTTATCAATGAAATGTTTACAAATAATATCTGTCTATATATATATATATATATATGTGTGTGTGTGTGTGTGTGTGTGTGTGTGTGTGTGTGTGTGTGTGTGTGTGTGTGTATAAGGAGGATTTGGCATTAAATAATCTAAAATGGTTGATATGCCATAAAACCCAACCCAACCAAATCCTATATATTTTATATATACGTACAAAGAGGATTTGGCAATAAATAACATACAATGGTTGATATGCCATAAAACCCTACGAAATCAAATCATATATATTTAATATATAAGGAGGACTTGGCATTAAGTAACCTATAAGGGTAGATATGCCATAAAACCCAACCAAACCAAATCCTATATATTTAATATCTATGTATAAAGAGGATTTGGTATTAAATAACCTACAAAGGTTGATATGTCGTAAAACCCAACCAAACCAAATCCTATATATTTAATATATATGTATAAAGAGGATTTGGCATTAGATAACCAACAAGAGTTAAATGTCATAAAACTCAACCAACCAAGTATTACATAACAATACAATAAAACTGTTAGAGTTTGATATCAATACTTGAAACCATTTAACTGTGTGCTATAAAGCTGTTAGTCTTAGATAGCAATACTTCAAATTATTTAACTGTGTGCAAATAAAACTATTTGTGTTCAATAGGAATACTTGAAACTATTTAACTGTGTGCAAACAAATGAGCTCTTGCACATTTAAATTGTTACCAATAAACTATTCGTTTACAAATCATATTCAATAAGTCGATATAAACAGGATTTGGCATTAAATAACCTTCAAGTGTTGATATACTGTAAAAAACAACCAACCAACCAACCAACCAACCAACCAACCAACCGGGTCATGAATCATTATTCTTTGATTAAATCACTAAAACTTTCGATGATTTATTATTCAAGAAATCATCGTAAGATTCATCGATTTCATGCCTTTTTTTAAATCTATTCTCATAACAATACCGCAAAATTTATGATCATCATTTTCTTAAGGTTCTAATGGAAGAAAAAAGCATACTTCTGGCACATTATTACTTCGTTAAGAGATTTTTACACCAGTAAGTTTCCAGGACTCTTCTTAGTATTGTGGCCGATCTTAATAATGCTATAATCTTGTATGGTCTCCACTTGTCCTCTGATTACCTAGTCTTCTAGTCCTTTTCCAGTTCAAAATGGAAGTAGTTCAGTTCAAAATGGGAATAGTTCATTTCTAAATGGGAATAGTTCAGTTCAAAATGGGAATAGTTTAGTTCAAAATGGGAATAGTTCAGTTCAAAATGGGAATAGTTTAGTTCAAAATGGGAATAGTTCAGTTCAAAATGGGAGTAGTTCAGTTCAAAATGGGAGTAGTTCAGTTCAAAATGGGAATAGTTCATTTCTAAATGGGAATAGTTCAGTTCAAAATGGGAGTAGTTCATTTCTAAATGGGAATATATATATATATATATATATATATATATATACACACACATACATTTATGTATATATATGTATTATAAAATTTTAACAATTTTATTGTTAAAATAATTTATAAAATATTTTTTATATTTATACTTATAATAATTTTTTTCATTTTGAACTGAACTATTCCCATTTTGAACTGGAAAAGGTAAAGTCCTTTTACTAAGCTTTTGGGTATTGTTCCGAGTGCATCAATTACAATTAGTATCACCGTCACCTTCATCTTCCATAATTTTTTAGTTCTCAAGCAAGGTCTAGGAACTTGTGTCGCTTTTCGCTTTTATTTTTACTCTATGGTCTGCCGCTACGGCAAAGTCCACTATTCGGCAGGTTATCTCATTCTTTTTTCTTTTTCTTTTTTCTTTTCCTTTTTCTTTTTCTTTTTTGTTGTTGCTGACAATCACTAGGTCTGGTCGTCTGGCCAATATTTGGTGATCTGTTTGTATCTCAAAATTCCAGAGAACTTCGTGCGCGTCATTCTACAGAATAGATTCTGGTTGTGTACATACTACTTGTTCGTATTGTCAAATTTTAATTTCTTGCACAATTTTCAGTGGATCACTTTCCCCATACAGTCGTGTCTCGTTTTATACTCTTTTTTGCACTAATTTGCAGCATTCGCTTACTTTTATTATTATTATTATTATTATTATTTGTTGTTTGTTTTTTAAGACTCTTTCGGGATTTTTGCTTTTTCCTATCTTTTCACATCAACCTTTAAAAAACTATCGATTGATTTCAAGGCAGGTCATCCTGTCTAGGGTTATTTTTGCTCGAGGGGTCAAGGAATCACATTTATTGTTTGTTCATATTTGCCTTTTTATGTTGTTGATTGTTAAGTTTTATTTATTTATTTATTTTATTCATTCTTAGCAAAAGTTTTTAAGGTTTATAGCGAGAGATCCGCTTTATAATGTAATTATAATTATATACTGCAAAAGCAACGGTCAACAAATTTTCTGAGATTACTAATGGGACCCGAAGCATATTTTCAGTTCATTAGACTTTAAAAACTCCAAAACGTTATCCTAACTTTGATATATGTTCTATCACTGATATTTGGCACCGAAAAGGACATCGACACGAGGTTAACGAAAGCATGGACAGCTATCAATAGGCTATCGATTATATGGAAATCAGACCTAACCGATAAAATGAAACGCAGTTTCTTCCAGGCAGCGGTCACATCGATACTGCTATGTGGGTGCACTACATGGACTCTAACAAAGCGGCTGGAGAAGAAGCTAGACGGCAATTACACAAGAATGCTGCGAGCAATCTTGAACAAGTCCTGGCGGCAACACCCCACAAGACACCAACTGTACGGCAACCTGCCTCCTATCACGAAAACTATTCAAGTTAGACGAACCAGACATGCAGGACACTGCTGGAGAAGCAGGGACGAACTCATAAGTGATGTACTCTTATGGACCCCCACACATGGCCATGCAAAAGCAGGACGACCAGCACGAACATACATTCAGCAACTATGTAAGGATACAGGATGTTGTCCTGAAGAACCTGCTTGAGGCGATGAACGATAGGGAAAAGTGGCGAGAGAGGGTCAGGGATATCCGTGCTACCAGCACGACATGATGATGATAGATATAGCAACCTACAATACTGGTATATATATATATATATATATATATATATAATTAACTTAAATCGCGAGTCGACAGGGTTAAGTTAATTTTGTAATTGGCTCCACACGTGTTGAGCACTCTTGTAATTGTAGCATTGCAGCGTTTTACAGTGGGTTTTATTTTCCTTTTGACCAACTGACTGCATATCTGTTAATTTTTTTCAACTGGTGTGACGAAATTGGTCTTTTCTTTTTCTTTTTTTTTTTTTTTTTGTCCTATAATATTTTTTCTTTTTTCCCCCGGGCGGTGATTCGAGATATTCTTATCTCTTGTTCCTGGCGAGTTTTTTTCTTTTTTTCCTGGTAACCGTGAATGCTGGTAGATAGTAGGTTAGTAAATATATATATATATATATATATATATATATATATATATATATTACTTGGCACAGTCTGTGACTCTGGATATCATGCATTCAGCAATGGTCGGACATGAAACACAGGGTCACAGACTGTATCATGTAATATATATATATATATATATATATATATATATATATATATATATATTAAAAAAAGAACAATCGGTCACATTAAGATAATAAATTTATTTCCATCTAATTAAAAAGCATTGATATAAATCCATGCTCTAAAAAATTAACTGGACTTCTTCAGATCAAACAAAAAAATGGATTAAAAAAACTCTATTACATTTACAACCAGACTTTTAAAAAAGCAACAAAAACAAACCCTTATTTCCCCGACATAAACATAACCCTTCCAAATCAAGTAGCAATAAGTATCAACTTATTATGGCATGTAAAGATCAGCCGGTTTCATCATACTTGAAATTTAACAGAGCTAAAATTTCCAGCTACAAAAATACGTCTACCTATCCAAAAATGTTCTATCATTAATATTGAGCACTATTCAGTAATTCAGCAACATTTGGTCCTTACCAAGTGAGTTTGTAAGAACCATAAACCTCTTATATATATATATATATATATATTGTAGTTTGCTATATATATATAATATATATATGGATAGCAACCTACAATACTGATATATATATATATATATATATATATATATATATATATATATCAGTATTGTAGTTTACATATATATATATACCAAAATACAATACTAATATATATATATATATATATATATATATATATATATATATATATATTATTTGGTCCAGTTAAACCGGAGTTCGGAGTAATTCCATCAGGACAAGAAAACTATTTAACAGTGAACATTTAAATTTTCCTGGTAAAGAGCTCAATGTAACTGATGTGACCGGTTTGTTGTTTTTTCTTAATGAAATATATATATATATATATATATATATATATATATATATATATATATATATATATATATATAAATGTGTGTGTATGTGTGTGTTTTCCATATTGGCTGGTCGTCTGATGTTTTCCATATTGCTGGCCACAAATCCTTTCCATTAAGTTCGTGATTTTGACCTTCTTTTTCATGTTGGTTTGCATTGCTTGACAATTCCATCTACCCATCGTCGTGTAATTTCTCGGATATCACTCGACAACTATAAGAGTTCCCCTGTTTCTGTGAACCATATATGTCTCGCCCAGCAGCACTTTTGCTTTCAGTACTCCGTGATCATGTCCTGCACTCCACTCTTCTCCCGAATTACCTCGCTTCTTGTGTGCTTAGGCAACGATATTCCCAGCAGGGATCTTTCAATAGCCGTAACCAGTCTCTGTTTTTCCTTCTTCGTGGTAGACCACGTTCCGCTTGCGGGTAAGATCACAGTCAAAGTGGTTTTATTGAATAGATTGGCACGTAGGGACTTGTCCAGCTTTACCTTGGGCACATCTTTAATATATATATATATATATATATATATAGCATAAAAGATGTGTAAAAATATTCGCGGCTCAATGAGAAAGGAATGTATTTTAAAACAGATCCTTGATCCTTGTCTAAACTGCATTATTTATCAAGCTGGTGTGTATTTGGAGTATTTTTTATTTTTATCTTAAGGATTTTTTATTTTTATCTTAAGGATTTTTTATTTTTATCTTAAGGATTCATACGACCAAAAATGGCCGTTTGAATCCTTAACATAAAAATAAAAAAATACTCCGTTTTTTTCCTTTCTAATACTAACCAGCTTGAGAAATAATGCAGTTTTTTTTTCTCCTATTTCAAAAAAGAAAAATATTCGTCACTTTTACAGTTTCTTTCTTCTTTTAATTGCTTAGTCTTTTTCTTCTCTGTTCAATCTTTATCTATTTTTTTACTTATATCGTTTCTCGATTCTTGTTCTTCGTTTTCATTCTAACTATATTAAAAATTCTGTCTTTTGTTGCAGTCATTCTCATTTTATTTTTTTCTCTTCCACTTCTTGACATCTCTTAAAAAAAAAAAAAGGAAAAAAAAGAATGCACTGTTTCTACAATCTGTGAAATCTCTCTGGCCATACCAACCTTTAAATCAAGAAAATAATGGCGTCGAGCGCGCCAAAGTGACACTAACGACATCTTAGATGTTGAAGTATGCACCTGCAATATTAGTCTAAATCCAGTTTGCTTTGCAACGTCTTTTCTGTGTTAGAGACAATCATTAGTTCTCTGAAAACACCTACTGATATCTATATTTACCAATCAGAGACATATTTATTGGAGATGAAGTATTAAAAAATAAACTTTCTACAATTACTTTCTTGTGGCACTATGGATTATTTAAAAAGTAAAATACCAGCCTAGTGAACTGGTGTTAGATAATACACCTGCTACATCTCTGCAGAAGAGTAAGATTCCCCAACAAGTGATCTGGATATGACACTAAGCAATCTGATGGTGTCATTCTGGAGCTTCGGGAAATGCAGAGTACCCCTTCATTGCCATCGCTCCCAGGTCCACTCTGACTCGGAGTGGTTAGAACCTGATTGGGTCCTATCTATGTGTCAAATAGAACTTTTTGACATTTAAACTGTGAGCAAATAAATGACTTTTGCTCAACTGAATTGTTTGAAATAGAACTGTTTTATCATTTAACTGTGTATAAACAAATGACTGATGTTTAATTGAATCGTTAGTGATACATAGTAGTATTTAGAACCATTTAACTTTGTTGACATGTTGTTTTATCATTTATGATGTGAACCCAAAGTCGGGACCACGGAAGGAAAACATAGAACACGGGTTAGAGGTAAGAAAGATATATAAACAAAAGTTACAAAGGATAGTGTAAGGGTAAGCAGAGCTTAGTATCCGTTGGTATCCAATATTGGTAGACGTACTACTAGAACTCCTGCTAAATCCACTACCCTGAGACTGTTATCTCACTTAGTAAATAAAGTGCTGGATGAGTCCATGATGCAGGTAAGTTTCGGTCTCACAACAATCTGTGTGTAAACAAATGACTGATGTTTAATTGAATCGTTAATGATACATAGTAATATTTGGAACCATTTGACTTTGTTGACTTATGCTAAACTGAATTGTTTGAAATAGAACTGTTTGCTCATTTAATTGTATGTATCTACAAAATGTGTTTACAAATTATGTATTTAATATATATGTAAAACCAGGATTTGGCATTAAATAACCGACAATAATTGATATGCCATAAAACTAAACCTAAACTAAAATAAAATACGATTTTGGATACGTATATGCGTGTGTGTACAATTGATAGCCAGTCGGGATCAGATTATCCGTTGCGGTTTGATATAAAAAAAAATGTCACCGAGCTAATCTAAGATTTTACAAATCCAAGAGTGTGTTACTAATTTCACTTTTTGTTATATACGTAGGGATAGAATAAATGATAAACGTCCTTGGATAATTCGCATGTCCAGCAGAGGCCTATTTCAGTCCCAGAAACCTCTTATTGACCTCTTTTTGTCACCGTTCTTTGATCGGTAGAGACGTTGGCTTTAATCCTGTCAGAACAGTCAAGTCATATAGCTATATTACTCGTACTTGTCAAGTAAGTCTTTTTCCATTTTGAATCCCTTTTACATACTGCTTGTTCGTGGATTAGATTGCACTTTTGTTATATAAGTACGGATACAACAAATGATTATCTCCCTTAGATAATATGCATGTCTAATAGGATTCTGTAGATTGCTAAATGACAGTTCAGAAACCCATTCTCGACCCCTTTTTGCCTCTGTTCTTTGAATAGAAGAGATATTGTCTCTGACGCTGCCAAGTAGCAGTAAAGTCGCGCGGCTATATAACCCATACTTATCAAGTAAACCTTTTTCGATTTTGTACCCCTTCCATATACTGAGTATTGTTAGTAAATATTGCGCTTTTCTTATATATGCAAGTGTGCGATAGAAAATTATCCCACGTTGATGATTCGCATTTCCCGTACGGTGTCACATGACAGTCCAAGAAAACCCATTCTCAGCCTCTTTTTGCTTCTGCTTCTGGAAAGTAAACCTTTTTTCCATTTTGTACCTCTTTTATATACTGCTTGTTCATGAAACAGTGTGTTTTATTCTACCATGGGACACATTTGTGCATTCTTTCTTTATAATGACACCAGGATGTATATTGTGCATATAAAACATCAAGTGTTCTTGTATTTATAATTGGGTTTATTTTGTCTTTCCTACCGTTGTGTTCAGTGTTAGAATATCACAGATATACAAATGCTCCTATAAATCTTTGGTGAGTGAGGAATCGACTAAATGTCTTCTCTACCACCGCCAATTCTAGTGTATATCTAGATTAATATTATTCCAAAAATATGGATAATTATTAATCACCCTCGTAAATCAAAAGTACCTCAAATGAAAAACTGAAATCAGCTAAATCAAAAAACGCTGTGCTAAGATTAGGCAAAGAACACTTCCGGTGGTGAAATTTGAAAAATGTTGTTTTCATTTTTAATTTTTAGCCGAATTGTAGTAATAAGAGAAACTTGGACCAATGAAATAGATATGAGCTTGGTGGTAGTAAGAAAAATCTGAACCAATAAAATAGCGATGATCTTGGTGGGAGCAAAAGAAAATTGGACCAATAAAATAGCGATGATCTTGGTGGGAGCAAAAGAAAATTAGACCAATAAAATAGCGATGATCTTGGTGGGAGCAAAAGAAAATTAGACCAATAAAATAGCGATGATCTTGGTGGGAGCAAAAGAAAATTAGACCAATAAAATAGCGATGATCTTGGTGGGAGCAAAAGAAAATTAGACCAATAAAATAGCGATGATCTTGGTGGGAGCAAAAGAAAATTAGACCAATAAAATAGCGATGATCTTGGTGGGAGCAAAAGAAAATTAGACCAATAAAATAGCGATGATCTTGGTGGGAGCAAAAGAAAATTGGACCAATAAAATAGCGATGATCTTGGTTGCAGAAAGAGAAACTTGGTTGATGAGTGGACGACCATCTAATAAATACGGCCCTTCATGACACATTTAAAGATTGAAAGTTAATAGGCCGAAATAATGAGAACAAAAAAATAACCCATTCATGGCCGCATATGAAATTAACCTTTGTTTGTTTGAGTTTTATGGCACATAAACCTTCGTATGTTATTTAATGCCTAATCCATTTTATACAAATGAATAGTTCTATTTCAAACAATTCAGTTTAGCATAAGTACACTTTAATTGTCAAAAACATTTCTATTTCAAGCTATTCAGTTTAGTCAAACAATTCTAATTCAAACAATTCAGTTTAGCGTAAGTACAGTTTCAATGTCAAAAACAGTTCTATTTCAAGCATTTCAGTTTAGTGTAAGTACGCAGTTTAAATATCAAAACAGTTCTATTTCAAGTAATTCAGTTTAGCATAAATACGCATTTTAGTTCTATTTGACCTATAGATAGGACCCTATCAGGTGCTACCACTCCGGGTTAGAGTGGACCTAGGAACGATGGCAATGAAGGGTTACTCCACATTTCCCAAAACTCCAGAAGTAGAAGCGACGTTGACAGTGGTTTTCTTAGATTGTCATTTGACACCCTAAAATTATCCAAGGGAGATAATTATTTATTGTATCCTTACAGGTTCTCGAGAATCCTCTTCCAAGCAGACTCTTTTCATTGTACTTACTGAGTAGGGTCAGGGTTTTGTTTGGTTTCTTTGTATAAAGCATATCAACTTTCGTGGGTGATTTAATGCCAAGGCCATATTTACAGAAGAACAGTAGTGGTCCTATTTAACCTATAATTATAGGGATTAAGGTGGTTCATACATTACCAAAGGGTATTAGTTCAAAGGTGAACGTAATAGCACGACTAGAGTTCGAACCGGCTTAATACGATGTCACAGTTTGGCACGCTAGCCACTACGCCTCTCCCTCTGCGTTTTGATCTAGTGCGTGAGACAAGACGATGAAACTGGGTTATTTTTGCTACAAGTCACAAATACGTGTACCAAGCGACAGATATGGTGCAATATGGGAGGTGAAGCCTCTTTTAAACGTCAAATGGTACAGAGAACTAAAAGAAAAACTATATTAGTCTTTCGCTTGGTTTTGGTGTGAGGGGCTACACCCTCTCCGACAGCATTCGTGTTTGGTGGGTGGAGGTTTATATCAAAATGGCGTAGTGCTATTTTCGCCTTTATGAGAGGGCAAATAAATACCGTCCCAGACAAATATATTGTTTATGATTCGTGATATCGCTGGTTGTTCGAGCAAAACACAAGCTGCTTCGCAGGAGAATTTTTTTGCCTCAGTTCTAATCTTAAATTCGCCTTCTACGAATAAATAAGTCGATCAGCGACAATATCTTAAGTATCGTGAGCGGTTGTCCGACGTTCTATCAGTGAACATGCCCTTTCGTTTTTATGCTCTTAGATTTTATAATGAGAAAACTTTTTATTATGATTGTTTTCTACAATAATTTTTACCTTTCTCTGACTACCATACTTTTTGTAGTATTACTAAAATTATAATTTTCATTTTTTACTTGATTGATTGATTGATTGATTTTATCGGCATGTCAAACTGCATAGGGTTATCTTATGCCTAAAGATTCGGTAATAGCGTTCATTGTATGTTCATATTTACATTTTTTATGTAGTTGTTTCATAAGATCTTTTTTTTTTTCTTTTTCTGTTTTGCACACATTCCTATAAATGATTTTTAAACGAACCTATTTGACCTCTACAACCGTCAAGTAAAAAATTAAAAATTAAAAAAAGAAGTTTCAAGCAAGATTCGAAATCGCCTCCCTTGGCCTTAGGAAACCAAGATAAACGTACCTTGCAAGTCATCGACTGTCTAATAATAAAAAAAAGAAAAAAGAAACAAATTAATAAAATAAATAAAAATCATGATACTGCTGCTACTACTACAACAACAACTTCTGTTTGTTTAATTTGGATTACAGGACAGGGATAACGTTCTGAAGTGGTCAAGTTTCGGCCATTTTGCCGTGTTCCTGACTCAATAACTGAATTTACCGAGAAAAAAAAAAACCCATTGTGTATATAGATTTTGTCATGAAAGCCTAATCCGGTCTAACCGATACTTAGCTCTAAATCCACAAGAGACAGCTGCTGGTGTACCTCAAGTAACACGGCTAACGTTTATACTCCGGCTGTCCTGGCTACCAGCCAGGACAGACGATTGGGGTGAAGGAAACGCCTGAAAGATATGTGGCTAATATGAGAACAAAAGAAGAGACGGTAGGGATAAATAATAATGTAAAAATGAAATCATGAACAAACGACTAAAACAATTTTTTTAAGTGATGGTATGAGTTAAATGAAATCGTTAAAAAGAGGAAGACAGAGAAAGGCTAAAGAGATAGAACAAAAGAAAGAACTGGTTGATAGAAAAGAAAAGGAAACAGGAAGTGAGAGAGACAGAGGAAGAGGAAGGTAGAGAGTAAGAAGAGAGAGAGAGGGGGGTATTTGCCAACCTCTACGCCACGGACAGGATGCGACACAAAGTCAATTTTCAGCGTAGTGTAACTGGTTTGAATTCGGAGGTTTCCTTCTCCTAGGCTGATTGCCTAACCTAGACTAAAGAGCTTAGACAGCATGACTATTTACTCATAGCTGGATGGAACAAGAGATGGGTTCATGCCTTTCCCAAAAGCGATATTTGTATCTGTCTCCCACCGGACAGGACTTGACACAAGGTCTTTTTTATAGTGGAGGTTTAAGTAGGGGATCAGGCACGAGCCGAGGTTCGAGCCCTGCTGAACATTTGCAGGTCATCAGCTCCCAGTGCAATGTGAGCCAGATGAGCCAACTGCTAGACTTAGACAAACTCGATATCTTACGTGAGCCCGAGACGTATGCCTGTTCATAGCTTGAACTAGACCCGAGAATATAGTGCTATGCAACGCTTGTTAATGACGTCATCATCCACTTGCAGGTAGTCCAGCCGAAGCCGGGGATCATTCGGTCTCGAATCTGTCCTTGAGAGCGTGTTGGGAGAGGAACAGATACTTCTCCTCCAGGCTTGAGCCCGATCGCGCTCTTTCTCAAGAGTGATGTGAAACGCAAACTCCTTTTTCCAGAAATTGACCCAAGGTCACCGATTCCACTTCTTACGGCAATAACCGTTACTGTAAGTTTGGGAAGGGGTTAGAAGTGTAGGCTGGGAGCCAAATGGAAAACAGTCCGAAAAAGTTTGAGAAATAACTCTTTAAATAAACCTGAAACTTTGTAACCAAAAGTAAGAACATATAGCTGTCCTCAAATAAGTACCCACCTTATACAGGGTGAAGCAGAAATATCTCCCGCTTTTTAAAACTATCACCTATGTCATCATCATCATGATGTCGTGCCGCTAGCACGGATATCCCTGACCCTCTCTTGGCACTTCTCCCTATCATTCATCACCTCTGGCAGGTCTTCAGGGCTACATCCCGTATCCTCACATAGCTACTGTATGTATGTTCGAGCTGGTCGTCCTGCTTTTGCTTGGCCATATGCGGGGGTCCATAGGAGTACGTCACTTATGTGCTCGTCCTTGCTTCTCCAGCAGTGTCCTGCGCGTCTGGTTCGTCTAGTTTGGATAGTTTTCATGATGGAAGGCAGGTGGCCGTATAATTGGTGCCTTGTAGGGTGTTGCTGCCAGGACTTGTTCAATATTGCTCGCAACATTCTTGTTTAATTGTCGTCTAGCTTCTTCTCCAGCCGCTTAGTTAGCGTCCAAGTAGAGCATCTTTTTTTCAGGCATGTCTTGGGCTGATGCTATTGAAACATTTTTCGAGACTGGGGAAGCTTTAATTGCTACACAGATGGCTTTAGTGCTTATTTCATTAAGCTATTCTGGCCCAGTCGGCTGGGGCTGCAAAATACACCACCTGCATCTCTGCCGAGGGGAAAAACTACCTCAACGAGTGTCCTGGATATGACACTAAGCAATCTGATGGTGATGCTTCAGTAATTCTGGGACTTTGGGGAATGCGGAGGAATTACCATTACTTCCAGGTCCACTCAGGTCCGGAGCGGAAGAACCTGATAGGGTCCTATCTATGGGTCAAATAGAATTGTTTGACATTTAAACTGCATACTCATACTAAACTGAATTGCTTGGAAGAGAACTGTTTGATCATTTAACTGTGTGTAAGCAAATGACTGATATTTAGTTGAATCATTAGTAATACATAGCAATACTTGAAACCATTTAACTTTGTTGACATGCTAAACTAAATTGTTTGAAATAGAATTGTTTTACATATAGATGTGTATTCGTATTAGATTGAAATTAGTGAAACCATTTAATTGGTTGAAAAAAATTAGCACATGCTTTTTTTATTTTAGTCATATATTTAATATATATGTATAAAAAGATTTGGCATTAAGTTTCCTAAAATGGTTGATATGCCACAAAACCAAACCAAACCAAACCATGATGCTCTTCCGGATAGAAAATCGATACTATTCTGGGTTGAAAATTCTATCCGGAATATCATCATTCTGACGTGAAGTGAGCACGAAAAGCTCTTTTGTGTAGCAATTCACCAGTCTTAAAAAAACGGTTCAACAACAAAATACCCGAATTGTACCTTTCAATGCCATGATCGTAACAAATCGTATTTGAAAAGAAATGTCAAGGTATCAGCTAAGTGGAGCTACCGTTACTTCTTGCCTAAGTTCACTCACACTACACTGATGAGATATGAGAAGTATTTCTGCCGCACCCTGTGTATATTTATGCAGTTTTCTTTTTGCTCATCGAGTTTCAATGCTGTAGAGTTTAGTCATGAATAATACTTGACAATATCCGTTTTGATTGTACTACAATAAATAAAATCCGGCTATCTTTGGTTTAGAAGGAAATTAACTTTTTATACAAAAAATTATATGGAGTGTACGTATTCATGGATAATTCTGTTATACTAAATAATATCCGTTTCAATAGTATATTGTTCCACGGGGAATTTTTTTAAATTCTGCTATCTTTGGTTTAGAAAAAATATTTAGAAAAAACGTATTTTGTTGTTGTTTTTTTTTTTTAAATAAAACACGTGACAGGTGTAGTTACTTAGGGTTCATACAGTATCATTTATCTAAACCCTCCACCATGGGCAGGATTGGACACAAGATTAATACTTAAGAGGAGGTCACTGTACCAAGACTATAGAATCCAGTCTTCCCATAGCTTGAAGGAGAAGAAAAGGATTAATGCCTTTCTAAAGGGCATTAACGTTAAGGGAAATGCAACCTACGTCGTCCAGGATTTTAACACGGGTCGCTGATTCTATTTCCTATAACGACAAACGTTTCCATGTAACTTTTCAGTATAGCTTCTCTTTTTTTAATCTAGACTCAAATAGCGGTCGATATATATATATATATATATATATATATATATATATACCAACCCCTCTGCTGGGGCAGGATATGACACAAAGTCAATTTTTAAGCAGAGTTTAACAGGTTTGAAATCAGAGTTTTCCTTCTAGACCTTCACCAAGGTTGCAGAACCCAGTCCGCCCTACTATTTACCCATAGCTGGAAGGAGAATAATTGGATTCATACCTTTCCCAAGGGTGTTAGTGCTATGTGAAATGCAATATATATATATATATATATATATATATATATATATATATATATGCCTGTGGTGTAATGGTTATATATATATATATAGAGAGAGAGAGAGTAATAGTGTAATGGTTTTATATATGTATATATATGTATATATATATATAGAGAGAGAGAGAGAGCTACATAATCACTGCAATTACAAGATGGGTGATTGATCGTAACTTCATATAAAAATTGTATGAATAGTTGAAGCCACATCATATTTTCTTCTCCCTTTTTAAGATTTCTTTTGTTTTTATCAACATCTCTAAGGCGCCTCCAGAATCTCATTTTGTTGATTATTGTTGACCTCTTATTTGATAAACATATCTAGCTAGAAGACTGGCGACATACGTTTAATTAATTTTGTTTTAATTGTCTTTATTGGTTAAACAAACAACGTAGAGTATTATTCATTACAGGGTTTTTCATTAAATTCAGATTAGACAGAATCTCTTCCTATTTCATAAGACCCAAACATTATTACCAGGCTGGATAGTAGCGAGAGGAATGGTAAGAGGTTGGTTACATTGGATTAATTGATTTTAACAACCTTTTAATTCGTCAAGGGTTATTTTATGCTTAAAGGTAAAGGAATTGCGTTCATTGTACGTTTGCATTTTTTTTTTTTTGCACTGTTCTATCAAATATGAATGATTTTTAAACAGATCTATTTGACCCATAGACGGGACCCTTACAGATACTACCACTCTGGTTCAGAGTGTACCTGGGAGTAATTGCAATAAATTGGTAATCCACTCTCCCTAGAGCTACAGAACAGGAGGCTAACCACCAGATGCAAATTACGCGTCATGCCCATGGCTCGATATGACTTTCTGCATGACATTCCTATTTTTATTATTAAATCTGGATAACTTTTTATTTACAGGTTGGGTTGGGTTGGGTTGACTTGTTTGGATTTCATGACAAATCCATTTTCATACAAATAATCAGATCTATTTCAAACAATTCAGTTTAGCGTGAGTACACAGTCTAATCGTCAAAAACATTTCTATTTCAAGCTATTCAGTTTAGTCAAACAGTTCTAATTCGGCCAATTCAGTTTAGTATAAGTATACAGTGTAGTTATATTTAACCCATAGATAGGACCCTATTGGGTGCTACCATTCCGGGCCAGAGTGGACCTCGGAGCAATGGCAATGAAGGGGTGCTCCGCATTCCCCAAAGCCTCAGCATCACTGGAACCTCACCATTAGATTGTTTAGTGTCATATCCAGAACATTCGTTGACGGGAGGAGTCTTACCCCTCCGCAGAAGTGCGGTCGGTGTATTCTATAGCCCCGGTCGACTCGGAAATTTTTATTTGCATTTTTTTCGCCTCGTTTGTGCATATCCACTCATATTCTTTCGATCAGGTCCTGGAGGATTCGTCTGATGATTAATCAGTAAAATTAATTATTTAGATTTTACATTAAACTTTCATACAAATCTGGTCACAAAATAATTTTAAAAATACAAATTTTAGTAAGAAACACTTTTTTGAATTTTACTATGTTTTGTTGAGTCTGTCTCATAGGCGTCAGATTGCTTACAGTACGTGTCGTTTATAAGGAGTCACCCATCTAAGTCCTAAGCAGATTCAGTGTTGCTTAACTTCAGTACTTTCAACTTGACTTGACCATCTCTTTTCTTTCTTTTATTCTTCTGTATCGTTTTTATTGACGCACTTATTTTTTTAATTCCTCGTAAATATTTGAACATGGTAATTCTTCTTTCCTCTACACCATTCCCACTCTGTCTTCACAAGATTTTCCGTATTCTTACTTTTTTTGCTTGTCTGGAAGCACGTGGTGTAGCGATTATCGTCGCTATGAATCCGGCATCGCGAGTTCAAACTCTGGCCGAGCTGACTGAATTTTTAGCCTTGGTTAGGCAACTATTCCAAGAGAAGGGCAACTTTGAATTCAAACCAGCTTTTTCATGAAAAAGAAAAAAAATGCTTTTTCATGGAAGAGAGAAAGAAAGATTCTAAGTCCATGAAAAAAAAAAAGAAAGATAACAATCTATGAAAGAGAGAAAGAATTATCATGCAAGAAAGAAAGAAAGAAAGAATGATCATAGATCTATAATAGAAAGAAAGGAAGAAGGATTTCCATTAAAAAAAAAAGAAATATAGCCTACAAGTCACTGAAAGAAAAGTTTATTTGTTTGGGTTTTATGGCATATCAACATTTACAGGTTATTTAATGCCAAATCCATTTTTAAACAAATAAACAGTTCTATTTCAAACAATTCAGTTTTGCATTAGTGCACAGTTTAATTGTCAAAAGCATTTCTATTTCGAGCTCTTCAGTTTAGTCAAACTGTTTTATTTCAAACAATTCAGTTTTGTATAAGTATAGATTTTGTTTACACACAGTTAAATGTCAAACCAGTTCTATTTCAAACAATTCAGTTTAGCATAAGTATGCAGTTTAAATGTCAAAACAGTTCCATTTTAGTCAATTCAGTTTCGCATAAAAATATAGTTTACTTCTATTTGACCCATAAATAAGACCCTATCAGGTGCTACCACTCCGAGCCAAAGTGGATCTGAGAGCGATGGCAATGAAGGGGTACTCTACATTCCCCAAAGCTCAAGTATTACTGGATCCTCATCATCAGATTATTTAGCGTCATATCCAGGACATTTGTTGAGGGGAGGGTCTTACCTGTAGAGAAGCAGTCAGTGTACTCTACAGCCCCAGCCGACAGGGCAACACAGAGAGAAGGAATAAATGAGAGAGAGAGAGAGAGAGAGAGAGAGAGAGAGAGAGAAATTACAAGTTCGTTGAGGTGAAAGAAAGAAATAAGAGAGAGAGAGAGAGAGAGAGAGAGAGAGAGAGAGAGAGAGAGAGAGAGAGATTACAAGTTCACTGAGGTGAAAAAAAGAAACAAACAACCAAAGATTACAAGTCCATGAAAAAAAAGAAAAGAAATAATGTAAGCCCATGAAAGAAAGAAAGAAAGAAAGAAAGAAAGAAAGAAAGAAAGAAAAGATGATACTGATAAGTAAAGGTGAGAGACAGAGAGAGAAAGACAAAGAAAGAGAGAGAGAGAGAAATAGAGAGAGGTTGTGGACATTTAAAAAAATCGGAATTTTTGTACCATTATAAATGCCGATGATCTGTGCCCGAAGAGAATTTTCCAGAAACAAAATGGCGTTCCCTTTTGAAGTAGAGATGGATTAGATTCAAGTCTTTTATTCTTTTTTTACTTTCTTATTTTATTTTTTGTGGACACTTTGCAGAATTCGATTAGATCGATCAAAAAAAAAAAAGCTAGTGATAAAACATGAAATACATTCCCGAAATGGAGTAGACGATTTTATTTTATTTTTTATTTATTTATTTTTTATTATTTATTTATTTATTTATTTATTTTTAATCTTGTCAACACTCTCCCCAAACAATTGACCAAAGGCAAATTCCAAAACCTGTGATTCTGGATTATGAAAATTTAAGACATCTCTCTCTCTCTCTCTCTCTCTCTCTCTCTCTCTCTCTCTCTCTCTCTCTCTCTCTTATTTATTCCTTTTGATAATTTCCGACTAAGTAATGTTCAATAACAGAACTTTGGACAACTAATTTTGACTTTTCTTCCCTGGCGCTTTGAAATGAGTTCTGTAGCTATTGAATTATTATTCGACAAAGTATATCGCTTGTACTGAAAAAAGGGCGTCCAACATCGAACTCGTTACATAAATGTACAGGGGGGGGATTAAAAAAAAACATAACACCCATATGGCTATCTGCATATCACGTGGCACTAATACCCTTGGGAAAAGTATGAATCCAACTGTTCTCTTTCCAGTTATGGGTAAATAGTAGGGTAGACTGTGTTTTTTAGTTTTGACATGACAATCAGTCTAGGAGAAGGAAAACTGTGAATTCAAACTCGTTAAACACTGCTCAAAATAGACTTTGCGTCGTATCCTGCTTGTACGGCGGGGTTGGCATATATCGTTATGGGAGTACCTTTATGATATAATTACTGTTTTAAATCAACGTGTTTTGACCGATGTACTCTTCGGCCTTTTTAGTGTTGCCTAAAATTTTATATACTAAGAAATGAAAGAAAGAAAGAAAGAAAGAAAGAAAGAAAGAACGTTTGCAAGCCCATGAAACTAAAGAAAAAATTTACGACATAAAATATATACAGAAATGGGGTTAGTAAGATTGTGTTGTGTCAGTATTCTAAGTGGCCAGGATCTACCTGCTGATTCGAAATGCTGGCGTTTTTAAATAACGTCATTAAACCCTTGAAAATGACCGAGGATGATGGAAAGTGCCCAAGGAAAAAATTCGAGCAGCTTTTTTTTTTTTTTTTGTATTAAACTGAACCAAATGTAAATCTTGCAAAAGAAGAGGAAAAATCAAGAGTGGAGTGGCTAACGTGCTGGACTGCAACAACCTAGTAAGCAAGTTCGAAACTCTAGTCATGCTATTACGTTCACTTTCAGTTTAATACTCTTGGGAAAGGCATGAACCGCCTTATCCCCCCTCACGTTAGAGTTAAATAGTACCACAATTAATTTTCTAAAATGATGACTTTGGTATTAAGTAACCCACGAAGAGGGTATCAATATCTTTGGTGTGAGTCGAACAAAGAAACCGAAACCAAAAAAGGTCAATTAAAAAAAAAAACTTGATTTAGAAAAATGAAGTTGGCGACTTTAGTCGAAGGTGACCCAAAGGCTCCCTTTTCAATAGCTACTCCATTCCCGGGATTGCTCCACTTTACCCGTGATCCCTACCTTATAACGCTGAGCGTTAAGCAAAGCGGTATCTAGTACCATTTTTTGAGTCTTTGGTATGAGTCGAACTGGGATTGAACCCCGGTCGCCTGGATCATTGGCGAATGTTCTAGTCATTAGGCCAATGGCCCGGTTCCTTTGTTTAACAGCATATCAACTCTTTGTAGGTTATTTAATGCCAAAGCCATTCTTCTAGAAGAAGGGTAGTGGTACAATTTAACCCATAGCTGGGGGGGGATAAGGGGGTTCATACCTTTCCCAAGGGTATTTGCCCGAAAGTGAACGTTATAGCGCGACTGGAGTACGAACTCGCTTACTACGATTCCGCAGTCCATCGCTTTAACCATTACACCACGAGGACACCCCCAAAAGAATAGGCAAGAATAGGCATGAAACTTTTTTTTTTAAAGTTTAAAGAAAAAAGATCAATGTAGTCCCAGACTTTTGGTTTCAACTGTGTATATGTGTATCGACCCAACCCCTCTCCCACAGGCTGGATGTAACACCAGGTCATTTTTTAAGGATTAAAGTAGGTTTGAATGCAGAGTTTTCCTTCTCCTAGATCAGTTGACGTAGCAAGACTTAAGAGCATTACTATTTGTTCATAGTTTGGAAAAAAGGAAAACAGAGGGATACAAACCTTTCCCAAGGGCATTAGCACGAAGTGAAACGCAAACAACCTCGTCCAGGATTTGAACTCGGATCGACGATTCCATTTCCTTTGACGATAACCGTTACGTTAATTTTCACCACCCCGCTCTCCTATGCATTTACGGACTTCAAAATCTGGATTTACTAAATAATTATTTACCTATGCTCTTCGCTAAGGACGGGATGTGACGCAAGTTTAGAATTAAACTGGTTTGAATTCAAAGTTTTCGTTCTGCTAGACTGGTTGCCTAACTAAGTCTAACGAATCAATTATGCCTTTACCCATAATTGGGAGAGATTATATGGATTCATGCCTTTCCCGGGGGCATTAAAGCGATAGTGAAACGTAAAAAGTCTCGTCTGGGATTTGAACTCAGATCGCCAATTCCATTTCCTACTACGATAACCGTTGCGCTAAAATTGTTGTGTGGGCGTAGACATTCTTCCGGCATTTGTGCCTCGCGGTTTGATTTTTCTCATTATTTTTCTTCAATTTTTGTTAGTTTGACATCGGCATTTGGCACGTTTCCCCTCAGGCATCACAATTCTATTCATTTCCTTGATTACGACTTTCAATAACACAAAATGAAATATACGAAGGTGTAGGTTTCGAATATAACCTGGGCATTTCCAATTCCGATTTGCACCTCTCTCTCTCTCTCTCTCTCTCTCAATCAATCAATCAATCATTCATTCACTTTCGTTTCTTTCTTATTTACTGATTCATACTCTAACTTCTTAATGACGTTATCTTCTTTTTTTATATAACTGATTCCAATTGACGTATCTACCTACCATCTTAATATCGACATAATCCCCCGACCAGTTGGCTGACACCACTTGTTACAGTCTCGTCGGCTGAGGCGATAGAACACCTTTACTGCTTTTCTGCAGAGGGGTAGGACTTCCCTAACAAGTGTCCTAGATATGATATTAAACAATCTGATGGTGAGGTTCCAGTCTTTGAACTTTGGAGAACGTGGAGTAACCCTTCATTGTCATTACTTTCAGGTCCACTCTGACAAGGAGAGTTTGATCATTTAACAAATTTACATTTCAAATCGCCCCCTCTACAGACCTAAGAATACGACGACTGCACCTCTACAGAAGACTAATATTAGCCCCCAAACTAGTGTTATGAGTATGACACTAAATGGTTTACTGCTAAAAAAAATGACTGATGTTTAATTGAATTGAAAGTGATACATAGCAATACATGGAACTATTTAACTATGGGCAAAAGAATGGGTAATGTTGGATAAAATAATCAGCGTTAAATAACAATACTTGAAACCAATGTGTTCAAATAAATGATTAATCTTGAACAGAATTATTAGTGTTAGATAGCAATAATTGAAACCATTCAACTTTGTAGAAACAATAGTAATACTAATGAGCAAACAAATTTGTTCTAATTCATTTAAAAACGAAATTACTGACAAACTATTCACTTACAAATCATATATGTATATCTGTTTAAATGTATGCAAACAAATGATTAATAGTAAATTGTCTTATCCGTTTTAGATAGAAATGTTTGAAATCATATTGGCATTAAATAACCTACGATGGTTTATATGCCATAAAACCCAACTAAACCAAATCCTATATCTTTAATATATCTGTATAAAGAGGATTTGGCATTAAATAACCTACAATGGTTGATATGCCGTAAAATCTAATCAAACCAAATCCTATATATCTAATACCAATTGTATTATGTATAAAGAGGATTTGATATCAAACAACCTGATATACCATAGAACCCAATTAAAGCAAATTCTATATATTTAATCTAAATGTATAAAAAGGATTTGGCGTTAAATAACCTACAATGGTTGATATACTATAAAACCCGACCCAGCCAACCAACCATTTGTTACGAATCACTCCTACCCCTAAGCCGTTTTTCAAATCGACCTCTCTACGGAGCTTAGAATACGCCGACTGTACCTCTGCAGAGGGCTAATACCAGCCCCAAAACGAGTATTCTGCGTATGACATTAAATTGGATTTGATGGTGAGGCTCCAGTCCTGGAGCTTTGGGGAATGTGGAATACCCTTTCATTCTTATTATTCCCTGATTCACTTCTATCCGGAGTGGTAGTACCTGTTAGGACAAATAGAACTGTTCCATCATTTACTAAGGATTATTATTAGTATTAGTCATTTGAAACCATACAGCTGTGTACAAATTATTTGTATTTGATAGGAATACTTGATAAATAGAATTACTAATGTTAAACAGCAATACTTAAAACCAATTAACTGTGTACAAGTAAATGATTAATATTGAATAGAATTATTAGGGTTAGATATGAATACTTGAATCCATTTAACTGTGTACAAACAAAAGAGTTCTAACGACCCATTTAAAAAAAATAAAGTGACCCACAAACTATTCACTTACAACTTGTAAAAATAAATAAAAAATATTCAGCATTAAGTAATCCACAAAGGTTGATATGTCATTAAACACCAATAAACCAATCCACCTCTTTTTTTTTAATTTCTTATTGCTTACACTGAAAACCAAAGCGAAACAAGATCGTTTAACATCGAAATCATTAAATAAATATCCTGGGTGATTTTTTAAGAAAATGTTGACACTTTCACAGGTGTTTGCATTTCACATAGCGCTAACATCTTTGGGAAAGGTATTCATCAAATCATTCTCCCACCTGCTATGGGTAAATAGTAGGGTAGACTATGCTCTTTAACCTTGGTATGGCAACCAGTCTAGGAGAAGGAAATCTTCTGTGTATGGAGTCAAATGCCTCTGTTAAACTCCGTTTAAAAAATTGATCGTGTGTCACACCCTACTCGGGCTGATGAGTTGAGTAAATAATACTTTATGGGAGTACCATTATCATCATCATTGCGTGCCTCTAGCACGGATTTCCCTAACCCTCTCTCGCCACTCGTCCCTATCGTCCATCACTCTCGGCAGGTCTTCCATATTACATCCCGTAACAGTAAAAATCTTCCATTTAGTATGAAGATGTCGCCTCTTTGATTAAAGCACGTCTGCGTTGACATGGAGGCTTGTGTGGGTTTATTTGCAAGAAGCGCTAGGTCATCAGTGTAGTCCGCCCCCGTAATAATTCTTGCGGTGTATCTCCTTTGCCAAAGAAAAGCCATTTTCTCTCATTAAATCTATCGACGGTCGAAGCACGTAGTCTAGACAGATAATAAACAAGTATGGGGCAAATGTGTCTCCTCGCAGCACATCTGCGATAATGTCAAAGAAGTCTGTGTTTCCATCCGGTGAGCGAACGTTTACTTTCGTGTTTTTATATAACATCATTATGGCTGCGACGGTTTCTTTGGGGAGTCCGTAGGCCAGAAGTGTTTGCTCCATCTTTCCTCTGTGTATGGAGTCAAATGCCTTAGAGAAGTCTGCAAATAATAGTGTCGCCACGAGGTTTTTGCACGAACACCTTCCAGGACAGTGAAAATTTGTGATATCGTGGATCGATTTCTCTGAAAGCCGTTTTGATTCTTCCAAAGAATTTTATCAATTTCAGGTTCAAGGCGGTTGAGTAGCAGAGCATTGTAAATCTTAGCCGCTATAGAAGTAAGGGTTATACCTCGGTAGTTCTTGGCTATTCCGAGGTCACCTTTCTTGGGAAAGGGAGGTTGCAGCCCTTTGTCCCTCTGCCTATTATATTCTGGTTATATACGGTGTTGCAGTATCGAAGCAGTATGTCATCAAATTTCATTGTTTTCCATACTTCAGGGGGTATTTTATCAATCCCATCAGCTTTCCTATTTTTAATTTTTCTTAGTACTGTGTCGAGTTCTTCTTGTGTAAACTGTCCTAGTTTGATGTCTAGTGGACTGCTAATGATTTTTCTGCTAGGCTATTCCGTAACTTGGATATTTTCCGAGCAGATTCTTGAAATGTTGTTTCCTCAGGTGTATTCGTTCTTCTTGACTGGCAGCTTTTAGTTTGGCTTTCGTGGTTCTCTTTCTTTTACTCACCTCACTTACTGTCTTCCATGCTATCCTATATTTTCTATCTTCAACCGAGTATTTAATCTTATTGATCTGGTCTTGAATGTATTTTGTTTGTTTTTTTAAGTCTGCATTCTTTAATTCGCTTTGTGCTTTGTTAAGTTTCTGAGCGTTGGCGTAAATTGGTTTTCTCCTATTTCTTTGGGATGCGGTTTTCACGTCGTCACGTTTTTGCTCCCAGGGAACTCTATGTTTTGCTCTTAGTTTGGTTGGTATACATCCAGCTGCCGCTTCCATGTGGCCATTGATAAAATTCCTATATTCGTCATTCGAAGTGTTTCGGATATCTCCGGAAGTGTATCGAATTTGTTTCTTCGTGTTATCATATATTTATCGCTAAATGGGAGTAACATCATGATATGATTTCAAACAGTCTCCACATGTTTACCATTCCTGTTTAAACATTCTTGGACTCTACCACATGTTATTAAAATGTTTATATTTCTATGGGAGTAGTTTTATTGAAAGAAACAAAACTGATATTATGGAGACCACCAGGGGAAGAATCCGATAATATGTTGACGGGGATTGTGATCAGATGAAGACTTTAAAATAATAATATCATAAAGGAACTTCCATGGAACTTTTTAACATTTTGAAACAATGTATTTGGAAAATAATATAAAGAATTCTATTTTAGTCTATTCTTTTCTATTTATTTTGTTTTTTTTTTATTTGTAGATTTAAGGATACCATATGCACTACAAGGAATGGTGAAGAGAGCTCTAAAAAAGAAAGGGTAAGTCAAATCCGGCTGATTTTTAAATGCAATTTTAACCCTTTGAATCCGAGCGATACCTTTTTATGCCGTTATTAAGGAGTGCATATATTCAGGCATTCTGAATTCCGGTCGAAAATTCCCATTTTTACATCGCTATTTCCTTGCAACATAGACCAGCTCATTAAGCCGGTATTTGTGCCGTTACCTCGAAGTACAAATACTCTGACGCCTTGAATTTCAGCCAGGAATCCTACGTCGCTATTGCCTAACAATCAATCAGCCCGTTAAATAACAGATTACATTTTACATTTTCTGCGGTTATTCACCCAGGATCCTGGGGACACAGATGTAAGTGGCTCAAAGTTCTGATGGGTAAAATCTGTTTTTTATGACTTTTTTTAAAGTTCACATAATTTCTCGTCAAACAATAATTATATTTTTCCATTCAACATTAAAAGTACCTCCAATAAATAAGGTTTCCGCCATGATGGCTGGGGTTATCGAATACACCTCTGCGGAAGGGTAAGACTCCACTCTTAACGAAACTACCTGTTGGCTGTGGGTGGCGTCCCTAAATGCTTAAGGACGGGATCGTGATGGCTGAGCTGTCCTTGAGCCACCAACTAAAGTGGTCACCTAATTTGCAACATTCCACTTTGACCCTTACTGGGTGAGACGGTGGTCGGAGAGGTCCAATCCAATCAATCGGTTGGTCATGTCAAATTCTAGCATCTACAGTGACACTCATAAATATCGGAATCATGTTATTTTCTGTTATAACTCTAGTTTTGCCTGATATTTGGTAAGTAATATCTCGTAAAGTTATTTTAGTTGTATGTGGAAGGGAAATTAAAAACTCATGGTTGAATCCATGTTTTTGTCAAAGTTCAAAATTACTCTATGCAAAAGTATTACAGTGTAACCCGGATATAAGAGACCGGATATAAGAGAAACATCCGAATATAAGAGAGATTTTCTCTTTCCAAAATTAGAGCCTGTGTTACCTAAACAAAATTGATATAAGATAAACTCGGATATAAGAGACTTTTCAGGCCCCGACAACTCTCTTATATCAGGGTTACACTTTACCTTTTCCCCAAAACTGCATACCTTTCTTTTTATAAGTTGAGACAAACTTTAATCTGTCTTTGACAGGTTTGGTTTTCGGTAAAGGCACTTTTCTTGGTGATCTTGAATGAAAGCCTGTACGATATAGAGCTCTGCTAATGGTATTCTTACTTACATTAATTTCACTGTATATGATTGTCACAACTGTATTCTTCAAATGACTCTTGTGGGAAACAAATGTCCAACCCTATTTTATCTTTAAGGTGCGAGAAGGTGGTGTCTGAAAGTCAAATCTTCGGAGGATAGGGATACTTGAAACCATTTAACTGTATATAAACAAATGGCTTCTATTAAATCAAATTATTTGTTTTTGATAGCAGTACTTGAAACCATTTAACAGTGTGCAAACAAATGAGCTCTAACTCGTTTTAAAATAGTTACCTAATAACTATTCGCTTACAAATCATATATGCATGTATTTACCAAACTCTTGACACGGGCAGGATGTGACATAAGGTCAATTATTAAGCGGAGATTAAAAAGTTTGAATTGGGAATTTTCTTTCTCTTAGACTGGTTGCCTAAGGCGGAAGAACCTAGTCTGCTCAACTATTTACCCATAGCTGGAGGGAAAATTATTGGATTCATGCCTTTTCCAAGTGTATGAATGCTATATGAAATGCAAACAAACTCATCCAGGATTTGAACTCGGTTCGCCGTCTCCATTTCCTACGACGATAACCCCCAGTCGACTGGGGGGGGGATTTTAGATACATCGACTACCGGGCCACTGTCATAATGGTTAGAGTGTTCGCCAATGGTCCGGGACACCAGGGTTCAATCCCACGTCTTGTCATACCAAAAACTCAAAAAATGGTACATGATGCCGCCTTTCTTAACACTCTGCATTATAAGGTAGGGATCAAGGATAAAGTGGAGCAATTCAAGGAATGGAGTAGCGCCCTCCCCTACACCTCAGTGTAGTAGCTATTGAAATGGAAGCCTGTCCTGATATGACACTAAACAATCTGATGGTGAGGGTTCAGTAATGCTAGAGCTTTGGGGAATGCGGAGTACCCCTTCATTGCCATCGCTCCCAGGTCCACTCTGGCCCGGAGTGGTAGCACTGATAGGGTCCTATCAATGGGTCAAATAGAACTAAACAACGTACTTATGCTAAACTGAATTGTTTTAAATAGAACTGTTTTGGCATTTAAACTGTGTACTTATACTAAACTGAGTTGTTTGAAAATATTTCAAATAGGACTAAACTATGTACTTACTTTAAACTGAATTGTTTGAAATAGAACTGTTCATATGTTTAAAAATGGATATGGCATTAAATAACCTACAAAGGTTGATATACCATGAAATGGAGGTGCCTGTGGGATAATGCTTATCGTCGTAGGAAATGGACACGGCGACACGAGTTCAAATCCTGGACGAGACTGATTGCATTTCACACAGCACTAATACCCTTGGGAAAGGTATGAATCCAATTATTCTCCCTCCAGCTATGGGTAAATAGTAAGGCAGACTAGGTTCTTCAGCCTTGGTAAGGCAACTAGTCTAGGAGAAGGAAAACTCTGAATTCAAACCTGTTAAACTCCGCTTAAAAATGTACCTTTTGTCATATCCTGCCCGAGCGGAAGGATTGGTAAATATGGATATGCCATAAAACCCAAACAAACCAAACCACAGGCACCTTCAAAGTCATATATGTATGAACAGGATTTGGCATTAAGCAACGCTCAAAGGTTAATATGCCATTTAACTAAATAACCAAAGCAAATAAGGTTTGGTTTCTTTGTTTAATAGCATATTAACCTTCGTGGGTTATTTAATACCAAAGCCATCTTTGTAGAAGAATAGCAGTGATGCTATTTAGCCTATAGCTGTGGAGATAAAGGGCTTTATACCTTTCTCAAGAGTGTGAGTCCGAAATTAAACGTAAAAGCGTGACTGGAGTCTAAACACGCTTACTACGTGGTTGCAGTCCATTACTCCCCGATTCACAGTTTCTGTATAGTAGAGTTTGGTACGTCAATTCTTGCCCGTTTACTCTATAGGAGGAGATATTGTGTTTTGATATTTAATTTCCATTTTGTAGTGGTATATTTAATTTGTTTTTATATGTGGTTGCGTGTTCTCACAAGTCGGAAGGACACCATTTAATAGCGATGGGGATAACATTATTATTATTATTGTTGGGGGTTCTAGGTTTAAGTTGGTTTAAGTTGGTTGAGTTGGTATTTCGTTGATAGTTATCCCCACGCTAAATGTTGATGGAAAATAAAGGTGATGGAGAAGAACGAAGACGTCGTTAGGTTTTAAATGAAGGTTTTAATAGCAGCATGAAGTAGAGAGGTTTACACTGGTATGCTGCGAGGTCTCGTAGTAAGGAAAGAAGGTAGGAAGTTGTTAGAGTGTATCATCTAATTTGTTTTTAACTAGAATCCCTTGGTCTAGAAGAATAGACCCAATGGATCCATAAACTAGATGGCTCTCCTCATAATGGTTGATGCGGCTACTCTATTCAGGAACAGACGTTAAGACGTCCGTTCCCAATGGGGATTTCTGAGCGAGAGATAGATTTGCGGGCTTTCTTCAATTTTTGATCCTGCTAGGAAATATTGTTCGGGCTGAATCGGACAAGTCATCCTGATTGGGTGAAAATGTTCGGCGACTCTAACGGTCAAATTAAATTACGCGCCAAACAAAAATTCCAGTTTCTTTCTGCTGCAACTACTATACCATTGGGTCTCCTTCCAAACAATAGAATGTGGACATTTTTTTTATTTAAGAATGAATAAAGTAAGAACTACACGCTATACTGTCAAATTGGATTAGGCTAGAGTAATAAGTCGCGGACGTTGTTACTGTGTGCGCTATCTGATTGTGTGAGGTGGGCAATTTATAGCTCCGGGGTCAAATTAAAAAAAAATCTCATCTGATGTTTTTATCACCATTTATTTAGAACCGGGCCCTGCCGCTAAACGATATTTCAAACAGCTCTTTCGTTAGGACATAGAATACGCCAACAGTATGCTCTGCAGGGGGAGGTTTAGACTCCCCACATAAGAGGTGTCCTTGGTATGTCATCAAACTGCTGTTGGTGAGGCTGTTGGTACTATTTACCAACCCCTCCGCTCGGGCAGGATATGACACAGGGTCAATTTTTAAGCGGAGTTTAACAGGTTTCAATTCAGAGTTGTCCTTCTCCAAGACCAGTTGCCTAACCATGGCTGAAGAACCTAGTCTGTCCTACTATTTACCCATAGCTGGAGGGAGAATTATTGGATTCATACCTTTCCCAAGGGTATTAGTGCTATGTGAAATGCAATCAGTGAGGCTGTTGGTGAGGCTCGAGTTCTGGAGTTCTGGGAAGTGTAGAGTAACTAACAATCTGATATTATCTATAGAATAGAAAGCATATTAGTCATGGAACATATCAAATAAGTTGAGATTTTAATTGTTCTCGTTTACACACATACACACATACACCCACATACCAATACGTACGCACACATACACGTACACAAACATATACAAACACGTACATATAAACATGTACACACGCAAACATGTACACACACACACATAAACACGTAATCACACGTGTATAAACACGTATACACACGTACCCACAAAAATATGTACACTCACACGCACACACACAAACGCGTATATACACATGCACACAATCACACACACACATACACACATGCATACACACAATCACACACTCACAAACACGTACACACACAAACATGTATACACACGTATACACACAAACACGTACCCATACATACACACACACAAACACGTACTCACACATACACACAAACACACATAAACACTCACACACACACACACACACACACACACACATATATATATATATATATTATACGATCAAAACCGCAGATTATTAGTTATTATTTATAGACAAACTCTACTGCATTCTAATTAAAAATATGAATATGCAGCAGTCTAAAAATAAGAACACATATATTTATATAATTTTATTTATCGTTAATGAGGGGCTGAATTTTGGGTTTTTAGGGAGTTTAATTGAAGAGGCTCTTACCCCTTTGCAGAGCTGAGTTTGGTAATAGAAGACATCTAATAGTATCTGTTTTGATTGTATACTTTTCTACTAGAAATAATAAGTACTTGTCTTTAATTGGAATCATTTTGATATGAGGCTTCTTAATCTGAGAATTAATTTTTAAAATTTTTTTTATTTATTGCGGACTTTTTGTCCTCATCTTGGTAGGTTTTTGTTTTGTTTCTTCTTTTACTACGTTTCAGCCAAATTTCACCTCTGGCCTTCTTCAGGTGATTTCCCGCGACCTCGGATAGGAATGCTGAGTCTTGTAACCGTATCCCCAGTAATTACTGCCTTCCATAGTTGTTGTCTATCGCACCACGTTTTTTGACCAAGTAAACCTCTGGCCGGCTTGGGTAGGATTTGAAACCGCTATCTTCTGACAATGCTCACCTGGAACCGAAGAGACTCAACGCCTCTATCCGCTGCGCCACGGGCCCCGAAGACTCAGCATTCCTATCCGAGGTCGCGGTAAATCACCTGAAGAAGGCCCGAGGTGAAATTTGGCCGAAACGTAGTGAAAGAAGAAACAACATAAAAATTACCAAGATGAGGACAAAAAGTCCGAAAAAAAAAATTAATTCTTAGAAATAATAAGATCCTGACATTTGGTCTCGAAGAAAATTAGCATACTTATAAAAATTGGTAGGCAATACTTATTAATGGGTGATTTGGTTTGGTTTGGTTTCTTTGTTTAATGGCATATCAACCTTTGTAGGTTATTTAATGCCAATGCTATTCTCCTAGAAGAACAGTAGTGGTACTATTTAACCCATAGCTGCGAGGATAAGGGGGTTCATACCTTTCCCAAGGGTATTTGCCCGAAAGTGAACGTAATAGCGCGACCTGAGTACGAACTCGCTTACTGCGATTCCGCAGTCAACGAGGACACCCCCTATTTATGGGTGATACTGTACACTAAAGAAATGATAGTTTTAATGTGCGATAAAGATCATAAAATAGTTTTTTAAAGCCACAATGTCTATTTTAGAGGTTCGGTGTCCGGTTAACGGTTAACAGTTTGGAAAATAACAATATCTGATAAAATCATATCCCCTGTCTCATCTATTATTTGCCCTTTCTTCTTTTTCTTTTTTTTAAGAAAGACACTCCGAAAGTAATGCCTTCCTTTATCTTCACGAAAACAACAAAAGCAAGCACAACACTAGTAGATAAAGCAAATTTTCAACGACAAAAACTAATTTTCGCTCATTGTCACCAGTGTTCTGGTTGGTTGGTTGGTTGGTTTTTAAGGCGTATCAACCCTTTTCAGGTCATTTAACGCTGAATCAAATTATTCTGATAAAAATCTTAAACGATTCAGTTTCGTATAAGTATAGTTTTTTGTTTACACACAGTGAAATGCCAAAACAGTTCTATTTCAAATAATTCAGTTTAGCAAAAGTAAGCAGTTTAGTTCTATTTCACCCATAGATGGAACCCTATCAGGTGCTACCACTCCAGGCCAGAGTGAACTTGGGAGCGATTGCAATGCAGGGGTACTCCACATTCCCCAAAACTCCAGCATTACTGGAACCTCACCATCAAATTGTTTAGTGTCATATCTAGGACACTCGTCAGGGGAGTCTTACCCCTCTGCCCCACCCAACTGAGCTATTAGTGTCCTGAGTATGACACTAAACTGAATCTAATGGTCTGGCTTTAATTGTTGTGAGTTTGGAGTATGCATTCATTGCTATTACTCCCAGGTCTACTCTGACCCGGAGTGGTTGTACTTCTTTGGATTCCAAGGGAGTCGTCGAGGCGTTGTGGCTAATGTGTTAGACATTAAGTAATCGAGTTTGAACTCCAGTCATGCTATTACGTTCACCCGAGGAAAAGGTATGAACCTTATTATCTCCCTCAGCATAAGGTCAAATAGTAATACTACTGTCCTGCAAAGATAGCTTTGGCATTATATAACCCTCTAAGGTTGATAAGCCATTAAAACAACCAAATCTAAATATTTGTCAAATACGATTGGACCGTGCACAAAAAATACGACTCCAACATGTAAATATAAATGTACATTGAATGAGATTCCATAACCTCTCGGCATAAAATAACCCTAGACGGGTTGACATGCCACTAGAATCAATCAGCTATGTCACTAGTAATGATTATCTATTTTTGCCACCAATGAATGTTGACATACTCGTGAGAAGGTCGCTTCGAAAGTAATACGACCTGTTTTATATTATCCCACTATATCAGTGACATATATTGATTTGATTGGGCTTTTTGGCGTTTCAACCATTGTAGGTTATTTAATGTCAAATCCGGTTTATACATATATATTAGTTAGCATAAGTCAAAAAAGTTAAATAATTCCAAGTATTGCTGTGTATCAGTAACAATTCGATTAAACATCAGTCATTTCTTTACTTGGGGCTGTAGAATACACCTACTGCTTCTCTGCAGAGGGGCAAGACCCTCTCCCAACGAGTGTCCTGGATATGACACTAAACAATCTGGTGGTGAGGTTCCAGCAATGCTGGAGCTTTGGGGAATGCGGAGTACCCCTTCATTGCCATCGCTCCCGGGTCCACTCTGGCCTGGAGTGGTAGCACCTGATAAAGGTCCTATCTATGGGTTAAATAGAACTAAACCGTGCTTCTTTCACTATACTGATTTTTGCATTTAAACTGCGTATTTATGCTAAACTGAATTGTTTAAAATAGAACTGTTTTGACATTGGAACTGCCAACTAGTGCTGAACTGAATTGCTCGAAATAGAACTGTTTTTGACGTCTAAACTATGTACTTATGCTGAACTGAATTATCTGAAATAAAACTGTTTGACATTTAACTCTGTGTATTGCCCAGTCGGCTGGGGTTGTAGAATACACTGACTGCACCCCCAACGAGTGTCCTAGATATGACACTAAACAATCTGATGGTGAGGTTCCAGCAGTACTGGAGCTTTGGGGAATGTGGAGTACCCCTTCATTGCCATTGCCCCTAGGTCCATTCTGGCCCCGAGTGGTAGCACCTGATAGGGCCCTATCTATGGGTTAAATAGAACTAACAGCATACTTATGCTAAAAGGAATTGTTTGAGTAAACTGAATAGCTTGAAATAGAAATGTTTTTGACAATTAAATCGTACTTACATTTAAACTGCTTACTTATGTTTAACTGAATTATTTGAAATAGAACTGTTTTTCGACATTAGAACTGTATTTACACTTAACTGAATTGTTACATATAACTGCTTGAATAGTTTGAGATGGAATTGTTTTTGACACTTAAACTGTGTACTTATGCTAAAGTGAATTGTTTTAGATAGAACAGATTATTTACATAAAAATAGATTTGGCGTTAAATAACCTACGAAGGTTGATATGCCATAAAACCCAACAAACCAAACCAAATCAAACCATTTCTTTACACACAGTTAAATGATCAAACAGTTTTATTTCAAGCAATTCAGTTTATTATGTCATTTGTTTTCTCTCAGTTTAAATGCCAAACAGTTCTATTTGACCCATAGATAGGACCCTATCAGGTGATACCACTCAGAGCCAGAGTGAACCTGGGAGCGATGACAACGAATGGGTACTCTGTATTCCCGAGAGCTCCAGCATTGCTGTAGCCTCGCCACCAGATTGTTTTATGTCATCTCCAGGACACTTGTTGGGGAGGTCTTACCCCTCTACAGAGATGCAATCGGCGTATTTTACTGCCACAGCCAACTGGGTCAGATTCTGCTGGAGGAACTTTTTTTTTTTGTTGCTGAAATATTGCTCTATCAAACGGTGTGAATGTGTTCTTTTGTCTTGTGTTTTATTCTCAGAAAGTTGTCGTTTGATCCCCAGTAGGACGCAGCAGTTGATCTTTTGCGTATGATAGAAAGAAATACACACGTTGATCTTTTTTAATAACTCACCTTCTTTCATTGCGACCACTGAAGCCGGCTTTTATCTTTTAAATTCTTTGACTGTCATTTTGACTGATTTAGTTATTGTTTAATCACATATTAACCATTCTGGGTTACGTTTTTGGCTTGCGGAATAATCCTGTTTAAAGTTAACAACTATATTTTTACAATTAGTGTTTTGGGTATCTCATCAAACTGCATCTGATGGTGCGGCTCCAGTCTTGAATTTTGAGAAATGTGGAGAAATCCTTCGTAACCCTAACTCTCTGATCCACTCTGACTCGGACTGGCAGTACCTGAAAAATAAAAAAAAGTGGTGACTATGTTGAAAAATAGTTTTTGTTGCTGGAATGTTACACTATCCATTGGTATTGTGCTCTCTGTATCTTTTGCAATTTAAGTTGAAAAAAAAAAAACTGGAAAGCATTATTTTCGGAGCTACTCCACGTGGTTTTATTGACGCCACGTTGACAAATATTTCTTCTGATGTTTTGGTGATTTTTAAACACTTGATTTTATTCTGTTTTCTTTTTCTTTCAGACTTTTGGGTAGAATTTTAGCGGCTCGATCTGAACCCAGTTTCGTGAAGCGACGTGAAAACATCTCCAATTTCTTCAGTGAGTGGTGATGTCACAGATGACGGAAGTCCGGAAACTCTTCGATCGCAACAAACAACCAATCAGAAACCAGGGAAGAAATAACATGAATTATGGACACTCGATTAAACCCACGCTTGTCACAAAAGATAATATTAACGAACAATAAATGAAATAAAGGTTAATAATAATAATAATAATAATAATAATAATAATAATAATAATAATAACAAAACAAACAGTCCTAAATATTAAACATGACGAAAATATGTGACAGCTGTAGAATATGTGTAGACTAAAAAGCACTTATGATAATCTGAAAAAAAAAATGTCAAAATCTAAAAAAATATATGGAGAAAAAGATTTGTGGAGAATATTGACGTAAAATGGTTTCTAGTGTAATGTTGCATTGTCGAGATGACAGTTTTTTTTTCAAAAAGATATAGCGAATGAATCTTATATATATATATATATATATATATATATATATATATATATATTCATTCTCTTTATCTTTTTGAAAAATTCTATGATACCATGGTGGTAGCAATTATCAAAGGATGAAGAGGGAATGACAATAATAATGACAACAATAGATTCTTTAAATGTTCCCGTTCACCTTAATTTTATTCATGCCTTATTGTAGCAGGCAATGTACTAAATTAATTTTTTTTTATTCCTTCGAATATTTATGCATCTCTCTCTCTCTCTATCTATCTATCTATCAATCTATCTCCCACGCACACACACACAATATATATATAAATATATATACACACATACATATTTATATACACACACACACACACCTATATATAAATATATATATAATGCACTGCTTTTGGTGTTCTACCACGTGATCATTCCCTCCGAGAGACCGGGACTTCATTTCGCGCCATAATATGAATCATTTTTAAAGAAATAAAAAATATAATAAACCTGGTAAGAAATATGATATATATATGTAATATATAATTTGTTAGATTCTAATAAATATAAGAAATGAATCACGTGTTATTCCAAGTGTATTTTTTGTCCGGAAAGAACAGACGTTCGTTTCGCACCAAAACTGAACGAGTACAGAAGATAATTTTTGTTGAGACGGAAATACAATGAACCATTTCTCAGGATCAGTAAACTGTTTCATTATATGCATGTAAGTGATAAAAAAGGAAAGTTCAAAACAGTAAAGTCCTTCTTTGATTAATCTGATTTTGAAAATTTACACAAGATTATTTTGAAGGAGTTCACTTCACTAAGTAATCAGCTACTCTGATGATAGCTGCAGCAACGAACACAAATTAGCATAACACCCGACATGAGGAAAATACGATAAAATGTGTAGCGTAGACGAAAAAAAAAAAGATGGTGATATGAACATCTTATGGTAGTATAATAGACAACCAGCAAGTCCTGTATGATGCCTGAGTAGAGAGTTCAATTCTCACTCGGTGCTCAATACTTGTGGCCTTTTTCCACTGCAAAGTTACATTTAGTTTTTTTCTGTCCATAATTACATGGGCACAAATAAAAGAATCAAAACACTCGAAATAAGTTTAGATGAATTAAAAAATCAAAGATTGGAAATCGTTAGCTTTATAGTCAAGTCAAACTCAAAGCACCGGTTCCTGCTAGATCACTCAAGTTGAGTGCGAATGAATCTGGTCAGTACTTACATGGGTAAGCAATCTGAAATTTGTGTGCCGGACAAAGCTTACTAAATTCCAAGATTAGGATTATATGAAATAGGACAAATATATAATTTACAATAATTTGAATATTCACAGTTTATCATTTTTAAAGTTTATCATTTCACAAAGGTATAAAGGTTATTTAACTGTGATTTAATTATGAAACTGTATGAACATTCTTAACAGGATAGACTTGTCAAAACCGTACGATAACAGAATTTTAGAAATATAATCAGCAATTATTAATGCTTCATAATCCCAAACAATGCAGAGAGAAAAAGTTGGTTAAATTCATAATTAAAGTCATTTCCGGATACAAAGGATTCGGTTCGTTTTAAAACCGGTGGAGAATAGTCGAAACGAACCAGGTCATTTGGAACCGGAAATGAATTGTGACAAAACTAGTCGAATTTTATCTCAATCTGATTTGAGACTCTGGAGCGATAACTTCCGGTCGTCTCTAAAGAGTTGCTGAATGTCCGGCTTGGACTGACTCCGAACACAAATTCAACAAAAGAAACCATGTACTCAACTATTAAGTTGATGCTTGGGGTGACTTACCCATATAGACAGTTGATGCGAATCCAGTGAGGATCTTTTCCTTTTGTACTCGTTTTAAATTTATTAGAGGAGGTAAGGAAATTCAATATAACATTTTAAAATATTCACATTATTACAAAGTAATATGTTGCTTTAAAAACAACCAGATATCTGTATGTTGTTTACGTCGCACATTATGGCATATCTCTTTCTCTCTTTACATTTTCATCGTGTTTGTCAATATCAACCATTCCCTTTTTTAAAAAGCTATCTTCACTTTTTTCTTTCTTTTTTTCCTTAATTTTCAGATAATCACATCTTTTTTGTTTGTTTTTTACTTTGCAACATGAAAAGTCACGCATTAAAAAAATGGCGGATAGTCACAGTTTCCTCAGCTCAACATCTATACTCTTTTCACTAAACTAATTTTTAGGCTTATATTTAAACTTATCAATCTTTTGCCTCGCCAGAAAACCATGGTGTTCTGTGTATAACAATAAAAATCTGTGATTGTAGTTAAGGTAAGCTTTTTGAAAAATGACCTCTGTAGATAAAGTAGAATTTGTAAATTTTTTAAAAGAAATACAAGCGGGTAAAAAATGTCTATAATTAAGTAAAATCTTTAAGAAATTCTTTTTATTTGTGTCTATTTCTTTCCTAGTTTCAGCCTCATTTATTTTATTTATTTTTACTTACAACTTTAATAAAAAAAAAATTTACTGGATTTTTTTAAAAAACGTATATTATTTGGACAATGAAAGCGTTGGGTTAAAAAAAAAAAGGGTTATTGTCCTGAACTTCGATTATTGAATAAATTATCAACTCTCTCGAATTTTCTTTGTTTTCATTGATCAATATAGGTTCAAAAAACATCAAATGGACACCAAGTGTAATGTTTTAACACCAAG
>OY757923.1:84101866-84204661 GCA_963585895.1 Sepioteuthis lessoniana | reverse complement strand
GGATATCCATGCTGGCAGCACGTCATGATGAGTTTAATATTATTATTATAATAATAATAATGTTATAATAATATTATGATAATAATTGGTCATATAACCTAGTGAATGACATTCTTCTCCAGGTCTATAGTTTTCACAAGCTCAGTTTCTTTTACTATTTACCCATAGGTGGACGGGGAAGAAACAATGACGACAATTCAAAAATTTACAGATCAATCCAATGTTAACTTTTTGATACAGTTTTGATAAACTAATCCTGAGTGTTTTCTGCCAATTTAACTGCATGTATAGAAACAACTAAAAACTTTGTTTGGATGCCTTTTTTTCAGTCCACAGACAGAAATTCAATTCACTTGGACCGTGAGAAGAAAGAGAGAGAGATGAACTTTGTCTGTATCAGTATAATGAGTCAAATGCCTGCAAAAAACAAAACAGCAACAAAAAAATAAATAAAAGTCACAGATGCTAGTAAGATGGTTGTTATTTATTTACATACAATGATTATGTGTGTCAGAGTTTGGAATGTAGAGATCTAAGTGACTAGTGACAAATTTAATTTTTTAGGAGTCTGTTCCCATTTTTTTTTTTTTTCTTTTTTGTATCAGCAACATCATTAATCAAGAGTGAAGTCAGGATTACACAGGAAGAAAATGGAAGGGTTAGGGGTGAAAAAAAAAAAAGAAAGAATAATAAAAAAGAAAAAGAAATTAAAAAAAAGTAGTCATCTTTAAAAAAGAAAGATGAAACAAAAAAAAGCTTTCTTTTTTTTTCCTTTTTTTTTTTTTTTTTTTAGTTTAAAAAAAAAATTCTCAGTATTTAATTTTTAAGTGGCATCAAAAGAAAATGATGATCAAAAATTGGAAATCTACTGTTTTCTTCATTTAAGACTGTGTTGGCGGGAAAAAGTTGGAAGTTGGGAGGTTCAGTCCTTAATGTACCTGTTAACAAATTGTTATAGGTTTTTGTTTTTTTTAAATATATTTTTTACAGGTATAGCAGCAGAATTGATGGGCCTAAAAAAAGCAAGCCCTGAGGTGGGTATTTTTGTTTTTTTAATATTGGTTGTGCTATTTTTATTTTTTTTTTTTTTAATCAAATAATGAAGCAATCCTTTTATCAACTTCACTTTCTTCTGTTCAAAATACTGCAATTATTATCTAAGTTATCCTTGCTAAATTATTTATAAGCAATAGATTTTTATTTTTTTAAACTAAGATATGAAATAGGAGGGTAATCTATTCTTTTAACTAGTACATAACTTATACACAAACCAACCTAATGGATAAAAAAAAAGGTTGTTATACTGTTTCTTACAGTAGTTATGACCAAAAATGATGTGAAGAAGCAAGTTGTTCATAAACAAATTTGTGGGGGTGAAAAATAAATATTACATAGAGAGGGACTTTAAAAAAAATTAATTTTTTTTTAAAAAGACACAAAAATTAAACAAAAAAAATCACATGCACCAAAAAGTTTTCATGTTTTTCTTTTTTTTTAAATCATAAATTATCAATTTAAATATTAAATTATTGAAATAGAGGGGAAAAAAAGAAATAATTCTTTTTCTGTTTTAAAAAAATAAAATATATATACATTTACATACATTTTAAACACACAAAACGTAGAAGACTAGAAATGATTTTTGGAGAGGAAAGTGATTTTTTTATATACTTCATAATGCAGAAGTTGGTTGTGTGTGCATATAACATTCTTAGCAAAGAATTTACTAAGTTTAAAAAAAAAAAAAAAAAATCAATCATACTTTTAAATAGGCTCAGCACTTGTCTATACATTTCTTATTTGTTCATTTTTTTTCTCTCCCATTTTTCAACAAAAATCTTTGAACACAAAATAGAAAATAAATAAAATTATCAAAGGTGATTGAATGAATGGATGAAAGAAAAAAAGGCAAAATAAAGATGAAATAATAAATAGATACATTCAATTATGATTGTTTTGTTCCCTAGCTGTAAAACATACTTCTTTCTTTCTTCTTACAAAGAAAACAGGGAAAAAATTGCTAAAATTGTAATAAATAATCTTTACATTGATATAAACTGTCCTTGGAATGCATGTTTCTTAAATAAATAGGTAAATAAATAGACATGAAGGTACAGAGTGGTTGCATTTTATGCGAGAGAGTGAGGTATCTTTTGGAAAACCTTATACATATTCCAAACTCGCATAATTTAAGACTACTTTTTTTTTTCCACTTGAATTTCAGAGAGATTTGCATTATTTAAAATTTTCCGCATAAACAAACTTTACTTTTTTTAGGGAGAAAAAAAAAGAGGGAAAAATGATATTGAACTATCTTTGTTTTAACGTAAAATGCAGCCACACTGTAATAAATTAAATAAATAAATGAATTTGTTAGTGAATGAACAAATGAATGAGGAGATGAAATGATTTTTTGGACTGAATGAAAATGACGAATGAATGAATGAAATAAATAATCGAACCTGTTGTTTGAGGTGGGTTTCAATGGGGGAAGGTAAATTAAATAAATAAATAGATAGATAAATAAACTCACAAATAGACAGGAAAATAAATAAGTTAGGATAGGTGGGTAGAAATTAGAGCAATTTAACTTGGTAAGATTTTTTTTTTAAAAAAAGAAAATGAAAAAATCTTTTGAGGGTTCTAGTTGGGGTGGGGAATGATTGGAATGTACCTTTTTGTTTTTTTTTTCTTTTCCAAAATGAATAGAGGGATGGGGAAGATTGCAGATGGACAAGAACGGAACCCCCAAAATTCAGGATTAAAAAAAACGGGGTCAAGGGATTAAAATGTCCATTTGGTTAAGTGCAAGAATTTTTTTTTGTTTTGTTTGTTTCATGTGATGAAGTCATTCACATTCAATTTTTTTTCCCATGTTTTTTTTTTCTTTTTTTACGAGGGAAGTAGGCTTAAGCTTGTCATATTTTTCAAGTCCATTTGCATTTTTCTTTAAAACGTTTTTTCATGCACTTCAATATTTTTTTTGTTTTTTAAACTTTCATCAAATGCCATAATCATTTTGTTTTTGTTTATTTTAATTTCATTTTTAGAAGGTGATTATTTCTGCAAGTTTTTTGACAACTTGAGTTTTTAAAAAAAAACAAAAAACAAAAAAAAAACCCAACAAACTTTCAATCATTCAGCTTTCATTTTTTTTTTTTAAATTATAGATGCCATCGGTTGCTTTGCTTTGTTTTATGTTTGTTTGTTTTTTCTTTCTTTTTAGTCTTTCTTTTAAATTATGGGGTTATTTTAATCCCTACAATTTTTTTCTTCTTCCTTATATTACTTTTTTTCAAGGTGGGGAAAACTCTTAAAATTTTCAACATTTATTTAATTTTATCATATATATATTTTTTTAGCCACAGCGCATATCACAGAACAAGGGAGATAAATACCGTTATAAAAAAACAAAGTTGTCTCCCCTCACAACCTGGCTCAGTGACATTAGTCCTCTTTTTTGTAAAACAAAACAAAAAGGAAACTTTTTTTTTTTCTGTGCCTATATCGATTATAACTTTTTTAAAAAAACTGGTGATCGAATTGCTATATTTTCCTTAGGTAACTAATTTCTGCTATTGCACATTTGATTACTGTAAACAGAGCGTGATTGTCGTTGGCTTTGTTTGTACAAAGAGTTTGTATCTTGTTGATATAATTGTCAAAGTTGTCCTCACTGATGGCCTCTTCAATCTGTGGTACTTGCACATTCTGCAGGCACGAGATAATCTTGGATCGCATCATTTGCACGTATTCCTGCAGATGTTGGTTCTTTTCACATACGCTTGCATTCTCTTGCTCCTGCAGACGGATCTTGTTCTCCAGACACGTGATTTCGGCACGCAATTTTATCACCTCTGTTTCGGCATGCATGTTGGCTTTCTTCAAGTCTTCAATTTCATTCTCTATCTGAATCATGTCTTCAGCATTTTCAAGGTCTGAAGAAAAGAAAGAAAAAATAATTAATACATTTCATAAAATGAAAATTAAGCCTATAAGTTTGCGATGGGTATTATACACCAGAAGTAAATATTAACTTTTTCCAGCTATATTTGGGATGGAATGACTGTAAGTTATATCAATGTTCCAAACTAACTAATGTGGATCAAGCAGTGTAATACCAATGGGAGCGGCCTATGAAATGTTTGGGTAGCTGTCATATGCTATGATGTAAAGTTTATTACATGTTTGTGGGAATATATCTTTGTCTTTGCCCTAAATACTGTGTTTTGAAACAGTATATAAACTATATAAATTCTAATTTTGAGTCAACACAAATCAGATAAAATCTTAAATTTAACCACTACAAATTACAATTTCAAGTCAATGCATTTGGGTGAATTAATAAAGATAAATAAAACAAAATTAAATTAAAAATGAATACAAAAAAAAAAAAAAAAATGGAGAAACTCCCAGAAGCCCCTGACAGGAAAAGGGGTGACGCATGTGCAAAGAAGGAACCCTCTCTGCAAATTTAGACATATATACCCCAGAACGACTAACACCTTGACTGGGAGACACAACCATTTCATTTGTATTCAAGAAGAATTTCCTCACCCACTGAATGGTTTTGAACCCAGAAATAAAGGCAAAATATCAAAGATCTCATGTCTTCCTGTCTTCTTTCATATAATTCCTTTACAGTTTTCATATCCAAGAAGTTAAACCAGCAAGATAATGTGGGGTAAAAATTGAATAACTCAGAATGGAGTCAGATACCAAGCAACAACACAAATTACCTTGAAATCCCATACATTTTATACATGGAGATGTTATTCCCAGAATTTCCTATCCAAAATTTGAGGGCGGGTATCATATATAAGTGCCTGTTACTTAACTAATTATGGTAAACAGTAGGATTGAATGACTAAACTTATTTGTACAAAAACACTTTTTGTTAAATATTTGTTAAATCCTCTTTTGAATTCAACAAATTTAAACATTCATTTCATCACAAAATAAGCAAACCTTAGTAAATAACCATCTCAGACATTTAATAGCAGGGATCATGAAAATGACTCCTGATTATTGAGAAAGTTTGTATGTGTTCCTGTTACCTTCTGTGAAGGATATGGTCATAGCCCCACCCTGTCAGTGATGGTGCTGCAGTTCTAGTAACAAGACTTTTAAGGGTTGAGTTGCTAGCCCCATGCAACCATTGAGATAATGTTAAATAATAATAACAGCATTATCATTTTGTCTGCTTCCATACACTGTTAAGCATATAAGACACACCCCAATTTCAGCAGGGCAAATCAAGAAAAAAAATAAAGTACTAATATTAAACGTGATGAAATTAATATAATGAATATTATCAATGATAACAGTTTTAATGTGCATTAAATAATTAATAAGCCTTTTAAATAACGACAATAAGTATATGAAAGTTACTTTAAAGTTTAAGCTAATATGAGTTGCTAGGTAGCTAAATTTGACCAAATGTGGTGAATTTTAAACCTACACAGGGCAATTTTAGAAGGTATTTTTAGTTACAGTAATAACTGTTTTCCAATAGTACTATTTTGGGACAAAACCACTCAGTGAAATAACACTTTGAGTGCCAAATTATTTTTAAGTAAAATAAAAACAAATTACTCATAGCTGGAGGGAGAAGAGTTGGATCCATACCTTTCCCAAGGGTATATTAACATCAAGTGATAAAGCAAACAGCCTTGCTCAAGCATTTGAATTGTGGTAGCTGAGTCTTTTTCTTAAAATGATAACTGTTATACAATGAGCATCTTTTTATACACTGAAAATAATATATACCTAAATATGGAGAACTGAACATCATCTTTGTTAATCCAAAAGAAAAAAAAAGCAATTTTTACTTTGTGGGAAAACAACAGAAATTGGTCATTAATTTAACAAGCTGAACAATCCATTCTAACATTGCAGGCTACACCAAGTATCTAGAGGATTCCAAATTATATTGAAAGGAATTATCTCATATGCACTTTATCAAACATACATTTTTTTTTCTATTTTTAAAAAGAGGAATTACACGTAGCCCTGGAGGTGACTCAATCCTCTGTAAGAATATGGATGTAACTACAAGACACATCAGGGTAATTTGGCTGCACATTTACCACAACTAGTTAATTTGGCATTACTTATGTGCGATGTGGACTATTAGCTCAGTGGTAGACTTTCGGCTTTGCATTCTGTGGTTGCTGGTTTGATCTCCGGTTGGGGAGATCACTGCTGATGAGACCCAATAAGGTTGAACCAGCTGTCCAGTGGTTCCATATGTCATACATAGTGCTTGCCGGATTTTCTGGTCATGGTAAATCAATACTTTATTAAGTAAAGAAAACTATCAGGTTGGAACGAATGCAATGTCAGATTTTCTACATGAATATTTTCAACAAAATTTATTTCAGTTTTGCTTCTTCTATCATTTAGGAATTTTTTGGATTATAAAAATATTGTTCTTAATCTTCGGTATTCATGCGTATGTTTGTTTCAACTAAAGAACACATAAAACATGTTTTACTCTATGAGTTTCATAAAGGTATTAATGCAAGTACAGCAGCAAAATCCATTTTGAGTACTCACGGGGATCATACATTGAATGAAATGAGTTGCAGGAGGTGGTATTCCTGTTTTCAGGACAAATCTAAGGAGAGTCATGCAAAAAAAAAAAAAAAAAAAAAACAACAAAAAACTTGATTCCAAAGAGTTGGAAGCTGTTATCACAGCAAATCCTGTCACTGCTGCTAAAGAACTCGCTCAGAAATTTAATGTAAGCCCTTCGATTGTCCTACGCCAACTAAAAAAAAATTTTAAATGTTTGTGTTTTCTAAATTAGTCCCACCTCACCTGACCTGACCTGACCTGAGAGAATCTGCAACAGTGTGTCGCTTGTTGTTAGTCAATTGACTAAAGATCTTTTAGAGTAGCTTGGTAAAAAAAAAATGCTTCATCTTCCATATTTTCCTGACTTTACTCCTTCTGGTTATCCCTTGTTTAGGGGATTGCAGAATCATTTGGATCATCTTAGGTTGACATCAAGGGAAATAATTCAGCAGGAATTGGCTTCATATTTTGCATCAAAATCTAAAGAATTTTTTATAACAGGGGATCTATAATCTTGTTGACAAATGAAAGGAAGCAACGGAGGTTATGTTAATGAATAAATATTTTTATAGGCATAAGTTTTTCGTTTATGATGTATACTATAAAATCAGATATTACATTTGTTTCAACCTTATACATTAGATAAAATCTGTAATTGATTGCCAAGCTGATATATGCTAGCTAAAATGTCAGAATTACAATAGTATTTGCTGTATTTGACAATGCTAGAATGGATTAGTGCAGTAGATATATTATTAACTGATAATAAAATTCATTTAATAATTTATAAATAACTATTTTTTGTCACCACTGTTTTTTTTTTTTAAATTACTCCGATTATATATTTGTCAAGGACTGGCCAAATTGTCCGTACTATTTTGAGTATATTACTTTGTAGACAGTTTTTGAATAATCAATAAAATTTTTAGTAAAGCCTTTCTAATTTTGGCTTTCTTTTTTTAATTAGTTATGAAATTAGTTTTTGGGATTAAATTTCTTTTAATTTTCGTTTTAAATTTTAAATTAATTTTTTTTTTGTAAAATTAATGGAAGTAATGTTGTTAAAAGATGGAAAAAAAAAAAAAAAAAAAAAAAATTGCCCTCAAATGTTTTCCTTTTTCCTCCTACTCTTCTTCTTTCTGCTTACCATGTCCAGCCTGCACTTTCATCTGTAATGATGTTAGCTCTGCAGAGCTTAATCGAGCTTTTTTCATTGCTTGAGTTGCCCTGGGACAGCCAGAGAGACTTCGATGAGAGAGAAAACTGCCATTGGCATGACCTGAACCATCACAGCCTGGCGTTGGACATCTGATGATGAAACAAAGAAAAAACAAAAAAACATAAGAATTTTGACAAAAAGTAAAGCCGATATAAATACATATCAAGTAATTGTCATTTTGTCTTTTATATTGAATCAATAAATCATTTTTAAAAAAATGCTAACAATAATTATATGAATATTTTTACAAAAATTAATTAAGACAATAATACATTGAAATTCATGTACAGAAAAACTGGCGTACGGAAATTGAAAGTTTAACATGTCAATTTTGGAACCCCATGACTTCAACCTCTTTTTGTCTCTGATCTTTGACCAGTAAAGACATTGTCACTGATCCTACTACATTCACCAAGTAAGCCTTTTTCCATTTTTCATCCCTTGCCACATACTGCTTGTTCATGGAACATGTGTATGGTTTTATTTGTTGAGAGGTGTTTGTGTATTGTTTCTTTTAATACCACTTGCATATATATTATACATATTAAAGATTTATGGAGGTGCCCGTGGTGAAATGGTTATCGTCGTAGGAAATGAACACGGCGACTCGAGTTCAAATCCTGGACGAGAATGATTGCATTTCACATCACACTAATACCCTTGGGAAAGGTATGAATCCAGATATTCTCCCTCCAGCTATGGGTAAATAGTAGGACAGACAGGGTTCTTCAGCCTTGGTGAGACAACTAGTCTAGGAGAAGGAAAACTCTGAATTCAAAACCTGTTAAACTCCGCTTAAAAATTGACCTTGTGTTATATCCTGCCCGAGCGGAAGGGTTGGTAAATAGGATACATATTAAAGATTTACAAATGAGCGTATCATGACTTTCCTTCTGTTTATTCACTAATACTAATGCTAATATTGGCCCTTGGAGACTTGACAAAAATATTGTCCATACCACTAAGTATTCCAATACTTATCTGCTCAAACCCTCCACCATAAGAAGGAGTCAATTTTTAAAGAGATTACAACTAGTTTGAATTCAGTTTTCTTTCTCCTAGACTGGTTGCCTAACAAAGGCTAAAGAATCCAGTCTTCTCTTCTATTTATGCCTTTCCTAATAGCATTAGTGCAAATTGAAACACAAGTAGGATTTTAACTCGGGAAGCAACAACAATAGGAGTTATGCTTAATATACTTCCTATTTCAAAGTAAAATGATTATAATTCTCTTAATCGAACAGAGAATAGAAGGGGTGAGATTTTTTTTTGGTATTCATAGATCTTTATACGATTTTTTTTCAAACAGTCTTGGAAGTTTTAAATGGATCAAACATTTGCTGAGCTAGCAATAGATATGGGTCAGATTGGGCAAAGTACCCCTCTTAAAGGTAAGTACTTTTGTAATTAGAGCTAAATGAATGGGATTTACAGATGGGCTGGGTGTATATATATATATATATATGTTGCATCGGCACTGATGATGTAGTAAAAGTCGGCGACTGTAGTCGACGGTGACCCTAAGGCTCCCTTTTCGATAGCTATTACACCAAAGTGTAGGGGAGAGCCCTACTCCTTTCCTTGGATTGCTCCACTTTACCCTTGATCCTTACCTTATAATGCTGAGTGTTAAGCAAGGAGGCATCAAGTACCATTTTTTGAGTCTTTGGTATGACTCGACCTGGGATTGAACCCATGTCTCCCGGCCATTCGCGAACACTCTAACCATTATGCCAATGTCCAGTTTTGCAACCCTAGTTCAAATCCTGCATGAGGTTATTTGCATTTCACATGGTGCCAATACCTTTGGGAAAGGTATGAATCCAGCTATTCTTCTTCCATCTATTAGTAAATAGTAGGGCAGACTGAGTTATTTAACCTTAGTATGGCGAGCAACTGAGCTAAGAAGAGGAGAATTCTACATTCAAACTTGTTAAACTTAGAAATTGATCATGCTTCACATTCTGCTTGAGTCAGAGGGGTTGGGTGTGTACATGTAATGCATATTATGTAGTATTTTGAGGTAGATCCCTGTCTCTCAAAATTGTAGTTTTGGGCACTATGGCCTCACTGTCTGCCCCCAACTGTTTGAGAATATCTGAAATATCATTGGCCCGAGAATAGTGATTAAAAATTCTTAATACTTACCTGTACTTTAGGTCGACTCCATCATAGTCAAGTTGTCTACAATAATATAAAAACAAAGAACATTCAGCTATCTTATTACTCCCAAATGTTTTAGGATTTACAAAATTGTTCATATAAAACAAAACACAACCATACGTGTGTGTGTGTGTGTGTATATATATATATATATATATATACACACACACACATAAAAATTTTTGTTGGTCTAATGAAAAGAAAAAAAAAGAAAATACTTTAAAATAAAGATCGGAGAATGCTAAGAATTTTCTCATTTTTTCATTTTCTTCTTTCATTTCAAAATAAACTTTGGAATGAGATACCATCATCCTGAAAAAGGTTTAAAAAAAAAAAAGAAGAAGAAAACTCTGAATCATTAAACATTGATATATTATTTATTTATATATAAATATATCCTTTGAATATATTGTTTTTTCATGCATACAATAACTCAGGGAGAAAGATTAGTCGTCAGTTGAACTTTATGGCATATCAGCTATCATAGATTATTTAGGGGAAAAGGAGTAATAAAAAAGAAAAACAAAAAAACCCTGAAATTATACAAATCATTTACTTTTTGAAGATGACATAAAATGTCAGACAGGTATTGGAGAAGAATAAATAACCTAAAAACAATATATATATATATACTTTAAAATAAATAAGTACACTAGAGAATTAGTTTTTAGTTTATTTATTCTTTGCCAACAGTGAAACTATTTATTTTAAAGAATATATATATATATATATATACACTTTAAAATAAATAGATCAACTATATATATATATATATATATATATATATATATACGAGGATCATTAAATAAGTTTCCAGACTTTTATCGTATGGGCACTTTTATTGACAGTACACACATGAAACTCTTGTCCCCTTTGAAGTAATCTCCTTCGGATGCAATGCACTTCTTGTACTGTTCCAACAACTTCTGGAAGGCCCCATCAATGTCCTCTTGTGTAAGCGTGTCAACGACCTTCATCATAGCCTCTTTCATCTCCTCAATTGTCTCATAACAACAGCCTCTGAGTTTAGGCAATAACCAAAAGTCACAGGGACCAATGTCTGGACTATAAGGATGGTGACAAACTGTCTTGATGCCCATCTTGCTCAAATAGTCTGTGACAAAAATGGAGTTGTGGACTGGTGCATTGTCCTGGTCGAAATGACACTGACCCGATTTGAAGAGTGCTGGCCTCTTCCAACGGAATCTCTTCCTGAACTTCCTTAAAACCTCAACATAGTAACCCTAACCCTTTGGCCAATCAACTCTGGTCTATTGACTTCCTTACTCCTCCCACACCTCTCATTATCCCTCACAGACTCTGTGCCTTCCTTGAATCTCTTATGCCACTCAAAAACTGATGCTCGATTCATACAAGATGCTCCAAAAGCAATCTGAAGCATTCCATATGTTTCTGTGGCATTTGTTTCCAAGTTTAAAACAGAATTTTATTGCATATCATTTTTCTAAAGTGTCAGATTGCATTTTTGAAATTCACCAGCTGTGACAATCAGGCTTTAGTAGGGTGTATTCCAATTGCTGCTGTAGCTGATCATTTGAACCTGAAATCATAAAAATTGGTCAGTCATCTCATAAGATGTATAGCAATAACATACTGAATTTTCAAGAGTCTACAATTTAAAAAAAAATGTCTGGACACTTATTGAATGCACTACGTATAATTAGGCAACATTCCTTTGTTCACATGAGTTTGGTTAAATGATATAGACACAAGTTATCTATATAATTTTATCAAGATCCTTTCCAACTTCCTAACAGGTGTTCAAATTTCAGGTTTGAATCGGTAGATAAATCCATTAAATTTTTCTTCCCAAGCACTTTCAGACCCTTCATAGGCCATCATCATGGGGGGAGGGGGGGGTTCTTCAAATGCAAAGTTTTTTTGAATTGCTAAAATGTGATGAAGTCATTTTTCAAAAACTAATAGAGCAGGATGGAGTTCCTGTGCATGTAGTTTCATATAAAATCAATGTTGAAAAAGAGGACAAGAAGATCACATCCCTATATAGTTAAAGAAAAAAAAAAAAAAAAAAAATATATATATATATATATATATATATACACACACACACACACACATACAAGTGTTGACTCCAAGTCAATTATCTCAGAGCTTGGTTCAGCACCTGGCTCAATCACCACTAGAATCTTTGATGTTAACAGCTCAATGTTTGGCTCAGTAAAATAGATCACTTATTCACATGTATGCATGCACAGCTAGTAGATTGGGCTCAAATCGTTTAGCCACAAAGTCATTTTATTAAATTTCTCTATAGTATCCTAAAAAACAGAAGAAAAAAAAGTTATCTATTGTCAAAATTTGGTTGTTAAGTTGAAACTAAGATATATTCTTTGAAAAACAGAGGCGAAAACATTTGTGATTTTTAAAGATTATTTTTATTATTTCAGCCAGAAATTTATTTATTTGAATTATGTCATGAGAAAGATTAGATTTGTTTTTAAGGGTTGATTTTCATGGACACACTTAGAAGCTTTTTTTCTTTGTGTAACATTATTACAAACTCTGTCAGCAAAATTTATGTAAATCAACATTTTAAAGTATGGAAACAATACAAAGCCATAAAATAAAAATATTATATTATAAAATAATTATTCATGATAGTTTCAGTCAGGATGTTGAGTTCAAATAAAGTCAAAGACAAATGACTTGTTCTGAGAGAAATTTTTATAAACTTTAGAGCCTGAAAAGTCCTACTTTCAGAGTCACCACTGATATATACAGATACATGTTGATTAAAACAATAATACAACTTCTATAGGAGTACCTTTATGATTTCATTGAGTCAGATGTCAAAGATGTCTGTTAACATGTTTTCACAGGTGAAACTACATATATATATATAAAACTCTAAATAGGAACGTGTGAAGCCACATTAAACTGATGTCATGACAACATGGTTTTAGGGTATAAGCTGGCAGCAGATTTTGTCAAAAGACCAAAGAGTCAACAAACTAAAGGACCCCCTAAAAGAGGAGGCAGCAGTCAGAGAGAGATGTTAAAGTAAAGAACACCCAAAATTTAGCCACAAGTTTGATTGGTAAGGTTTGTTTAATGGTACATCAATCTCCATGGGTTATTTTGTGATATACCAAGGGAGAAAAGTGACGACGACACTTTTTTTTATAACAATATAAACTCCTTTATTCAAAACATTGTGATGGTTTTGTGTATGAAAGAGAGAGAGATTGAGGACTGCTATGGTTGACACCATGTGGGGATAGACATATTCAGAGCCCAACTACTTCTTGCTTCTTTGATGGGAGCTTTGATACAAAGCTGATTATCAGCCAGAGAGCCAGTGGGCTGATGTGTCTTCTTGCTGGCTGCTCTCCAAATAACTGACCATCAGCCTCTCTGGGGTTGAAAAACTTCTGCAATATTTATTTTCTGGTCGTGCACACATTTTTCCTACTTGCTCAATTCACGTGATTCATTTCCGCTGTCCCTTGTTTATCTTAAGGCACATCTGTAATATCCTGTTTACGAAATCTACAATAACCTGCTGTCAAAAGTCAGTATGCAACAATTTAATACCAAATCCATCCTTGTAGAAAAACAGTATCTGTATTATCTAACCCATAACTGGGGAAGGGGAGCGCTCATACTTTCCCCAAGGGTATTAGAATGAAAGTGAATGTAATAATATAACTGGAGTAGAAATTTGTTTGTTACGATGTTGCAGTCCAGCATATTAGCCACTACACCATGGAGACTACATCCATCCCTCCCTAAGCCATGGGGACTCCGCCACAAGTTAAAAATACTTTAGGGATTAATAAATTATTAAAGTTTAAATAAAAAAATAAAACAAAAAATTATGAAAATAAAACCAATCCTAAAATATAAAATTTTAATAAAATATCCTACAATTTCACTTTCACTGAAAGTTTAACTTTTGGCAGCAGAAGGAAGGAAACAGACTCTTCAGACATTGCCAACCCACTCAGTAGATGTGCATTTTGCAGCCTCCCAAAATTAGTAGTTCCATATTTTACAATTATGATAATAATCATAATAATTCACGGGTTTAATAAAAAAAAAACATTGCATCAGAAAAGCACGTCTTCTTAATGTAAAATATATTTTCATTGAACTTGACTCGTATCTCTCACATTCCACCATTTTTAATGACATTTAAGAGAAAATAAACAAAGGATCCTGTATAAGAACCAGTTATTGCTGCTATTTGGTTACTTCTTCCAATCTCTTAACCACAAGATGATCATCAGTTTGCATTCTGTTATAGACAACGTAACATTCTTGACGGATAGGTATTTACCCAAACAAAATTTTAAGTGAAGTTTGACTTTTTTGAATTCAGAATTTTCCTTCTCCTAGACAGGTTGCTATACCATGGTTAAAAAGATCTGTCTGTCCTACTATTCACTCATGAATTGATGGATAACAAAAGAAGTTTAACAAGTTCAGAAACTGAACAAAAATTACAAACAAATCCCAAACACATGTTACAAACAAACTTTAAACAGCTACTAAATTATATTAGCTGTCTGCAAAGTCACTTGGTGCAGATTTGTTGATGTTAGTAAGTTGAAAATGTGAATATGTCTCTCTGATAACAAAAGGCTGGTCTATATATAAGACAAGAGTAATTGAATAGAGTTCATCAGAAAATTGAACAAATATTTGAAGTAAGCTCTATTCCAAAGTGGATGGAAACAGAGATATGAATTTCTAACACAGTCAATGAAAAATGACTCCAATTCAAATCATGCATCTCCACAAAGATGAGAGAGAGAGAGAAAAAAGAAATAATAAAAACTTATCAAATCAATAAAGAGATTCATTAAATTCTATTCCTGATTTTCCTTCTACACAAATAATAATGCCATAAGAGAAAAAGCAAGCGTACTTTCCTAAAAAATGGACTTGGAATGTCTCTTTGTAAAATAATGGCGGAGGGATTTCGTTTTATATATCTTGCCTTTTGGTTTAGTTAGGATGAGAACCTTTCGCTTAGTGCATGGGTTAGTTAGGTGCAACATTAACGCAGGTGTTCACGCACGCGCAGAGAGGATGTGCCATTCAGAGATGTCAAAATAAAAATCCCAGATAGAAATTGGGACCAGGGTATTTGGGTGACATCACGCACCGGAAGTATGGGCTGAGATTTGAGAAAAAGCAGTGAGTTGAGTTCTCGCCTAGGAAGAAGAAGGTTGACTTTCAGAGCTGGGCAAGGCCAGACGACTTTGTGCACTAGGGGTGCCGCGCGTTGGTTGGGTTGAGAGCTGACGATGTAAAAGCAATCAGCATAGAAAGATTGTGTCTCTCTCTCTTCATGTCGAATAACCTTTAGCTTAAAGGTAATAAAAAGTTTCATACCTGAACCAATTTCGTAAGGTTTTGTGTTTTTAGATTCCCTATGTCTATTTCACATATCCGTATCATGGTTATGTTACATCTTTACCAAGTGATAGCATGTTTGGATCATTTCGTTTCATACCCAAGTTAAATCAGCAGTATTATGTGACATTAGGCTCCCAAATCAAAAATCACAATCTCTAAAATATTTAACCAGCAGGCAATGGCACAAATACTACTGTTTTTTAATTTGTCCAATTCTGATTTGGTTGGTTTGGTTTGGTTTGGTGGGTTTTATGGCATATCAACCTTTGTAGGTTATTTAACGCCAAATCTATTTTTATGTAAATAATCTGTTCTATTTAAAACAATTCACTTTAGCCTAAGTACATAGTTTAATTGTCAAAAACATTTCCATTTCAAACTATTCAAGCAGTTATATGTAACAATTCAGTTATGAGTAATTACAGTTTTAATGTCGAAAAACAGTTCTTTTTCAAATAATTCAGTTAAGCATAAGCACACAGTATAAATGTAATTACGGTTTAATTGTCAAAAACATTTCTATCTCAAGCTATTCAGTTTACTCAAACAATTCATTTTAGCATAAGTATGCTGTTAGTTCTATTTAACCCATAGATAGGGCCCTATCAGGTGCTACCACTCGGGGCCAGAGTGGACCTTGGAGCAATGGCAATGAAGGGGTACTCCGCATTCCCCAAAGCTCCAGCATTGCTGGAACCTCACCATCAGACTGTTTAGTGTCATATCCAGGACACTCGTTGGGGGGGGGGTCTTACCCCCCTCTGCAGAGAAGCAGTCGGTGTATTCTACAGCCCCAGCCGACTAGGCAATCTGATTTGGTCTGATCAAGAGTTTCTTATTAAATCTATGTATGACTAGTAAACATATACTAAGTATGACAAGAAACTGTATTACTGTATATGTTGTAGTTTTTGTGGAAATAGATAGGAGGAATTTGGGGGGCAGCCATTGCACTATTTTTACCATGAAGGGTTTTTCTAGAGTGTTATTATTCTTTTTTTTTTTTTTGGCAGTATTGTTAGTAACTGGTTGCTTGTGTAATGTTATTTTGTAAAAGTTTTGGATTTTTACTATGGAAGTGAATCCAGAAATTTTGATACAGTAGTGAATCCAGAATTTTATGATTTACTCACAACTCTAGGATTTTTAAGGACAGTGAAGATATTTATACAAGAAATGCCAGAATTTTATAAAGAAAATCAAAGAAATGTATGCATCTAATTATTCTCCCTCAGGCTAAGGGTAAATAGCAGAGCAGACAGAACTCTTTAACCATGGTCTAGCAACCAGTCTAGGAGAAGGAAAACTCTGAATTCAAATGTCTTTAAAAATTGACCTTGTATCGCATTCTGTTTTTGTACAAAAAAACCTTTAACTTTAAAAATCAGTTTATATAAATCAATGATTCTGAAACCAGAAATCAAAAGTCGACTTACACACAAGTGTATACTGTAAAAGGTAGCTGCAAAATAATTTGGCAAAGTCTACTTTTTACATACAAGTAAAAAAACAAAAATGCTTTTATTTTAGATGAATCAAAGAGAGATAACTTACACAATTCCATCCATTTTTATGGGTCTACCCGCCATAATCATAGAGTCATTTGAAGATTGGTCACCTCCAGCTCCAGAAACCAGATGGCGCTGTAGTTTGTGTTTGTTGGCAAGTGGGCAACCAGATGCACTAAACAAAAAAAATAAAATAAAATAAAAAAATTTTGTTGTCATTTGTGAAATCATCTATATTGATGCGTACATTTGAAACTTAAATGGACAACTTTTTATCTATGAATCATATTAAAGTATAGTGATCTTAGCTTAATTGTCTTTGTAAAGATACAGAAACATGCACAAATAATCTTCTTTCTATAAAGATGAAATATGTTTAAGCAATTCGATAAAGTAAGTAATTTTCAAGGTAAGCTTCATATCTATTGATAATACTTTTATACTTGTGCAATGCAGATGTAGTTGATATTATCAAACATTTTTCAAAGCAGTTGCCTTACATAATTTTTACTAATAACAAGAATTACTTGTATATTTCATTGTTGTTTATGATAAATTTCTACGATACAATGCTTATTTAGAAAGAATCAAATCACTTAAGAAATTTTTAAAAAACCCAAAACGCTACTACTGTTACTTAATAGTTACATTTAGTACTTGAAATTTACATGCAATATCTACCAAATATATTCATATATCATGTAACTTTCTCAGGCCTAAATTTGACCCTAATATTAGGAGGTCATACTGTACGCAAAATACAAACTGTGTGTAAATAGTAGGCCTAGACTAACAGGTAAACCAACAATTTCCTGCTGTAAAAAGTCTAAATTGAGTTCTCAGAAAGTTGTAGGATATATGAATATATACAAGAAATTTTATGAGACAGAAGAAGTTAAAAAGAGAGAGAATATGTGAGCTATATAACTCACATATTCTATCTCTGAAAATTCTAAAAGTATCCTATTGACGATCAACTCTGGAATAATATTTTATATATAGGTAGAGTCTTGGATTGGCATTTGAGTCAACCTGGTTTCGATCCCAGCTACGGGAAGCTAGTATGTCTAGCCACACTGATGAGGTCTATTAGAATGAAACAGATCTGTCTGTGGATGACTATATATATATATATATATATATATATATAATATCCCTGAGTTGATCATTAGTAAGATACTTTTAGAATTTTGTTCTGATTGTACACAATGATTTGATTGGTAAATTCTCTTATTTTTTCAGGTGATAATATACAAGTATTTTTTTTTTCATGTATTGCTACTTCAGCCACCCAAACTAACTGAACATTTTAAGTATACATATTCTTTCCAGGTATCCTGGACCACCCCTCATTGCTGACCTCCAGGGACACACTGATGAAGCCCTTGAGATTAGATGCTACAGTAAGATCTTGAATATCTCATACAGAGACCCCATCACAAATAAGGATGTCAGAAAAAGAATAACAGTAGTCTTTGAGTCACATGTTTAGCACTGTTAAGAAAAATAGGATGTAATATGGACATGTAATGAGCAAAAACTATCCTAGAAGTTCACAGTGCCAAGAGAATGATGAAAAAACAGACAGAAGGAAAAAGTCCGGACATAATATCAGGGAATGAACAAGACAGGTCTGTTTTCCATTGAGTCACAGAGTACAACTCATGACCGAGATAGATGGTGAATGATTGTCAGTGTATCATCAGTGGTATAATTACAATCCCCTCACTTGGGGTGAAGAGACTGGTCATGATGATTCTTTTAGCAAGTAATACTGACTACTAATTGATTATATTAAGTGATGGCATACAATATCCCACCTATTCAATAGAGCATTAGGTGAGAGAGGGGGGATCCACAGCATCTGGGTGAGCATTAACCTACCCAACACTTCAATTTCATAGCGTCCTGGGTATAAGATTCAAAAGCATCTGATGGTGAGGCTCCAGTTCTGGAGAGTGTAGAGTCACCCCTTCATTGCCATTAGACTCAGATCCATCCTGACCTCCCCCTGTTTGGGTCACATCTATGTATCAAATAGATCTGTTTAAGATAATATTTCAACTACATTAAAACATTAAAATTTCAATTAAGTATATTTTCAATATAATAGGTTTGGTTTCTTTGTTTTAATGGCATATCAACCTTTATGGGTTATTCAATACCAAAGCTATCCTAGAAGAACCACAGTGATACTATTTAACCCATGGTTGGGGTGGGGAATAAGTGGGTTCATACCTTTCCCAAGGATATTAGTCTAAAAATGAATGTAAGAGCGTGACTGGAGTTTGAACTCGCTTCCTGTGATGTTGCAGTCCAGCACATTAGCCACTATGCCATGGGGATACCCTCTCTATATAATTGGAGACTATAATTCTTTAACTGTCTTATGCCTAAAATAACCCCAACTAACCAATTAATTTCATATAAAAGATTCAGGAAATTCCTTTTTGGAGAAAATTATGAAGGGAGTCTTATATACCATCAAAAAACAAACCATAAGACAAACCATCACACACTCTCAATTCCATCTCATTTCTAGAAAAATCCTTTTCTATAATTTTCTTGATTATCTTTCCAAAAATTGAGAAATCATTATTGTGTGTGTGTGTGTGTGTGTGTGTGTGCGTATATATATATATATATATATATATATATATATATTTATAATGTATTATTGACATTATTGTTGTAATGAATTATTTACATGATAAATTTTCCTAATAAATCTCTTTTGTTCATTATCAAGAAGGCAAAAAGGATACCAATTGAAATGCCTTTGCTTTATATTGAGTATAAACAATTATCTATGTGAAATAAATTCTTGTTGACTAATATGGAATATATACATAATACAGACCAAAAAAAAATAAAAAGAATAAAATGTCTGAATCCTTAATACACAAAGAAAAATGTTCATACATATGTCCAAATAATTCTTACAAAGGTGAACAGTTTAAACAACTCACTTCATATCACCTTAGGCCAGAAATAACTTACCAAACAATAATGAGATATTTATTAAAAAAAAAAAAAGAAGAAAAGATTATTCTATTTGCATTTAGAAACTAAATTAGATAAAAAAAAAAAACATTTTAGTACTAAAGTTGAAATTATTTAGCTGCAAAATTTATTCTGTTTATTACTTGAATGGAAATCATATCAACAATCTTTTTAAAAGACTTAGTTTCATCCCTTACAGAAAAGTCTATTGGAAAAATAATGGTTGAATTTATGACACATCTAAAATCAGCCATTATTTTCCAAGCAACTTAATATTTACAATCAGATGTCATTTGTTAAAGAATTTTCTGGGTATCAGAGCACTCGAATTTGAAACAAGAACAGAGTTTAAAGGAACATAACAAGTGCATTTTATAAAATTATCATTTCTTCTGTTAAAAAATAACAAACTGCTAGATGCTAAATGTAATTATTTAAATGAATTTTACTTATATAAGAGCCAATTTTGTTTGAAGGAAATAAACTTTGATTTATCCTCAAATAAATAAAATGTAAAAAAATCCAAAAAGAAATCTATTAAAAATTAAAACTATTTAGAATTCAAAATTGGAACCAAAGCATATATTTTCATAAGTGTTTATATGAATACATTTACATACTGATTAAACATTATTTGAAACCATTTTGACAAACTAACAATTAGAACATTTTAAACCAATCAGTATATTAAAATAAAAATTTGAAAAAAATAAAAACATATTCAGAGTATTAACATTCATACATGCAAAAAAAAAATGAATAAATAAAATAACAGATACAAAAAGTGTTATAAGATTTATGTCAATCAAATAATCCACAAACACACAAATAACATTGTACACAATCTAAACTGTAAAATAATTTTTATAGATTTATAGCAACATTTTTGAAAATTCTAGGTATACTTTCTTTGTTTAATGGCATATCAACATTTGTGGACTATTTAAGCCATCCTTGCAGAACAGCAGTGGTACTATTTAACTCACAACTGGAAAAATTAGGGGGTTCATACCTTTCCCAACGGTATCAATCCGAAAGCGAACGTAATAATGTGACTGGAGCTTGAACTCACTACAATGTCGCAGTCCAGCGTGTTAGCCCCTATACCACAGGGACTTACCCTCTTTTAGATTTTAGATTATTAATAAGTATTTTTTGGTTCCTAATCATCATGTTTCTATAAAAATTTTCCTTTTTTTGGCTAACTATAAAACTAAACAACACAGATTTACTTGAAGTGTTTTTATACTCCCAACAACTTAACACCCCCAAAAAAACAGTATTAAACACTTTTTTGATTTATTTTTATTTTTTACACAGTAAATATCCAGTAAATTATATATATATATATAAATATATATATATATATATATATATATATATATATTAGGCAGTTTTACTTTGAATTCAATAGAATAAAGGAAGTATAAGACTGCAAGATTTACTTCATATCTAAAAATGGGAGATTTCAAAATTTAAGCTGATACTCCCTACCTCTGTCAATGAGAAACACCTTTTACTACCTCGACCAAATAGTTTATCGGAAGATGAATTATTTAAAACAATATTAAAAGTAGCAGTGACCTGGGGTGAGGGTTGGGGCTCCAAAATGAAGAATTATTATAGATTAGTATTCAAATAACATTTATCATTTGAAAGAATTCGTTTGGGGGAAAAAAAGATTTAGATAATATATAAATTGTTTCTGATTCATATCCATAACAAAATAAATGTGTAATTTAGCCATATTTAAATTGGTAATTTTGATTGTATGAAGGATGATGTTTCTAAGCACAGTATCCACTGCCCCGACCCCAACTATTTTGGGGGGGAAGGGGTTAGCAAAAAGATATATTCACAATATATCTTACTGCCAACCCTGTCACTGGATAGGAATTGCAACCATGAGAAAGATACTAAACTTACTGCTCTATATAAGCAAGTATGTATTTGCCTAACCCCACTGCCATAGGCAGAATGTGAATTTTAAGCAGAGTACTGCTGGTTTAAATGTAAAATTTTCATTTTCCTTGACAAGTTGCAGTATTAAAGGCATAGAGCCCAGTCTAGCCAACTATTTACCCATAGGAGGCACACCTAATATCTGGTTTTAAGAAATGGAATTGGTGTCCCCACTACAAATACTGGATGAAGCTGTTTACATTTCATTTTGTGCTAATACCCTTGGGAAAAGCCTGAATCTATCTCTTCTTTTCCACCAGTAGGGCAGACTAAGTTATTTAGTCTGGTTAAGCAACCAGTCTAGGTGAAGGAAAACTTTGAATTCATACCAGCTTTACTCCCCTTCAAAATTGATCTTGTGTCACATCCTTCACAGGATGTGACACAGTTTGGTTTGGTAGGCATATCAACCACTGTTGGTTATTTAATGCCAATTCCTGTCTCACTCATTTTGTAGATACATTTTTAAACAAGTCTGAACTCATCTTTTTGTTGACACATGGTCTCAAGTATTTTTATCTAACATGAATATTTCCAATACAATTAATCATTTGTTTGCACACAATTCAATGGTTTCAAGTATTGCTATGTAACAGAAATGATGTAACATCAGTTATTAGTTTTCACACAGTAAAGTGGTAACAAGTATTGCTATTTAACATTGATAATTCTTTGAAACATTACTCATTCTTTTGCAAACAGTCAAATGGTTCCAAGTATTGCTATATATCACTAACAATTCAATTTATTTACACACAGTTAAGTGATCAAACAGTTCTATTTCAAACAATTCAATTTAGCATAAGTTATTTGTTTGCACACAGTCAAACAGTTTTATAGGACCCTATAAGATGTTATCACTCCAAGTCAGAGTGGACCTGAGAATGATAACAATGAAGGGGTACTCCGTATTCCCCAAAACTCCGGCATTACTGGAGCCTCACCAGCAGATAGTTTAGTGCCATATCCAGGACACTCGTTGGGAGGAGGGGGTCTTACCCTTCTGTTGGGATGCAGTCAGTGTATTCTACAGTCCTAACCGACTGGGCTGACATACAGTTGGTCTAAGTGCATAGTTTTCCTTCTCCTTGAGCCGATTCAATACCAAGGCTAAACAACACAGTCTGCCCTACTATTTATTCATATCTGGTATGGAGAGAAGAGATGGATTCATATCTTTCCAAAAGTCATTAGAGCAAAGTGAAATGTAAACAGCCTTGTCCAGGGTTTGAACTCAGATTGCTGAGTCCATTTCCTATGACCAAAACTGTTACACTAAGTGTGCCTCGATATGTAAGCAAATATGACCCGCAGAATGATTGTTCACCCATAGGGCAACAGCCCCACCCAATAGACGCCCGTAGCTCCCAGTCAATAGACACTTGGTTTATGGAGCTGACACATTGAATAGAAATGGTTCTAGATTCATATTGCTGTTAAAAAAAAAAAAGAAAAAAAAAAAAAGAAAAAAAAAAAAAAAAACCTCTCTCAAACTTAATTCCGATGCAGTGCAATTACTAAAGCTACAACATCATTGCAAAGGCTTAGCAAAATAAATGTATCTGTTTACAGTAAACTCCTGTGATAACGGCACTCATTATAATGGCACTATTTTAAAAAAATTATTTTTATTAAAAACTTGCAAGACAATTTTCAAAGATTACTTTGCAGTAACAGCACATGAACGTTATTAAATATGAATTCAATAAAATTAGTAAATCTTTAAAATAATGTTGGTTAGAATAACAGAGAAATCTGAAAGGAAATTCAAAAGCAAAGTTTTATGAATTAAAGGTAATTTTGAAATACCATATTTGACGACTTATTAGATGCATCTCAATTTGGGCTGGCATTTAAAAAAAAAAGAAAAAAAAAAAGAAAGCAGTTTTAAACTACGAATGTTAGGTGAATGATTTTCACCTGACATTCAAAGCCCTTCCCACTATCAGATCATTTTTAAAGTTTCATATGTATTCAGATTTCGTCTACATTTGTGGAGATGATTGTGATTTAATCTAAACACCCTGGCAGCACTCCACTAGACAATAACACAAAGCTGACCCTTAACCTTATAAGATCCAAGTTGATCTTTTGGGGGAAAAAAATGACTTATAAGCCATCAAATATGGTAATTAATATTTATATTAGTAGAAAGGTACTAATTTCTGTATATAACATTGGGACATATATTATATAAACTTGTAAATGAGGCAATAGACTGTGAAAGAGTAATAAAAATTCATTTTTTTCTGAAAAAGCAAATTCATTCTAACAACATTCTTTGGTTACTGACGATGCCGTAATGACAGGAGTCTACTATATCAAAAATCCAAAACTTTTACAATAATAACATCACGCAAGCAGCCAGTTCCTAACAATATTGCAAAAAAACAAAAATAACACTCCAGAAAAATCCTTCATGGTGAAAATAATACAATGGTTGCTCCAAAAGTAATGCCTCCTATTTATTTCCACAAAAACTACAACACATACAGTGAACACTGCTAGATAGAGCAAGTTTTCAGCTACTTTTAGAGTGACCATCATGCAAGCACAGGATACAGCTCTTGTCGACTGCTGGCGAAAATGCATAGCCAATGGTAGTGACTATGTAGAAAAATAGTGTTTTGTAGCGGAAAACTTGCTCTATCCATTAGAACCATTGTCTTCCCTGTATTTTTTGTAGTTTCCTTAGGAATAAATAGAAGGCAAAACTTTCACAGTGTCCATCCTACATATGAAAGACATATTAAAAAATCAAAATCAATGACAGAATTTCAAGTATTAATTTAGAGATTATTGGGAAATAAAGGCAATATGTCATAATAAACATTGGTTTCTGTGAAAATAACATTTTACAGTGATTATTATCTTGGTAACAGTTATGGGATATTGTTTTTTTTTAACTGCTCACTCACCCACTCTTCTCTCCATCATAGCATGCCAGTGACGAGATATTGCAGGGAGAGGTGGATTTAATGCCTTTCCCAATGGTATTAGTGCAATGTCAGTATAAAAAGTCTTATCTAAAAATTTGAATTTGCTCTGCAGATAGTGTTTTCTGTGCTACATCATGCCCCTGTTCCAGTTTGGTTACTTTCTTTAATGGCATATCAAACTTCATGAGGTATTTAATGCCAAAGCCAGCCTTGTGGAAGAGTGAAAGAGCAGAGGTGATGCTATTTAACTCATAACTGAGGGGATAAGAGAGTCCATGCCTTTCCTGAAGGGTATTAATCCAAAACTGAATGTAATAGTGGAACTAACATTTGAACTTGTTTACTATGATGTTGCATTAACCCCTACGCTATGGAGATTTCCCAATGGCTCTATCTGTCATATTTAAAGAGAAAAGTAACATTTATATAATACTGTCTATCTAATTTTGTGAAGAATAAAACAATTACATAGACAATTGAACACTTTTTTTTGGTTCACACAAGGTTTCAACTGGTACATAGTCTGGCTTTCTTCAGTGTAATATGAACAAACACAACAAAAGATATTCATGTTCTGATTTCTTTCATCAGTACTATTTATTTTGCCAGGAATAGATGCAAGCTTATTTTTTAAGCAAAATCTGTCCTCTGTAAAGGTGGGTAGTGCTAAAATATAGTTTGACACTTCAGTACTCCTTTTTAGAGGCATCTTTGTATTTACCCAACCCCTCCATTATATGTAAGATCTGACACATGGTCAACTTTCAAACAGATGATAGCTGGTTTGAATTCAGTCTTCTTTCTTCTAGACTGGTTGCCTTACTAAGGCAAAAGAACCCAGGTTTTAAAGTTGGGAGAGTAAGCAAATAAAAAGGGTGCCTAGACCCCGATAAAATTATCAAATTTAGATTTTTATTTTATATTTAAAACACAAGTATGTAGGAAGATACGGATTTAAACTGAATATTGCAGTTTCAAGTGTCTTTTAAAAAATCTTATAGATACATGTTGTCTTGTCAAAAAAGACTAAATGGCTCTGGTGGTTGGTTAGTAAGTTGTATCTTATGGTATATCAAACCTTGTAGGTTATTTAATGCCAAATCCTGTTTATACATACTTATATTGAATATATAGGATTTATCAACAAATAGTTTGTTGACAACATTTTAAACAAACCAGAGCTCATTTGTTTGCACACAGTTAAGTAGTTTTAAGTATTGCTATCTAACAATCTAATTTAACATCAGTCATTTGTTTGCACAAAAATTTCTAAGTAATCTTAGTTTTAAATGAGTAAGAGCTAATTTGTTTGTCGACAAGTATTGTTATTGTTTGCACATAGTTAAATGGTTTCAAGTATTGCTATATAACACTAATAATTCTATTTAATATTAATCTTTTGTTTGCACACAATGAAGTGGTTCTAAGTTTTGGTCTCATTAATTTGTACACAGTTAAATGGCCTGCCTAGCATTAAAAATACTCATTTTTTTTGTTAATCTGTTTTTTTTTAAAATTATTTTCCATGCTTAAATATAAAGTTCTGACACAAGTAGGAAGTCACCCCTTCATCACAAGCAGGGTATGACAAAAGGCCAATTTTTCAAGCAGAGTACTGTTGGTTTGAATTTCGAGTTTTATTTCTCCAAGACAAGAACACAGTCTATCCAACTATTTACCACTACCTTGGGGAGGAGAGAAGAGATATATTCATGCTTTTCCCAAGGGCATTAGCATGAAAGGAAATGCAAACAGCTTCATCCAAGATTTGAACTTGGGTCACTGACTCCATTTTCTACAACAATAACCATTCTACTAAGCTCTATCCCACAGGCATGAAACATAACATATCTCTCAAAGCCACAATACAGAAAAGGCTTATTTTCCTGCTAATTATGAGGGACTATCTGAAAAGTCCAGTAACTTTTAGTGCGCAAAGAATCAACTGAGTTAAAATTCTTGAAAAGGTGCCACTCTTGAGGAATATGAACCATGATGCTAAATGTATCTTTTAAAGATGACTTAGACATGAAGCAATACATCTGAACCTAACCCTTTTTAGATAAGGATATATGGGTTTACAGCCCCTACCCCAGAAGTTAAGTTTAATATTTATTTTTTAAGTTTATTATCTTATGTGTCAGGTATCTTTCTTCAGTAGTGTAAAGTAAAACAATATTAAACAGAATATCCTCCCCTGTACATATCCCATGGGATGAAGTAAAATGAGGCGGAGAGGAGATATTCTTGGAAAGATAAAAAAAAATCAAGAAAGCAATACAAGATGTTCGAGGAATTTATAACTCAGAAACAAAAACAAAGAATTCACAATGGCTTTCTGTAAAAAAATCTGAGAACAAAAGAAAAAAGAAAAAATTTTTTTATTTTTATGAAATTACTTTTGTTGTCCTATTTAGTATACTTCAACAGTATTGCACTAACAAAATTTGTGCAACATTGTGCAGTTTTTCATGTGTTACCAAAAAACACAGAATTAGATCATCATAAAATAGTTTTATCAAACAACTGGTACAATTTCCAAGGATACAGTGGATACTACTACTCATTAGCTCAGGGCTTTTAAAATTTTTTACTTGATGCCTCCCAGCCAGTAACCAAATTTAATTTCCATTTACCCCAAAATGAATTAATTGAATATTAAATTACAAAACATAATTAACTTACCACAATTTACAGAATTAGACAAAAAGAAAAAGACCAAACAACAACAACAACAGAAAAAACAGACAGCTGACAAACATTTTTATAATGACAATTCATGTCATTTATCATAAGTTAGGACAATTTATGACCATTTAAATATTTGGTAGGGTAGCCATTAGCATCAACTGCATGACATCATCTAGTCATACTTTCAATAAGTGATTGACAAAGATCACTATATAACTATTGTCAACAAGCATTCAATACAATTAATAATCAATTTCGTTAGAAGGTTTGTGATTTTTAAGCGTTCTCTCAAATATTGACCAGAAATTTTTGATTGGATTCAAGTCAGGACTTTGAGATGTTCAAAAAAAGTAAGTGTGTGTCTAAGCCATCAAAGTTTCATCAAAAATTTTGGCAGTAATAAAAGAATAGTTCAGTTTATTCAGAGTCTGTTTTTTTCTTTTGTTTTTGACTAATATCTTTCTAGAGAAATGAATCAGTAAACTATAAATACAAATGCACCTTTAATTCTTGAATTATTTTTTTATGGGAATGATGGGCTTGGTGGGCACAGAAGAGATCACAAATATTAGATTGTAGATTTATGATTTTGAGCCATAAATCACTATGTTCTATGTTCAAATGGCTGTTTGCTTAGTAAATAATGCATACAGCTAAAACTAGACTCCACCATATACCAACTTGAAAAAGCCAGTGAAACAGGCTAAACAAAGCTTAGGATATTTTGCTAATTTTTTTCACTCATCCAATATTATCCAAATTATAAATTTACTCCTATGGTTTTATTCTCAGCAAGGAGTCTATATGGACCACTTTGAGAAACCTTTATGACAAAAAAAAGTCATTTTTTAAGATAGAGTTATCTTCTCTTAACCTCAGGAAAGAAAACAAAAACTTCTGGACACAAGTCACTCTTTATAAAATAAGTCAACAAAATTCAGTGTTATTTAGAACAATTTATAATCTAAAATCTGGTGATTGCATGAATTGTAAAACCAAAATAGTTAACCAAGAAGGACTAAAAGCTAAGAAAATTTCAAATATCTGGTATTATTGATAGTTGTGAAAAGTAAAAAGTCAACATCTTGAGAAGGAAACTGAAAAATTAATTACAATGAGATGAAAACTATGAATAACAAAAGGCGATTCAGTATCAGAATTAGGAATAAACTAAAGCCACAGCTTTTGGCCTCATAATCTACTAGGGTCTTGACAAAATTCCAGGGTTTTATACCCATTTCTAAGTATTGAAGAAACAAAAATGGTTGATTTACAAACCAATGAAAAGTTGAAACCCAAATTTAAGAGAGGATATCATCATTCCTGGTTCCAGCACAAATTTAAATATCTTTACCCTGATTTATGAACCACAGTGAAAGGTTTCCTAATTTTGTTTTCCCTGTTGCTTATATCGTTAAAAAATGCTGTAAGGATGTGAATAGCATAAATGGCCTCAATATACTGAGTCCACAAAATTTTTTTTCAAAAATGGGTGGGAGTAAAATTTTAACATTTCTTTTAAAAAGAAAAGGCACACAGCTTTATATATTTATTGTAAATAAAGATGTTTTTCTTGAAATATATCTCTGTAAAAATGATTGTCAAACAATATTCAAACTGAATAGATTTGATACAGTTCTTTTACAATTTTTCCAAGTACTATTTGATTTAAATTAGTTAAAGTTTTATTTTATTCAACTTAAAAGTATATTAATGGATTCAATAATGACTCCATCACTTTTATTTGGACTTGAATCTAAAAAAAAAAAAAAAAAAAATGTTGATTTCAGTCCATTTTTTCCCCAATTTTTATCATTTGAATTAAAAAATAATAATAATAAAGTTGATTTAGGTTTCTTTGTTAAAATTAATGTATCTCGACAACAAATAAAATTTTCAAATTATCAATCAAAAATATACAAGGGAGACAAATCATCATTTTTGCTTCAGTTTTTCTATATCATAAATACAGGGTGGGCCAAAAGTCACTTGATAAGGTTAATGGCATCCATTTTAAATTACATGCATAGTGGATTTGAAGGCTAAGAACATTTGCAGCTTACAATGCATTGTCATCATTAGTGCTTATTTTCTTTTTTCTTAAAGTGAAGATTAACTTGTCCATGGAACATCATGTAAGAATTTCCTTTCAAATATTTTCATAAGATTTATTATTGCAGTCATTAAAATTTGATCTTTGTATAAATTATGCTAAGTTTTAGAAGCAAAAAGAACTGCTGCTGCATTTTCTTCATTTTTATATAATAATTAATTGTCTAGTATCTATATCCATCCTGAAATTTAGAATTTTTATAAAAACAGTAAACCCCATTTATATGGATGATATTGTTCTTAACCTTTTTTGTTACTGTTTGAGATTTTTGATTCGTTGAAACATCAAATTACTTTTGGCACAGCCTGTATATATTTCCGCACACATTAGCATAGATCCTATAAGGATAATGGAATTATTTGCATATAGATCCACACTTCTGCTTCAGATTAAAGTGACACCCCTTTGCACTTCTTTCTAGGATCAGAGTATGTGCAGAAATACCAGATTTATTTTTAAAATCTATAAGACACAAAATATATAAATAAAAATCAGTTATTACTTTAAAGAATATAAATTTGATACTAGCTCAAAAATTAATTACAAAATAAGAAAAATCATATATATATATTATTATCATTTGAATTTTAAAAATTAGATTTTCACATGGACAGATACTAAACTCTAATCTGACAGATAATTCCCCACTAGAGTAAAATGTGACATACATATATATATACATTTTGCCAGGGGCAAAAATTGTCCAATCCCCAAAACCACTGTCATAAAGATGTCAGACTACTCCAATACACTCCTTATAAAGAGGTACTGTTGGAATCACCAGAACCAAGCTCACCTGTTGTTGTTTCTGCATCCTTACCAAATATGGCTGAGGTGGGGCAGAATCAACTCTCTGATCCCAAGTAGCTGGGGAGCTATGTTCTGATTGTAGGAGTGATCCTTTGATCCTAGATATGGTATGCAGGTACTACACTCTCATCCAAGCAGAAGTAAGGGTTAGATGAGCAAATAAAGTTAGATTGTTCATTAGGTGTAGATAGATATTGCTAGATATCTAAACTAAATTTCAAACGAGCAAAAAACAGTCAAAATAAATATGTAGAAAGAAAGAAACATACACGCAAAACACTGACAAATATAAATACAATGACAATAATTTAAAAAAAAAAAAAGATTGTTTTCTAAATATATGCATACCATATATATATATATATATATATATATATATATATATATATATATATATATATATATACACACACATTATAAATGTTATATATGATCTATATTAAGACATACTGACCAAACTAAACATGAGCAAAAAAAAGTTTTTCATATACAAAATGGTGTGTATATAAATGAGCAAGTGAATGAACACGGCACTACAACGATGGATTTGCTACAAATTCACAAGTGGCACAATGATTTTGCTACTCGTTTTAAAGTGTGAAGACAGACAATGAAAACAAATTAAGAAAACTAGGATGAAGAAATTAAAAAAAAAAAAAAAAAAAAGGTTTCTCAACCTGTATTTTATTGCAAATATGTCTTATTTAAAATGTCCAGGATAAAAAAAAAAGCAATAACAGAAAATCTCGTTTTAAACATAAAAAAAAACAAAAAAAAGACTAAACATTGAATCAAAAATATCAAAAATGAAAAAAAAATTTTAAAATCACAGAATTTTTCAAAAATCAAACTTCTTGTTTTTGTATAGTGGGAACATTCTCTGGATTTCTTCATATGTATGTATTCACTTAAGCTCTTTGCCACAGGGAGGATGTGACACAAAGTCAGTTTTTAAGTAGAGTAAAGCTGGTTTAAATTTTCTTCCGAGACTGGTTACCTTACCAAATTAGAGAAAAAAGAAAGCTATACAACCACAATTCAATTTTCACTCAAGGACATGAGTGAAGAAATTTCTGTAGATTTGCTTTGTCTGATTGGCATAGACGAGTCACTCATTGAATCATCATATGGACCAGGTATGTATGTTTTTACCCAACCCTTCTGGCATAGGCAGGACGTAACAGGTAGTCAATTCTTAAACAAAGTAAAGTTGGCTTAAATTCAGAATTTTCCTTCTATTAGACTGGTTAGCTAACTAAGGCTAAAGAGACCAACCTGCCCAAAAGATGGATACATGCCTTTCCCAAAGGCATTAGCATTAAGTGAAATTCAAACAGCCTTGTCCATTTCCTATGACTATAACTGTTACACTAAGTGTGCCTCGATATGTAAACAAGTATCACCCACAGAATGATTGTTTACCCACAAGGTAACTGCCCAACCCAGTGGATGACCATAGCTCCCAGCCAATAGACACTTGGCTTACGTAGCTAACACATGAACTTGGTTTGCCAGCTTCATTTTCAACTGTTAAGCTAAGCAAACTATTCATCTTTGGTAGTGCCTCGGTTGACAAAAAAAAAAAAGATACACAAATAACTTCTGTTTTTTAAAGAGGTGCAGCATATTACAACTGAAGAAGACAAGAGAATGTACCAACCTAAACATTTTTCAAACAACAAAAACAAGGAGATCAATTGTCTGAATAATTCTGTGAATGATATGGAACTTTCTCAAAATTACAGACAGTACTAAAAACAAATACTCAGGGGTGATGATAAATTACCTGGCCAACCATGATAAGAATGATCTAGTGTCATGAAACATGATCTTCTATATACACATTTGATAATTAAATACACTGGTGACATCATTCCTTGAATTTCTTTAAAGATAAAAAAAAAAGAAGAGATTCTCTTCTTGGTTGGGCCAATAACTTTTCAGCAACCCCTTTGTATCTCATATCTTTATACTATAGTTACAGACTTCATTTAAAAAGTCTGGTTTGGTCATATGACTACATAACAGTAATTAGTCATAACTGTTATGTGAAAGATATTCTATGTTTTTTTTAAAAATCAAGATTTAAGTCTTTTTTTTTTCAGGTTTGTCTATTATTATCTTTTAGTACTAAGTGCTTTAAAAAAATATTAAATGAGGCATGTTCGCAATATAATACATGACCAAAAAAAAAAAAAGAAAAAAAAAGGACAAAACAGTACAAAATAAAAACAAAAACACAATGAATCAAAAATTTTAAAGAAAATCAATTGAGAGTGAAACTAAAAAAAATGCCACCAATAAATAAATAAGACAAAAGAATGTTGCAAAAAAAAAAAATAGTGCCATGGAGGGGTGCTATATACCATCTTTCCATCCTACAGTAAAAGTGAATAGTCATCACACACTTCACCTAAATATCTGGCCTTGATTCTGGATTTAATAGATTGTTTTTTCTAAACTCACTCCCAGTCTGGTTTCAATTCCAGTCAAGTCCTTGGGAGAAAATATTTTGATTGATTTGTCAGCAAATTACCATTGCTTGTTGCCAAGCTACCATATATAATAGAAAAATGCACAACCGATTTGTCTATTCAGGTTTAGTTAAAAAAAACAAAAAACAAACTATGTAGACAATGAAAAGCATATCTGCAAGATTGATCACTCCTAAAGTGAGATCCAAACAGTCGTTAAAACAAAAAGTTTGAGCAATTTGGAATTTCTCTGTTTGGTAACAGGAATCAAAGAATTTTCATCAATTAATGAACATGGAAAAAAAAAAAAAAACGATTTGGAAAATTCAAATTGATAATTTTTTTTGCCAGACACTTGGATTCCAGTCTAATCAATAATTTATAGACACAGAAAATGAAGACAATAATATCTTGTACAAAAATAAAGACAGTTAGAATCTTAAAATCTCGTGGATAAATAGTCTATTTAAGTATTTTTTAAAGTACACAAAATTTATTGCTTTGTGTGATTACATTTGTCGCATATACATAACATTAAAATCTTTCACTTATCGGCAGTACAGAATAATTACAACTTGTGGAAAAGTACAAAAAAAATAGAAAGGGGGAAAAAAAAAAACAAAAAAAATAAAGACTAAATTGAATCATAATCAAATAAAAAGTAAGTAAAGTTGATGACTGTAGTCGAGGGCGACCGGAAGGCTCCCTTTTCAGTAGCTACTACACCGAGGTGTAAAGGAGGGTGCTACTCGTTTCCCTGGATTGCTCCACTTTACTCTCGATATGTACCTTATATTGCTGAGTGTTAAGCAAGGAGGTATCAAGTACCATTTTTAAAGTCTTTGGTATGACACGACCTGGGATTGAACCTGGACTATTGGCGAACACTCTACCTACTAGGCCAATGAGCCGGTCTAATACAATAATAACAATGTACCTTGCTTTATATAGGGACATCGAGAGAGGCTACTTAGCTACCTAGATGACCACAAATCTTTCAGTTCATGAAGATTTGGGAAGAATAATTCATTAATGATTATAAAGCAATTTGATGAAATATGAGTAAATGATTTACACAAAGCTGTTCCTGTTTTATAGTATATTTTAATATTGTATGTTTTAATTTATAGTTATTATTCTAATAATTCCATCTATTTAAGTTTTATGTTTTTGAAAATATTTTTATGTCTTTAATTTATATTGCTTAGAAAAGGTTTAATAATTGTTAGAAGAGTTGATTTATTTTGAAATCACATTTTTTCTTGATCAAGACAAAATTACAGCAATTAAAACAACAGAAAATCCAAGGTAGAGTCGATGAAAAGTTTTTGATCCAAATTAAGAAAGAAATGGCATGTTCTTTGCAAAGAACACCCCGGAGCCTGTTCTGGACTTCGGTCCGGAGCGTGGCTCTGCAAAAGAAACCTATGTACGGCACTAGACTTTGCTGTCTAGTTCAAGCCATAACCCGGCATACGTGCCCAGACCCACATTTGGGTTCGTGAAACTGCTTGCCTCATCAGGCTCACATTGCACCAAGTGAGCTGATGAGCAGCATAGACCAGCAGGGTTCGAGTCTCGGCTTGTTCCCGACCTCCCCCTCCTCTTTATCCTCACTTTAATCGGCCATTGGGCTTTTGACCTTGTGTCAAGTCCTGTCTGGTGGGAGGCAGCGACAAATATCGGCATTTTCTTATTTTACACAATTTTTATTAGAAAAGAAACTTTGAGAAATATTGTGCCATGTATGTTTCATGGCCCAATGTCTGGTCTGGCCAAGAACTTTTCAGCACCTACTTGTAAAAATCTTTGTTCAGTGGTATGATAAGTGTGGTATACAGATAAACTAGCATTGAAGGGTGTACAAAAGAAATACTTTTAACCCAACTGATGAATTATCCATCTGATATATAATTTAGAACTGCATAGACAGATAGTCATCAGCACTTAGTGACGATCAATTTTTTACCTATGCAATCATTGATTAGATGATTGCATAGGCAAGAAACTGACAGTCACCAAGCACCAATAACTCAGTGTTTACATGATACTAACTTAGATCTCGTTATTCTTTCTCATTGATATTGAGCACTCTTTAGAAATGCTGCAAACTAATAATGCATAAGTAACACTTTTTACAGAGATACTACACTCTGATCGTTGATAAAGGACTGAGAAGAGGTACTTTGATCCAAAGTAGAATACACAGATACTATGCTTTGATTGTAGGTAGATGGCCAGATAGTGACATTTTAATTGTAGACAGAGCACACAGATATTCTCATGCAAAATAGAATTGATGATCCATATGTAACAATCTCTCTTCTTACTAGCGCACATCTCTTCTCTTAGTATTCTTTTGTTGCCACTAGCGGCATCTCTCTCTCTCGTTGTCATCTTGTTTCACCTGTTTGTTTATCATCTTCTATTGTCACATCTCTCAATGTTATATGTTCTTACTTTAAAATTGGCTGTGTTTCATAAAGGCATTGAGAACTTTTTAAAAAATTTCCTCATTCATTTTGAGTCATCTCTTGCTCAAAAATGTTTATACATTTTTTCACACCAGTTTTCACTGGTAGTTTTTTCACTCAAGTTAGAGTGACAACAAGTCTCCTCAAGTCTCCAGGATTCTTAACAGTGCTGTGGTCTAGATGGTTTTGATTTTTCTCTGATCTCCAATTCCTCCAGTTTCCTTTCCCAGTCCACCAACTACAATTAGTATCACCATCACCCTTATGTTCCACAGCTTTTTCAGCTCTCTGGCAAGATCCAAGTATTTGTCTATCATTTTATGTTTATCATTTTCACTCTATGGTAGACTGGAACAGCAAAATCTACTCGTTGACAAGTTCTTTTTTCCTTGTTAATTAATACTGAATCTAGTCTTCTGGCCAGGATTGAGTGATCTGTTTGTACCTTGGAGTCCCAGTGAATTTTATGGGTTTCATTTTTAAGGATAGATTCTGGTTTTTACATATATCATCTGTCCATATGATCAAGTTTTAATCTCTTGTACAATTCCCAGTGGATCACCTTTCCCACCCAGTCATGCCTAGTGCTACATTCCTTTTGAGCCAGTTAGCTGGATTTATTATGCAATTAACCATTTCCTCTCTGTGAGCACATAAACTGCACTTACTATTCTTCTGCATATTATAATTTTTTTTATCATGAGAGTTTTTCACACCAGCATTAGCAGATGGTTTTTCACAGGAGCCTGAGCGAGATGAAGTCTCCAGGACTCTTCTCAGTATTCTGGCTGATCTCAACAATGCAGTAGAGTGGGTGGTCTCCACTCGACCTATTATTTCTAAGTCCTCCAGTCCCTGTACCAAACCTTAGGTGACTGTACCAAACACACTGATTATAATTGGTATAACTATCACTTTCATGTTCCATAGTTTTTCAGTTCTCTAGCAAGGTGTAGGTACTTATTTCTCTTTTCACTTTCCTTTGTGGTCAGCTGGAATGGCAAAGTCTACTATTCAGCAGGTTCTCTTTTTTTTTGTTGACTATCACTAGGTCTGGTCATCTGGCAGAGATTAAATGATCTGTTTGTATTTCAAAATCTCAGAGAAGTTTATGTGTATCATTTTCTAGGATAGATTCTAGGTTATGCATATACCATTTGTTTGTATGGTCAAATTTCAATTTCTTTCACAGTTCCCAGTGGATCACCTTCCCCGCTCACTCGTGTCTCATCTTATACTCTTTTTCTGTCAATTTCATTATTATAAGATTGACCGTTTTGTCTCTATCATCACATAATTTACAACTGCTATTTTGTTACGTGTTATCATTATTACTCATCTGAAAGCTGAACAGGCTTATAATTGCTTAACTTTTAACTTCCTGTAAAGAATTTCTAAATTAACTGGGATTTTGAGGATGACCACAAAAATAGGTGGTTTGTTTAAGACTGTATAATACCATTATTATTATTATTATTATCATCACTACTACTACTACTACTTATACTTTAAAGTAATCAATATTCAAATAGCATTAAACGTGGATTTTTTAAAAAATCTACAACTGTACTGAAAATGAAGTGCTGTGTCATGCCGTACGGAAGATTAGGAACTAAGAAAACAATTTGATTTGATGAAATTGAAAAAGAGAGAGAAAAAAAAGAGAGAGAAAGAGAGAGAGAGACTGAAATTGTCAAAAGTTGATTTGAAAGAGGAGGAGGAGGAGGGAAGTGGAAGAAAATGATTACAATCAGAATCAAGATCAAAAATCAGGTGTGCAAAGAATTGAAATAAATAAAAGACAACATGCATGCAAGAAGTACAGACATGATTATCAAACGACAGTGCGCTCATGTGGATGACAAAATACCTCCGATGAGTTAAATATTTGCCGGTCACATGACCTGACCCGTCACATCCAGGTATAGGGCATCTACAAGCAAAATGTAAGTACTTAGGTTAGTAGTAATGTTAACATTTAGTCATTTAGGAAGTAATTAATTATATATATATATATATACACACATATATATATATATATGTATGTATGTAGTTTAGTGCTCCAATTCAATTGGTGGTGGATTTGGCAGTGCTGAAATATTAGTAATCAAGACTAGGTTAGTTGAAAGCAATAAAAATGTTTTTAAAAATGTAGAAAACAAAGTTGTTTTTTTTTTTTATCAAGAAAAGCAATAGCAGCAAGAAAAAAAAAGAAAGAAAAAAAGAGATTCTTACAATGTGATAAGTAAAAAATATCTTTAGGAATACAAAAATTAACCAGTTTTATTTACAATTCTTATAACATCAGTAATAAAAACAAAATTGATAATAAAAATTGTTTATCGAATTATAGATAACAGCTTCCTATTTTAGAGAAAATAAGTTTGATACGTCTAAATAATTAAAATAGGAACAGCTATAAAGATAGCTATCCCTACATTAGAAAAACAAAATAATTTTTTTTAGAGAAAATGAATAAATAGATAAATAGTGTGAAAAAGATTGTTTTTTTTTTAATTCAATCAAAAACTTCGATAAATTTGTTTAAAAATGAGTTTTTCAAAAGAAGCATTTCCTACATAACTATCAGTTTTATAAGTATTCTCAATCAGCAGACACTTTTGTGGAGGTTATTTCTCAAAGTCAAACTGTATTTTTATCTCTTGGGCATTTTATCATTGATATCAAGGACTATATCAAGAAATAAAAAGTATTTTGTATTTTAAACATATAAAGTTTGTTTAAAGAGTATATTAACAGAAAACCAAGACTTTTTGTTTTGAAAAGTAAATGTGTGCATATATATATATATATATGAAACTTGAAGTAATGGATTTCTAGTGTTCATAATTTGATATTTTTATGAGTTCTTTACCTGTTCTGCTGTAGTAGTGTCGAGCACTTTAATGGTAATATTACTAATACTAGATTGACTATTAACAGAAAGAGCTCTTAAGTCTTTATAGGATTCATAATTGGTTTTCTCCATTTTAAAGTCCATTATAATCATTGCCAACATAGAACTTGGGACGAAACTTTCAAGTTGTGCAGTCTATCTGAGGGGCACATTGAGTAGCATAATGGTTAATGAATTAGGCTAGCAGACCATTGTCAGTGAATTCGATTCTCACAGAGTGTCCCATACTTCTAGCATTGTGCCAATCTTAGCAAACGTTAGCAAACTACTACAATTTAACTACCCATATATAAAATCAAATAATTGTAGTATTGGTAACTTTTTACACAATTTTGCTGGTTGCTGTAATAATTAAAAAGTACAATTTTAGCAAATTTTAGCATAAAGAAATAGAGCAGATGTTCCCAACGTTTTTCCTTCAAGGGCCACAAAGCTTAACTCATAAAAGCCCAGGACTACAATCTTAAAAGGGCAGAAAAAGAAACCCAGCGAAATTCTCAAAGTAACAATCATAATTTATTAATGAGACATCTGATATTAACAATCACAAAAAAAGATGTAACATCAGGGTTAAATGAAGAGGTTGATAGAACATATCAGGTGAGTTATGATTCAACATTAGTGAATGCAGCATACCCTTGACATGCTACATTTTCACAGCAGTATGTAGAGACAAACATACTACTTGCTGGGTCTGGATGATAAGGTTGAGGAATCATCTAGATGGAAGCACATGGTTCTTTTAGTAATTGAGGATGTGGCAGGCAAGAAACTTGGACTTAAAATCTTCTGAACCCAGAAGCTTTATGAGTTCCATCTGCAATTGTAATGGTACCTCTTCACAGTGAACAACAAAAAGTGAAGAGAAAATTTGGAAAGTTCGGTGAAGGGCCATATGAATGGGTCTTGTGGCCTATCGGCTGCAGGTTAGAGACACCAAATGTAGATATAACAAGTAGCTGAAAGCATGATTCATTCTTTTATATCTACGTATATAATATTTATGGTAATGGTATGGAATGGTAATTTTGTATTAGCAAACAAGACTGACTTTTTGCTGCTTCTTATATCATGGTCAGAAGATTGATTCTTTGGTAGCCATAAAATCTCACAACTAATGGACAACATTAATTTCTTATCAAACAATCCCAAGTATATTGACTTTCACACATTAGCAAAAGATCTGTGGCAAAGATGTCTGCTGCTGTATCTGTCTTCAATGAAACTATGATTACATTATTCATAATTTGAAGTACTATGTTGTTTCTAATGTCCTGGCATGTAAAGGCTACAGTGTTTGGTTTTCAACCTGATCATGAAGGGGTGGGGTTGCATTTGACACTTGCATACCTAGTAGCCAAGGAGTTGATATAACAGATACACTGAATGAAATTTCAATTTAAACTATTTACAAATAATTGTCTATTTAAAAAAGAAAAAAAATATCCTTCAAACTTTGGATAAAATTTTCAGCCTTGATTGCCTAAATTGAATGTGAAAATTTAATCCACAGGTAAAAATATCAAAAATTCTCAAAAACTGATTATTCAAAAAAAAAGAAAAGAAAAAAAAAAAAGAAAAGAAAAGATATCTTTCAAAATTTTCACGAGACACAAATTTTGATGAATTCATAACAGCTAAAATGCTTTTGAGAATCAAATATTTCACTAATTTGGCTAAAAGTTTAAACAATTGGATATGAAAACTAAAAGTTTAAACAATTAAGTATGTAAATTTGATGCACTGGTAAAAATAAATAAAAATCTTTAAAAACAAAAAAAGCACAGAAAAAATCTTTAGAGAAATGAAAATATTTTTACACGAATTGAAAATTTTGAAAGTTTACTTAAAATTTGCATTTAAATGGACAAAAAATGTACTGCATACAAAATATGCAGAAATGTACAAAAATGGTTAAGCATATTAGAAAAAATAATTTAGATTTGTTTTCACAAATACTTTGAAAAAATTGCGTAATAATTTAAATAGAAAAAAAAACATTAACATGAAAAATTAACAAAAAGCATCACATTGGAAAGTGGTAACATGGAAATTGGTTTGGAAAAAACAAAGGAGATCATGTTTTTTAAGTATATATATATATATATATATATATATACACACACACATAAATATATCTATATATATACACATACATACATATATATATATATATATATATATGTATGTATACATATATATTTATATAATAATGGTAATAATAATGATAATGATAAAAGAATAAAAGTCAGCAAGATTTAGCTATTTGCACAAAAAGCAAATATATAAAAACAACAAGGCAACATTAAGAATCTCACCATTTTGAAAAGAACAGCCACAGAAATTGATCAATACAAAGCCAGAGTGCAAGAGATCAGTCAAAAAAAAAATCAAAAAACATTTGGTAGATTTCTCTTTTCTTTTTATATGTTTGAAAAATAAGAGAGAAAAAGAAAAAAAAACTAGGGTTGATTTGGATGTTAAAATGAATTTAAAAAAATATATACAAATAACTATTATCTTTCAAAAGGAAAACCAATATGTTTGAATGATACCTAAATTCTTTCTTCCTTGCGTTTCAATTTAATCTTTCAAAATGAAGTTAATTCTATATATATATATATATATATATATATATATATATATATATATACTAAAGTGTCAATGTAGAGAAAATAAAGCAGTTTTAAGTTTTCATGATTATTTTATAGTAGATGAAGTATATAATATACACAGGAGTTTGAAAAAGTTGGTATTCACCAAAGTTGTTTTTAAAATGGTTGAGACATTTGTCCAAATAAAATAATTTATAGTAAAAGCTACAATCCCTCATCCTTGAACAATGAATTTTCAAAAAAATTTTAGATGTCAAAATTGTATTTTAAATTAAAAAAAAAACAACAAAAAAAAAACTTTAAATAGAAAAAGCAAGCAGCCAAAAGAGAATATGAAAAAATCTCCCTGAAAATCTAACTCAAAATTTCTATTATCATCATACAAACTGAAAACTTCTCGACTCAAGCAAGAAGGAAATTACCATACCACACACACCTTTTTTTTTTAAATAAAAAATAGCCTCTAGGTTTTATGGGTCTATGTAATTCTTTTTCTTTGTTAGTCCTAGAATTTTTCAGCAACCTCTTTTAATTCATTCAAGTCCAATGCAAGAAACTTAGTATCAAGTTTAAACAATGAAATTTGAAAGAGAGACCCCATTATACATGAGTCTACAATTTTGATAAATTTTTGTCTACTTGTATCAATAAAGTAACTGCTACCTATAGTGGTTTTTAGTGTAAATCTAAATTTAAATCTAAAAAAAAAAGAGTATATAAAAAAAACTCTCCTTAAAATCTAACTTGAAATTGTTATCTCTATTATACAAAGAGGAGATTAAAACTTCTTGGCCAAAGCAAGAAAAAAATGACAACCTCTTTTTCTTTTAATTAAAAAAACAATTTTATTGAAAAAAAAAAAAAAAAAAGAAGTATTTTGAAAATATTCAAAGAAATGAGAGAAGCATATGCCAAGTGTGTTGAACTGTCGTATGAATATGTGAAATTGCATATATATTTCATGGCTCTAAGTCATTCATTTAAAATTTTTTTTTTTTTTTTTTAAGTTGGTCAGAGAATTTTTTAGCAACCTCTTATACAATGCAACTATTTTATCCCTTGTATCAACAAAGTAACTGCTACTTATAATGGTTCCAATCCCAAAATTCCTCCTCAAATAAATGGCCAACTTACATAAGACAACAGTTTTTGCTCTGCTAGAATGACTTGCAATATCAATTTACTTCATGTGCACAACCACCCTCATTATATATGAGCAAAAGAAAACCCTCTTCTTTCCCCCAGCCACTCTTAAATTGGACAAAATATATCCAAGACTGATGTCTACACCAGCCTGGAAAAATTGTCATAATCATAAGATATTCTATGAAGAGTAAAAACTGATTGTTTCACGTCTTTCATGCCTAATAAAGTGGAAAACTCTGAATTCTAATCTGTTAAACTCTGCTTAAAAATTGACCATTTGTCACATCCTACACCTATGGAGGGGTTGGGTAAATACATACAGATAGTGATACATCCCTTCTTTTGCAACCTGTGCACATACTAATCTTGATATATCATCATTTACGGTAATCTAATTATATTACCTGGATATTTAACCTTGAATAAATTTAAACATTTTTGGGATGCTGTAGATATATTTTCCATCAGAATATTTTTTCCTTATATTATTCACACAGTTATATAGTTTCAGTTAACAAATAATGATAATCCTAAGTAAAGAATAATAGCTTCAAGTAACTATTCCTAAAACAACTGATTTACAGTTAAATGGTATCAAGTATTCTTATCTAATACTAATAATTTTTAAACAGATCTATTTGACCTTAGTAAACAATTATAGCTTTAAGTAACTATTCTTAATACAAATAATTTACAGTTATAAAGCATCAATTATTTCTATCTAATACAAAATGTTTTAAACAGATATTTTTTTATGCATACATGGAACCCTAACAGGTACTACCATTCCAGATCAGAGTGGACCTGGGAGTAATGACAATGAGGGGATGACCTCACGCTCCCAAAAGTTCTAGAACTGGAGTCTCATCATCAGATGCAGTTTTGTGTCACCTAAGGCACACGCTTTTTTTGTTCTTTCCTTTTTTTGGTGGGAGGGGGGGAAAGGAGAGTCTTAATCCTCTGCAGGGGATACGGTCATCATATTCTAAGCCCAGTGAACAGGACAGAAAGGATGCAGAGTATGGTTTTCAGCCTGTAAATCTTATTGTAAGAGTGTATTTGGCAGCTGTGCAACCAGTGGGTAAAAATGTTAAACATTTTTAAAAAATTGTCTACTATTTGATATCTTATTGTTTCTATATTGTGATGGCTGATCATTGAGTTTTCTGTTATTTATAAATGTTTTGAAAAAATAAGGAAGAAAAGAAAGAGTTATAGTTTATAACGCTTTCTAAAGATTTAAAAATACTGACATGAAATTAGTTAATGAATGTTTTCAGCACTGTATAAGATTTAAACAAAACAGTAAATTAACCAATAAAACTCAGAGCAAGAACAAGTTGATCAGACCAGTTTAAAATTTGAGCCATCTAAGTTATCTTATCTCAACAGGACCAAATCTTTTATTTTGATTTACAATTTTAAAGCATGAATTAAATATCAATTAATTTCATTTAATCTGAGCTGTGGCAAAGAAGTGGATTTGTATTTTGAACAACTATCATCACAAAAATATATAGGAAAACAATGTGAGAGAGAAAGGGTATGAAATGAAGAGAGAGATAGAGAGAAATTGGTTGGTTGCTAAATCCTGTTTATATATAAAAGTTAGCAACTGTAGTCGAGGGCAACCCAAAGGCTCCCTTTTCAATAGCTACTGCACCGAGGTGTAGGAGAGGGTACTACTTCCTTCTCTGGATTGCTCCACTTTACCCTTGATCCTCACCTTATAATGCTGAGTGTTAAGCAAGGAGGGATCAAGTACCATTTTTTGAGACTTTGGTATGACTTGACCTGGAATTGAAACCTTGTCTTCTGGGCCATTGGCAAACACTCTAACCATTATGCCAATTGGCTGGTTATATGTATATAAATTAAATATATATAATACATAAACAAATAGTTTGCAGGTAACATTAAGCCAAAGCTCATTTGTTTGTGCACAGTTAAATGATTTCAAGTATTGCTATCTAACACTAATAATTCTATCTATCATTAATCATTTGCTTGCACACAGTTAAAGGGTTTCAAGTATTGCTATGTAACACTAACAATTCAATATCAGTCATTTGTTTGCACACAATTAAATGGTTAAACAGTTCTACTTGACCCATAGATGGGACCCTAACAGGTACTACTACTCTGGGTCAGAGTGGACCTGGGAGTAACGGCAGTTAAAAGGTACTCCACATTCCCCAAAACTCCAGGACTGGAGCTTCACCATCAGATGCAGTTTAGTGTCATATCTAGGATACTCACTTTGTCTTACCCCTCTGCAATGATGCAGTCTGTGTATTCTACAGCCCCAGCTGACTCAGCTGGTGAGAGAGAGAAAAAAGTTTGGAAGCTAATATTAGTGAGTTTGATTCTTACTGAGTGCCCCCTATTTCAGGCTTTGTGCCTAGTTAAGGTCAATATCTACGACTTAAGTACCTATATAAATAAAAAAATTGAATCTATAAATTTTCTGATAATTTTGCCAGTTGAAATTGAAATAGAAAAACAGAAAGTGAGAGAGATGAAATTGATATTAGTGAGTAGTGAATGAATTGAATAAACAAATAAAAATTATGTTAATAGCTAAGTATCTTTGTTACAAAAAAAAACAAAAACACTTCCACTTTTACAAAAGAAAAAATAACACTTCCACTTTTACAAAAAAAAATAAAGAAAAAATAAAGATCTCATTTTAGCATTTTTTTAACACTCCAGTTCCTTACAAATACAAAATGTAAACTCGTTTTATAAATCTCACCACACACAAAGTATTCACCTCTATTTTACATACAAACACACTTACATATGAGTAATGATAAACAAATATTTTGACTTTCACATTATGGCATTTAATTAAAGAATCATCAATGAATAAAGAATTAAATGTATTGAGTGAAAAAAACAACACTTCAATGCACTTTTTCCATTTAAACTATATGTGAAAGGAGGAAATCAAAAATTCTTACTAAGTTCAATTTATACTGAATATGATTTGCAGGAATTTCAGAAAATGATAACAAACCCATAAAAGCCAAACAATAACAAGTAAAAATCATTTAAAAAAAAAAAAAAATTAATATTTAAATGTATTTAAATAAGTTTTAGACAGATTAAACAAAAATTATTTCAAAATAATTATAAAATTTATAGTTGAAAAAAAAATCTTTAAAAATTTCTTTTACTTTAGTATTATTTATGAAGGCAGAAATTAACACAGTTAAAGAGACACACTTTCTAATTGCAGACGTCAGACCAACTCTCTTCTATGTGGGGAGGTACAGTTTGAAGAGGAATTACTCTATACTCTATCTACATTAAGATTTGCAAGGAGTTTCCTTGATTAAAAAAAGGTGGGGGCCATCTAAATATATCATTAAAAAAATTTTGATTGGAAATGAGGTTGAAGAATTTCCCTTTGAGAAAGTGAGCACTGATTTGTATCAATTAAATGTAAACTAAATTTAAAAGAAATATTCCTTGTTCTTTGACAAATGCCTCAAAAGGCTGACCAGAATTGATTACATTTAACATCTATTTCATGAAAAATGAGCAATATATCATACAGCACAGTATTCCTAAGACTTGAGACTTGAAGAAGGGATGTGTATTCAGATGACAATTGTCCATGCAACAAGTCTCCCTCGTCTACACAGCTGATGTTATCCAAGGGAGAAGTAAAGAGGGATATGGTTTGATACTAGTCCTACCAATGGAGTTGCCAGGCCATAACCCTGCCTAAAAGAATCCAGATCCTGGTTTTTATTTCAGAATTGTCCTTCTAAACTAGTTGTTCGCTAAGGTTAGAAAGCACAGTCTTCTATCTTAACAACAGCTGGTAAGAAGTGATGGGGAGAAATAGATCAATGCCTTTGTGTAGTAGGGACTCTTTAAATATAAAAAGAAATGAAATAATGCCATGGTTAGGATTGAGCTGCACATATTAGTTTGAAAGTACATATAGGGCTCTTGTCATCTATGATCCTCAAACCTGATAAACAATAGAGGATCTGCTCACACATCACTTCTTATTTGTAAATTTTTGTCGAGACAGCTTTTATTCTGCCAGTCACCCGAGTTTCAAAAAAAAATGCTGAGAATGGTATATCAACAGTAGTGGAGGCAATTTTGAAGGAGATGAGTCTCATTAAACTTTAAATAAATTAATAAATTTGTTTAGGGAAAAGTTCAGTTTCTTTTTGGACATATCTCATACGGTTGTGATCAAACTTGGAATACCATTATTTGTGCCATTTGTCCAAATAATAAATGGACAAAATACCAAATGTGATTATCTTGTAACGCAGGAAGTAAAAAGTTTTTAAAAAATCAGGACTGATGCTGACAACTTTGGTATTTGAAAAGAGGAAATATAAATCCTTTCTGAAAGATTATTTCAATGTAAAAGAAAGTTAAGAGGAAGAAGCAATATAAGAAATGGAATATTCTGGGGAAAACCTAATGGAAAAAAAAAAAAATAAAAAAAAAAGACCTAAGGAATTATTAAAACAAAAGAGAAGAAAAAATCGTTTTGGTATTTCTGAGATAAGAAAATTATAAATTTTCAAATAATTAATCTTTTTTGCCTGTTTTAACCAGTTTGTACACCAAAGATAAAATAGTATAGAATTCGAATTTTCCCCAATTTTGTATAGCCTGAATTATTAGCCAATGAGAAAGTAGATAAGACAATCCAAATATTCAAATACAAGGTTTATGATGAGAGCATAGACCAATATAAAAACAAACAATAAAAATAAATCTAACATGTAGAAATTAAAAAGACAAGAAAACTAAAATAAAATGAATGCTGATGAATATTTTAAAAATATTTAGGATAATTTCTGGCCAATGATACATCATGTGACTTGGACCTGAGCCAAACATCATATTTACTGCGATACTGAACAAGCCTATTATAACATACCATACCATACCTACATTTTACTTGTACTGACAAAATAAAGCCAATATTCTATACAATATTTCATATGATCTCAAATAACACTTATCTTTTATTAAATATGTACTGAAAATTTTATCAAAATCTAATTATTACCTGAATTTTGGTAGATTTTTAAAATTAGTGTTTTTTTTAATGTTGTTCTTCCTTCTTTGTCGTAGTTCATATTTTGCTTACATATAATATCACAGTCAAAACTTTTATCATGGTAAATGCCTTCCACCCAATCTTGAATTTTAATCATAATTACATATATATATATATATATATATATATGCAGTGGTGCTGCTTTTATCTTTTTTAATTGACTGATAATCCTTTCAGTCATTTGTGCTAGTAAGTTTCTTGTATAATATATAATGTTATAGAAAAAAAAAATAAAGAAGGGTACCATTAAGCAAATTTATTCCCTACAGCCTCATATATGACATTTTACAGCAAATACATACATATATTTTGAGCAAACACAGAAATAGACTTTCCAGTAAATCTCAACCAAAAGACTTTGTGAACATTAGTAACCTTAAGTAAATAAGAGCCACATCTCTTAAAAAAACAAAAACAGATCAACCAATGAGATTTTAAACCTTCAGACAGTTCAACCAATGAGATTAAATCTATTAAACCTTCAGACAAATCAACCAATTAGATTAAATCTTTTAAACCTTCAGACAAATCAACCAATCAAATATTTGTGTCTTTACTGGAGCATGAAAATAGCAAACTGAAAATGAACTGTTTTTGCTAAACAATCTGAACAATTCAAAAACAATTTGGCTACACCAAACCAATTTGAGGGCAAGAGCTGAATTGAAAAATAAGCTAATCCAGATTTCGCAGAAAGTAGGAACATTTCTTTTTTTTTTTAATTGATTCATGAGACAAAAGCATCTAAGTCGTTTAAAAAAATATCAGCCTTTTCAACCCTTTCACTGGCTTGTTTGAATCTTGTCAAATTCTTAAAGCTACTTGACTACAGCCAAATTTGTCACACCAAGCAAATGTATCAAAATTTCATACTATATTTGATTTGTTATTCCATACATTCCACCACTTGGAGAATTTCTTCAGTATTTTGTCTTCAAATTCAACTATTTTTGTCCTATTTCTCATTCAAATTGAAGCAGTATAAACTTGTGATAAGCAATATAATACACTCTGTACTGTGAAATTTTTCATGATTCAGACTTAGAATTGAGTGAAATCATCAACTATGAAGTCAATCTTGACCAAAATGACTCAGACACAGATGATACACATGCTACTGTAATGAAGAAAGTGGCAGAAAATTTACAGATATTATTCAGAAAATCTTTTTATTGCTTTAACACCAGTTAATAACATTTACATAATCTTTACATTACATGATGATTTAAAGTTATTTTTTTTTTTTTTTGGTGGGAGTACAATTGTTTGGAAATAAGGTACTGATGGCTACAGAAACTTAAAAAATGTGTCGTTAATACCATTGTAACAAATTATCTTTATTCTAAGGGAAACGAGATAGCCAAACTAAGTGAAATGTCACCCCTATACAAACATTAATTTTTTTACTATATGAGTCAACAGGTAAGCTGGGTTATAGAATTCATTATTAGCACATCAGCTCTCTCTGTAATGATTATGCTAGTAACACTTGTCCCAGATCCTTGGTTGGTTGAGTTTTATGGCATATCAACCCTTGTAGGTTATTTAATGCCAAAATCCTGTTTATCCATAATCACATTCAATAGACACAATTTGTAAGTGGATAGTATGAAACATTTGAAATAAACCAGAGCTCATTTATTTGCAAAAATGGTTTCAAGTATTCCTATCTAACATGAATAATTCTATTTAGTATTAATCATTTGTTTGTATACAGCTAAATGGTTTCCAGTATTGCAATGTAGCACAAACAATTCAATTCAACATGTCATTTGGTTGCATACAGTTAAATAGTTAAACAGTTCTATTTGACTCATAGATGGGACCATCACTGGTCATAGTGGATCTGGGAGTAATGACAATGAAGAAGTATTCCACATTCCCAAAAGCTTCAGAACTGGAGCCTCATCATCAGATGCAGTTTAGTATCATATCCAGAACACTAGTTCTATTTGACCTGTAGGTGGGACACTAACAGGTACGACCACTCTGGATCAAAGTGGACCTAAGAGTAACAGCAATGAAGAAGTACTCCAAATTCACCCAAACTCCAGGACTGGAGCCTCATATCCAGGACACAACAGCCCTAGCCAACTGGACTCAGCTTACTTGTTTTTGCTGAAATACTACAACAGTTTTAGAATTGTAACAATTATTTTATTCTTTTTTTTATTTTATAAAATTTATTTATATTTGAAATTAGAGGTTATAAAGTTGATATTCATCATGAGGATAAGGATAAAAATGATACGCATGCTGCTGTACATAACATAGTCGATGTAAAACAAAGCAGAAAATTTGAGTTTATTCAAATAAATCTTCTTTGTGATTATTCTAAAACCAGTTTGCAATATTCATTTATTTTTCCCAATATATAAATGGTGATTTGAAATAATGTTTATATCATTCACTTCTTAATAAGCAGGTTTTGGAAGAAATTCTGTAATTCAGGCTCAAAATTGAGAGAAATTAGTGACTATAAAGTCAAACTTAATCACAATTAGGGAAGTACTCTATAATTAGTTAATTAAAAGTATGAATACAAATCTGACCCTATTATTATTGGACTGGATATTTCTTTGTTCTTTTAACTCTTTTGCTTAGATGTGGCACAAGGCCTTGTGAATGGGGCACTCAACTTTTTGCATTAACATAAATCTAGTCATAATTTGTTAGTTTTGTTGTTTTAGTAACAGTATATATAAAAATCAGTTCATTTTAACCAATTTTTTTTGTTGTGTCCGACTATAACAATTTCTCGTGACTTTCTATGGACAAATATCATCAAATATAGTCACATACTTTGTTCTATTTGCTGTGGAATTTGGCAGAGAATTTTCTTTGTTATTTTAACATCAAATTTGACTATTTTTGGAATAGTTTTCAATCTGACTCCTGCCTAAGAGGTAAGAAAATATCAGTCATATTTTATTGACCAAGTCTTGGAAGAAATTATATATGATTAAGACTTGGATTTTAATGAAGTCATCAAAAGTGAAGTTAATTTGGCAGACACCTTTCTAGTTATTTTAACATCAAATTTGACTATTTTTGCTGACTGCTGTCATTGGAAACTCTAAGAGATAAGCAAATATAAGTCATTTTTTTACTGACCAAGTCCTGGGAGAAATTAAATGTGATTAAGACTTGGATTTTAGTGAAATCATCAATGGGGAAGTTAATTTTAGCCACAATGACTCAGATACAGATAATATTTTATTCAGAAAATCTCATTTTTATTTTTCTAACACCAATTCATAATATTTTATAGAACTTTTAAAAATTGAACATTTTTTTTTCTTTCTGGAAAATCTGGGAACAACTAAGAATTGTAAGACACTACAGTGAAAGGGTTAATAAAATTAAAATAATGCCAAAAAAATTGTTAGCATTAACTGGTTGGATAAAAATAATTAATCTTAAGAGATGATCTTGGTGGTGCAATTTTATTTTATCACAAGGTTTTTTTTTTAACCTATTACAAAAAGAATAAAGAAAAATGTAATGGATTAATTTCATATAGAATTTTATGTTAGCTGAGCAGTGAAAAATTAGATTTAGTATTTTGACTAGAACCATTATCCGATCTCTAGATGTCAATAAAACACATGCAGAGAAACTTTTAACGCAAATAGGAAAACCTTAAAAAGAAAGAAATCATTCGGAATTGAATGACTTAATCTGAAGCTGTTTCTTTGAGCCTTACAGATAAAAAATAAATATATTTTCAATAACAAACTAATAGTTAACCTTTACTTTATGATCAACCTTCAAACTCAAAATTCTATATTTATCAGTAAAAAGAAAAACAAATATTTGTTTTTCATCACTATAAACAAATGCACACACACACATGGACACATTTTTTCATCATTAGAGAAGAAAACCAAGTATCTGTTTTTCCTTCATGTTTCATCCATAAAAACATCTCCATAGACGTAATATTAAAGATTGTATTCATACTTAGAAAAGAAAAACAAATACCAATGATTCATCAATATAAGCAGCCAGACACACAAATTCATACACACGTATATATATTCATAGCTAAACAAGAACAAGAAAAACAAGTATTTGTTCTTCATTGAAGTTCCATCATAGACAAACACACACACACACACACATATATATATATACGACAGTGAGGTAGTGACAACCATACACTGTTTATATATATATATATATATATATATATACATACACACACACACATATATATACATAAATATATATACACACATTACATGTACACACACACACGTATGTATATATATATATATACATACACACACACATATATATATATATATATATATATATATGCATACACACACATATATACACACAGACACACACACACATATATATATATACACTCATATATATATATATATATATACACACACACATATATACATATGTATATATATATATACATACATATGTGTGAGTATATATATATATATATACATACATGCACACACCCACATATATACATGTGTATATATATATATATATATATATATATATTTATAAAAATGTGTGAGTGTGTGAGTACTGACCTGTTAAGGGTGTGGGATAAAAGCATCTTTTAAATTTTGTTGGTTATTTTATAAATTCCTTTGTGATTGCATTGTATCTAAAAGCTGAATCTGCATAAATAATATGGAAATGGTGTTTTGTTTTATGTGTATTCATTTGTCCCTACATTTCATTTAAAATCTTAAGTTGAGTTTAATTTTATTTATTGTTTTTCATAAGCAAAGGATGTTTAACCTACCTCAGCGGTTCGTCATCTTTTCGTTCGCCATCTTTTCCGAGAATTTTCTTTAACTTAGCAGCCCGAGGGCAACCCGAGAGGCTGCGGTGTGAGGAATAGTTTCCCGTGATATGTCCTGAGCCATCACAGCCTGGGGTGGGGCATCTAACGAGAGGGCAGACCAGAGCAAACGCAATCAATTCACCAGAGCAGCAAAAATTGAGACATTGACATACAGCGACAACGATGACAATGCCGAGAAGGAGAAGAAAGAAATGAAACATATTGACTGACACACACACACACACACGCACATATACGGTAAATTCATTATATAGTAAATTTGCCGCCAGTATATTTATCACAGGTAAATTATTCCTGGTTAAATTAAGAATTTCATCATTACTTTTAAAAATCTGATAAAGAGCTAATGAGTAAGGGTTATGGTTAGAGTAATCTTATAACAGCAATTAATCTGATATAATGAATTTACCTGTGATAAATTTCCCATGCGATGAATTTACTGATGATAAATTTACAACACGGTGAATTTACTGACGATGGATTTTCCAACAATGAATTTACCTAAAATTGTACACGCACACCATATCACGTGCACCAACCAATTCTATAACTACAAGCCAACAATAAAAAAAAAATCATGCTGACTGTTGGATAAAGAGAAGGGGCCAATATTGGGTGGGGAGTTCTATAATGCCAATGAAGAATTTTCCAGAAAAATCTTTGCTAAAACCCGAAACCAAAGAAGAGAGACCTTGAAGAATTCTAAGGTTGTCTGTGAGAAAAATAAAGTACCTATTTTCTATTCTGTAAACCCTTTCTATAATGAAACGAATTTGGAGGAGAGAGTAGCCATTAAAGTTGATAGTTTCATTATAATTCATGGTCGCTTCTAATTCAGTCTGATGTCTTTGTTTAATGGTATATCACCCTTTATGGGTTATTTAATCCCAAAGCCATCCTTGCAGAAAAATAGTAGTGGTACTATTTAATCCATATTTAAGGGGATAAGAAGGTTCATACCTTTTCCAAGAAAATTATTCTGAAAGTTAATGTAATAGTATGACTGAAGTTTGAACTCACTTATTACAGTGTCTCAATCAAACATGTTAACCACAATGCTACAAGGCAACCCCACTTCTGATTTGGTAAATAAGAAATAAATTTGATTGTTCACTACATTTTCAAAATGCATGCAGCATTCTTTTTCTATGAACTCTCTCTTAAATTATCATGGCTAATATCAAAACTTTATTCTAGGTACTTTTTTCTCTTTGATTTTTTTCTTATCTTCACTCACAAGTCATAAATTTTGCATGTCATTTCATTGCTATGACAACATCTGTCCCTTATTCAGGAAAATGAGATTAGTTTGAAGTAAATTTATGAACCAATATTCAAATATACAATTTTACATCTAATATTTCACAAGCCAAATTTAAGTTGAACTGTGATCAAATCCTTTTATACTGAAATTAGATAATTATATCAGTGGCCCCTACACTTGTATTTCACTTTGTACTAATGCCCTTGAGAAAGGCATGAACTCATCTCTTCTCCCTTCATAGTTATGAGTAAATAGTAGGGCAGACTCGGTTCTTTAACCTTGCTACAGCAACCAGTCAAGAAGGAAAACTCTGAATTCAAATCAGCTTTACTCTGCTCAAAAATTGATCTTGTGTTTGATCCTGTTCTCACAGCAGAGGGGTTGGGTAAATACATACACTCACTAATCATAAATTTTTACTGGATAATTCATTGCTGTAATGAAATCTGTTTCTAAAAGTTTATTTTTGCTCCTCAATTAATAAGAAATAAATGTGGTTGTTCACTACATTTTTTTTAATAATGCAAGTGGCATTCTTTTTCTATGAATTCTCTCTTACATTATCATAACTGATATTAAAATTTTAAATGAGAGACTTTTTCTCTTAGATCATTCTCTCTCCTCCATTCACTAGTCATACATTTTATTGGTTACTTCATTGCTATGATAAAATTTGTTCCTTATCCATCCAATAAAATGAGACTAATTTGAATTCATGAATAGATATTCAAATATACAATTTTACTTCTAACATTTCACTGGCCAAATTTAAGTTGTACTGAGGTCAAATTTTTTGTATTGAAGTTAAATAATTACCTATGTGCCCGTATGGTTGAAACCACACCAGATTTCCTTTATACTAATGTATTTCTTTGATCTCAACATGTGTGGTTGGTAAATAAGAAAGTTCATTACAATTATGTTTACTGCATTCCCAAAATTTTATAAGGTAGATCCTAAGTCAGTTTTGATGAATTAATGAGTTTATTAAGGTTGAAATGAATTATATCGAGGGTTTACAGTATATCAAACTGATCATTCAGATAAAAATGTCTTTAAATCTATTGGAAATCTCTTTTACTAGGTTTTTTTTGTTTTTTTGACAATTTTGTATGATGGTTACCCATTTAATTCAATGAACTTACTGTTGATTAACTTTTTTGATTGTTTTAAGAAAAAAAAAAAAAACTAACTAGGAATTATTATATCAACTGATAAAACCATTTTAAACATTGATTAAAAATCCATTGTGAACATTTATTTTGCAAGACATAATTCTCCACCAACTGATAAAATTATAAACCTTATGAAATATTTATTTCTATCTATCTATGGAAAATAAAATTGCAACATTCAAAAGGATAATGCTCATTTTGACCAGAGTACAGTACATATATACTAGAGGGTAGGAGATTGAATTAAATTTTTCATAGTCTTCAGCCATCTTGTGATGTAATAACATTCATACCAATGCACTTTACGGTATGAATATGAGAGCACTGGCTTGTGTTAATACCCAATGATGACACACTTTATTAATATGGGGACTGATTTCTGTTGATACACCCTTTATGTTGGAACCCATACATGTATGGATCTGGATATGTTATCATTTAGTCTAATTCAGATATGTTATCTACATATGTAATCTCAAGTCAATTGGAAACATATATTCAGAGTGTTGCAACTTTATTCTCCATCTGTGTGTATATTATTTGTATTATATTTTTCTATTCTCAAGGTCATTTTTACCCTTAAATAAAACAAATTTAGTTTCCAGTTTTAGCAAGGATTTACAGAGTGCATTTCATTCTGGGGGATGCTCTCCCTCTTTTTCAATGATTTTGTTCAAATTGACAAAAAAAAAACCCTCCATGTTTTCAGATTTAAAGCTTACCGGAGGGAAGTTTACAAATTGAGAGTGTAAAGACAGTGAGGTTTTTACTCGAGGAAAAGGATAATACTCATCACAAACACGACATCTAACACAAATTACAAGATATATAGGTAGCCATGACAATAATAATTTACATATTTGACAACAGAGTGGAAGAGAGTTAATAGAAAACTATGAAAATTGCAGTAACAAAAAAAAAAAGAAAATAAGTGGGGAAAATAAGGTAACATGAAAGAATATGAAAAGAAAAAAAAAACAATGGATGAAAGTAAATGAGAAAACAGTTGTGTGGAATTTGAATAAAAAATGTCCTTTTGGTTGCTATTCTTTAAAAACATCCGTATCAATTGCGATGCAGAGTGAAATGCAGCAGTTGGAAACAGAAGAGTGCTTGAAAAAAGATCAAAAAGCTATGTAGAAATAAAGGTGCCAATTTTAGATAATAATAATAAGAGTGGAAAAATGTCTAAGCAAGTAACAAATTGTATTGAGTGTCTGCAGATGACAAGGAGAGAACTGAAAGATCTCAGATTGTAAAAAAGAAAGAAAATGTTGAAAAAAAAAAGACAGAAGAAAACAAGAAAGAAAAGACTAACATTTAAAAATAAATAAATAAATAAATGAATAACAACAACTGCTGGAAAAAGAAAATAGCAAGTCACAAAAAGCAGCTTACAAAAAGGCATTGGTAAAGAGAAGGACACTACGATTTAAAAAGGAAGACAAAAAAAAATGAAAGAAAAAAAATGTGTACTAAATTAAAATTGAAGTCTAAAGCTTTGAAGGAAGAACAAGAAACAGTTTACACAAGCAAAAGATGGTGCAGCTGACAGAGTTTGAAACCGTTTTCTCATGGCCACAAATACAGGAAAAGAGAGGACAGAGCAAGGCTTGACGATGTATCAAAATATGCAACCAAAAAATGAAAAAACACACAACACTATACACAATGTGTAACCCTTTGCCACAATAGATATATTTTGTCTTTTTATGAAACAAACATTTATAAGAATGAATACATAATTGGCAAAATATATTTAAAAAATCAAAATTTTATAAGATACAGAGATAAAATATTTATGCAACAATACAATTACTTTCAATATGGTTTGGTAAGAACTATTGGTCAGTTTTTTTTTTAAATTCTATGACTGAATACAATTTATTGTGAGAACAAAACCTGATAAAGGAAGATTTCTTTTATGATTTAAAAATTTCATAAAATTTGTTTGAACCCTTTAACAACTAGATAATCCTAGAAAGCTTTTGAAAGTTATTATTTATATCAAAATATCAACAAAATAAAATAAAATAATGGTTTAATTTTCTTTCTTTTAAATCAGAAAATATTTTAAACTGCTTCTATCATGTCCTTTGTTATAAGACAGTAATGTATTAAAAGCTTATAGCATTAACTAGAAAGGATACTCAGATAAATTTTTAATTTTATATAGATTGTGAGAAATCTTTTACATATTTATCTTTCAAAACATTTCTATAAGACAGTAATGTATTTAAAAGCTTATTTCATTAACTACCAAAAGTACTCAGATAAAATTAAAAATGTTTACACATTTATAAACTTTTCAAAGCATTTTTATTGAAAATGAAAAATGAAGATCATTTTCCAGCCGCTGCTGGTTTAGCTGATATGATAGCAACTGCATTACTGTAGACAACAGCCATTTCACTTTCTGTTGGCACGGTTACCAGATTATATTTTAAATATTTTATTATTTTTAGATATATTTTAATATACTATCTACAGACTATTGTAACTTTAGTTCAACAGTGCAAGTCAATAACAGAATTCAACATTTTACATTTTTAACTAGACAGGGGTTAAGAGGCTTTATGGTCGGTTGGTTAGGGTTTATGGTATATCAACCACTGTAGGTTATTAAATACCAAATCCTGTTTATACATATATCAAATATATATGATATATAATATGATTTGTAAACAATTAAGTTGTAGGTAACATTTTAAAATGAGTCAAAGCTCATTTTTCTGTATACAGTTAAATGTTTTCAAGCATTGCTATCTAACACTAATGATTCTATTTAATATTGATTATTTTTTGCATAAAGTTAAGCAAATTCAAGTATTCCTGTCAAACACGAGTGATTCTATTCAATATTAGTCATTTGTTTGCACACAGTTAAATGGTTATACATATGATTTCTAAGAGAGTAGGTAATTCCATAAAAAATTTACAGCTAATTTGTTTGCATACAATTAAGTATTGTTGTTATTTGCACACAGTTAAATGGGTTTAAGTACTGCTATTTATTCAACACTTCCTTCATTTGCACACAGTCACATTGTTCCAAGTTTTGCTATGTAATACCAATAATTCAATTTTTGCACACAGTTAAAGGGTTTCAAGTATTGCTATTCAACACTAATAATTCTTTTCAACATTACTCATTCATTTGCATACAATTAAATGGTTGCGATGTAACAATAACAATTCAATTTAACATCCATTATTTGTTTGCACACAGTTAAATGGTCAAACAGTTATATTTGACCCATAGATAGGATACTATCAAGTATTACCACTTAAGATCAGAGTGGACCTGGAAGTAATGGTAATGAAGACAACTCCATGTTGTCCAAACCTTTAGGGTTGGAGCTTCACCATCATATGGTTTTGTGTCATATCCAGGATATATTTTAGGGAGTCCTACCCCACTGCAAAGATGCAGTCAGTGTATTCTACAGCCTCAGCCGACTGGGTTCTTAGGTTTAAAATGCTTAAATATTGTATTTCATTTTTATAGATAAAGTTGTTGCTTTTTCTCTTTCTTCACCTAAATTTTTTAGTTGCAGTTCTAACACAAAGACATTGTTTTTAGAGACAAAACTCTTCAGCGTTTCTGGTTGCACTAGATTTGATGTTAAAGGGTCAACAAAAAAGGATTTTTCAAAATTCCAATAGTTTTTTGTCTGAAGATTGAATTGCTTTTTTTTTTTTACTTATTTTTTCAACATTCTTTGATATATTTTGAAGGATTAGATCGGATTAGTGTGCACATATTCATTTTTGTATTAAAACCAGTACTTTATAATACAGAATATTTAAAAAAAGTTATCACCCTCAAAGTTTCAATTCATGGTAATCCCCTTTAGAAAGACAGGAATTCATACCCTTCTTCCTACAGCTATCGGTAAATAGTAAGGCAGACTGGGTTCTTTAGCTTTAGTAAAGCAACCGAGATAAGAGAAGAAAAACTCTGAATTCAAACCAGCTTTACTCCATTTAAAAAAAAAAACTTTCCTTGTGTTGCTTGCTGCTCATGACAGCAGAGGATAATTTGTTGGTGGCACACTTAGTGTAATGGTTATTGGAATAGGAAATGAAAGCACAGCAACCAGACTTCATATCCTGGACGACGATGATAGCATTTCACTTCCTGTGAATCATCTCTCCTCCTGCCTCAGTTATGAGTAAACATTTGGTCAGATTGGGTTCTCTAGCCTTGGTAAGGCAACCATCTAGGAGAAGTAAAAATCTGAATTCAAACCAGCTCAACTCTGTTTCAAAACTGTCCTAGAGTCACATACTGTCCAGGGTGGAGGGGTTGGGTAAATACATACAAACCTTTAGAAATCAATTTTTTTTTTTTCTTATCTCTACTTTTCACTTTCTTTAAATTTTAGCCAGTGGTCTGCTGGGACAGCAAAGTCAACTATTTGGCAGATTCACTTTTTTCATTGACTCTCATTGGCCAAGTGGGCAGAGTGTTCGCCAATGGTCCGGGAGACCTGGGTTCAATCTCAGGTTGAGTCATACCAAAGACTTTAAAAATGGTACTTGATACCTCCTTGCTTAACACTCAAGAATATAAGGTACATATCAAGAGTAAAGTGGAGCAATCCAAAGAAAGGATAGCGCCCTCCCCTATACCTTGGTGTAGTAGCTATTGAAAAGGGAGCCTTCTGGTTGCCCTCAACTACAGTCGCCAACTTTACTTTTTTACTTATCACTAGGTCTGTTTGTATGGCCAAGATTAGGTGATCTGTTTATATCTCAAAATCCCAAAGAAGTTTGTGTCTCTCAATATCCAGGATGGATCCTGGGTTGTGCATATACCATTTGTTCGTGTGGTCAAGTTTTAAATTTCTTGCACAATTCCCAGTGGATCACTTTCCCTACCCAGTTGTGTCTAGCTTTATACTGTTTATTATAATAATTATCATTATTATTAATAGGGAAATTGCCACATGTAGTGTGGCTTTGCATTAGGCTCTGTAGGCAGGTTAATCACCTCATGACAAGCTTGCTACACTCTCACCCTAACTAATATATCATTACAGATTTGCATCAGATATTGCATAATATATATTATCTATTTTAACTCTTACCTATTATCATTTACTTTTTACGTGGTATCCAATACCTTTTACACATTGCTATCTATCTATAGCTGACTGAACCATTACGAGAAAAGAAAAATTACAAAATTCCCCTTAATGAATCGAATCACTTTATATACACATTATTATCATGATTATTATTAAACAATTAAGTGGTTATTTTTAAATGCTTATTTTTCACAACCTCAAAAAGAGACAATCTCAAGAAATCTTTGGAAAGTTATACTCATAATAAAAGCAATAGAGAGATACAAGAATGAATTGATTTTCTATTGGTTAGTTAAAGCAATTAGTAAGCTTCAGACAAAAAGTAAGCCAAACCAATTGTAAAGGCATTAAAAAAAAGCATGTGACAATTGTTTTATATTTAAGGTCCAACGCTGTGTTTGCATACATTACGAGCAATTATGTGTTCCTCATTCCAAGTATTATTGTTTGTATAAAAAAGAGGGATACAGTTGAAAAAAATTATAGCAAATTGAAAGTTTTTCTGGACATAATGAATTTAAAGTCATATATTCTCCAGTTTTTAAGATAATAGATTAGCCAAGAAATTACTAATCGAAATATAACTGGTTTTATATAAGGGATGACACACCAGACATTTTAAGTGGCAGTCTTTATTTAAAAAAAAAAAAGGTTCTAAAATAATTTGAATAACTTTTAGCTTTTGGTGTATTAGTTTGGTAACCCAAACTAATTCACAGTGAAAAACCTCATTACATATCATTAATAAAATAATTTTTTTAAAAATTGAATGTAATCAATTGCAGGATTGTGAACTGGTTGTAAAGATCATCTGAAGCAGATCGATCCCATCAAAAAAAAAAAAAAAAGAATTTTTTTAATGATTAATTTTTGTTACTTAGCAATCAGAAGACCTTCCTCGAGTCAGGCAATATACATGTACAAGAGTTATCTTTCCCTTGACTTTACTTTGATTATTCCTGAAAAGGAGGAGGAGGAAAATCCTTAATAGTAAGAGTGGGAGATAACTATTAGAACCCAAGTTTTAATTATATAAACACCATTTCAAAGTTAACATTTGAAAATAAAAACAAGGAAAAGATAACTCGTATACATCAATGCTGGAAAGTCAATCATTTCAATATTGTATTTATATTATAAATAGAACCCCACTACCTGCCTGAAACGATAGAAAATCAATATTTTTCAAATCTACTAAATTGCTTTCTGAAGGTTTTCTCAATGGTAAGCAACAAAAATTATTCCACTTAAAAAAAAAGGACCTATCAAGTTCAGAAATAATATGAAATAATGAGAAATTTTTAAGAATATTATTCAAAGTCATTTGAATGGAAATAAAAATAAGCCATTGGCTGAACTGATAATTAATATTATATAAGTTAGAAGCAAGAAGAATATATACATATATATATATATATATATATATATATATATATATATAAAATAAGTTACCATATGAAGCTGATGTGAAGAACATAAAATTGCCCATAATGTTTAGTAAATATGTAAGCACAAACAGTAATCAATAATAATAATTCATTTAAAAGTTTTTCCCTTTGCATTATATCAAGCATTTTTTGTTAAAAAGTCGAACTTGATCAGTTCCACTTCAAAGCGATTTGAGAACATTATTATTTAGATTATAAAATGGAATTTCCGGATTTAATAGAATGAAATGAAAACAGTGTAATACAACTGAATGTTCAATTTGAATCAAATTTCAGTTATTCTTTGTAAACCAAATTATAAAAGCTTTCTTCTGTGATAGTTATTAATATACATAAAAATGTACTTTACATTACTATAGTAGATAGCTTGTTTTGTTTTTATTCACACAAAGTAATATTTTCGAAAACAGAAAAATCAGATATTCATATTGTGAAAAAAGAAAAACTTACACAGTAGCTTAAGGGAAATCCTTTTAAAAGTCAATTAACTACAAACCAGACCAGTTTTCATACAGAGAGAAAAATGTTAAAAAAGCAACGTTTATGATAAGAACTACCAAGAATAAAGGCAAGAGTTGTGTGCCCTTGGTTAATAGAATAAAAACTTGGTGTGGCAAAGGGTTAAATAGTAGGAAGACTTTTTTATGTTTTTTCTTCTTCTTTTTAATCTACTCACTTCTGTTCAACATGACTAGCTAATACTGTTGCCCGGTCAGCTAGTGGGCAGCCAGAGAGACTCCGATGAGAAGCATAATTTCCTGAGACATGGCCACTGCCATCACAACCAGGGGTGGGACAGTGAATCAATTCTCGGCCTTCCCTAGAAGTCCGAGGTGGGGTTGTGTGGATAGGAGATGCTTTGTTCAGTGCATTGGGACTTTTAGGACTTGAGACACTGCAAAGAGACACAAAAAAGAAATAAAATGACATGGCATCTTTCTGTCAGAAAAAGAATATCAAACAGAACATTCAGACATTAACAGTTATAATATATCTGTGACATACAGGATGTTTCAAAATATTCTATATCATTTGAGACATACAGGGTATTTCAGAAAAATTCTATGTTTAATATTTAAACACCTCTTTTCCAGTGAATGGAATATCAATACCTGAAAAGAACAAAACATTAAACATAGAATTTAGAGTTGCTTCAACATTTTGAGATCATTTGAATGAGAATTGGTCACGTTATAAGAATCATAAAATGATATTGATTTTTTTTAAAACACCAACTCAAAAAATCAAACTTGATACCTTTTTGTTTAACACTCAGCATTATAAGGTACGTATCAAGGGTAAAGTGGAACAATCCAAGGAAAGGAGTAGCACCCTCCCTTACATCTTGGAGTAGTAGCTATTGAAAAGGGAACCTTTGGGTTGCCCTCTACTACATCGCCAACTTTTATATATACTTAACTTATGCTCTATCACTAATATTGAGCATTCTCTATATAAGTATAGCAGACTGCATTAGATATAGCATACTTTTTAAAATTTGATATCATTAGAGATATCCAGAAATAATGATATCATTTTACAAGCTAATAATCTAAACAATTTTTTGTTCAACTCAAAATTCTATTTAATGCTTAGACATTTTTTCTTTTCTTGTAAATGACATTTCTGTATCTCAAAAGAAACAAACATCAAACATGATTTTTAGTTGTTTTGGCACATGCTGTTAAAATTTGAGTTTATTTGTATGATAATTGGTCAAGTTTTATGAAGATTATGAAATGATATCAATTTTTCTGAAACATGCAGTATTTCAAGAATTTAAAAGCAAGAAAGAATATATATATATATATATATATATATATATATATATATATATAAGTAGAACTATAGGCAACCATGTAGAGAAATCAAAAAATAGCCAAGACACAAAAATAGTGGAAACAGGCATATATAGATATAAATCAAAATAAATAAGTTAAAATTATGATGAATCATAAAACATTTTATGATGGATTCATTTTAATGCCATGTCAACCTGTCTAGGATTATTTTATGCCTTGTGATTAGAGAAGAATATGCATTATATGCTCACATTTACGTTGTTTTATAGTTGTTTTACAAGAGTTTTTTTTGTTTTTTTCTCACAGTTCTATCAAAAATAAATTATTTTCAAACAGATCTATTTGACCATAGTACAGAATTATATCTTCAAATAACTATTCCTAATACAAATAATTAACAGTTATATGGTATCAAGTATTCTTATCTAATACTAATAATTTTCAAAACAGACCTATTTGACCATAGTAAAGAACTATAGCTTCAAGTAACTATTTTTAATACAAATAATTAACAGTTATATGGTATCAAGTATTCTTATCTAATACTAATAATTTTCTAACATATCTATCTGTCTCATACATGGGATGCTAACTGGTACTACCATGCTGGTTGGTTGTTTTGTTCTACAGAGTATCAAGCCTTTTTGGATCATTTAACACTGAATTAAGTCATTTTGATAAAAGTTTAAAATAATTCAGCTTAGTATAAGTACAGTTTTGTTTACACACAGTTAAATGTTAAAATTGTTCTATTTCAAACAATTCAGTTTAACATAAGTACACATTTTTTGTTTACACACAGATAAATGGAAAACAGTTAATTTCAAATAATTCAGTTTAGCATAATTACAGTTTAGTTCTATTTGACCCATAAATAGGACCCTATCAGGTGCTCCCACTCCGGGCCAGAGTGGACCTGGGAGCGATGGCAAAGAAGGAGTACTCCACATTCCCCTAAACATTACTGGAACCTCAGCATCAGATTGTTTAATCAAAACAGGACACTCTTTGGTGGGGGGGTCTTACCCCTCTGCAGAGAAGCAGTGGGTATATTCTACAGCTCTAGCCGACTGAACAACTACCACTCTGGATTAGATTGAACCTGAGAATAATGGCAATGAAGTGATACTTCAGACTCTACAGATATTCAGAAGTGGAGCCTCACCATCAGATGCAGTTTAGTGTCAGGTCTTACCCTTCTGCAGAGAATACAGTCAGCACATTCTAAACCCTGTTGACAGAATGAAAAACATTCTATCAAGTAATTTGTTATAACTGGCATTGGTGAGGATGTAGAAAACCAATGAACTTATAGGCTCCTATTATAACAGAGATCCATGATGATACTGGTGCATCTATTTAGGAAGGAAGGAGGGATTCAATTAGCATCTTATAGCTATCTCCATGATATCAAGAATTTGGATGATTAAAACTATGATGTGCAGTTCAAACACAGATCCATAAAATTATCATTTAATTTCAAATTAGACTGGAAATTGCTTTATTCTTTTGAAGCATCTAAGTTTATTACTCTAATAAATATTTCGCTATGATGTGCCATTTTTGCTGGGTGATGTTTATATACAAATATAAGGGAAATACTTGCAGTGTAACATACATTTACAAAAGTATCATTCAGTTACAGATTGGACTGGAAATTGCTCTATTCTTTTGAAGCATCTTAAGTGTATTGCTCTAATAAATACTTTGCTATGATGTAGCATTTTTGCTGGGTGATGTTTACATACAAATATAAGGAAAATACTTGCAGTGTAATATACACTAAACAAAAGTATTGTTCAGTGGCAATTTGGACTAGAAATTGCTTTACATATAAATATTAGGGAGGAGCTGGTGGGGTAATAGTTATTGGCTTAGGAAATGGACACAGCAACCCAAGTTCAAATCCTGAATGAGGCTGTTTGCATTTCACATAGCACTAAAACTTTTGGGAAAAGTATGAATCCAATTATTCTCTTCATAGCTATGAATAGAATATTCGAGCAGACTGGGTTCTTTTAAGCTCAGTATGGCAACTGGTCATGGAGAAGGAAAACTTTGAATTCAAACCAGTTACACTGAATTTAAAAATTGACCCTGTGTCACATTATGCTTATGGTCGGATAAATACTTACATACAAATATGTGAATTTTAATAATATATTGTAAATAGAGCAGCTTGTTGCAGTGTAATGGTTAACAAGCTAGTCTTGTTGACCAATTACTATTGAGTAGTGATTTTGATCCTCACCAGATGTCTGATATCTGTGGCCTTCAGCAAAATCTAGTCAAGTTTTTTAAAGTGCCTGACACAGTTTGATGTTTATAGAACTAGGCTAGCATAACATTGTCAGTGAGTTTGATCCTCATTGGGTGCCCCATACTTGTGGTCTTTCACCAAATTTAGCTCAATTTTTAAGGTGCCTTGCATAGTGTAATGCTTAGATTGGTGGGTTGGCTATGTTTTATAACATATCAACCCTTGAAGTTTATTCAATAATAAATAATGAGATATGAATGAATCATCTAATCTCAGCCAAACAACCAAACCTAGTGATAATCAACAAAAAAACCTGCTGAATAGTGGACTTTGCCATTCTGGCTGACCACAGGGTAAAACTGAAAGGAAGTGAAAAAGAGAGATAAGTACCAACACCTTGCTAGAGAACTGCAAAAACTATGGAACATGAAAGTGACGGGAATACCAATTGTAATTGGGGCGGTTGGTACAGTCACGAAAGGATTAGTACAGGGACTGGAGGACTTGGAAATAAGAGGATGAGTGGAGACCATCCAAACTACAGCATTGTTGAGATCAGCTAGAATACTGAGAAGAGTCCTGGAGACTTGAGGAGATTTGCTGTCACTCAAACTCCATTGAGAAACCATCAGCTAATACTGGTGTGAAAAACTCTCAAAAGAGTAGAATAACAATAATTATATATATATATTATAATAAAATAAATAATCCTGTTTATACATATATATGTATTGAATATGTATGATTTATTAATAAATGGTTTGTAGGAAACATTTTTAAACAAGCAAGAACTCAATTGTTTGTTCACAGTTAAATGGTTTCAAATATGATAAATGACTGAACAGTTCTATTTAACCCATAGATAGGACCCTCATAGGTACTACCACTCCAAGTTAGAGTGAACCTGGGAGTAATGGCAATGAAGGCATACTCCATATACCCCAAAACTCCAGGACTGGAATGTTACTATCAGATGGGTAGGGTCTTAACCTTCTGCAGAGATGCAGTTGGCATATTCTACAGCCCCAATCAACTGGGTTACTATAATGTTTATCAAGACAGGCTAGTATAACATAGTGAGTTCTAATTTCACTGGGTGCCTCTGATCTTGTGTCAAACTTACTTAAGTTTAGTAAATGACAATATTCAAGAGTATAGAGGAAACACTCATTGTAAAGCAATAAGTTTCATTCTTACTGAGTACTCCCACAAAATAGCTTTGAGCTGCAATAAGTATAGTGTATAAAAATAAGCATATATATATATATATATATATATATATATATGCTTATTTTTATAAATATAGCCACACTGAAGAGTTCTGATAGAACAAAACAGTCTGTTTATGGATGACAATATATATGCTCCCCTATGGGGGTTGAGCGCTCAGGCGAAGGAATTGTCGGCCACCGCTCACATAATGCAAAGCTCTTCGAAAGAATTGAGCACTCTGGTAGCCGATATGGTATAAAAATGTAAACAAATGGATGCTGCTGCTGCTACTGTTACTACATAATACCTTAAAAATTCCCTTAGCCAATGTGGTACGCTGTGGCCGAGGGGTCTGAGACTTAGTCTAATGTAAAGTTGGATGGGTTTCGATCCTGGCTGCGAGCATTCTACGTGTCTAGCCACACTGAAGAGTTCTGATAGAACAAAACAGTCTGTCAGAGGATGACAATATATGTACGTGTATGTGTGTGTGTGTATATATATATATATATATATATATACACACACACACCGGCTCATTGGTCTAGTGCGTAGAGTGTTTGCCAATGGCCCAGGAGATTGGGGTTTTAGTCCCAGGTTGAGTCATCACAAAGACTCAAAAAAAATGGTACTTGATGCCACCTTGCTTAATACTCAGCATTATAAGGTATGGATCAAGTGCAAAGTGGAGCAATCCAAGGAAAAGAGTAGCACCCTTCCCTACACCTTAGTGTAGCAGCAAATGAAAAGGGGGGCTTCAGGCACCCTCAACTACTGTAGCCAACTTTATATATATATATATATATATTCACAGGGTGAGTGAAAAGTAACTGCCTATTTTAAATACTAACAATTTATTTGTTGTAAAAATTATAGTTTAAAAATAAACTCAAGGAATTTTAAAATTGCAAAGTTACTTTTCAGTCACCCAGTATATATATAACGTTCATCTACACACACAAACACACACACACACATATATATATATATGGAGAGAGAGAGAGAGACACCCACATTTACATTTCCTCACTGATACCTTTATGTAGGTGTGGAAGTGCACATGGCATAATTGTTATTCCCATAAAAAATGGACTTTACAAAGCGAGTTCCAATCCTGGACAACACTGTGTTTTACTTCAGACAAACACTCTTCGGAAAGTCTATGGGTAAATAGTAGGTCAGGCTTGTCTCTTTAAACTTTGTAAGGCAACCAGTCTAAGAGAGATTTTAGTGCACCATTCATCTACTATCAGCTCATCCATTTTATGTATATATTTACTCATTGATAATGAGTATTAATATTCAAGTCCTGAACGTTAAAATCAACTTTTTATGACACTTTCAAATTGTGTTTATTAGCAGAGTTTGATTGTGTGACCAGAGATGATCTCCAAAATAGCATGATCACAACTTCTGTCTGCTTATGAAGACTGTCAGGGCAATAGTGAATTGAGGCACTGGCCAGCGTGTATGTGTCTGCTTGTGTGTGTGTTTGTATGTGCACACGCTCAATAAGGCAATTTTTATTCTTTGTTTTTTCTTCTATCTTCGATCAGCCACAGCATTAAAAAATTAAAAGCTCTTATATTTATATATATATATATATATATATATATATATATATATTAAAATGAATAGGTCTGCAAATGATTTCAGATTTAATTATATGAAATAATAAAAACCTAAATAGCAAATTTAAAATCTTTGTAGATCTATTTATTTTAGAATATTTACTTTCCTCTTACTGGGTTAACAATAATCTTTATATATATACATATTAACCAACCCTTTAACACAAGGAGGATGAGACACAAGGTTAATTTTTCAAGAGAAGTTTAACAGGTTTGAATTCAGAGTTTTTCTTCTCCAAAACTGGTTGTTAAAAAGCCCAGTCTGCTCTATTTACCTATAGCTGAGGGGAGAATAACTGGATATCATGAGGTCTGACTGATACTAAAGATATAGTGCTACACTCATAGACACATTAGAACCATAGTGGTGCAAGTATCTATTCATGGTGTGTAATGTTATATGTCGCAACAGTACATAGGGTAATAGTGCTATATGAAATGCAAACCGTCTCATCCAGGTTTGAAATTGATAAATAAAGAGTGCTCAATATCAGTGATAGAGAATATGTAGACAGAGTCAATAGCATATATATATATATATAAACAATGTAATACTCTATATATATTCTATATATATATATATATTTGTGTGTGTGTGTGTGTGTGTTGGTTGTTTCGGTTTTATGGCATATCAACCTTTGTATGTTATTAAATGCCAATTCAATCTTTATGCAAATGGTTAGTTCTATTTCAAACAATTCAGTTTAGCATGAGTACACAGTTTAATTGTCAAAATTTAATTGTCAAAAACATTTCTATTTCAAGCTAATCACTATATTCAAACAGTTCTAATTCAGCCAATTCAGTTTAGTATAAGTATAGATTTTGTTTACATAAGTATGTCAATGCTGAATGTCAAAACAGTTCTATATTAAACAATTCAGTTTAGCGTAAGTACAGTTTCAATGTCAAAAACAGTTCCACTTCAAACAATTCAGTTTAGCATGAGTGCACAGTTTAAATGTAAGTACAGTTTAATTGTCAAAAACATTTCTATTTCAATCTATTCAGTTTAGTCAAACATAAATACACAGTTTAAATGCTAAAAACAGTAAACTCAAGAAACCATGGTTTAGTTCTATCTAACCCATAGATAGGAGCCTTATCAGGTGCTACCACTCCGGACCAGAGTGGGCCTGGGAGTGATGTCAATGAAGGGGTACTTTGCATTCCCCAAAGCTCCAGAATTACTGGAACATCAGCATCAGATTTTTTAGTGTCATATCCAGGATACGAGTTGAGGGGGACTTACTCCTCAGCAGAGAAGCAGTCAGTGTTTTCTACAGCCCAAGCTGACTGGGGAAGTGTGTGTGTGTGTTTAACATACTGTGTTTGTATATTTATATATATAATTCAACACTTTGTGTGTGTGTGTGTGTGTATATATATATATATATATATATATATATATATATATAGTGTGTGTATATTTATATATATAATTCAACACTTTGTGTGTGTGCATATATATATATATATATATATATAAAATGTGTGTATATTTATATATATAATTTAACACTTTGTGTGTGTGTGTGTGTATATATTTATATATATAATTCAACACTTTGTGTGTGTGCGTGTGTATATATATATATATATAATGTGTGTGTGTGTGTGTGTGTGTATATATATATATATACACACACACACACACACACACACACACACACACACAGAGTTTCTCAGAAAAATTGATATTCCATAATTCAATTCAAATGATTGCAAATTTTAACAATGTGCAGAAAGAACTCAAAATTCTATAATGTTTTATGCTATTTTGTTTTTTCTTTTTTCAGCAATAGAAATGCTATTCCCTCAGAAAAAAAAAAGGTGTTTAAAAATTAAGCATGAAATTTTGAGCCTTTTCAACACATGCTGTTAAAATTTGAGATCATTTCATAATCTAATAACTTAATCAATTCTTATTCAATATTCTGAAATACCCTATATATATATATATATATATATATGCATTCACTTTGAAATATTTTCTTATTGCCTGAAGATTCTGCAAGCATGAAACTGAGAGTAGCAATACATTTCTTTCTTTTTCTGAATTCATTTTTACCAAATAAAAGTTAAGTAAGCCAGTTTCATTGCTGAATAAATCCTATCATTCATGTAACATGGGACATTATCTCATAGACTATTCTGATGTAGAAACAGAATTTTATATAATGTTAAACTTGATAAATAAAATACTATAATTATTCATAAGTGAATAGAACATTATTTGTCAATTTTGGTGCGACAGACTCAAAATCTTATAGGTTTTGGTTTCTTTGTTTAATAGCATAACAACCTTCATGGGTTATTTAATGCCAAAGCCATCCTTGTAGAAGAACAGCAGTAATACTATTTAACACATAGCTGAGGGATAAGAAGGTTCTTACCTTTTCCAAGGGCATTAGTCCAAAAGTGAACGTAATAGCATGACTGGAGTTTGAACTCGCTTACTTAGAGGCCACAGTTAAGCTCTTTAGCCACTACTCCATGAGGACATCCCCATAAAAATCTTTTTGAACATGGCTTGTATTTAAAATGCCATATGACTTTACATTCATTGGTTACACAAGTTCATTTCACAACTGAGTAACGAGAAATTCTGTTAATATGATAACAAATTCTTCTGTGATATAGAAATGAAATTTGATGAATTTTGACAGTGTGTATGGGGGAGGACTTAAATCTGAGAAACCAGCAGATGTGTATGTAAGAAATGGTGTGTTAAAGAAGGGCTTCTCAAAACTTTTTACCAGATACCTAACCCCTCGTGACCAAATTTCATTTCCATTCAACCCAAAATAAATCAACTGAATATTAAATTACAAAAAAATGGCCTAATGTGTAGAGTGTTTGCCAAAAGTCTGGGAGATTTGAGTTCAATCCCAGGTTAAGACATACCAAAGACTCAAAAAATTAGTACTTGATGCCACCTTGGTTAACACTCAGCATTACAAGGTAAGGATCAAGGGTAAAGTGGAGCAATTCAGGGAAAGGAGTAGCGCCTTCCCTTACCCCTCAATGTGGGAGCAATTGAAAAGGGAGCCTTCGGATCACCCTTGACAAAGGTTGCCAACAACATGAGAAAAGAATTAGGAAATTATAAATGCAAATTCACCTTTAATTCTTGAATTATTTTTCAATGGCCAAGGTGGTTTTTGGTTGGCACGGAAGAGAACACAACTATTAGGTTGCATGTTTGTGAGTTTGAGCCACAAATCACCAAGTTTTATGTTCAAAGTGCTTCTCTGTTTGTTTATTAAATAAGGTACTTGGTTAAATGCAGATTCTATCATGTTTTCTTTCATGAAAATATGATTATGTGTGCCGTATATCATATGCATTATATATGTATCAGTCAGATTGCTCATGTAGATTACCTGTAAGCATCATTCTCTTGAAAAAAAAAAAAAACACTATTGATAGCTGATTGATATTCTAACCTATATATTATTTGAATCTCACATGATTTTAAATATGAGGCTTATAGTGTATGGTAAAAGAACACTCAGAAATATTGTATAGAAAAATAATGCTGAGTATAAAAATTTCAATCTTATCATATATAGTAAAATAGCATTTAGCAGTGACAGTATTTAACCCATAGCTGGGAGGATAAGGGGGTTCTCACCTTTCCCATGGGCATTAGTCCAAAAGTGAACTTAATAGCATGACTGGTGTTTGAACTCGTTTACTTTGAGGCTGGGACTCCCCACTTAGAGATTTTTGTAAAATAGCACTATCAAATTTATGAGTCTCATGGATTAATGATGAACAAAATGTTAGTCTAAATGCTGATTATCATACAGATTAAAGGAAAAAAATCCCCAGATAAGTGGAAACTCCAAACACAATGCTTCAAATCCATAATATCAAAAATTAATCCAAAAAACGGGCATTGGCCTAACAGTTAGAGTGTTCGCCAATGGCCCAGGAGAAGTGGGTTTAATCCCAGGTTGAGTCATACCAAAGACTCAAAAAATGGTACTTGATGCCTCCTTGCTTAACACTCAGCATTATAAGGTACGGATCAAGGGTAAAGTAGAGCAATTCAGGGAAAGGAGTAGCGCCCTCTCCTACACCTTGGTGTTGTAGCTATCGAAAAGGGAGCTTTCAGGTCACCCTCGGCTATGGTCAACTTTGTCTAGTTTCCAAAATCTACTTCTGATCAGTTATATTCAGATACAATACTGTTGCAAAATTCTCCATAAACTCTTGAAAATCCGTTCTACTGATTTTTTTTGATTTCTGATTTTTGACTTACCCGTTGAGACCAATATTTTTTTCCATGGTGGGAACGTTGACAGGAGACACAGTCATACTGCTGTAGTCCCCATTCAATGATGGTGATGAAACGGAATTAAGAGGTGGCGATGAGAGTGAGGCAGGCATGGAGTTGGCTACCGACAGAGCAGACGGTGAGGAAGTCCCCAAAAGCTCTGACGATTGCTGATGGAGAGGCTGCTGTGAGGGCAGAGTCACTGTCAGTGGTTGGGACACAGGGTGATGCTGCTGCTGCTGTTGCTGTTGTTGTTGTTGTTGTTGTTGTTGTTGGCTCTGCTGTTGTTGTTGTTGTTGTTGTTGTTGCTGTTGTTGTTGTAGCATGCCAAGACCGGAAGTCTCCAGAATGCTTGGATTTGAGGCAGCAACAGCAGCAGCATTTCCGCTACCGGCAGCTCCAGGGCCAGTGGCAGATGGCCCAACAGTGGCAGCACAACCTCCAGGACTGGTGGCATTATGGCTGTTCAATGGCACTGTGCCACCGGGCAGTGACGTTGTTGTGGTGATACTATCCACTGTTGTGCTTGCTGTCCCAGCAGCAGTTACGTTCACTGAAGCCACAGTGACCCCAGGTAGAGTTTTCATTGTTAGATCCAGCCCAGAGCCATTGGTTATACAGTTTGCAGTGTTTGTGGGTGTCTTGGTGGACAGGTTCAGGGCTACTGGCACCTGGGGGTCATAGCGGTACTGGGGCTTGTAGTTGGGTCTTTTACTCAGTATGTTTGGCCGTTCAATGCCAGTGTCCTTAGGCTTCGGAGCAATTGGTTTCCCTGGGTAAAGTTTGGACTGATATGTCTGGAATTCAGTGGGTGGCCGGTTGTACTTCTCAAGCTCCTTAGCTAAATTGGTGCGGGGGGTTGAGGTGGACACATACGGTGGGTATTCATAGCAGGGAAGGTCCAGCTGCTTAGTCAAGATCATTGGACGAAGGACGCGGTCAGAACCTGCAGAAGATAGAGAAAAATGTGGTGGAGAAGAAAGAAAAAAAAAGAAACAAATTTGATGAATGAGAATTTTTACTGTTTTAAAAAAGGACAATTTAAGATTTTAAGGTATATAAAAATATAGTATGAGCAATGTGTTTAAAATTGAAATAAAGAAAATCTTGTCTAAAATATAAAAAGGTATCTCTACACATACGGCTAACAGGTTGCAATGTTGGAAACCATTTAATTAACTATATATATATATATATATACACACACATTGGAATAACACATTTTAATACAATGGGAGAAACAGGTTTACCTCCACAACAAATATCATACAAGGCAATGACTTTGCAGTGTGAAATTTTCCTTTATATGTTTTTTTAATGGCATATCAACCTTTGACAGTTATTTAATACCAAAACTATCCTTATAGAAGAACAGTAGTGGTACTATTTAACCCACAGCTGGGAGGGAATAAAGGGGTCTATACTTTTTTGCAAAGGGTATAAGTCTGAAAGTGAACATAATAGAGAAGCTGGAGTGTGAAATCTCTTACTATGATGTCCCAGCCAAGCACATTAACCACTATGCTATGGGGACACACCGTTTGCTTTATAAGAAATTTCCATTCTTTCTCTAATTTATTAACTAAAAAAATTCTCACATAATAATGATCCATATTTGTATATTAAGCTAACATAGCCAAAAAAAATACATAATAGTATTAATCAGTGCATTAACATAGAGAATAAAACAATGTTCAATTCAATTTGCAATTTAATAGTAGAATGGATTCAGCGTTTGTGCTCACCCTAATTATTATAATTTAACAAAAGAGATAACTATCACATGTTTTTTTTTGGTGTGTTAGAATTTTTTTATATAAAACTATGGGAAACATTTAAAGTTCAAGCCTGTTTCTCCAAGATTATTCTAAATGAATTCTTATCAATATATATATATATATGTTTGGTTTGGTTTTATGGCATATCAACCATTGTTGGTTATTTAATCCCAAATCCTGTTTTTACATATATATTAAATATATGATTTCTAAACATATTTTGTAGATACATGTAGTTAAGTGATCAAACAGTTCTATTTCAAACAATTTAGCATAAATCAAAAAGTTAAATGATTCTAAGTATTGCTATATATCATGGATAATTCAATTACACATCAGTCATTTGTTTACACACAGTTAAATGATCAAACATTTCTATTTCTAACAATTTAATATATCATAAGTCATTTGTTTACACTCATTTTAAATGTCAAACAGTTATATTTGACCCATAGATAGGACCCTATCAGGAGCGACCAGAGTGAACCTCAGAGGGATGGCAATGAAGAGGTACTCCGCATTCCCCAAAGCCCCAGCATTACTGGAGCCTCACTATCGGATTGTTTAATGTTATATCCAGGATACTCATTGTAGAGGTCTTACGCCTCAGCAAAGATACAGCCCCAGCCAACTTTGCTAAATATGTACAAATAATATGTGGAATGGAATCTGACAAAACGAGAAAGAAAAAGGCAGTTTGGAAGATAAGACTGACAAGTTTCACTAGGAGTCTAGCATCATCAGATTACAAAAATAGATCTACATTGAAGGGGGAAGAAGCATGATTTGATATATAGAGTGTGTTTGATTAAAAAAACAAATTAAATTAACCAGTACATTTAGAATTAGAAAAATAAAAATAAATCAATCAAGCACTTCTCTCACATATAATGAAGATTTTTTTAGTCATCACTTAATTTTTATTCTAATAATGTTATACCACAAATGAAACATATCAATCTAATTTTTCAAATTGTTTCCTCAATCTCTCTCCCTCTTTCTTGCTCTCTCTATATATACATTTGTAACATCTGCAGTATGGTCTATTTATCTTAAGCCAGACTTGGCAAATCATATTAGATCACACGAGAACAAACAATTGCAGGCTGATTTTACAATGTAATCTCAAAGTAATTTGTATCAATTCTGTGACGATGTATGTGAATCTGCAGCATGTTTGAGAAGTCAAACAAGACTGTACAAGGTTAATATTAATGTCGAAGACAGCTATTTAGCTTGTCACATTTATGGCAGGGCTTGCAAGGATGAAGTTATCCTCAGGAGTCACATGCATACGCAAGAGGGCTTGAAGATATGGCTTTCTTCTGTAAAGGAGTAAGTTGGCTGATCATAATCGGCTACTACACCAAGGTGTAGGAGAAGGTGCTACTCCTGTCTCTGGATTGCTCCACTTTATCCTTGATCCATACCTTATAGTTCTGTGTGTTAAACAAGAAGGTATCAAGTACCATTTTTTGAGTCTTTAGTATGACTCCACCTGGGATTGAACCCTGGTCTCCCGGGCCATTGGCGAACACTCTAACCATTATACCAGTGGGCCGGTTGTGTGTGCATGCGCGCGCACGCATAATCTAGTAATCCTAACGGAAGTATAAGACAAGAATTTACTCATTAGTTGATCACAATATACCAATGTTATAATAAATCCAATATTTTCCGCTTACTTCAAAACAAATCAAGGGAGGCAAATCAAGATTCTTAGTTAGCTTTAAGGAGTTACTCCCCTTAAAAGCCGCCAACAAAAGAGAATGAAGCTTTTTCTGCAAGGTGAGTAACACAAAAATTGTATCACCTGCATACATCCAAACGACGTTTTTGTTGTTTTGTTTTTATTTTCAAGAGAGAAAAAAATCAATCATATAAGTTGTTTGACAATTTTAAAACAATGAACATAAGTAAGTCTCCATTCTACCGTTGTGGATACTCAATTTTTTTTTTAAATTGTCGGGATTACATCCCTTGTTAGCCAAATAGTACTGCTATTAGCCATTCGGTGGCATGGACAAACCAGCATACAAAAGAAAGGCGCACTAAGTCAAAATTCTTTTCAAACTCGACTATACTATGAAATAGACCTGGCTCTGGTCCCTTTTGCTCCAACAAACCTTGATATGGCGCACAATATCATGCCTTGACATAAGTCTTCACTCAACACTTTCCATTCTATTAAGGACACTCAATTTATACCAAAAGGCCTAAAAGACATTCCAGAATGAAACTCCTTAAACATTCTTGTATTCGTTCGAATAAGTTTTCTTAGGCAATAAAATATGTTATCAATTGTTTTTTTGTATTATTATACATGAGGAAATATAAAACTATAATACATTTCCCCTGTTAAAAAAGCTCTGACTTGTTGCACTATTTGGAGTGGATAGTTATGGTACTCAGATATGACAAGTATATTTCTTTTTATCACTTTAATTAAAACAGTTATACTATTATGAAAATATAGTTATTTTGTTGTTTTAAAAGACAGGCTAAAGTTATTCTATGGATATCAATAAGGAAAATAAAAAGACAAAGGAAAAAAGGTAATGAGCAATATCACGTGTGTGAATGTGATTTTCTGAAATAAAGTAATTTCATTATCCTGTACATTTTGCTGAAAGTTTTATTTTTTAAAGTATACTTTACATAGTTAATAACCTGGAAAACATAAGTGGTAAGTAATGGTTGACATATAAGTACATCTAATATTGAAGAAGTAGACGTTTTAGATTGGTTTCTTTGTTTTTAATGACATATCAACCTTTGTGGGTTATTTAATGCCAAAACTATCATTATAAAAGGACAATAGTAGTACTATATAACTCATACAAAGAGAATTAGTCCAAAAGTGAATGTAATAGCACGACTGGAGTTTGAACTCACTATGATGTAGCAGTTCTGCACATTAGTCACTATGCCATGGGAACTTCCCCAGAGTAAATTATAAGATATGAAAAAACAAAGAATATGTATTCTACAAAAATTGCATGTAAGAGTTCATAAGATGGATTTACAACACACATACATAAACATACTGTGAATTTTTTTCACACCAGCATTGGTCTTTCACTGGAGCTTGAGTGACAGCAAGTCTTCTCAAGTTTCCAGGACTCTTGGAAGTAGTCTGGCTGATTATCATTATTATTTCCTTTTCTCTTCATGAGAGTTTTTCACATCAGTGTTAGCTAATGGTTTCTCAATGGAGTCTGAGTGACAGAAAGTCTCCTCAAGTCTCCAGGACTCTTCTCAGTATTCTGGCTGATCTTAACAATGCCATAGTTTGGATGGTATAGTAGCTAATGAAAAAGGAGCCTTTGGATCAACATTGATACAGTTGGTCAACTTACTTACAACTATATATATATCAGGTTGCTAGTTATGAGTAATAAAAAGAACTTAGTGGAATGGTTGTGTAACATGCAGAATAATTGTGAAAATCTGAATCAAGGGAATAAGAGGATAAAAAGAATCTGTGAAAGGATTTTTTCTAAAATCTGAAAAATTTAATTTGTACATGAAAGAAACCTAGGAACATCTGAAGTAGATCAGCCTAATTTATAAAATAAAATAAAAAATACAATTTTTCTAAGCAACTAATTTTTGTTACTTAGCATTCAGAAGGTCTTCCTCTACTCATGAAATTTTTCAGATTTGAAAAATATGAATTATTTATGTTTTAGAAGGAGGTCAGAATTACAGTAGAAACACCATATATCGAAACCATATCTAGCTTTACACGAGTTATCTTTCCTTTGTTTTGATTTTCTAATGTTTACTTTGAAATGATGTTCATATCATTGAAACTTGTGTCCTAATCTCCCACTTCTACTATTAGAGATTATCCTCCTCCTCTTCCTCTTGGGAAAAATCAAATTAACAAAGGGAGATAATTCGCGTACATGCATTGTCAGAAAGTTAGAGATGGTTTTGACATGACATTGTATCTATATTGTAAATAGGACTCCCAACATGAAAACGATAAAAAAATCTATTACATATATATATATATATATAAATATATGTGTGTGTGTGTGTGTGTGTGTGTAACCGGGCTAAAATTAAAGTCAGAAAGGTGGTATAAAATGTGCTTAATAGTATTTTTAGCAGAGCAGGTTTAGAAGTTTATCTTAAAATTATGGTTAGTTAGCTGGGTTTTATGACATATCAACCCTTGTAGGTTATTCAATGCTAAATCCGGTATATATATATATATATATATATATAATTTGTAAACAAATAATTTGTAGGTAACATTTTTAAATGAGTCAGAGCTCATTTGCACATAAATGGATTCAAGTGTAGCAGAAGGAATTTTTGTTTGACGCGTATTTTAATTCGACGCATAATTTCACCCAATCAGGATGACTTATCCTATTCACCCGAACCACCTTTCTGGGCAGCACAAACTGGGGAAAAGCCATTAAACACTCTCTTTGGCTGAACAACTTCGTTCAGGGCAGATGTCTCACTGGCTGCTCTTCAATAGCAGCAGCATGGACACAATGAGGGAAGCTGTCTAATTCATGGATCCCTCGTGTCTATTTCTTTTAGTCCAAGGGTTCCCAGTTGAATATGAATTAGATAAATTCAATACGCCACACACAGGAACAACTTTACATCACCCCCAAAATTGGCTATGTTGACTGCGATGACAAATTCTGCTCTGACACCTAGCGACTTCACCTCTGGGCAGCATTTTCTGGAGACATTCACGCTTCTCCCCGAAACAACCAGAATCACAAAACTCACAGTGACTTCAACGTTTCTCTCCTCAAACAGCAAACACAACTTTTGTTAAACCATGGCGAAAATATCTCCCTCGCACGTCCAACAACACGTGCTGCTTTCTTAACTCTATCATAACTTCAAATCATTCACTTACTTCTTTCCTTCCTATGAGACTTGCAGCATAAATGCAAACTCTTTATTCCATACTGCCATTAAAAATCTTCATGTAAAAGCTAACGGCATCTTCGTCTTCTTACTTCTTCATCCTCCTTTATTAACAACAACACTTAGCGAGGATATAAACACTCGCAAGAATACATTTCTTCGCCTAAAAATAATAACAACCAAATCTCTTGCTAAACAAGTATTGCTTTTTAGCATTTACACACAGTTAAATGGTTTCAAATACTGGTTTTTATTGTTTGCACATAGTTAAATTATTTGCAGTATTGCTATCTAACACTAATAATTCTATTTAAGCACAGTTAAATGGTTTCAAGTATAAACAGTTTTATTTGACCCATAGATAGGACCCTAACAGGTACTACCTAACATTAATGAAAATGATAGGGTACTCCACATTACCCAAAGCTCCAGGACTGGAGACTCACCATCAGAAGCAGTTGAGTGTCATATCCAGGACACTCTTTGCAAGGGAGGTCTTATCTTCTGTAAAATTCTGTCAGCATATTTTACAGCCCCAGCCAAGTGGGTTTTAAAATTATGTTATGAGAAAATTTCAATATTATATATATAAGATATGCAGTTATTCATATGAGGCACTATAAATAAAAACTTCAAGCAAGTGAAATATATAAGGTAGATGAGGGGGAAAATATAAACAAATTTAAGTAAAACATACGTGTGTCCACTTCTTGATTGGTGATCACAGGACTGGAGAGTGTAGACCCTTGGCAAAGATAAAACATTACAGTATATGTTTAGAGAAATAGAGACACACACAGATATATTACAGACGTTCAGAATTAAAAAGCTGAATACAAGGAACAAATTCAAATTCAAAATAACAATTCTGACATCATAACTTATTTTTTGAATGACAGTCTACATATTTCAATGATAAAATGTGCATCATTAAAAATAACAAATCAACTCCACACAGGAAGGATCACAATAGTTTTTAAGCTGAAGAATTATTATTTTTGATTGATTTGCTTGGACTAGAATCCTCATCTTGGTTGTTATTATAGTCACACTGTTTCATTCGTTATGGACTTCAATGATAAACTATGCATCATTACAAATGACAAATCGACTCCACTCAGAAGGGATTACAGTAATTTGTAAGTTGAGACAACAGTACTACAAAGATCTTCATTTATAGCCAGTTCCACAAAAGAAACATAATTGTTGGAAGATCATGGCTCAAGTACAGGGACAAGTTAAAAAATATTTTTATAGCTTACAGTATATATCTTTTGATACATTCAAGCAAGTAGCCTCAATTTGCAAGGAATAAACTGCAAAGTACCACAAAGCCATGAAAAAATTTTGACAAACCCCCATCTCAAGAGTATTAAGGGGGAAGATAAAATCTCAATCAGTCATATCTGCTACTTCATCTAATACTCCATGCACTATCTGTGAACTTGTATGCAAATCCACAACTAGTTTAAAATCACGTATTTGACACATATGAGAACTGACAAAAACTGGTAGATATCATAAAATATTTGCTTCCCTTTGAGAATCAGTGTGTCTGACAGTTCTCATACATCAAAACTGATGGGAGGGCCCATGATATATATATATATATATATATATATATATATGTGTGTGTGTGTGCAATAAATTATGATTAAGTAAACCATGTTGGGATCACAAATGTTCATCCTTAAAAGCGGTTATAAATCGTTTCCACCTTATTAGGTCTCATCAGTAGTGTATAATGTGATCTCCCTCACTGGAGATCAAACCAGCAACCGCAGAATGCAGAGCCAAAACTCTACCACTGAGCTACTGGTTTACATCACACACTAGCAATGCCAAATTAACTAATCATGGTAAATGCACGGCCAATTAACCTCGTGTGTTTTGTAGTTACATCAGTATTCTTACTTTTAAAAGAGGTTTTCTTCTTGGATTTGCATAAAAATGGTTTTCTTATTTCAAATGGTGATTCTGTTCTAGTCCAACTGATCTGACTAAGCAGCTATTCCTTGTAACAATATTCAGTTCAACAAGAATTCATGAAAGGAAAGAATCAGATTGAAAACTTGTAGGAATGAAATACCTTTAGTTGAGGGCACCTTGGCAGCAGCTGTCGAGACAAATATGCCTTTCTCTCCATCAGGGATCCAACGTTTTTGGGAATTTCCTGACAGATCAGGATTCGATGATGCCATTTCTGTGGAGAGAATAAAGAAATTAAGAAAAAATAGAACAAAAAGTTAAAATGGTTTGGTTTCTTTGTTTAATGGTATATTAACCTTCATTGGTAATTTAATGCCAAAACCATCCTTGGAGAAGAATAATAGTGGTACTATTTAACCCATAACTAGGGGGATAAAATGGTTCATGCCTTTTCTAAGGGTATTAATCTGAAAGTGAACATAACAGCATCAGTAGAGTTTGAACTCACAAACTTTAAGGCCGCAGTCCAGCACATTACCCACTACACCATGGGGACTTCCCCCATAGCTTCTTGAATCTTAAACAATATGAAAAATAAATTTTAGAAAACTTGTAAAATTGAGGTTCTGTGTTGGCACTGAATAAACCAGACTCAAAAAATCTAAACAAGCTATATATGATTTGCATGTGAATAGTTGTGTTGGTTGGCTAGTTATTTTTCTGAAATGGCATATCAACCTTTGTGGGTTATTTTAATACTCAATATTTTTTATCTGTATATATGATTTTCAAGTGAATAGTTTTGACTGAGAGAGTGTCAGACAAAAGTTAGCAGTCAATTTTGCTTCATGGAGATGTTCAATATTTACACTCTTGGATCTATTTAGAATTTTGGTTATATCATGTATTGATCTTGAAGAGTTACATTATTTTGTAGATGTATCTTATATATTTTCAAATATATCTACTAATTTGTTGTTTGCATTTATATATATATATATATATGTTAAATAGATTCTATTTCTCAGAGGAGCAAATAAACTTTAAAGTAGATAACTTAGAAAAGACACCATTAAAAAAAAGATTTAGATTAAAAAGACTTACCTTTCATATCATCCCTTTTGTTTGCAATGATATCTAGATAAATAAAAGAAGACAGAATTTCAGTTCAAAGATGAAAATAAATAAGTAAATTGTCAAGTCTAAGTATTTGAAATCTGGAAAATATTTTTTCCTGGTAGAATATTTAAGAAAGACTGGAGAGTGAGGAAAGCTGAAGGGGCAGGAATGAAAAAGTGAATAAAAGCAAAAAAGAAAATCATAATCTATTTTAAAAGTCACTGGAGAAGAATGAAATTTTAAACTTTTAATTAACACTGTGGTGATGATGGCTGCTTTAGCTACAATTCTCAGAAAGTATTGTCAACCTCTTTTAAACATTGAGGAGGAATGAGTTGTCATTTATTTCTCTTCTCTTCTTTGATTTCATTTTAAATATTTGAAAGGCATGATGTTTTTTATTTTTTGCAGATTGACTGACTTCAAAATAAAATGAGGAAAAATTAGAAATAGAGTTAAATGACAACAGACTACCAATATCAGTTATTGGCATGTAGTGTTGATAAGTCCGAAAAGATCAATTGATGTAATTGACAATTTGGGATCAGTTGAAAGCCTGGCTATCATTGGATAAGAAAGTCACAAGATCAAGTGATTCTAGAAAATCTAGAAGTAGATTGGTTTGATTGTGTTTTATTTTGTGGGTTATTTAATGAAAAATCATATATATATAATTTGTATGCAAATAGACTGCAGGTAACATTTTTAAAAGCCAGAGCTCATTTGTTTGTACATACTTAAATGGTTTCACGTATTGCTTTTTAATACTAATGATTCTATTTAATACTAATAATAGTCCCTAGTAAAAAAATTAAACAGTTCCATTTGGCTCATAAATGGGACCCTAACTGGTACTACCATTCTGAGTCAGAGTGAACCTGGGAGTAATGGCAATGTAGGGGTACTCCACATTCCCCAAATCCAAGATTGGAGCCTCACCATCAGATGCAGGACATTTTAGAAGTAGATTATAATGTTATTTTAATCAGCAGAAAATTGTCCAAAAGCAAGCAGTTGATGAGTTTTCATCTCTGATTCTTGACATAAAATTGGTAAAAAGTAAATTTTCAAGAAATAAAGTGCACATAAATATTTGGTTTTGTTATTCATTCCAAATACAAGAGAAAGCAATAGCATGGTGAAGAAACAAGATAGTGATACAAGAGACACTGCCAGTGAGTAAAGACAATAAAGAGAGGAGCTGGGTAACAGAAGAGGTGGTCTAACAACTGTAGTGTTTCTAAGAATTTAATCATTATTAAAGTTTATGAATGAAAGACGAAATCCTTTTTTTATCAAAAGATTAAAAACCTTAACAGACCTCAAACCTAATGAATATTTCTAACAAGGCCTATAAAAGCAGGGTTCAGCTGGTATATTAGTCTCGGGCTGAGAGAATCAAGGAGGAGGCCAATAAGTTTTTGATGGCTCTCCTCCTTGAAATTGAGGATTTAGAATCTATTTGAAGAGCCCCGACCACTGGAGGGCCCAAAAGTTGTCTTTGAAAAATTTCTCTTTATTAGATTGTTGGGATACCATGGCATCCCTCAAGGCAATGGCTGTTACTTGATGGTGAATTTCATTAAAAACAATAAAAGTTGACCAATCATAAAACTAAACGATCATTATATGAAAAATAAGGAAACCTGTAAGAGAGAGATCAGAGGATGTTTATCATCTTATAAAGGAAAACAGGAATTTAAAATAATAATGATAATAATAACAAGTGAAAGGGGTTGATAGTAATAATGATTGGAAACAACAATGACAACAACAAAAGTGACTGTTCTGAGTAACAAACCACAACAACTACAGATCTGAACTACATAAAATTTATATTAAAAATAAGGGAGATAACACAACATATAACAAAACGATTATAAAAAGCACAATAAAATTTAATTTAAAAACCTCCACAACAACATTTTTTTAAGTAAAATTCAAGATCATCATTTATATAAAATCAAATATTACTAATGTGACCTGGTTTAACTTTTCTTTTCTTTTTTCTTTTAACAACACAATTTTTTGGAGGTAGGAGAAAACTATTACTTTATTTTATTTCAAAAATTTTGATTGATTGATTTTAATGGCAGTCAATACATCTAGGGTTATTTTATGACTAGAGGCTAGGGAATTGCATACACTGTATGTTTCCATTTACATTTTTTGTGTAGTTGTTTCTTAAGAGTTTTTTTTTTTTTGCATATGGTTATGTGATATCAGGTATTCCTATCTAACTGAGCTGTTTGACCTATGAGGCCTTAATAGCTAATACCACTCCGGGACAGTGGACCAGGGAGTAATGGCAATGAAGGAGTACTCCACACTCTCCAGATGTTTGTTCCATTTCATGTCTCCATGATTTGTGGCTGGTTTGGAGGAAGATTGAAAAACAGTAATGAAATGAGTGATATTTTTTCTGTGACTGTCCTCTCTTCAACCTTTTTTTGTCCCCGAAGATTTTGTCAAAAACCTGCAACACAACATATACTGCTTGTTCATGAAACAACATGTGTATAGCTTGAGCGGTCGGGATATATTTGTGTATTCTTTCTTTTAATACCACTATTGTATCTATAAAATATTAAATGTTCTGGTATGTGTAAATGAGCTTATGTTGTTTTTACTTCTGTTGTGTTCAGTATTAGTATATCATGACTATACTAATAATCCTTAGGAAGCGGGGACTCAACTAAATATCTTCCCTACAACAAAGCACACCAATACAGGTAAGATTAGTGGGGATATGACTAAACATCTTCCCTACTACAAAACACACCAATACAGGTAAGATTAGTGGGGATATGACTAAATATCTTCCCTTCACTAAGTATACCAATACAGGTAAAATTATCTTCCTGATATTGAGAAAACTGGTCCCATTTCTTGGGATATAGCATTTTTTTCATCTCTCAAAAAGAATACTGATGTATTTTTTTTTAATAATTTTTAGAATACTAGGCAAAATATTAGAGAAAAATAAAAATAAATCTGACATGAATATGAAAAAAGAAAATATTCAGAGAATGTATTTATTTATGTATGATAATAGGCCAACATTTCAATTTTTTGTTAAATCATCTTCAGGGCAATGTAATAATGCATCATCTGAAAATTATTTTAAAATGAAAAAAAAAAATTAAGAAAAATTCTTTGCATTCTATTATTGTTGATAACGTTCTGTTTTAAAATGTACTGACCTAATCATTGTTTGAATTTAAAAGAAAAAAGACAATATACTTGCTATAGAAAAATTCTCAAAAATAACATCTATGTGTGTAATTTTAGAAAATTTTTAAAAAAATTCCATTTTAAAAGAAAATAATTAAAAAAAAAAAAAATTCATATTAAATCAAATAACATATTTGTTGGTTTTTGATATTAGCCCATCCCCCACAAGAAAATTAGAAATTTCCAGGACTATTTTGTTTTGACTATTTATAGTCAAGTCAAAAACTTATACATCTCTAACTAAATATCTTTTTTGTTCATTTGCCTATCATTGTATATCAATGACAACTACAGTTATGGCTACCCCACCACCTCTAAAAAATTGCCAATCAAGAGTAAGAATGGTCAGGAAAATTGCTTTTGATTAATAAATTACTTTGAAATATCTAATAAAAGGAATATAAAACATTAGAAAAACAAAAAGACACAAGGGAGACAACTAAGGAAGACTTTCTAAAATGGAAAAAAAGTTCAAAATAAAATAAATGATCTAGTCTAAAGTTAAAACTACGACAACTAAGGGAGAGATTAATCAAATAAGATTAAGAAAAGTAGCCAAAAGTCAATACGTAAAATATTTCATATCAAAATTCAAAAAATCCTTTTCCAGGCAGATTGACTTTTTTATTGTTTTATCTGCCTGCAAAAGGGTTAAGATTTAGAAAACTTTAGAATCATCAATGTTAATATGTTGAATTTTAAAGAAAAAACAGATAAAATTTGAATGATGCATTTTTTTTTCCCAAAAAAAATTTGCCCATTCCTTAAAATACAAATTGGTACAGAAAAGCTGTTGATCAGATGAAAATTAAATGTAGATATTCATCAGAAAACTCAGCACGCTTGGCACAATGTTTCCTAACCTAAAGAAATAAAAAAAACAAATAAAACAAAAATGTCATCCTCTTCTTGGTTAGGCTGAGAACTTTTTAGCACTCCCTCACACAAGTGTTACATATTAGGTTTGCTTAGTGCATAATTTTTTTCTACCGGGCCATTGGCCTTATGAGTAAAGTGTTTGCCAATAGTCTGGGAGGCCAGGGTTCAATCCCAGGTCAAGTCATACCAAAGACTTAAAAATGGAACTTGATGCCGCCTTGCTTAACACGCAGCATTATAAGGTTAGGATCAAGGGTAAAGTGGAGCAATTTAGGGAATGGAGTAGCACTCTCCCTTACACCTCAGTGTAGTAGCTCTTGAAAAGGGAGCCTTCAGGTCACCCATGACTACAGTTGTCAACTTTACTAACTTAGTGCATCGTGCATACAGGTAAATATACATCATGTACAGGCCAGAAGTTAAGGAATCACATTCTTTGTATTTTTATATTTACATTTTTTGTGTTGTTATTTCTTTTTTTTGCACATTGCCCTATTGAATATGAATACCTTTAAACAGATCTATTTATCCCATAGATGAGACCCTGTCAGATACAAACACACTGGCTCAGAGTGAACCTGGGAGTAATGGTAATGAAGGAGTACTGCATGGTTATACCAAACCAGAGCCTCACGATCAGATGCAGTTTAGTGTCATACTTAGAACACCCTTTTTTTTTTTAGGGTGATGGAGTGTCTTACTTCTCTGCAGTCAAGTATATTCAAAGCCCTACTCACGAGGCAAAATAAAGATGGATAAAAATGAATAAGGAATTATATTCAAATTATATTTTGTCAGAATTTTAAGATAAGATCCCAAGGTTTTTATCAGTAAAAAATTATTAACCAGAAAATTTGATTCACCATTTTTCTTTGTGTACGTCATGTAAAATTAAAAAAAAAATCTTTTCTTTGATTTCTGTTTAGAATCAAAATGACTTTTGGTCTAACATTCTTCATAATTTCAACCCTTTTGGTGTGGAGTATTTGGTAACAAATTTAAAGGCTGGAATGCACTTTTCACCAGAAAGTAAAAAAAAGCTTACAAATAAAAAACTGTATTAGTTTCACAATTACAATACTACAATACACAATTGACATCAGAGAATATATATTGCACAAGTCAATGTATATAAGAGGATTTTTTTATTCATTAATACTTCTAAAAATGACTGTTTTACTGAAATTTTAAAAGTAATAAAGTGTTATTTTAAAAAGTTTTAGGACTAGAATATATCAAACAAGAGGGACTTTCATAGGGTATGTCACACCAGATCCAAAATGTTTAAGTCATGTGGACTAAAGTTGCATCATGCCCTCACACATTAAGTGTATTTGGCTAACTCAAGTTGCTCTTCACACCAAAAGGGTTGAAGAAATTTTTTAAAAAGTTCCTAATAAATATCTATAACTCTCAGGAAAAACAAGGCAACTAAATTATGAAATATTAACTTGATTAACAAATGAGTTCCACATAAAGATCTGAGATGAGACTAAAGAAACTTATAGATAGAGAACTAATTGATTTGTAAGGAGGAGGAAGAAATCTACTTATTTGGAAGGTAGTCTTATATACAATGAAGAAAGGTAGTCTTATATACTATGTAGAAGGGTAGTCTTATAAATAATACAGAAAGGTAGTCTTATAAATAGTGTAGAAGGGTAGTCTTATAAATAATACAGAAGGGTAGTCTTATAAATAGTGTAGAAAGGTAGTCTTATAAATAATACAGAAAGGTAGTCTTATAAATAGTGTATTAAGGTAGTCTTAGATACAATGTAGAAGGGTAGTCTTATAAACAATGAAGAAATGTAGTCTTACATAAAATGTAGATGGGTAGTCTTATATACAATGTAGAAAGAAGTAAATTAAGAGATGATGATGTTGATAAAATAAAGAAAGCTGAGAATGAGAAAATGATGATGATGATGAACAAAGGTTACGGACCCGACTTCACCTCATGAGCGGCCAGCCTAAGCAGATCAGTCTCCGTGCAGGCAGCCAACACGGCTTTAGAAGGGTCATCATGCTTGGGAATGAGGACAAGGTGCAGGCCTATTGCCAAAACAAAAAGCCAACAGTGCAGGCAGCAATAATCACAACAGCAAACTGAACACACAACTAAAATTAAAAAATACAACCAGCAGCAACAACAAGTTCCAACATTACATCCTTCTTCTTTACCTTAAAAAAGAGGTTATAGTTAAAAATCTTATCAGAACCCCCCCCCAACAAACAAATAATTAAAGTCTTCTAAAAACTTATCAATTTAAGGACTTCAAAGCTTGGCTTGTTTAAGGGCAAGGTTTAATTCTGTGGTAGACTAGGTTTGGTTTGGCTTCTTTGTTTAATGGCATATCAACCATTGTGGGTTATTTAAAGTTTAAAGCCATCCTTGGAGAATAAAAAGAGTGGTACAAGTTAACCAATAGCTGGGAAGATATTGTTGTTCATAGCTTTTCCAAGGGTATTAGTCTGAAAGACAACTTACTTTGAGGTCATAATACTACAGCCTTTATGCTTCAGGGACTCCCGCATATGATATACTAGACAATCCATGAACCCAATGGGTTCCAGTTGTAATAGCAGTCAGAGATGATGAAGATAGTTCTATTTAGGAAGGAGTCAATGATTCCAACAGGCGCTTCAGAGTTATCTGGATTATATCAAGAATTTTGATGATAAATAATATTTACTATAAGTGCAGACCCCACAAAAAATAATTTAGTTGCAAATTATACAGGAAATTATGTTCTTCCCTCAACTAAGAAATTTAAGTAAATCACTGTCATAAAAATTTCATTATGATATGCCATTTTTCTAGATTATGGTTACATATGTACAAGCATAATGAGAATTTTAGTATATATATATATATATATATATATATTAAATTTCAAGCAATGAATCAACATGAGAAGGTTAGATAACAGTTTCTTTTAGATTTTATCCTGTTCAGCCACTATTTAAACACTTTCTTGATATAAGAAAAACGTTTTTCAAACAATCTGTACATTAACACACACACACATATATATATATATATATATATATATATATATATATACACACACACATTAGATAGATAGAGAAGTATATTATATGAACATTTTGTTGCATATATTTATCTGTGACTAATTAAATCCTTACTCTTCTGATGTGAAAATGTTTTTATTAAAACAAAAAAACTTTTGCTTTGATTTATTTAACAAGATATCAATTCCTTTTGATCTATTTAATTTGTAGTTGTTTGATTATAATCATAATGGCATTTTTTCAATCTTATATTACAATCAGATTTTTTATTGTCCTTCTTTATTTGTCTATAATAATCACTTGTTTGCACACAGTTACAGGGTGCAGAAGCAAAATATCAAATCGGGAGGACTGGATTCATGCCTTTACTAAAGAGTGCAGAAGCAAAAAATGGAATAATTTTTAAATGTTTTTTTTAAAATCTGTTTAGTCTAGTTTTTGAAAAAAATGCAATAAATCTAAATTTTCATGATTAGCTTTATTATTCAAGCACTTTTTTTTTAATCAAAATTTAGTTCAATATGAGGGAGCATGAAATGAAATAACAAAGAATCTATGACTTGCTTAACACTGAAACCAAGCCAAAGTTTCTTAGTCTACTGTATACAAAACAGAGAAAAAACTTTTTACAGAAAAAGAGCTTTTTAAGGAAAAGGGGAGTGGAGGATTGAACAAAAAAATGAAAAGGAGGCTTTTTAACTGCACTTGCTACAGCGATTAATGACCCCACAAAATCAATAGGAAAGCATGCTAATGAATTGAAAGTCTATGTGAAAACTGAGGACAGCAATTACACAAGATTTAAGCCCAGACCTTAACGCCCTCAATTACACTATATGGGGCATTTTAGAAAACAAAACAAATGCAACCTTTCATCCAAATATTAGCTTGCTTAAGACTGCTATTGAGGAGGAATGGAATAAAATGTCTGAAGAATTTATTTTGAAAACATGCAAATTGTTTCGAAGGCGTGTTCATACAATAATTGGAAAAAATATTGGACATATCAAATAAATTTATTGTTATGTGTCTATCTTCTTATTCTGTTGTTTATTTTTTTAAAAATAATCTTGTTTTAAAATATAATAATGTTTATTATTACACTAGAATATTCCTAATTTAGCTTCTGCACCCTGTATATGGTATGAAGTATTCCTATCTAATACAAATAATTTGCTCATAGTTACTTAGTTTCAAGAATTCAAATGTAATATTTTTAAACTATCATCAGGAAAAACACAAGTTTCTTTGAAGTAATTAAAAAAAACAACAAAAAAACTACAAATATTATATACAAACTATTCAAATACTTCAGTTGCTTGTTTGGTTTGGGTTTTATGGCATTATCAACCCTTTTAAGTTATTTAATGCCAAATCCTGTTTAAACACATATATTAAATACATAGGATTTGTAAATCCACTTTGTGGATAACATCTTTAAACAAGCCTGTGCTTTTTTTTTTTTTTGCACACAGTTAAATTGTTTCAAGCATTTCTAACAGGAATAATTCTATTTACTATTAATCATTTGTTTGAAAACAGTTGAATGGTTTCAATTAGTGCTATCAAACACAAATAATTCTATTTGAAATTATTTGTTTGTCCACAATGAAGTGGTTACAAGTGTTGTTATTTAACACTATTCATTCATTTCCACACTGTCAAATGAAGAGGTATTCCACATTTCCCAGAGCTCCAGGAATGGAGCCTTACCATCAGATTGTTTAGCAATTATATCGAGGACATTCATTGGGGGGAGGGTCTTACCTATTTGCAGAAATGCAATTGGTGTATTCTACAGCCCCAGCTGAATGGGCTGAAATAATTTAGATACTAGAAAAAAACTAAACATGTAAAAATGTTAAAATTGATAAAATAAGCTGTTCTAAATTACAATAAGCTTCATAAAATTTCTTATATTCAAGTAAATTAAATTCATATTACATAAAATTTAGCATCATTGTAATTTTCCTGATTTTGTGCCATCTTGTACCTTTGCATACAATAATCTTTTTACCCTGGATCTAGCAGAAATGATGTTAGTATATTTAAAAAAAACCTTATGTTAATATTTTAAAAGCTATTAGTGAATAAAGGCTGTAAAATAACTATAAGAAGGCAATAGATAATCATCTCCCATAGAGAATAAGCATGTCTGTTGGGTACCTAGTGATGGTTGGTTTCTTTGTTTTAAAGGCATATCAACCTTTGTAGGCTATTTAATGTCAAAGCCATCATTCGAGAAGAAGAGTAGTGGCACTATTTAACCCATAGCTGGGAGGATAAGGGGGTTCATGCCTTTCCCAAGGGTATTTTTCTGAAAGTGAATGTAATAGTGCGACTTGAGTTCAAACTCACTTACTATGATTCTGCCGTCCATCGCTTTAACCATTACACCATGAGGACCGCACCCCTGTTCTTTGTGAGATCACACAAAAAATTTCAGATCCCTTTTACTTCTGCTCTTTAAACCATGTTCTTGCCATGGATTAATTAAAGACACAATTAAATAACTATCATCAAGTAAGACTTTTTCTATTTGTGTACTCTTTCCAAATACTGCTTGTTCATTGAACAATATATGCATATTTTATCTATTAGAATACATTTGTGTATTATTTTCAATACTTCTTATATATATTAAATATTTCTGTATGTGTAAAAGAGTTTATTTTGTTTTTCTTTCCACTTATTCAGTGTTTGTATATCATGGATAAACTAATGTTAATCTTGGTCTTAGGTGAGTGAAGACTTGACTAAAATATCTTCCCTACGTTCAAATGTCCCAATATTATAATTACTAATCTAAATGTAAATCCTTCATTTTCACATTTTTGCTTATTACAGCTAAATATGTTCTTTCAAACTGGCAATCATGTTTATTACTTTTGCTTGGAAGATAGTGATGTTGGACCATGTTGTAATCAAATGTGCTGGCAAAAAATAAAAATACACAACAACATTAAAAAAAAAAAAATGAAATGTTTCTCCCAATACAACAAAGAATACAAAACAATATTAAAAATGACAATAAAAAAAGAATATATCAAACAATTTCTGTCAGCATTCAAGACATAAATTGAAATAATCCTAGGAATTAACTGTGCACCATATATGTCAACATTAATATTCTTTTGTTAAGTATTTGATATGTTTTCCTAATTATTAACACTTAAAATGTCCTTTGAATATCCCAATATTTTAACTATAAAGTATTGTTAAAATATCTTTAAATATAGAAATATATTTGGATGAACATCTTCAATTATATTGTTAATTCATTTTTATTTTGTTGATCTTTTGGTGTTGTGACTAATGTTAAATATTACAAATATTTATCCAGAAGAAAAAAAGATCAATGATCATATCTCTTCTTGCACTAATATCATGTAGAGAAAATATACAACAATCGTCAAATATTACTTTGAAACGAAACGATGAAAAAAAAGTAAACGTACATATTGGATTGAAATTTAGCTTCTCTCAGGAGGTTTCATGATAAACACAAGGGAGATAACTCATGCAACCTTTATATTAACTTATCACATTAACGTCACGGTCATTTTAAGGTACACACGTTAAACAATAAAATTGGAGAAACATTTCATTATATCTGTAAAATGAATGTAAGAAAAAGTAGGCATAATATTGCAAACATTTAAAATGTTAAATAAGAATAGAAAATACGGCATATTTTGACAAGAAAATTGTTTTAAGAATATATTTCAGTGATCAGTGAGTCCATTTAAAGCTGCTTTTAAAATCAGTGACAAAACTATCACAATATTTATAATATGATTTTGTTACTAAAAGAAGAAAAAAGATCCAAAACAAATAAATAATACTCAGTAACCAATTTGAAACAACATACTGATGAAAAATAAAATTACAACATGCTTAAGTACAATGCTGTCTTTTACCAGGGTACAATATCTGTATATTATAGGGTAGTAAATGTTCTGATAAAATTTTCCATCTTTGGTGCAGAATGATCATTTGATCATTTATGTATAGTAAAACATAAAATGACAAAGAGAGACAGGAAATAGATCTTAAAAATCAATCTGAATCAGACCTTTTAGTTTAAAACCTTTCCAGGCATAAATCTAACAATCCCTCAAAGTTTGGTTGAAATCAGGCCAAAAATAGCCACTCAACTGGACAAACATTTGCTGAATTATAATAGATTATATGAAACTGGATGAATAAGTCTGACTGGTAAACTTATAATTTAATCATTAACTAAATTTCAATCTGGAATTTTCACAGTATAATAATCAATGTATATAGTCAATATTAAATCATTAGTATAATGAAATACTCTATCACATAATGGTATATGCTATCAGTACAATTATATGCATGTGAGTGTACAGGCCAATGTTAATCCCCAATGAGGATATAAAGTGCACTAATATGCAGATATACAGGGTATCAATATGAGTGTTGCTGATACACCCCTTATTTTGAAACTTGGGTATATATATGATTATTTACAGGAATTCAGCTGAATTACCAGTACATTTGATCTTGAGTAAATTGAAATATATTCCAGGTGTTGTAATTTTACTTTTTGTCAGTATATATCCTTTATAGCTAGCAAAATTAACCAGGTATTTCAGGTTGGATTTGTTAGTATCAAGCAAAATTTTCATTTGGTTTTATTAATATCTATTTTGCTGGTTTCATATTTAATATAGTGAAGAAAAATGAATACACAGCAAAAGAAATAGAGCAAAATTGTTTGTTGATATGTTGGATTAATAGAACAGTACAGGTACCATCCTATTTTTTTTACAAGTATTGAACCCAAATATAGAATCACTTTATTTTCATTGATCTTAAAGGCTTTAAAATATCAAATTTAAAAAAAAACAAAATGTAAACTAATTTTTTCATTAATGATTTAGGTATTTGATAATTTACAATCCAGTGTAAGCTGAAACATGCACATTTTCATAAAAATGTTAAAGAAAGTGTTCCGTAAAATTATTTGGTTTCTTTGGTTGATGGCTTATCAACCTTCATGGGTTGTTTAATGCCAAATCCATACTTGTAGAAGGATAGCAGAGGTACAATTTAACCCATAGCAGGAGGTATAAGGGGTTAATATCTTTCCCAAGGTTATTTGTCCAAAAGGGAACTCACTTACTATGATCCTGCAGTCCAGGACTTTAAACACTGCACCATGAGGACTTTCCTCTAAAATATTGATTGGTTGGTATTACAGAATTGGATTTAAACAATGCAAGATAAAACACAAGCTATTATACATTTTCTTATTTTTAAATAAAAGTAGTAGAAGCAGGATAACACAAGGTCAGTTTTGTTCCTAATTTCATATAATGTTCCACTTTTTTTGCACCTGTGTTTTCCACCACTTCACAAGAGTTATAAAGCATTTTATAGTGATTTCTAGGTAGTAAAGTAATGTTTTCTTTTTAAAACAGCTGTGTTTAGCAGGAAAAAGTGACACTACCCAAAATTTTAAAATACAACAACAAAAGGGTCAATTAAATAGAAACGAAATTAATATATTGCAGCAAGATTAAATCAAAAGTTAAAACTGAAATAGAAAATCGTCTGATGAGTACTTTTAATTTTGTCTGAACGTGGAAATTCCTCACTTATGATGACACAAACTGAATACAAATTTGAAAATAAGTGAAGAAAAAAAATATTGATTATATACAGGGAAGGTAATAGGTAGAGAAAATTATCCCCCTTTAAAACTGACTCTTTAATGGAATCATGGAAGAAATGAAAAGCAAAATTAAGAAATAAAATATTTAAAAAACAAATGTCAGCTGCTATAATGAATAATGGAAAGAAAATATCAACAATATTCTTAAAATTAAAAAAATACTTGGTATGAAAGTTCAGCAGTTTATCAAGCAAGAATAAATTGAATCTTTTGAAGGAGAAAATGAATCTATTTTATATCTAAGATCACAGGGTGATTAAAAAAAATGTTAACACCCTTTTGGGAGTACCTTTATCACATAATTTCAAACAGTCAACAAACTCTTGAAATCTTCTACAGCTGATAAAACAAATGTTAACATTTCTATGGAAGTATCTTTATTAGAAAAGCAGGACTGATGTTAGGGAGCCTGGGGAAATTTCCAATAATGGGTTGACAGGGATGGTGAACAGGTAGAAACTTTCTTTTCATAAAGGAACTCCCATAGAAATGTTCACACTTTTTGAAACACTATTTATATTTCATCATATTCAAGATTGAAATTCCTGAACCTATTACAGTTTTTCATAAGCACAACAAAATTAGAGTTAAGTTTTCTTAATGGCAGCCATTAGGAGTGTGTATAAGATGAAAATACCAAAAAAAAATCATGTTGTTGTAAGCATACAATTTTTAGGCAAAGATAATCAGCAAACATAAGTATAGAAAAAAGTTATGTTGAGGAGGAAAAGGTTTGATTCCTTTGTTTAATGACATATCAAATTTCATAGGTATTATTTAAACTATAATGGAGGATACAGTTCATACCTTTCCAGGGGGCATTAGTCCAAAAGTAAACGCCGTAGTATGATGAGAGCTCAAACTTCTTAACTATGGTGTCACAATCTAGTATGGGAGCAACGATACCATGGGGACTCTCCAGGAGGTGGAGGAGGTTAATACCAAAAGTCAGATGTGATTGACAGTTTGAGAAAAGTGTTTTAAATAAAATAAGCAATGAACTTACCTGTCTTTTTATTACTTTGAGAATTCATCATTTTCCCCATGGCTGCAATGGGACATCCAGACAGACTATAAAAGAGGCAAGAGATGTTAGAAAAATCATCAGGAATAGAAATCAGAATTAGGGAGGAGGATTTATGATTTGTCTCTGGAACGATTACAAGAAATTGGATTTGAATATGTTAGAAGTATTTCCAATATTACTATATGATGAAGGATCACTTCAATGTAATCGTACAGTTAGTTTAGTTCATTTGTTCAACAGAATATCAAGTCTTTATGGGTTATTTAATGCAGACATTTGATTCATTTGTAAATGTCTGATTATAATAAGAACTGCATTTTCAATGTTGTATTGAATTTTTTTTTAAATTGCACTTTTTTTGTTTAATCATTTTGTGCCTGCACTTATGAGATATAAAGTATTCCTATCTAATACAAATAATTTGTACACAGTTATATAGTTTCAAGTATTCTTATCTAATACTGATAATTATATGGTTTCAAGAAATTATTTCTATTTGATAAAAGCTATTTATTTGAACAGTTATATGATTTCAAGTAACTAATAATAGTAGTGCTTAGTAAACAATTGTAGCTTCAAGTAACTATTCTTATAACAAATGATTTGCACACAGTTATATGATATCAAGTATTCTAATCGAATACAAATAATTTGCACACTATTGTATAGTTTCAAGTAACTAGTAATAATAATCCTTAGTTAGTTGGTTGAGTTTTATGACATATCAACCTTTGTAGGTTATTTAATACCAAATCCATTTTTATACAAATAATCAGTTCTATTTTTAAAAAAATTCAGTTTAGCATGAGTACACAGTTTAATTGTCAAAAACATTTCTATTTCAAACTATTCAGTTTAGTAACAGAGTTAATTCAGTTTAGTAATAGTATAGATTTTGTTTACACACAGTTAAATGTCAAAACAGTTCTATATTAAACAATTCAGTTTAGTCAAAAAGTTCTAATTCAAACAATTCAGTTTAGCATAAATATGCAGTTTAGTTCTATTTAACCCATAGATAGGGCTCTATCAGGTGCTACCATTCTGGGCCAAAGTGGACCTGGGAGCAATGGCAATGAAGGGGTGCTCCGTATTCCCCAAAGCCCCAGCATCACAGGAACCTCACCATCAGATTGTTTAATGTCATATCCAGGAGACTCGTTGGGGGTGTCTTAACCCTCTGCAGAGAAGCAGTCGATGTATTCTACAGCCCCAGATGACTGGGCAAAATAATCCTTAGTAAACAATCATAGCTTCCAGTAACTATTCTTATTACAAGTAATTTACACATGGCTATAAGGTATCAAATATTCTTATCTCATACTAAAGATTTCCAGACAGATTTGATTAATCCATATACAAGACCCTAACAGTTACTGCCAATCTGAAGCAGAGTGGACCTGAGAGTAATAGTAAAAAAAGTGTACTCTACACTTGTCAGGAGACACCCACTTCTTTTTTATTGGGGGAGTATCTTACCCCTTTGCAGAGGATGGCGTCAGCATAATGTACAGACTCACCAACAGGGTTTGAATTATACAATAATTGCTTTTTGTGAAGACAGAACTAAGTCTTTATAGTCAACTCAATACAGAAATGAAAAGAATTGTTAGTTGCAATATTTCATCAGCCAGGAAATATATGTCTTCATAATAAACCATAAAAGAAGACATGCATTAGCTCAAATGTAAGGTTTATGGTTCATGAATATTCAAAAAACTATGAAATGCCTGCAAAATATCAAGTAGCCAGTGAGTTTTATCTTCTCTGGGCACTCTACAGTTATAACCTTGTGCTAGACTCAGCTAAGCTAAGTAAATACCTGACTATTAGACAAAAATCCCTAACTATAAAGTAAGTAAAAAGTTAAGTCTGCAACCATAGTCAAGGGTGACCCGAAGGCTCCCTTTTTGATAGTTACTACACCAAGTTGTAGGGGAGGGTGCTACTCTTTTCCCAGGATTGCTCCACTTTACCCATGATCCTTACCTTATAATGCTGAGTATTAGGCAAGGTAGCATCAAGTACCATTTTTTGAGTCTTTGGTATGACTCGACCTGGGATTGAACCCAGGTCTCCCAAGCCATTGGTGAACACTCTAACCACTAGGATCCCTAACTCTAGTAAAACAAAAATATTTAGATAAAAGCCATAACTCACTTTTATTTTGAGCAAACTTTTTGGTGGGAGGGCCATATCACTGGGTTATAAATTTTCAAAGGGGCTGTAAAATACACTGACTGCATCTCTGCAGAGGAGTAAGACTTCCTCATATGAGTTCTAGAGCTTGACATGACTAGCAATTGATCAGATCAGGCCTCTCTGACGGTTCATCTAGCCTAGTAAGGTCTAAAGTAGAGTGTTGCCTCATTAGTGGGAGGTGTTATACCCCTCTGTAGAAGTGCAGTCAGCATATTCTACCACCCCCAGCTAACAGGGTGAAAAATAATTTTTAGTGACCACTTATTTAGCATACAATAAACTTGGTAACAACTGAATTGTAAAACTAGAGTTGTATTATATAAGTAAAATTGTATCAAATACAAATCAATAAAATTGCAACAAGGAGTTTCACAATGTAAAAATAATTCTCAGGCCTGATGATCACTATGCAGCATGAAACACTTAGCTACAACTTGCATTTAATTAGGATTTTATTTTACAAGTAACTTCAACAATAAGCAGTGAGAAATTACAATAAAGACCGCAAATCAGCATTATTATCCTATTAAATATATATATATATATACACACACACACACAAAAACAGAGTCTCTTAAAATTTATAAAAAAAAGTTTACCTCTAATGTATTAAAGTTTTCAAATATATAAATAACATTTTCTCTCTAAATAAATTGTAATCAAACTTTTATATTTCAAGGTAAATTTTTAAATAGCAAGCTATTTTTCTGATTATATAAATATATAAAAAAAGTAAAGTTGATTACTGTAGCGGAGGGCGACCAAAGGCTTCCTTTTCATTAGCTACTACACTGAAGAGTAAGGGGATACTATTCCTTTCCTTGGATTACTTTACTCTACCCTTCATCTGTACCTTAAAATGTTGAGTGTTAAGCAAGGTGGCATCAAGTACCATTTTTTTGAGTCTTTTGGTATGACTCAACCTGGGTTTGTACCCTGGTCTCCTGGGCCATTAGCAAACATTTTACTTAGTAGGCCTATATATATATATATATATATATAAGTTAGGATAGTACACCTGGTTCAATGATCACAGAGGGGAGAAACTGACAGTCACCAAGCACCACTGACTGTGTCAATGCTAGCCTAACTTAAATTTGTATATTGCTCTGTCACTGATATTGAGCACACTTTATTTATAAAACAAGAATGAGTTAAAGTCACATAGAGTAACCCATTAACAAGGCATCATGCCATATATGTTCTCTGATGAAAGTAACAAGCTGGAAACATACACATATGTAAGGATAAAATAAATAAATAAATCCTAAAATCACAAATCTCATTGTTGACCTACTCATTTTAAAATGTTTCTTTCTCTCTTTGGACCTAAAACAATTTTTTTTTTACATATATATGTATATTAACATTGATAATGTAGTTGGCTATAATCATAAATAAAGTGTAATCACTATCATGAAACCGACTCATTGGTCTAGTGGGTAGAGTGTTTGCCTAATGGTCTGGAAGACCTAGGTTCAAAGACTTTAAAAAATGGTACTTGATACCTCCTTGCTTAACATTCAGCAATATAAGGTAAGGATCAAGGGTAAAGTAGAGCAATCCAGGGAAAGGAGTAGTGCCCTACCCTACAACTCAGTCTAGTAGCTATTGAAAAGGGAGCCGTCTGGTCGCCCTTGACTACGGTCACCAACTTACTTACTATCATGATGAACATATAGGGGAAAATCTGTGTTTCGAAGCATCATTGATTCTGTGTCGACTCTATCCTGACTTAATTTACGGAAAGAAAGAGAGAGATCCAAGTTTGAATAGTGTAGACAAGGTCAGTGGCAAAAGCGAGTTTCTTGTCTTTGCAGTCATTAAACCAAAAGCTCTTGGTCTGATGATCACATAACTGTGAAACTATATATATATATATATAAAATAAATAAATATATATTAGTTTTCGTATATATTTAATAGCAGAGATGCTTATCTCCGACCACTGGTTTCATGCTGTCTTTCTCTGCCAGTTGGTTGTCATATAAAGACGGCATGAAACCAATGGTCACAGATAAGCATCTCTGGCATTAAATATATATAAAAACTAATACATATACATTTATCATTATATAATACCTCTATCACAGATATTGAGCAGTCTCCAAATTATACTGCATTAGATCTGCCACAAACCCACCCAGTGAGATAGTGACAACCATACACTGTTATTATATATATATATATATATCATCATCATCATGTCGCGCTGGTAGCGCGGATATCCCTGACCCTCTCTCGCTACTCCTCCCTATCGTTCATTGCCCTAAGTAGGTCTTCAGGACAACATCCCGTATCCTCACATAGCTGCTCAATATATGTTCGTGCTAGTCGTCCTGCTTTTGCACGGCCATGTGTGGGGGTCCATAAGAGTACATCTCTTATGAGTTCGTCCCTGCTTCTCCAGCAGTGTTCTGCATGGTTCTTTATTTAGAAGCTATTATACATTTCTTCACTCAGATAACATGGATGCCAATTAGTTGGAGTGATCAAACATATTTCAATAGTACGTAAATATAAATGTGAGTCATGGGATATATATATATATATATATCCCATTGTACTCTATCAAATTTATAATATATATATTATACTATAGATCTCTATTAAAAATTACTGATAACGCATTAAAAATACAAATGTTATATTTCAGCTATTTAATGATAGATTTTTCCATGAAGCAAAATTGTCTGAATCCACCTAAGTGTTTTGTATTAAAAATGCCCAAGTTAGTGCGGGCGTATAGTGTGTCTATTTTGATGTATAGGACTACCTTCTGTGAGAGTTCCTATTACTGTTGACATGGCCTCGTCCATTACATCCTGGCGTTGGACACCGCAGAATGTGATCCTGGAGGGCAAGTACTGGAAAGAAAACAGTAAACGGCAAAACCATTTAATAGAGTGCTAGTAGAAAATACAAAAGACATGAAGTAACACTAATACAATAAACACAAAAAATAAAAGAGATGCAAATTTAAGATTTTAATGGAAATCTCACAAAGATCCTCTTGTTTGCAAATACATTTCTTCTTGTTGAAAATAGTACTCCATAATAGAATACAGATCAGTTCTTTTCAACTATAGAGGGTTTCGGTATTTTTTACTGAGTGCAATAAAAAGAATTCAACATTTTATTTTCTGTGATTTTATTAACACAAGTTGAACTTGTGGAAATTTAAAGGTTTAACGAGTATATACAAATAATCTTATACAATACAACAAAATAAACTGACTGATCAAAAAGAGATAGTATTTTACTCATTTAAAATTTCATTATAAACAAATTTTTTTCTAAAGTAATTCATTTTTTTATACATCTGGCTTTCTTCAAATGTTGGATTTGTTGATTTAATGGCCAAAGCTATTCTTGTAGAAGAACTATGGTGGTACTATTTAAATTGTATATAGGGAGTTCATGCCTTTTCCAATGGTATTAGTCTGAAAGTGAATGTGATAGCATGACTGGAGTTTGAACTTGCTTACTACAAGGTTGCAGTCCACAATGCCATAAGACTGTCTTCTTTTCACAATGTTGGATTATACAACTTTCATTAGTCAAATATATGAACAAATTTTTAGAATTTCAAAAACACAAAAATCTTCAGGACATGTTAATAAGTATTGATATTTATAGACTGTCTTTGCATTCTACCATCTTGTATTACATTTCATGAAACTTTGATGTATACATTTTTGAGTCTTAAGTTAAATTAAATTTTATGAAATTTCCCAAAAAACACAAAAAAGCAAATTGTTATTTACAATTAAAAAGTAAAGTAGGTGTGAATTCAGAGTTTTTCTTCACATAGACTGGTCATCTAAGCAAGGCTAAAGAACACAGTCTACCCTACTGGTTGAGGCAGGAGAGAGAGAGAACAGGTGGATTTGTGCCTTTACCAAAGCCATTAGTGAGAAGTGAAATACAGCTTAATCCAGGATTTGAACTCAGACTGCCAATTCCATTTCCATAACCATTATGCTAAGTGCACCTCTAAAAAAATGGTGATGGGAACAAAGGTAGGTAAGTGTCAGTATTAATATATTGTTCACAGATTCATGTTTCCAATAATGGAAATTCTGTGCTTTTTATCTTAAGTAGTTAAAGCCAACTTCTTTTTAATTAAAAAAGAGAAATGGGTATCTAAAATGGTTTAATGTTTGCAAGTAAGACTATTGTATGTGGGAGTGGAGATGGCATTCACCCCAGCTTGAGTGAGCTGGTTCCATCCAATGAATTCACAAGGTCCCAAATGAAAGCCAACCAAGCACAACGCTCTGAGGCTATTGATGAGGCGAGCAGCAGCCACTCGTGGTTCCAATGAAGAACTCCATACAGGTGTGGACCAAAGATCAATTCCACATCTTGCTTCAACGTCTTGAACTTTGTTTTCAGTTGGCCACTATGATGCTTCCTCCAGTCCTGTTGGGGGACTGGATCAATGGCATTTCAGATGAAGTCAGCTGGCCATCAATGCATAACATAACCATGCCAACAAAGACATCTTGTGAGAAGAGCTCACTGAAAGGAGGAGATTTTACATTGTGAACAGATTGCAGAGTTTGAGGAATTATTGCCAGAGAACATGAAGGATACTGCATAAATAATGATGGTTAAAAAATTCTATTATGTGTAAGTCCCCTGTCTCCCATCAGCCATGTTTCACAGCTGTAAAGGAAGATAGAAAAGACAAGAGTTTGGTATATCCAAATTTTAGTGGCCAGATTTTCACTGGGTTTCTTGTAGTTCTGTTCTTGTGTTAAACAAAGCTAAGTTCAACAAATGTCCACTTGGATATCTTGGATGAGCTAATAGTTAACAAGCAAGGCTAGCGGACCATCAT
>OY757923.1:84071866-84096866 GCA_963585895.1 Sepioteuthis lessoniana | reverse complement strand
TGCTATACAAAAGTGTAGGGGAGGGGGCTACTCCTTTCCCTGGATTGCTCCACTTACCTTTGATCCATACCATATAATGCTGAGGAAACATCAAGTACCATTTTTTGAGTCTTTGGTATGACTTAACTTAGGACTGAACCCCAGTCTCTTGGACCATAGACGAACACTCTAACCATTACGCCAATGAGCTGATCAAGAATTAATTTTAATCTCAATTAAGTATTAAGAATACTTACTTGAGACTAGAATTATTTACTAAGGATTATTGTTAATAGTTGAAATGATATATATGTGTACAAACAAATGACTATTAAATAGACTTGAAACTATATAATTATTAGTATTATATAGGAATACTTGAAACCATAAAACTGTTTGAAAATTATTTGTATCAGGACAACTTTATTTATAACTATGTGCAAAAAAAGAAACTCTTAAGAAACAACTACAATGATTGTAATTCTTTAATCTCGGCATGAAATAACCCTTGACAGGTTGGTATGCCATTAAAATCAATCAAAGTTAATAAGATCATATAAATACAACATAAAGTGCGTCATTTTTGCTAGAAAATTGCATAAAGATAAATTTTAAAAAACAAAAGAATTTAAGAATGTGATGAGCGAGTCACTGTGACACAATAGCTAACATGTTGAACTGTGACATTTTAGTAAGCAAGTTCAAACTCCAGTCTTGCAAATACATTTGCTTTTGGACTAATACTCCTAGCAAAGGCATGAACCCTCTTATCCCCCCAGCTATAGAGGAAATAGTACCACTACTGTTCTTCTACAAGGATGGCTTTAGTATTAAATAACCCAAGAAGGTTGATATGCCATTTAACAAAGCACCCAAACCAAACCAAGATTTGAAGAAATTCAGGATACTAAAAGAAAAATTACTTTTATGAAAAATATTCCAAGAAAGAAACCAAACCTAATCTGACCGTAGTGCAACAAAATTAAAAGACAAACTAATATTTTTTTAACACAACAACAAGGTGAAAATTGTTTAAGATAAATGGGTGGCAGTAGTGGCAATGAAATAAGCGGTTTTAACATTTACGAAGGTATATAATAGTTAATTCCTAATATTAAACTCATTACATCTAACACACACGCACACTTACAAAAGATCACTGAACAATAAAAAATGGATTATCCTTTCAGATAAAACACATGTATTTTAAATGACGGGCTAGTTTCGGTTGTCATGGTAACAAATTAAATTTTTTACTGACAAAATATCTTTTGATGTTTCAGTTCGCTATAATGATTTCAGTGGATTTTTTCTTTTTCTAATTTTAAACCCCTCTGACCACCTCCTACAATTATTCACAAAGAAACCAAACAGTTTTATTATCAAAAAAATTACATTGAAAAAATTATGAATGCTCAGTTTTCTACCAATGCAAATGTTTTTTATTGATGCTAGTGATTATTCATAAGCTTTTTTCCAATTATCCTCTGAGTATTTTTAACACTTTAGTATTCTGCAAGCTTATCAAATTCAGGCACTTCTTAAGTGCATAATAGTTAACAACTTAGTCTTCGGCCAACTACTTCAGAGTAGGGTAGTGGTTATAGTCAAAGGAAATGGAATTGGCAATCCAAATTTAAACCTGAACACGGCACTTTGTGCTAATGCCATTAGGAAAAGCATGAATTTATCAATTCTCTCCACAGCTATGAGTAAATAGTAGGACAGACCTAGTTCTTTAGCTTTGCTTAGCCAACCAATCAATGAGAAGGATACTCTAAATTCAAACCAGCTTTAGTCCATTTAAAAACTGATCTTGTGTCACATCCTACCCGTAGTGCAGGGGTAAATACATACTTTGAGTTTGATCCTAATATTCGAAACCCTGTGCCAGGTTATTGCTAGCTATGTTTTGTAAAAAACAATAAACTTATTAAAAATGGAATTCTTCAACTGAAATCTCAATTGTTTTTCAAAAAATTATTTAAGGCAAATTGTTTGAATATTTGTGTACATTTAAAATAAAAAAACAAACAAACAAGAATTGCAAATTAATTACATGTAATGTTAGCAAATATATTATGTCACAAAAATATGGTAACCCAAATACACAATAAAAATGTCTTTTATTTTTTATTATACATTTATTCTATATCAATTTTTACTTGATTCAAAGAACTAGACTAAATTAAATTAGGCATGAAATAGTTCACAAAATCTATCCTTATCAATGTTAGGGCAAACTTGTGTGTGTGATGTTTGGTTTGGTTCATTGGTTTAACAGGATATCAATTCCTTGTGGGTTATTTACATCAAATTTTGATTTATTTGTAAATGTTTGATTGTAATCATAACTATAAATATTTTCAATATTTTGTCACAATCATTCTTTTTTAAAATTTGTCTCTAATAATCATTTGTTTGGACAGTTTTATGGCATCAAGTATTCCTATTTAATACAAATAATTTACAAAGTTATATGGTTGTTCAAAGTGATTTATTTCACCCATAGACGGGAGCTTAAAATGGTTACTATCACTCTAGGTCAAAGTCAGCCTGGGAGTAATGACAATAGTAATGATAATCCACATTCCACACAGCTGCAGGACTGGAGCCTCATCAGTTTAGTTTCAGTTTCTTTGTTAAATGACATATCAACCATCATGGACTATTTAAAGTCAAAGGTATTCTTGTAGAACAGCAGTAATGATACAATTTAACCTATAGGTAAAGGGAGAATGGGAGGGGGTAGTTTTCCCAAGGGATATACAGTTTAGTGCAATACCCAGGACAATTGTGTATGAATGTCTGATTGTATATATATATATTTTGTTCATTGAGAGAAAAAGTAAATATTTTAAAATGAATAGGTCCACAAGAGAATTTGTTTTTAGGTTATTTATTCTTCTCCAATACAATGTAAAACATCAGAAACATGTGTTGGAGAAGAATAAATAGCCTAAAAACAAATTCTCTTGTGGACCTATTCATTTTAAAGTATGCACACACACACACATACTGTGCCTTTTTAAATATATGGATAAAATATCTGACAGAATGAAAGAGAAAAAGGATGTGTTGGTAGAATGATTGATTTTAATGGCATGTCAACTTGTCAGGTGTTATTTTATCCCTTGGGATTAGGGAATCGCATTCCCTGTATATTCATATTTATATTTTTGTCTAGTTATTTAAGAGATTTTTTGTACATAGTTATATTATATCAAGTATTCCAATCTAATACAAATAATTTGCAAACAGGTATATGGTTTCAAGAATTTCCATCTATTACTAATAATTATATGGTTTCCAGTAATTATTTATATTTGATAATACTCATTTTGTTTGCACACAGTCATATGGTTTTAAGTGAGTAGTAATAATCCTTAGTAGACAATTATAACATCAAGTAAATATTCTTAATTGAGTTATATAGCATCAAGTAGTCTTATTTAATACAAATAATTTACACACAGTTATATGGTTTCAAGTATTCCTATCTAATACAAATAATTTTTAAACAGATCTATTTAATCTATAGATGAGACACTAACAGGTATTATCACTCCAAGCCCAAATCGACCTGGGAGTAATATCAATGAAGGGGCACACCTTACTATTAGATGTAGTTTAACGTCATACCAAGGACACCTCTTTTTGAGGAGTCTTACCCCCTCTGCAAAAGACACAGCCACCATATTCTAAGCCCTACCAATAGAAAAATAATCAATTTTGAATCCTTTCCAAATAACATGAAGACTTTTTAATGACTTTATGAATAAAAAAGGGACCACTAGAATATCAGGATGTCACATTTACGTTACTGATAAAAATTCATATTGTTGTAGGAGTTAACAAAATTTTAACTGTTTAACTTTGCTTTCTCAAGAGTTAAAAAAAATTAAAATTAAAGACATACTATCCAAAAATGAATAAAGATAGACAATGTTTCATTAAATGATAAATAAAATGTGTGAGTGAGGTAGAAATATCTTACACATTTTAAACTGTCACGTGTACAGTGCAGGTTTGATTTTGTTAGGTTTCATGGCATATCAACCATTGTTGGTTATTTAATGCCAAATCCTGTTTTTACATATATATCCAATAAATGATTTGTAAACACATTTTGTTGATACACACAGTTCTATTTCAAACAATTCAATTTAGTATAAGTCAACAAAGTTATATGGATTCAAGTATTGCTGTCACTCACAATTCAATTAAATATCAGTCATTTGTTTACACACAGTTAAATGATCAAACAGTTCTATTACAAACAATTCAATTTAGCATAAGTCAATTGTTTGCAATTAGTTTAAATGTCAGTTCTATTTGACCCATAGATAGGACCTGATCAGGTGCTACCAATCCAGGCCAGAGTGGATCTGGGAGTAATGGCAATGAAGTGGTACCCTACATTCTCCAAAGATCCAGCATTATTGAAGCCTCACCATCGGATTGTTTAGTATCATATTTAGGACATTCATTGGGAGAATCTTACCCCTCTGCAGAGATGCAGTTGGTATATTCTACAGCCCCATCCGACTAGGCCACACTGTGCAAGTGAACTCCATTGGCAATGATAACTTCATCTAGCTAATGTCTTGTTTTTTTTTTTTCTTTAGATATGATCAGTAAAGATCAAGACTTAGAGTGGTGCACATTAGGCATTTGCTGTTAAAACATTTTTTAAAACTGGTGAATCTTTAATTGCTTACCCAGAGAGTTTTTTGTGCTCATTTCAGGATGCCCTTCCAGATAGAAAATTGATACTGTTATTAGGTTCAAAATTTTATCCAGAACAGCATCATTCCAACATAACATGAAATGAGCATGAAAAGCTCTTTATGTTCACAAGTCTTAAAAAATCTTTCAATAGAAAACACAGGGTGCATTGGTCCAAGCCATAACTGTAATTGATCATTTTAAAAAAATGCTATGATGCTACACAGATGGCAATTTAAAACATGGGTGGTATTTTCTATCACACTGTGTACATTAACATTTTTATAAACATGTAAATCAGAAGAGCTTGGATGCGTATGTGTATGTATTTAACCATCCTGTATGCCATGAGCAAGATGAGATAGTTAAACAGAGTTCCAGCGAGTTCAACTTCAGAGTTTTTCTTCTTCTTAACTGCTTACCTAACCCAGTCTGCCCAAAAATTTCCTGATATCTGAGGTGGAGAACAGATAGAGTCACACCTTTCCCACAGGCATTAACTCAAATGGAAATGCAAACAGTCTCATTCAGGGTTTGAAGAGCCATATATGTACATTTTTAAATATATATTGAAAAGATGAGGTGAAACTCTAAAATACATTTGTAGGTCATCGATTTTTAATTCACAAATTATTGTTAGTTACAGACTTACACTATATATATATATATATATACATATATATATATATATATAAATTATATCAGGTTAATGTCCAGAGACTATGTGTTTGGAATGATTCATATATAGAATATATGATAAATTTCATATAATTTTACTGGAGTACTTGATGTGTGGCTGTTGATATATAAATCTATCAGAATATATATAAAAGCACTAACATACAGAGTGAATACATCTGTAAAGTCAATGAAAGAAAATTTAACAGACAGTTATATATATATATATATATATATATATATATATATATATATATATATATATGTATATGTATGTATGTATGTATGAATGAAGAAAAGTTGAAAGAACAAAATAATCCAAAATTTGATGAATTTATGATGAAAGTCGATATTGAACGTTACGATTGTAATAACCTTCTTCGGGACTTTAAATTCATGAAAAATGTTGTTAAAATAGCGATGGATGTTTGATGAAATAGCAGGTGAAAAGAAAGTGCATAAAAAGAAACATCCATCTTATGATCAACAATATCAAAATAACAGACTTTAACTTTTCATTCTTTCTTGATAATGATTGATGGTTTTGATTTCTTTGTTTAATGGCATATCAACCTTCATGGGTTATTTAATACCGAATACAACCGTGTAAAAGAAAAGTAGTGGTACTATTTATTCTGTAGCTGAGGAGGGATAAGAGGAGTCATACTTTTCTGAAGGGTCTTAGTCTGAAAGGGAATATAATTGCACACTGAGTTCAAACTCACTTAATAGATAATCACAATCCAACATGTTAACTGTTACTCTATAGGAATTTACCCCCATCAAAAAATACTGAAATTTTTTAATCTATGAACATTATAAGCTTTGGACAATTCATAAATAATTTCGGCAAGACATAGTGCTGTCTAATACAAAAGTGGGAGAAGCTCATCAAAAAGTCTAATAGATTTAAATTGCTTGTTGTGTTAAATAAAACTGATACCTTTATTCATATATGAAATAAATGCAGTTTGGCACAAGACCACAATAATGGAGTACTTTACACAGTTAACACAAGTGAAGGCAGTTATATAAAATCTTGATAGAAAGATAAAAAGAAAAGTAAGTTTGAATATTGAGAAGAGTGCTAACAAAAATAATCTACAGTCTATAAGTTAACATGGCAGGTGAAAGTGGAAATAAGGATGTGGTGGGGATGGTTTTGCCTTTCTTTATGCTTCAATGGGTTGAGCAAAGGAGTAAAAAAAATAAAAAAAGCTAGTAGGGGAAGATTAGTGCAACTCTGACATCAGTAGTAGCAGCAGGTGGTTGGAGTGTGGCCCATATTATCTTTAGTTTAGCAGCTGGATTTTTTTTTTTTTTTTGGTCTTTGTTTCTTCCTATAAGCCCACAATGCTTGAGGATAATAATGATAATAATATGTACATTGGCACAAAGAAAGACACACTTTATCCGTGACAGAACGTGTTACACATACACACAGAAATGCACAAATAAAAATTGCATAGTATGTACATACACACTCACACACACACACATATATATATATATATATATATATATACTCATGTAATGAATAATCCCAAATTTTTAGCCATCAAAAGGTGTTTCTATCATATATTGAGTGTAATGAATAATCCTGGACATTTAGCTCTGCTTGGCTACAAAAATATTTCTGTAACATCTAATGACAGAGAGAAAACATACAAAAATTTATACTTTTAAGACTACTGTAATACAATTAAAATCAATGCACATATCATGTATAAACAATGCAGTCTAAACATTGATGCAGCCTACCTTGTTTATTTGGATAAGATAATGAAGTTTTTACATCACTGTTTACTATTTTTAATATTTGTACATATCATATCCACAGGTGTTATAAATAGTAAACAATGTTAAGTAAAAACTTTAGTATCTTAACAAATAGCCTTCGGTTAGCTATTGACTATGCAGAGCACACTTTGAGCCAAGGCCAGGCCTAGAAATAAGGTATCCTTAGAAGTTTCAAGAACCTATCTTGGATAATGAATGACTTCACATTTTTGAGTTTAAAAATTTGTCATAAAAAGTCACTTATTACATGAATATATCAGAATGAACAAGTCTTTTTTTTTTTTTAAATGTTTCAAAAACTCAAAAAAAGTGGTCGACATCGGCTGGGAGAGCAAAATAAAACCTAAAATAAATCATAGTTCTCTCACTGTTTCTTAGCTGACCCATGATGATCAGTTTCATGGATTCTTTGGAGGGAGCAAAAAAAAAAAAAAGAAAAAAAGAAAGCAAGCAAGAAAGCTGCTCTCATCAGACAACAGCATTAATTTTTTCTTACTCTTACAAAAGAATCTGCAAAGTTGACAGTCATGAGGCAGCCAAGAAAGAGTGAGTGAAATACAATTTATGAATATCAAATTAAAAAATTTGCCAATTTTCACAGTGAGTATAAGGAATATTTTTATCATTAAGGGTTTTTGGACTATTGTCTTCATCTTTATTGTTATCGGTTGAAACGTTGTGGAAATAACAATAAAGATGAAGACAATAGTCCGAAAACCCTTCATGATAAAAATCAACAAGCTTTGTCTCAGAAATTTAGGAATATTTCTCTTTACATGATGTGTTAGCATAAACACCAAACAAAAACGTACAATTTTTTTTTCTTCTGTCTCACACTCTTACTGAGATGTACATTTCCATTCTCTCTCTTTCTCTTTCACTCTCATACACATTAAAAGACTGACATACAGACATCTCTCTCAAACAGATACACATACTAGCTTCATCTTCCCCCTTTTCGTTGCTTCATTTTATTGTATGGCTTTTGCATTAGTCTCTCCATTTCTGATCACTAGGTGAAAAGTTATCCTTGCCAAGAGACACACATAAAATGAAGATGATATTGACCAAACCCAGCAACATCACTAAGTGCACATCTATAAGTCATGTCTCTAAGAATTGGTTTAAGGTTGGCTTCTTGGTTTAATGCAATATTAACCTTTGTGGTTTATTTAATGTCAAAGCCATCCTTGTAGAAGGACATTAGTGGTTCTATTTAACACATAGCTGGAGGAGGGGATAAGGAAGTTCATACCTTTCCCAAGAGGCCTTAGTCCAAAAGTGAATGTAACAGTATGACTGGAGTTTGAACTTACTAACGACAATTTTGCAGTTCTGCAATGTAAGCTACTACATCACAGGAACTCCCTCTTCTTCAGGAATTGGATTGATTGGTTTTAATGGCATGTCAACTTGTATAGGGTTATTATATACCAAGAGGTGAGGAAAAACATGTTCACTGTCCAGTTGGCTGGGGCTATAGAATACACTGACGCTTCCCTAATGTGTGTCCTAAACAATCTGATGGTGAGGTTCCAGTAATGCTGGAGCTTTGTGGAATGTGGAATACTCCTTCATTGTCATCACTCCCAGGTCTACTCTGGCTTGGAGTAGTAGCACCTGATAGGGTCCTCTCTATGGGTCAAATAGAACTAAACTGTGTACTTATACTAAACTGAATTCCTTGAAATAGGACTGTTTTGACATTTAAACAGCATACTTATGCGAAACCGAATTGTTTGAAATGGAACTGTTTTAGTATGCTAAACTAAATTGCTTGAAATAGAACTGTTTTTGACATTGAAACTGTATTGTCTAAAATAGAACTGTTTTGACATTTATCTGCGTGTAAACAAAACTATAATTATACCAAACTGCATTGTTTGAAATAGAATTATTTGACAAAACTGAATAGCTTGAAATAGAAATATTTCTTACAATTAAACAGTGTACTTATGCTAAAGTGAATTGTCTGAATGGAACTGTTTATTTGTATCAAAATGGATTTGGCATTAAATAACCAACAAAGGTTGATATGCCATGTTCACTATACATTTATATTTACATTTTTTGAGCAGCTATTTCTTCAGAGATTTTTTGCCCACTGTTATATTATATCAAGTATTCCTATCTAATACAAATAACTCGCACACATTTACATGGTTTCAAGTATTCCTATCTAATTCTAATAATTATATGATTTCAAGTAATTCTTTCTATTTACAAATAGTTATTTGAGCATCTTACAACAGGTCAGTTGGTAGAGTGGTTGACTCTAGTAAGAATGAATCAAACTAAATAGTCATTTGTTTGCACACAGTTATATGGTTTCAAGAAACTAATAATAATCCTTAGTAAACAATTACAGGTTCAAATAAGTATTCTCAATACAAATAATTCACAGTTATCTATTAATATATCTGAAGAGAGACTAGTTAGATTCATACTTTTTCCAAGGGTATTAGTGCTATATGAAATGCAAACAGCCTCATCCAGGATTTGAACTCGAGCCACCATATCCATTTCCTATGATAATAACCATTATACTATGAATGCCTCTATTTGCAAACAGTTATATGGTTTCAAGTAACTAATAATAATAATGATATTTAGTAAAAAAACTATAGCATTAAGTCACTCTTACAAATATAATATAATTTATAGTTATATTGTACCAAATATTCCTACCTAATTCTCATAATTTTTAAACAGATCTATTTGAACCATAGATGGGACACTAACAGGTACTACCACTCCCAATCAGAGTTGAACTGGGAGTAATGGCAATCAAGGGGTACTCCATATTTCCCAGCTCACCATCAGATCAGATGCAGTCTAGTGTCTAGTGGGGTCTTAGCAGGGGATACGGTCAGCCTATTGTAAGCCCCGGTTACAGGACAGCCTCCCTATTTAAGTTTATTTTACTATTACTTTTGATGATTGTGATATTAGTTTTCTTTGTGGAAGAGGCATGAATAAATATTGATAGTCAGAACATGAACTAATCATCAAATCTTCCACTTTCATGCTTGCTAGGGTCAGTCCATTATGTACTTGTAAAGGCCATTTGCAAAATGATTAACAAAAGTACTTGATGATAAATCTAAAGTCTTTGATAAGAAGAGTTGTGAGCATAGAAACACTTTTAGGGACAGACATTTGTTATCTGTAATGGTTAAACTCCATGGAAAATTGAATGTTCAAAGAAAGCAAAAAGATTCAGTTTTTGTTTTAGTGTTTTTAAGTTGATGGATGGGTTTGGTTTTCTTTGGTTTTATAGTGTATCAACCATTGTTAGTCGACCATAGTCGAGGGTGACCCGAAGGCTCCCTTTTCGATAGCTACTACACCAAGGTGTAGGGGAGGGCGCTACTCCATTCCCAGGATTGCTCCACTTTACCCTTGAACCATACCTTATAATGCTGAGTGTTAAGCAAGGTGGTATCAAGTACCATTTTTAAAGTCTTTGGTATGACTCGACCTGGGATTGAACCCAGGTCTCCCGGGCCATTGGCGAACACTCTAACCGCTGGGCCAATGTCAATCAACCATTGTAGGTTATTTAATGCCAAATCGATTTTTATATATGTAAACAGTTCTATTTTAAACAATTAAGTTTAACGTAAGTACATAGTTTAAATGTCAAAAACAGTTCTATTTCCAACAATTCAGTTTAGTATAAATACACAGTTTGAATGTCAAAAACAGTTCTATTTCAGGCAATTCATTTTAGCAGAAGTACATTGTTTAGTTCGATTTAACCCTATCAGGTGCTACCACTCTGGGCTAGAGTGGACCTGGGAGTGATGGCAATGAAGGGGTACTCTGCATTCCCCTAAGCTCCAGTATTACTGAAGCCTCACTATCAGATTGTTCAGTATCATATCCAGGACACACATTGGAGTGGGGTCTTACTCCTCTGCAGAGATGCAGTTGGTGTATTCTACAGCCCCAGCCAATTGGGCCCTTTATGGATGAGGAGAGAGGGAGTATTTTACTCTTATCAACACAGGAGATAAACATTAGGATTTAATGTGTGTACACAATATATACTTGTGCAATGAATGAATCCTAATTTTTTTAACTACAAAAAGGTGTTTTTATAATATATTGTGTGTAATCAACAACACCTAAATTCTGGCTATGCCAGTCTACAAAAATATTTCTTCAATATCCAATTACTTAAAGAGAAAACACTTATTTATACTTTCATGATAACTAATATGAAAATCAATTCAATACTATAAATAAGCAATGTAGTCTAGACTTTGATGTAGCTTACCATGCTTCCTTTGATAAGATATTGAATTTTTTAAGTAACTATTTATAATATTTGTATATATTATATGCAGAGGTGTTATAAATAGTCAACACTGGTTTGGTTTCTTTGTTTAATGGCATATCAACCTTCATGGATGATCTAAGGCCAAAGAAATCCTTGTAGAAGAACAGTAGTGGTACTACTAAACCCATAGCTAGGGAATAAGGGGGTTGATACCTTCTCCAAGAGTATTAGTTTGAAAGTGAACATAATACCATGACTAGAAAATCATGTTCAGTAAAAACTTTATTATCTTAACTAATAGCCTTTGCAAGGACACTTTAGATCAAATTTATACCAAGGTTAGGCCTAGAAACAACGTACGGTTCAATGTTCTAAAACATATCTCATATAATCAAGGAGATGTTATTTTTAGGCTGAAAAATTGGTCTTCAAAATTGTTCATTCCAGTGGTTATATATAAATTGTGGTTGTGATTTTTTGGACTGTTGTACTAGTCTTTATAGTTGTTAGTTGAAGCACAATGTTTCGGCAGCTGTATCCTTCAGCCTTCCTCAGGTGTCCCTTGTTTATCTGGTATAGAAATGATTTAACCTGGGAAATCATTTTAAAAGTTTGACTGTTGATCAAACAAGGTGTTTAAGAATAATGAAAATCTTAATCAAATAATGACATCATTGTTTTTCCTGCCTATCAATCTGAGAAGTTTCACAAGAAGCGTCAGGAGATGAATTTGAAATGTAAAATCCAATGGCATCAGTGATTCTTTTCAATTATTGGTTCCCAGATTGCGTTCATTTCTATACTTAGTCTACTCAAGAGATCAACATAGTCCAACATATGTGCCGCTTCTTTGAGACGTCTTCTTTTCCTATGTTCTTCTTTATTGATTATTTTAACTTTATCACACAAGGGAAGATGGTTTCCCTTTTCTTTCCATATATGGTCAGCCATACCTGACTTTTTTATTTCCCCTCATACTACTACTTTTCGATGTTCCTGTAGTCTTATTTTCAGAGGAAGGCTGGAGGATACAGCGGGTTTCAACTAAAGATGAGGACAATAGTCCAAAAAATCATAATAAAAATAATATACATCAAGCCTCATCTAAAAAATTCAGACACGTAATATAGATATCAGTTTGATTTTGAGTGTGACAACTTTCAGAGCTTTGTGTCAACAATTGCCAATGATTGGTACACTAAGATGATTCTTCAAGCCAGCAAGAGAGCAGCAGCCCCTGTTATAAACTGAACATTACCAATCATTTTTTTTTCAGATTAATCACTGAGAATGCTTGCTCAAGTGACTTTATATAATATATAAAATGTGAGTTAGTATGTTCAGGTTTTATTGGCCTAATGAGTAGAGTGTTCACCAATAGTCCAGGAGACCTGGGTTCAGTCCCAGGTTGAGTCATACCAAAGATTAAAAAAAATGGTACTTGATGCCGCCTTGCTTAACACTCAGCATTGTAAGGTGAGGATCAAGGGTAAAGTGGAGCAACATTGGGAATGGAATAGTGCCCTCCCCTACGCCTCGATGTAGTAGCTATTGAAAAGGGAGCCTTTGGGTTACCCTCGACTAAGGTTGCCAAATTTGCTTATTATTTAAGTTGTCTTGAATCTTGATAATGAATAACAAAAAGTGCTTGGTAGTTTTTACACCAATCAGTGATCTATGTTTACTTGTAAAAACAAAATTTTTTAAAATTCTTTGTTTGTGACTTTTAATCAGACATAGTAATAAAGAATTGTTGTCAAAATATACAAAGTCTCTAAAAATTTATGTATACAAGGAGAGCTGAAAAGGTCTTGTTCAAACCAAGAAGATAATGACCTTATAGTTCAAAAATATTATAATTCTTTCTTTTTTTCTAAAGGAGGAAGAAGGGTAACAAAACTGAGACATGATGTGTCATGTGCATTAAACTCAGAATTAATATGTGGAATAATATAAGTATAATTTATGACTGGGTCATTTCTTTCTTGGTCAGGCCAAGAACTTTTCTGTACCTTCTGATATAAAGTTTGTGGATTTACTGGTTGGCATTATTACATTTTCTGAATGAGAATCAGCAGAAAAGTTCATAGACTGACCAAAACACTTTCATGGAATGTGACCAAATGAGGTTTATTTTTTGATATAGTAACCTTTATTGTTCACACACTTCTTCCATTAGTGTTGCAGTGCTTGGATCCTATTGATCAAAAAAGTCATCAACAGCAGATATGACATCATCAAATGAACTTTTCAGATCACCCTTGTATGTTTGACTAATTACTGTATTTCCTAGTATCAAGGACACTCTGGCCTCAAAGATGTACCCCAATTTTGAAATGTAAAATTAGAAAAAAAAAAAAGGAGAAGAAGAAGAAGTAGAAGAAGAAGAAGAGACATAAAATGTAAGTAACCTTCGGCTTGTAGGATGCAGAGTAAATTTCCGAGACTTATTTCTGGAAAAAAATAGAATAGGGTCTTTAACACCAGGAAATACAGTTAATATGAATGCAACTTAATAAGTAGATCATGTTGTTAGTCACACAATTTTCGATGTCTAAAAGAGGGGCAGATAAATTTCAAGAGTAGATTTTTAAAAATATAAAGGATGAAAAATTCGGTACTTATGCATCTATGTTACCACGATAAAACCGAATTTTTACGAGTGTTTCTGGGCTGATAACGGAAAAAAATCGGACTATGCCGAAACGTCTAACCGATCAAATTTAAGCAAGCAGACGATAAAATAATTCAATCAATTTGTCGACAAAGTTACAAGAACAGTATCATTCAAGCAATTTTAAACAACATGAATTTATCGCAGCTAAGCGACAAACTATATTCCGTGGAAAAATTGATACAATTCTGCCAAGAAAAAAAAACTGGTGCTTATGCACTTATTGTACTGGGCTATTTTTAAATAGTATTTTCAAGTTAAATTCAAGTGTTACGATATCTTTTTTTTATTAAATTGTTAGGTGAAAGTACAGAATAGTTACAAAACACCCTCCCCTCCCCATGTTAAGAATGGGTTTCTAAATAATCATGTCATTATTTCAGCGCGGTACAATAAGTGCATACCAAAAAACTTATTGGCAAAATTAAAAGTTGTCGGACATGCGAGCATCCTTACCATTTAAAAAAATGAGAAAAAGCTATGCCTGGAGATGGTCTTCATGCATTTTGTCGGCATATTCTGATTCTTTCCGTTATCAGCCCAGAAATGCTTGTGAAAGTTTGGCTTTATCGTGGTAACATAGATGCATAAGTACTAAAATTTCTTATGTATATCTGTATGTATTTACACATTAGATCTGGGAATGCCTTGCAGTTGGTACCTTGTAACCCAGTGTAATCTGTTGGATATTACAAGGAGCTCCCATTGGTCGAAGAAATGCCATGGAGGGATATTACTCAGTATATATATACCCAATCCCTCAACCATGAGCAGAATGTGACACAAGATCACTTTTTAAGCAGAGTACAACTGGTTTAAATACAGTTTTCTTTCTCCTAGGTTGGTTGTCATACCAAGGTTAAAGAGTTCAGTCTACCCTACTATTTACTCACAGATGAGAAGAGATGGATTCATACCTTTCCCAAGGACATCAGTACGATGTGAGCTACAAACAGCTTCGTTCAGGATGTGAACTTGAGTAGGTGAATCCATTTCCTATGACAATAATCTTTGTGCAATGATTATGGCATCCCAGAGATTAAAATCATGTTTTAGGAAACATCCATGCAGGTAGTGATTGCATATTTTTTATTCTTTTACAATGTAGTGCATTTTAAAATTCAAACCGTGTATTTTATTGAATAACAATGATAAGTTTGTCTTTTAATTGGAATCATTTTGAGATGAGGCTTCTTAATCTGAGAATTAATTTTTTATTTATTGCGGACTTTTTGTCCTCATCTTGGTAGTTTTTTTCAGGGCCTGTGACGCAGCAGATAGAGGCGTTGAGTCTCTACGGTTCCAGGTGAGCATTGTCAGAAGATACCGGTTTCAATTCCTACCCAAGCCAGCCAGAGGTTTACTTGGTCAAAAAACTATGGAAGGCAGTAATTACTGGGGATACGGTTACAAGACTCAGCATTCCTATCTGAGGTCGCGGTTAATCACCTGAAGAAGGCCAGAGGTGAAATTTGGCCCAAATGTAGTGAAGAAGTAACAACACAAAAAAAAAAAAAAAAAAAAAAAAAAAAAAAACTACCAAGATGACAAAAAGTCCGCAATAAATTAAAAAAAAAAAATTCTCACAATGATAAGTTTTTTTTTTTTTTTCATATGATAGTGAATATCTCCAACTGAGAAAACCTTGATCCTCAATTTAAAATTTTCTCATACAACTTCAGTGAATTGGACCCAAAATTGGTACGTTTGAAAAGGACAGATTTTTCACAATATTCTACTTGACTTCATGATGACTTAATATTCAAATATTTAATATCTTATTTTACACAAAACAAATAAAGAAAAAGTTTTTTTCTTTTACTTTTAGCTTAGTTATTTCTTCATTTTGTTTTTTTTTTTATTTTTATTGTAGAAATTTTTTTGCCTAATCTTTTTATTTTCTAATGATCATTCTTTTTCGGCTTTGAATGTTGCGAGGAGAAATTTATGAAGTGAGGCAAATCATTTTAATAATCTAATTCTATAACAAAAAGTAAAAAAAGAAATTCTTTAAAAATGTATAATGTTTTTTTTTGGTTTTTTTTTGGGGGGGGGGTTAACCAGACATTTTCCAACTTTTGGCTTAGAACATTGTCTCTTCATTTTTTTTTTTTTGCTTTGTAAAAAAGAAAAAAAAAAGAATTTTATTTAAATTTTAATTAAAAACAACTTGATTTATTTAACCCTTACACTGGAAATCAGTGAATTGCGCTCAATCAAGAAAAAATTGATTATTTGGCTAACATCTGTTAACAACTCATGAGCCTACACAGAACTTCAAACCACATCCTTTATTTAATCTATGGGGGTTGCTTGCTCTGATTCTGTTAATCATAACTGGGTACAAGTGTAAAGTATTCCTGTATTGTTACACACCTTCAGTCAGGACACATGGCGTAACGCTTATAGGTATTAGTTCCCTCAGCTTCTAAGTGACAATCAGCAGGAGGTCGTAGGTTCCATTTTGATTGTAGGCGAGTAATAATACAGGAATACTTAACACTTGTACCCGGTTATGGATAAGGGAATCAGAGCAAGCAATCCTCACGGATTAAATAAAAGACGTGGTTTGAAGTTCTGTTTAAGCTCCCGAGTTTAAAAAGAAACACCTGAAGATGGCTGGAAGACACATTGGCCAAAACATGAATATAACACCTGTTTACAACATTGGTATATTCATCACTACTTAGAAGTATATATATATCTGGGTGGCCTGAAGTCAGAGAATCCTCATTTCTGTATCACTATCGCCTAAAATTAACAATATTTTATCATTCTTATTATTATCTAATTAACAATATTATTAATTTACTGTTTGGAAGATTGTCACAACAGTTTTGATTGCTAATTATTCACTGAAGTCTGAGTGACATCAAGTCTCCTCAGGTCTCCAGGACTCTCCTAAGTATTCTAGCTGATCTTAATTGTATAATGGTCTGGATAGTCTCTATTCATCCTCTGATCTTCAGTTATCATTAACAATATTATTTCTACATTCCAATTCCCTATAACAACCTGTAAGGCTATTCAATAACGAATTAGAAGATATCACATTTTTCAGTTATTTTTCAGCCAGAATCCTAGTGTAGAAAGAACCCACAGGCAGAGTGGAATTCAGTGTGAAGGAACCTACATGCACAGAGGGGTCTATAGGCATAGTGGAGCCCAATGTGGAGGGACCTACATGCATGGTGGAGCCTAGCTTGGAGGAGTTCACAGGCATGGTGGAGCCCAATGTGGAGGGACCTACATGCATAGAGGGAGTTACAAGCATACTGGAGCCTAGTGTGAGAGGGCCCACAGGCATGGTAGAACCCATTGTAGAGTGGCTGACAGACATATTGGAGTCCAGTGTGGAAGGACGTACAAGCACAGAGGAGGTAACAGGCATAGTGGAGCCCAGTGTGAGAGGGCTCACACTCATATTGGAGCCTATTGTGGAGGGACCTACATGCAAAGAGGGTCTCACAAGCATGGTGGAGCCTAGCGTGTAGAGCTCCACAGGTATATTGGAGCCTGTAGTGGAGGGACCTAAATGCATAGAGGGGCTCATAGCCATAGTAGGGCCTAGAGTGAAGGGCCCAACATGCACAGAGAAGCTTGGAGTCCATTGTGGAGCAGCCAGCATGCAAAGAGGGGCCCAGAGGCATGATGGAACCTATGGTTTTAAGAGCTAAATTCAAAGACAAATAGAACCTTCATCTTCACAATCTATTCTCATTGTTATTATACTTTCCAATATTTTTTACCAAAATTTTCCTCTGTAGTAAATTTAAAGAAACAAAAAAAAAACAAAAAACAAATTCTCAAAAAAAATTGAATTTAAATAAATGAAGAACAAACATTCTAAGCCAAATTTTTTTTCTTGGAGAATAGTCATTTAAGAAAAAGAAGAACATTAGATATTTGATTATTTCCCCCTTGTGGCATTCTGAAATTTTATCCCAAAATGGATCAATTCTCAATTTAATCAAATAGGGATGTACCAGTTTTGGTTTTTGAATAAATAACTTACTTAAACATAAATCTAAAGTAATTTCTACCCACCTTTTGTAACACCAGAGCTGAGATCCGTTCCACCAACACCACCCAGTGGTTCATCAGGGAGTCGTTTAGGATTATCAATGTTATTAGTCACAGAGTTGATCAATTCCTGCCCATCATCATTAAATACTTCGTACTCATTGCTGACACACTGTGTATTGCTCCTAACTAATGGTGCAACAGGAGGCTGCACAGAGCCTATGACAGAAGTAGGGGTTACTCCAGCAGCCGATGCAGTCCATTCAGCCACAACCATATAGTCAGATTCTTCAGAGGGTAACCCAACAACCGTTTCCATCACTGAATTTGTAGTTGCTGTGCTGGTCGGAGGTAGTGTGGCTTCGGACCCTGACAGGGATGGGGATACCATTGTGCCAGTGGCCAAACATTGGACATTGGCCGAGGATACTGTGGATGCAGAGCTGTCTGTGTAAACGCAAGGAGCACTTGCCAGGTTGGACTGGACATTCATTTCTTTCTGTGGTGGAATGTCATCTTCCTCCTCCTCCTCCTCCTCCTCCTCTTCCTCGTCCTCTTCTTCCTCCTCCTCCTCATCGTCTTCCTCCTCATCATCATTATCCTCGATGACCTCCCCACCTTCACACTCCACCTCCGCTACCACTTCATCAACACTCTCGACCACTTCCTCCTCCTCCTCTTCAACTGGTTCCGGCACCTCAATCTCATCCTGTTCTGGTTCGACCTCACTGTTGTATTCGCTTTCCGCTGAGCAGCATGATGTGGCACCTGACTGAATGCTCGCACACTGCTGTTCGATCTTTAAAAGGATTTCTGCATCGTCATCCGATGACACCTGGCTGTTATATTTTCCAGATTCCTCAGAGTTTCCACTCTGCGACTGGCTTTCATCTTTGTTACCATCCATCTCATCTTCTGTATCATTTGCCGCTTCCCTTGGTGACCCTTCAACCGCTTGCACTTCTTCGCTCTTGACTGTAGCCGTAGCAGTTTCTTCGCCATCTTCTCCATCGCCTTCTGTCTCGGCCTCTCGGGATTTTTTAGAGTAGTTGTAGTAATCTTCGGCACCGTCATATTCTCCAGACAAGCTGCGGAGCGCCCTTTCAGCTTCCTGAAAGCACTTTTGCTCGTCATCAATTTCCGACGTTGGTCCTCCTTGACTAGACAACAACTTAGAAGATACGGCCAGAGTAGCAGCGGCAGCAGTCACATCAAGTTTGTGCTGGCTCTTAGTGTCTGACAGAATATCACCTGAGTCATTTTTGTTGAGGTTTTGTTCAAGGGAGTTAATCAGATTCGATGATGATCCACTCTCCTTCTGCTTACTCTCCTTTTCAGTGGCCTTGCTCTCCTGTTCTTCATTTTCACTCTCGGACATCCCACCCTCGTCCTCACTTGCCCGAGCAATACTCTCATTCTGTTGTCTTTTCCGGCTTCGTTTCGGGTGAGGTGCCTCCTCTTCTTTCTCTTGTTTCCGTTTCTTGGCTGCTGCAGCTATAGGACATGCCTGCACCCTGCAAAATAAGAGACAAAAAGATGTATTAAAATACTTATTCATTTAACTAGTATAGTTTTATACTAGGCTTTATCAACAGGATTAGTACTAATTTCATATCAGGTTGTATCAAAAGTATTATACTGGTTTTATATTAAGCCATATGAAAAATATTTTCCTTTTCTTTTTTACAGATCTTTGCTACAAAGCTCATTTCATGGTTTGATTAAATTATTTAATGGTATATCAACTCCTTAAATTGTTTAATGGTATAACACCTTAAAAAATAATATTCACTGTAGATGATCCAGACCTCACTAAATTATCAATCAGTTGCAAACTGTACAGGAAATTACTTTATTCTCTCAGCTAAGCATTAACATGCATTACCAGAATAAAAATCTCAACATGATGTGACATTTTTCTAAGTTATGATTACATATATAAAAGCATAATGAGAATTTTAGTTTATATATATATATATATACACACACACACACTACAGTAGTATAGTTGATGATCATTCTGTAGAATATACTTATCCGTTATTTGTTAGAAAATGTTTTTATCTCAACAAGTAGGTTAATGTTTGGTTTGGTTTGGTTTGGTAAATTAAACAGCATATCAACTCTTTATGGCTTATTTAATGCTGAAATATAATTCATTTGTAAATGTTTTCTTGTAATCATAACAATTTTTCAAATGTTCCTTTAAATATTTTTTATTGCACTGTTTTATTTGCATATAATCACTTGTTTGCACAGTTATATAATATCATATATTCCTATCTAATACTAACAATTTTCAAAGAGATATATTCAACCCATAGATGGGACTCTAACAGGTACTACTTTTTAATTGGTCAAGGAGAGGCTCGACACCTTGAAAATCTCACAACACATGAATATGATCTGAAGTAATTTTTGTGTGCTAATTCTTACTAAATTGGTAGAAAGTTCCTGTGGCATCGTGGCTAGCATGCTGGATTGCAACATTGTAATAAGCAAGTTCACACTCTAGTCATGCTATAGCATTCACTTTTAAACAAATACCCTTGGGAAAGGCATGAAACCTTTTACCCTATTTACCAACCCCTCCGCTTGGGCAGGATATGACACAAGGTCAGTTTTTAAGTGGAGTTTAACAGGTTTAAATTCAGAGTTTTCCTTCTCCTAGACTAGTTGCCTCACCAAGGCTGAAGAACTTAGTCTGCCCCACTATTTACCCATAGCTGGAGGGAGAATTATTGGATTCATACCTTTCCCAAGGGTATTAGTACTATGTGAAATGCATTCAGTCTCGTCTAGGATTTGAACTCTTGTCGCCGTGTCCATTTCCTACGACGATAACCATTACACCACGGGTACCTCCACGGGCATGAAACCTTTACCCACACACAAATAAGGCTTAAATAGTACCACAAATGTTCTTCTACAAGGATGGCTTTTGCATTAAATATCCCGCAAAGGTTGATATGCCATTGAAAACAAAGAAACCAAACCTTACAACATTAACGCTTTTTACTCCACTGCTATTTGTATTCACACACCGTAGACTACATAGATAAACTCAAAATACCTCTGTAATACACATTTTTAAATAAAGTTATTTTTTTTTATAGAAATTTACTTGTTTCATTATGTCAGTGACAACACATTTCAAAGATCATAAGCTTTCAGTGAGAACCAACATCTACCTTTCACCCTGGAGAAACCTGATTATCTATAACAGCTGCTTTGCTAATTAAACAACAAGTGCATTTAGAACCATAGAAGTCTGATCAACACTTATAACTTATCCTCAACTTCATCTTTTGATTAGTCTGTGCCATGTTTCTTGTTCTTGTTTTTATACACATGTAATGTCAATAGCATATTTTACTTATTTCTACTACAGATGATGCCATATGGGAAGAGACCTTACTTGTCAATCAAACCTTGTATTCAAACCCGGGAAACACCAGGAAACTTGCGAGTAAATATATTTCTTTTAAAAATGACTCAAGGAAGTTAGATAATGATGATACAAAAATCAGCATAGACCAATTTCAAATAAAAGAGCTTGAATATAATTTTATTCATATCAACTTAAACAGTTGAACCATAGCTGTCATCCTAATGAAAAATATCAGTTGGTCTGATGGCAAACATTGGCTCATGAGAAAGAACGCACAATTGCTCATTTTAAGTAATGTGCTTCTGACAGTAGGAAACATGATAACTTGCAGATGACAAGTTACAAGTAGCATATCAAATAACGATCTTAGCCAAGTTCATCAACGACACAGGCTGACTCGCAGCATGGATAAAAGACACTGGCATACTGTTTTGTTCGTGGCATAATTGAGAAAAAGATTTGGTTTGCTTTGTGGGTTATTTGATGCCAAATCTTGTTTTTACATATATATTAAATATATGATTTGTAAACATATTTTGTAGATACACACAGTGAAATGATCAAACAGCTCTATTTCTAACAATTCAATTTAGCATAATTCAACAAAGTTAAATGGTTCCAAGCATTGCTATGTATCACTAACAATTCAATTAAACATGTCATTTGTCAACACACATTTAAATGATCAAGCAGTTCTATTTCAAACAATTCAATTTAGCATAAGTCATTTGTTTGCACCCAGTTTAAATGTCAAACAGTTCTATTTGACTCATAGATAGGACCCTATCAGGTGCTTACACCCAGGTCAGAGTGATGGCAATGAAGGGGTACACTACATTCCCCAAAGCTACAGCATTATTGGATTTATACCTTTCCCAAGGGTATTAGTACTATGTGAAATGCAATCAGTCTCGTCCAGGATTTGAACTTGTGTCGCTGAGTCCATTTCCTACTACGATAACCATTACATCACGGGCAGCTCCAATGTGTGTTATATGCCAAACCAAATCTTCTTATGATTTATAAACTCTTCATTGTTGTCAAAAAATAGAATAGCCTGTAGGTCATTTGATGTCACTGACTGGTAGACTTTATGGGGAACAGTTACGTAACAAGCAATTAAGCCTTTTTCAGTCAATGTGAAGATGTGAACACTTTATTGATCCTATGAAAAGTGTATAAATACAACCACATATTCCACAAAATTATTTACTAAGCTTTGCAAAAGGACACATGTATGGGGCACCCCGCAATAACCCAAAGTCAGCACAGATTCTCTAAACTCTATTTTGCCATCCATCACTGTCTGCCATCACTCTCGGCTGGTCCTCTATGTAGCATCCTGTGTTCACACAGAGCTAAGCTGATGTATGCTAATTTTTGTAGGTCTGCCAAGATGAACAAATAGCCCTTGTTTAGATATAGGCTATGTGGGAACATTCTAGATTGAAATTAAGGTAAGGTTAGGCCTAGAAATAAGGTAAGCGTTAATGTTTCAAAAACATATCTTGTGTGATGAACGACCCCTTGTTTTGAAGTGAAAAATTGGTCTTGAAACATCAGTAATACATGAGTATATATGTAAGTATATTTACCTAGCCTCCAACTAATACTAAAAGCAGGTTAGACATAAGGTCATGTTTTTTAAAGTAGGTTTCCTCTCGAGTATGAGTGAGGTGCCCAAAATAGCTTAGCTCAGTTAGGAATCTGCTTTATGAGATGCCCCAGCTATAAAGTATTGACCCTGACCTTACCACCTTTTAGTGCTATGGTGTTGTTGCTGCCTAGGGGTCAGACTCCTTAAGGTAAGCCTATATTCAGTTAAAGTACTATCAACCATTTATTTAGACTAACATTTTCTTTTAATTTAATTTTGCAGTTTTTTGTTTTTGTTTTAATCCCATTTGAGCTGTCAAACTCGATATAAATTGACTTTGGGTACACATTGTTCCTTGTCGGAAGTTGACAGCCTGATGGAGTTGTATTAAATTAAAAAAAAAACCCCAGAAAACTAAAAATCAAGATGAAAGAAAATACAGAGTGTTTTAAAAATATTTATATCATTTCGTAATCTAAAATGCATCACTTGAAGTGACCCAGTTTTCTACTTCATGTCTATATGAATTTCGAGTTTCTTCTTCAATAATAACAAAAAGAAAAATTAGATTGTTCAAAAAATAATGTCTGATTTTAGAATAAACTTTTATTCCTGAATGAATGAATTAAAACAGTGTTTTAATTTAAAATGATCCCTGGACATTTATGCATTTTTGCTACTGAAAAACACATTTATGCCTGTACGATAAAACTCTAAATGTTTTAATGTCAAGAAATCTTTGAATAGAGTTTCTACTTCTTCTTTGGAATAGAATGGTTTTTGGTATACAAAAGATGCTTAAAAAAAAATGATAGTTGGTGAAAGAGAGGTCAGGAGAATTTGGTAGATGTGGCTAAGTTTTATACCTGGGTCAGTGAGCTTCTGCAGGATCATCCTGGCAGCATGTAGCTAAGGATTGTGTCCAATCTGTTATCAACATCATAACTGTTTATGTAGGTAGAGAGTTTGCTTTCTGAGAGAAAGGGAAAGTCAAGTGTTTCTTATAGCCAGTATGAAAGTATTACTTACGTTCGATGCCTTGCATGTTTGCCTGTGATATGTCCCTGACCACTACAACCTGGAGTTGGACACCTGGAAATAAAAAATGATAAACAAATTAGTTAATTATGATTCTCAATAAAACGTGTAGTATGTCACTCTATTAATTATCTGATGTAAAAAAAAGTTTTCAAATATTCTAGATATGAAATGAAAGTAAACTTTTTATTACAAACAAAAAGCATATATCTTTTTTTATTTTTAGATGAAGCTCTATTGATTGTCAATATTAATAACTTTGAATAGTATTATCCTTCATTTTCCTAATTCTAGTTGCTTTTTATCATAACACAAACTTATTTAGATAAAGTTCTGTCAATTTGGCACATTGGACTAGTGGGTAGAGTCTTCGCTAATGGCCCAGGAGACTTGGGTTCAATCCCAGGTCCCGTCATACCAAAGACTTTAAAAATGGTACTTGATACCTCCTTGCTTAACACTCAGCAATATAAGGTATGTATTGAGGGTAAAGTGGAGCTATCCAGGGAAAGGCGAAGCACCTCAGTGTAGTAGCTATTGAAAAGGGAGTCTTCAGATCGCCCTCAACTACGGTCGCCAACTTACAGGATAATTAAAAAAATGTTAATATATCTATGGGAGCACCTTTATGAAATGATTTAAAACAGTCTCCATTCGGTCACCATTCCTATCAATATATTTTTTGGAATATTCCAAAAGTGATTTTACAAAATGTTAACACTTTTATGGGAATACTTTTATAAAAATAGCAAAATTGTTATTATGGTGATCACTTGTAGAAGGTTACAACAATGTGTTAACAGGAAT
>OY757923.1:83779366-84066866 GCA_963585895.1 Sepioteuthis lessoniana | reverse complement strand
CCTCCAGAGATAGCAAATTTTTGTTTGCTTGTGTGAGGGTTGGGTGAAAAGTTCATACACTGACCAAGGTACTCTCATGAAATGTGATCAAATGAAGTTTGTTTTTTAATATAATCCCTCTTGTGGTTCACACACTTCTTACATTGGTGATGTAGTGCTTGAATCACACTGGTCAAAAAAGTCACCAACATCAGATATGACATCAGCCTATGAACTTTTCAGCCCACCTTTGTAAAATTAAATAAAAAGGAAATAAACTTATCCTACCTGTTGAGTCCATTTTCCATTGCTGACTGTATAAGGATATGCCATTAGACACTGTCTAACTAAAACATTATCAGGCAGTTCTCCCAACACTATCATACTGCCTAAACACACCGCTAAACTTTCTTTGAAACATTAATAGATTTTTGTCTAATAACAGCATTATCATCTTCCTCACCAACATATACATCTACACACTAACAACTTTTTACACTGAATTTACCAATGTTCAAGTGCAGTATTGGCCATATAGTGACACTGGTCGTAGGTCCTTCACAACAAATGTACACTTGACAGTGAAGTGAGTGTTATTTTAATGGCAGGATAAAATTATTTTAAACCCTGGCAGCCAAAATCCTCATTTACACATTGATCTGTTTCCGCCTGCCCTCAGATTATGACAAGCGAGGGAGGTTGGAGGCGCCTGGAGTCCATAATCTTTCTCTATTCTTTCAACCACAAGGATTAACTGATCACAGCTAATCTCCAAGACAAAGATTAAGTAATTGAGTGCTGAGTTGTCTGTCATCAGCCAACAACAACCAACTTTTTTTTTCTTTAATGTTCTCGTGCATAAAATATCATATTATGTAAATTCTAATTGGAGAACAATTGTGACCAGGGTGGGGAATGGGATAACGCCCAAGCAATTTGACCTATATTAAGTTTTAAGGGTTTAATCTTATTTATTTTCTAGGTATCATACAATAACTGATGTTTATACAACAGCATTGCTTCTAACAAAGCCTTCATCAGATGATGACTCTGGGTTCAGGCATGGTTTGTTTTAATTTGTAACAGGGTAAGCTGCAAATAAATTCTATTTCAATAGAGTGTATATATATATATATATATATATATATATATTTGGTCCAGTTAAACCGGAGTTGGGAGTAATTCCATCAGGACAAAAAGTTATTCAAGCATGAATATTTAAAATTTTCCTGGTAAAGAGCTCAATGTACCAATAATACAGAGCAATAAATTCTTTAAGAAAAACAACGAAACCGGTCACATAGGATTATAAATTTATTTCAATCCTGTTACGCATTTTTGAGGTTTTCAAAAACATGAAAAAAGTAACAGGACTTCTTCAGATCATTTTGGATAAAAAAATTTGAATAGACACATGGTAGTGGGAGGGGATAGTATGAGGGAGTCGAAGAGGTGGGAGGGAGTCGAAGAGGGGTGAGGATTTACCTCTTCACTAAGCCTACTTCCGTTTTAAATTTAACTTTCGGTTAGCAGTGTAGTAAATATTGTTTTTTTAAAAGGTTTTTTAAAATTTTTATTTTTAGACCTAACTTACAGGTTTTTTATTGACTAAGATTTAAACTTTAAATAAAAAATTCAAGTAAAGGTACAGTATTAGATATATTAAAATTAAAGCAAATATTTAATTTATTTACTATATTTCAACATTTCAAAATTATTTAGAAAGCATTAATTCGTTCCACTTTTTATGCGTAGTACGTATGTATTATATTCTTTTTCACAATTTTCTATCTAACAGTTTATTTTATTTATTCTCAAAATTAGCTCTATGTTGTTATAGAAAAATTTTGTTAATTATTTATAGTTTAAATTTAGCCCTATGTCTACACCTAGCTATTAGTTCATTTCTCTTATTTAATAATTTTTTTGGCTCAGGAAAAAGCAAAATGTGGATATATATATATACACACACACACCATATTTATATGTGTAAAAGGTGATGAATATAATGTAAGAAAATTTGGCACATAATAGTAAAGTAACATAACAGAGTATTTTTTTTTCAAATGATAAAATTTTTGCTGTAATTTGGTAATCATCCCCTATAGAGAATTTTCCATCTTTATAAATAAGGTAAATTCAAGATAAATTTTAACTTAAAATTTGATTTATTTTAACTTAAAATTAAAGCTAAAAAATTTTTTTTTAACCAAAACTATTTGAAATGTGTGAAGAGATTTAAAATGAATGCCTCACTAAAGTATCTGTACCCTAACTTCTCTGTCAGTGACAAGGAAAAGATGGAAAATTATATTTATATATCCATGTAATTTTTTTTTCTAAAATTGGAAAGAAAAAAAGAAAAATAAACAACACATCTGCCTTTTACACAATGTATTTTAAAAATTTGCTGCAGTCTTGTTGGTTTTTCAAAAAAGAATAAATAAATAAAATATAAAATAACATATATATATATATATATATAGGTGTAATCAGGGTCATATTATATAAGAGGATAAAATATTGAGCTTTAATTATAAAAAATAAACATTATATTTGAGCTCACATTTTACTCAAGTAAATATAATGCTAGATGAAGTGTATAATGATATTCTTCAGCGAAATAAATTAATAAAGACAATTTAACCAGATTTGATGTGTTTATTTTGTTTTACGGCATATCAACCTCATTGGTCATTTAATGCCGAATCAAGTTAGGAAAAATAAGTGTGAAAAGAAATTCAAAAGCGAGATCTTAGGAATTAATGATAAACTTTAGATAATTAGTTGGTAATTTGTTTTTTTATTAGGAGTTTATTTGTAGGAATCATGATTATTAGAACCCCCCCCCAAAAAAAGAACAACTGTGAAACAGGTTGGGGAAGGGATCGGTTTGTTAGAATATATCAAGTAAAGAAAGTGTTTATAGAAGTAATTTGGTCTTATTGTAAATTTCTTTAGATTTTTGTGTATAACTTCACTGTTTTTAGAAATGATATCACATTATTTATTTCAGTGTTTTGGAACAGTTACTTCATACTGTTTACACTATAGAAGGTTTTTCTTCTATGGGTTAGGTCGGTACATTCGATGAGAATGTGCTTCACGGTGTATTTGGTCTGGCATGCATAACACATTGGTTATTGTTTTCCTTCAATAAGAGTGTGTTATTCTTGTGTGACCTATCCGGAGTCTGGACAATGTAATTTCCTCATTTTGGAACCAGGTTTGAGTTTTCTTATAATTGCACTATATATATTTTTTTTCATCTAAAAATAAATAAATAAATAAATAAAAAATGCCCATTTTAAATGAATACTGAAAAATATGCTTTAAAATGTTCATTTTCCGATGAAGCCAAACTTTAGTCAAAAAATGTTACCCCTTAGGAACCTGAACCCCCAATGGTGATGCCTCCACAGACCCAAGTGCCTGACTAAAAAATAGCAGAAAATCTAAAATATTGGAATTTGTTATTCAGCAGCTTTATTTGCTGTACTGTTGCTCGGCTTTAATGATGTAGAAATGGGGATTTAAGTGTATGTAATTCTAGGTATCAGCACACATTCTGATCACTTAGGCTCTAAAAGTTTAATGTCACATATTGACCAAGACATCAATCAGAGATTTCTCTGTACAGTATGCACCAGTGTAAATAAGCAGAAGCCATCACATGGTTTAATGGAAATGTGTGAGCATTATGAAATGATATAAGCAGATGCCCACATGGGATATGGTCAGTCTTGAGTCAGTCTCAGCTCGCAGCCAGAAAAGATTCAGTCAGCCACGGAGAGCACCAGCAAGTTGAGTACCAGTTGAGTACCCCATGGCTGAGAGCAGAAGGAGGGCTAAGTGAGGCCTTGAAGATAACACAGCATGGTATGGTCAAGAGAAGAAGTTATGGGTCAATATGGCACCCTGCCTTCGTCTCCCTCTGTCCGTCTCTCTTTCATACACCTACAGAGATTTGACACCAAAAAAAAATAAAAATGTCATATTTTTATGATCAAGTGTTATGGTCATTGTTCATCCACGTATATTTATTCCTTAAGCTGCTATATAACATTAAGTCTTTTCTGTCATTAAAACTAAACACAATTATATGAGTGGATAGAAATAGGAATTAATGGATAATATGAATGGTTGGTTGGTTGTTGGGTTTTATGGCATATCAACCTTTGTAGGTTATCTAATGCCAAATCCATTTTTAAACAAATAATCAGTTCTATTTCAAACAATTCAGTTTAGCATAAGTACACAGTTTACTTGTCAAAAACATTTCCATTTCAAGCTATTCAGTTTAGTCAAAACAGTTCTAATTCAGTTTAGTATAAGTATCGATTTTCTTTACAAACCGTTAAATGTCAAAACAGTTCTATTTTAAACAATTTTGTTTAGCATAAGCACAGTTTCAATGTCAAAAACAGTTTCATTTCAAGCTATTCAGTTTGTCAAACAGTTCCATTTCAAACAATTCAGTTCAGTATAAGTATGCAGTTTAGTTCTATTCAATTCTTAGATAGGGCCCTATCAGATGTGACCATTCCAGGCCAGAGTGGACCTGGGAGTGATGGCAATGAAGGGGTGCTCTGCATTCCCCAAAGCCCCAGCATCACTGGAACCTCACCATCAGATTGTTTAGTGTCATATCCAGAACACTCATTTGGTGGGGGTCTTACCCCTCTGCAGAGGTGCAGTTGGTGTATTCTACAGCCCCAGCCGACTGGGCAATACACAGAGTTAAATGTCAAAACAATGTCAGATAATTCAGTTTAGCATAAGTACACAGTTTAGATGTTAAAACAGTTCTATTTCGAGCAATTCAGTTTAGCATAAGTATGCAGTTTAAATGTCAAAACACTTCTATTTTAAACAATTCAGTTTAGCATAAATATGCAGTTTAAAGGCAAAGAAAGGTAAACTCAAAAAACCATGGCTTAGTTCTATTCAACCCATAGATAGGACCCTTATCAGGTGCTACCACTCTGGGGCCAGAGTGGGCCTGGGAGCGATGGCAATAAAGAGGTACTCTGCATTCCCTTAAGTTCCAGCATTACTAGAACCTCACCATCAGATTGTTTAGAGTCATATCCAGGACACTTGTTGGTGGTGGGGGGTTAGTTCTTGCAGAGAAGTAATCAGTGTATTCTACAGCCCCGTCTGACTGGTATTATATGTATGGATAGAAATAGGAATTAATGGATAATATGAATGAATAGAAAAAGAAAAAAAAATGAACTCAGATAAATAACAAAAGTTACAGTTTTCAAAAAAATTATTTTAATTTTCTTTTGTTTTTTTTTTCTTTTCTTTAAAGCATATGTCACTGATGAGTAATGAATAATTTGTTGGAACCCTGTATAGCATTTTTTTTTATATTATTGGAAAGAGCAACTTAATAAAATTTTTATGGCTTTAATAAGGTTAGATTTTTCAGCTAATTAAAAAAATGTTTCAAGAAAAGGAATTTATATCATTTTGCTTACATTACACAGCAGTACTTTGATGTACATCATTAATTGATTTTAGAGTCAGGGGTGTGGGGGATAGACAAATCAAATTTTTTTTCCAATTGAGATTAATGTAATTTCAATTAATTCATTCCCAGCTCATGAAAGAAAATTAAAATAATTTTTGATAGAATAATTTTCAAAATGACAATATATTTACCCAACCGCTCCAACAAAAGCAGGATATGACACAAGGTCAATTTTTAAGCAGAGTACAGAGGGTTTGAATTTAGAGATTTCCTTCTCCTAGACTGGTTACCTTCCCAAGACTAAAGAACCTAGTCAGCCCTATTATTTGCCCATAGCTTGAAGGAGAAGAGATAGATTCATAATTTTCCCTAGGACATTAGCACGAAGTGAGAGAAATAGCTTTGTTCAGGACTTGAGCCTCGGTTTCCAATTCCATTTCCTATCACAATAAGCATTACACTAAGTACGCAAACTAAATTAATGTATTTTCAATTAAGTCTTTCTTGGCTCATTAAATAAAATTAGAATATTCTTAATGAAATGATTGTTTCAATCTGACAAAGTAACTTGAAATAAATGATCGTCTGGCGTGAATAAAGTCAATATTTTACTGTAGATGAAAATAATGATACAAAATTTTGGAGGCTTTAAAGCCCCTAAAATCTTCCAATCTTTCTTCACCAGATAATAGTTTATTTTTAGATCTTCTCAAAATTAAGTTATGAGTTTTATGTTCTTAGAAAGAAATATTTAGTGTTCATAATTATTAAGTGAAAATCTTTCCGATTGACTTTCGCAAAAAAGATCAATATATGAAAGTTTTTTTGTTTTTTTTTCTTTCAGAATATAAAACCATTATAAGACTTTATTTCTTGAAAAAAAATACCCACAAACATTTATACAGATAATAATAGTAAAAAAAAAATGTTTTTAAATTATCAAATGTCTTCATGCAGAATCTGTAGACTTAACAAGACCTACAGCTAAGCAAGATTCTTTTAAGCAAAAGAAGAAGGAAAACAAAGGAATAGATTGCATTGTATTTGCAAATCAATGTAGAGTTAAGAGGTTTTTGTAGACTTAAGCATAGAAATCAGCCATCTATATTTCACTGTTTAGTTACAATTCAAGCTTGTTTATAACTATAAAAATAGGGTTCATTAATTGATAAAGCAGGTGACTAGAACATATGTATTAGGCTGTTTTGAAAATAATGACCAATTTTATACTTAAACATATAATAAAATCTGCTATTATTTTGCTAACAAGCTGATAGATAAATGGATAGATATTAGGTTGTTTTGAAAATAATGACTCTATCCAATGGCATCATTGTGTAGTTTCTGTGGAAAAAAATAGGAGGCATTTCTTTCAGAGAATGTTTTATACCTGATAAAGTTTGGAATTTTGTCAAAATATTACTAACCTGTATTATGATAAATCAACTATTCATTCATGATATTCCTATACTCAACGAAGTCTCTTATAGAAGTCTTAGGGAGAAAATCTAATTTAGTTTAGAATGGCAAATCTTTTACATTCCTACTGTTGATCAATGGCATCATCTTTGAGAGTTCTAGACTTGGGAACATTGGTGACAAGTGTCAGGGAAGCAAAATGCAGATAAGAACAGGGGCACAGAAATTAGGAGACCTTCTATGGCTTGGTATATATTTATCAAGGTTTTCAATGTGTGCAAAAAGCCCCAAAGGCAAAATGTATCAGAAGACAGCAGAGAAAAGCTGAGAAGAAAAAGACATGTGAAAGAAAGAAGAATTTCAAGAGAAGAAGTTGTTCTTTTTTTTTCTTGAATTAATGAAAGAAGAGAGTAAAAAGCTGAAAAGAAAAAACAGATGGGAAAAAAGAAAGAAGATAAAGAATAAAGACTTTCTTGATAATGTTTTTTTTTTTGCTTTTAAGTACTAAAGAAGGTAAGAAAAAGAAAGTTTTGGAAAATAAGTGAAAGAAAAAATAAATAAATAAAGAAGTCAAAAATAAAAAGTCAAAAAACAAAAAAATAAGTAAAGGAGAATATATATATATATATATATATATATATATATATATATATATATATATATATGTGTGTGTGTGTGTGTGAGAGAGAGAGATTTCAAAAAGGAAAAAGAATAGAGAAAATTTCAAGAAAAGAGTAAAAGAAAAGAGAAATGTTTTGGATTTAGTCGATTTCCTAAGCAAAAGGAGGATAGAGATTGCCAGTATTGCTGTGGCTTTGGCAGTCAGAGACAACAGAAACAGAAAACTGAGATTAGGTGCACTGTTAGGGGTTTGGAATACATTGTCTGCTGTAGCTGCAATATCCTTAGCCTTTGGAAAGTAACAATGTCATGACAACTTGACCAATGACTTAATATCCTGTCTAGAACTTGGAATTTTTTTCTTTTCTTTTTTTTGAATTGACAAACACTTGGAAGAAATCTTAAAGCTTGAAGACAATATGAATGTACTATATACATACTCCTTAAAAAACAAATAAGGAATACATATGAAAATATTGTACACTTCCATTTTGTATTTCTTTTTTTTAGATCTGGTATTTTAATATTTTTTCTTTAAGAAAATGATAAAATAAGACAAAGAATTAAAAGAAAAACTTGTTGTTCAAGTTATAAAGTTGTCCATCATGGATTTAAGAGGTAAGGGAACTGTTTATATTTACCAACACCTTTGCACAAGCAGGACGTGACACAAGGTCAATTTTTTAAACAGAGCAGGGAATTGTTTTCTCTGTAAACATGCTACTGGTAGCTTTTATGAAAAAAAGGTGAGCCCACTTCTAATCAGCAGGTGGGTGATTCAGCAACATTTGCTTGCCAAGGATGTTGAGTTCAATCCTTGGAGCAATTAGCATAAACAATCTTCACAATAGTCAGATGAAAGCAAAGTTAACATTTTTTTTTAAAAAGCAAGTACAGTAAAAAAAATTTAATGATAGAATACTTTTTAATTTGCTGTTTATTCTCTAAAAAACTGTTTTAAAAATATCAATTTTTTTCCATTTTTTCCCAAGATTAACTCTTTCAGTTTATAAACTTTTATAGAGAAGTATGTAAAAGAGTCCAACACTTCTGGCCTTGTGCCAAACTAGGCAAAACTTAGTAAATGTCTAAAGTGTCATAATACAAAGTTGGAAAAGTTCTGGGTTAGTAGACTGTTAACCACCTCTCTACAATGTGCATAGATGTCAGATATGAGTTTTAAAGAAAAAATGGGATCACAAACTGTTATTTTAACAACTGTTGTAATTCATTAAGATGTGGCACAAGACTGCTTGAATAGGGCACCCAATAAGACTCGAACTCACATGTGAAGGTTCGATAGTCAAGTTTGCTAACCATTACATCACTTGAGGCATCCCTTAACAATTGTTACTATTGTATTAATTTCACTTCACATACCTGATTAACCTTTTCCCAACCAATACACACATTGGGAAAAAGATCCATAGCAAAGAGGTTGACTGTACTTATCTTTAATAAAAACTAAAATTACATAACTCCTAATTTGAAGTAGCATAATGTTTCTAATGTTCTTGAATTCAAAGGATGCAGAATATGGTTTTCAACCTGGTTGAGATACTTTTAACAATATCTGGTAGGTAAGGGGTTAATATTTCTAACAAAGCAAAAATGAAACTTTTTATCTCAACCAGAATAAAAACCTGCATAACCAATTCTATTTTCTGAATTGATAACATGTCAACTGCCCCTCCACACTGATAAACAATGATGTCTATTTCATAACATAATACCCATCAAAAATATCATTTATATATTTATCTGTTATATAGCCAGTTACTACTGATTCTCTAACAAATTCTTGTAAAATTTGAATAATCTAAAATTCAAAAACCTAAATCCCTGAATTTGTTTGGAAGAGTGAATATATAGCAAAGGGATCTGATGTCTCAAACCTCAAAAAAACTTTCATTGAATAAAGTATCATGGTGCTTTTAATATTCTGGTAATCAAAGATGGTAGAGAATGATTTTCCATTTTCATGACTGCTTGCGGGGATATATTTGACGTCTATGTACCCATTAGTTAAGTGATTAACTATCTACTAACCCAGAGCTTTCAAAAATTTCTATCATAATACTAACTGTAGGCCACATACAACCTTTGATGCTTTTAAAATCATTTGACAAAGACTTTAATTTTTTAGAGAAAAGGAAAAAAAACAAATCAACTTTTCCCCATTCCAAAGATAGATGCTTATACATATGGTCTTCTGTATTAAAAATGGTCAAGATGCCTTCAATGCAAAATTATCTTGACACCTTTTAGTAGAACAACCTGCCAGATAATGAGCCATGTCTCCTCATGTGGCCCACTTCTTGAAAAAGGCTGCCCATGGTTGATTTAATCATTGACTAAGTTTAGCTAAGTTTGGCACAAAACCAAAAGTGTAGGGAACCTGGTGAAAACTGAACTCATAAATAAGAATCTAAAAGCCGAGCTGACTAAATATTTCACACATGATACCTGGAATATGAAACTTTTGTGCTTGACGAATAATCTGTATCTACATATTCTTTAATTATTAACTAAATTTTTCATTGAATTATTTCTTTTTATATACATTCTGAATTACATATTAAGCTTGGCTAACAAAATTTAAGGGATGTATCTCAAAATAGAAAAATTAATTTAAAAAGTACTGTAATTATGTGTATATCACCATCAAGTTGTTTCGCAAGCAATGCTTTCCCTATCTCACTCCATCCGTCCCTATCATCCAGTGATCTTATAACTTGACCATTTGAAGGTTTTTTGTTGGTATAGAAATGCTATTCACTGGAAAAGAAAAGGCATGTATATATTAAGGATAGATTTTTTTTTTATTTTGTTGGATTGGGCTCTTAATCCTTTGCAGGGGATAAAGAGAGCATATTATGAGCTCTACCGAATGGGTAGTTTCCACCCTTTCCTCCACCTCCCCACTAACACTTCATTCTAACTTCTCGAACCAAACTTAAATCTTCTTATCCAGTCAGCAGGGGCTGTAGAATACACCAACTGCATCTTTGCAGAAAGATAAACCCTGCCATAACAAGTGTTCTGGATATGACATCAAACAATCTGATGGTGAGACTCCAATCCTGGAGCTTTGGGGAATCTGAAGGGACCCTTCATTGACATTGTACCAATTGCCTCAATGGCCCAGAGTGATAGCACCTGAAAGGGCCCAATCTTTGGGTCAAATAGAACTGACGTTTAAACTGTGTGTAAACAAATGACTTATGCAAAATTGAAGTCTTAGAAATAGAATTGTATAATCATTTAACTGTGTTTATTGACTTATGTTTGATTGAATTGTTCGTGATACCATTTAATTTTGAGCGAAAAGTTCACAGGAGAATGTCACTCATGAGTTTCTTACTTCTCTAGCAGTGTCTTGCAGCCCAAAAAGTTAAGGGTGCATATCATACACTAGAACTATATAATTAACTTTTCTCTGATCACATGACTCACCATATTCAGGAGGGGATGACTCAAAGTAAGTGATTTCTACAGTTTAACATAGTGGGGTCTTTTGCAGTTACCAAGAAATATTTACTGAAACGGTTATTTGTTTATAATTTTGTGTCTACTAATATGAGCTTATTTTCACTGCAAGCTTGTTGCATTTATGTGTTAACATGTTTGTCCATCTACCCTAAACAATGTGTAAATTTTGTGTTTTAACACATAGTGTAAACTATATAAATTCTTATTTTTAGTCAGTATGAACCAATAAAAAGTTCAACAAATACTAAATTTAGGTTAATTATACCTGCTATAAATTCTAATATGTCAGTTTATATTATACATGAGAATTTCTTTCCAGAATTTCATAGTCCAGTTTTAGGAGTGTGTGTTATACAGAAATAATTAGGGTATGCTTGGCCCAGTGGTTAGAGTGTTCGCCAATGGCCCGGGAGACCTGGGTTCAATCCCAGGTCGAGTCATACCAAAGACTTTAAAAATGGAACTTGATACCACCTTGCTTAACACTCAGCATTATAAGGTACGGTTCAAGGGTAAAGTGGAGCAATCCTGGGAATGGAGTAGCGCCCTCCCCTACACCTTGGTGTAGTAGCTATCGAAAAGGGAGCCTTCGGGTCACCCTCGACTATGGTCGACTATCAATGCAACAAGTTTACAAAGTTATTTTAGTTTTAAAAATATCCAAAGTGGAGTATTATAGTGGAAAATCAGGTCAACATTGAAATAGGCAGAATTATGAGTATTTAAAATTAGCACTGTTTCTAGCAAGAGTTATGTCCTCTTTATCAATTAAGTGTTTGGAGAAGACATTTTCACTGCAGGTGGAGCTAACAAAATCTAAGTAGCAGTCTTTGTACCAATTTGCACAGGAGTGGCACAGAATGGATATTGACCAATAGTCAACATGGCTTTGTGGCAAGACAGCCTTATAACACAGAAATTTCCTAAGTGAAATTCCTGACTTGCAGACTGTGTGAAAGAGAGTTGGACATTTGAATTTGAGGATATGTAATATTGACATTTTTTTTTTGTTATCATTGCCTCCTTTTTACCACAAACATGAAGTGTTCCACTGACTGAATGTTGAGATAAATAGAAAAAAAATAATTACGATGATTTCTTTCAAGGGACAAATCAAGAAAAGCTGAGGTATAACAGTTTCAACTATTATATAGAGGGCTACTGAAAAGTTCTCAGACCAACCACAAATTGTGAAACATCCACAATTCAAAACTCTTGGTATAGTATTTCTCAAGTGTCTTTAGAACTTTTCCATACCCTTTAATAGAAGTTTATCTACATTTCTATTGATATCATCATCAAATGTCAACAGCATGGATTCCTTCGATGCTTTCTTGCCATACATCCCTACTGGCCATTGCAACTTGCTAGTCAGCCAATACAGGTGGGTCCATGTGTAGGAGTCCATAGGAGAACATTGCTTATGCGTTTGTCTTTACTTCTCCAGTAGTACTCAAGTGCCCAACATATTTTGCTCTTCTTTCTTGGATGGATTGTGAGATGTGAGATGGCTGTATAACTGCTGTTTTGTAGAGTGCAGCTTCTAGGATTTTTTTTCAAAACAGCAAACAGCATCCTTGTGTTGTTCCCGTCAAGCTTTGTTAGAGTTCAAGTGGTGCAACCATGCAGTAGTACTGACATGGATACAGTTTGGAAGAATTCCCATTTCATCAGAAAGATCAGATTTCCATTATTATTATAAAAATAACAAATCTCACTAAATGTGATCTGTCAAAGGGAGTGGAGGAGAGGTCCCAAGGTTTGGTTTGGTTTGGTTGTTTTAATAGCATATCAACCTTCTTGGGCTATTTAATGCCAAATCAATTCTTCAAGAAGAACAGTGGTGGTACAATTTAACCCATAGCTAGGGAGGTCTCAAGCATACAAGCTACTTAGCCCAGCCCACATCCTGAGGCCAAAAATCTCTAGCTGCATCCCTGTATTTAAAGGCATTTCCGGTATCTGTGTTGATTGTTCTTATGTGAGAGAGTTTAACACAATGAACAAGACAAGTCATAAATGATTAGAGCCAGCTGAAGGCCAGTATTGTTTATCAACTTTGATGTATATTTATTATTCTCTGACTTTGTCAGTGAAAAGATAGCAGACTGATGGTTTATTAGAGTATATTTTTTAAAATTCATGTAAAGGAACAAGAAGTGGACATAACATAATGAAGAATACAATTTCAGAAAAAAAAACCCCAAGAAGATAGATGGTTCTATTGAAAATGAAAGCTTTGCAATAACAATATTAATAATACTAGATTGAGGGCATGGAAAAAACCTCCAGAATAAATCTAATCAGATAAAGATCAAGATAAAAACAGAAAGATACCGTAAAAAATGAAGATTTTAGTAGAAGATTATAGTTTTAGAAAACCCTGTTAGATAATAGTCACTTATCTTTTTTTTTTTTTTTCAAATAAATTTAAATAATTTTTAAGGAAGCTCCAGAGAATGAAGAGGGGGAAAAAAGACAGTGACAGAATCACACCAATAAATATCAATGTATTCAATTAAAAATAAATATATTCACTTTCAGAGGCACACACACAAACACACACACACATACATATATATATCTCAATGGAAAATAAGATTCAAACTCGCTAAACGTGTTTCAATTTACTCAAGATTAAACATGGAGACAGTATAGGTGAATTATATTAGTCATTTACTAAGCTTAGCACAGTTTGATAGAAATATGGCGAGCCCAGTGAGGTGCTCTAAAAAACTAAGCATGCTTTACTTTTGGCAGAAGTGTGTATGTGTGAGAGAGAGAGATGACATTTACCTGATGTACATTAAAATGGCTTTGCATGGGTATTTATGTATAGAGTTTCTCAGGGATTGGTCTTGAAGGTCCCTAGCCACATTCATGAAATAGGTTTGAATTCAAAGATTTCCTTCTCCTACATTGGTTGTCATACTGTTATATACTGTACCTACGAACATTAATGGGTATGTTCAATTCCTCATAAATACATTGGACACTTTTATGAAGGGGGTTAATAGTTTGGTTTGGTTTTATGGCATATCAACTGTTATAAGTTATTTAATGCCAAATCCATTTTTATACGTATAAACAGTTCTAATTCAAACAATTAAGTTTAGTTTAAATGTAAAAACAGTTATATTTCAAACAACTCATTTTAACATAAGTACAGTTTAGTTTTATTCAACCTATAGATAGGACCCTATCAGGTGCTACCACTGTGGGCCAGAGTGGACCTAGCAATGATGGCAATAAAGGGGTACTTTGCATTTCCCAAAGCTTGAGCATTACTGGAGCCTCACCATCGGATTGTTTAGTGTCATACCAGGACACTCATTGGAGGAGTCTTACCCTTCTGCAGAGATGCACTTGGTGTATTCTATAGCCCCAGCCAATTGGGCCAGGACGTTAATATGCAGACTAAGTCATCACCACAAGCAGTGGTATACCTTCTTTATGCTGCAGGTGAGTATTGTATTTTGTTATTGTTATAAAGATTTCCATTTCATTTCCAACCTCTGTTTTGATTATTTCTCATTCAGTAATTTTTGGTTAGGTTACAACACATACCAAAGTTAAACAGCCTAGTCTTCCTTGCCATTTACCCATAGCTGGAGGGAGAATAGTTGGATCCATATCTTTCCCAAGGTTATCAGTGCTCTGTGAAATGCAAACAGCCTTGTTCAGGTTTTGAACTTGAGTCATCATGTCTAGGATAACCATTAGACCATAAGCACCACCATAAGAAGGCCAAAAAGTGGAGCAACCAGTGAGAATCAAACTCACTATTTAGTCGTAATTAATCTTTAAGACAAACTTGCTAGTCATTACATAACTTGAGGTGTCTAAGTTGTTATTAACTAAGTATTGCTTCGATATGACACACAGGACTCAGGGAATTTACAGTACCTGCTGTTGTTTAGTGGTGACCCACCTAAGTATTAAACAGGTTTATTGCAGTTTAACTTCTATACACATATTGTACCCAGACCAAATTTAGCATCCTCCTCCAGTGTGTTGCAATTCTATTTTTAATCATTATATATATATATATATATATATATATATAGTAAGTGAAGTTGGCGACTGTAGTTACAGGTGACCTGAAGGCTCCCTTTTCAATCGCTGTTACACTGAGGTGTTGGGGAGGGTGCTACTCCATTCCCTGGATTGTTTCACTTACCCTTGATCTATACCTTATAATGCTGTGTTAAGCAAGGTGGCTATCAAGGACCATTTTTTGAGTCTTTGGTATGACTTGACCTGGAATTGATTCCTGGTCTTCCAGGCCATTGACGAACAAGTGTAAAAGTGGATAAATCAAACACTAGTACTAATATATTATTAGTAGTAATATTTTGTTCTTTATTGAAGGAAGAACATCTTCAATGAAATATTACTACTAAACCTGTTGTAAGTGTTTTATTTATTCACTTTTTCACTTATTTTTATCATATTATATATATATATATATATATATATATATAAGATCACAGAAAAGATTTAATAGAATTTTTTTACTCAATTTTATTTTTAACCACCATTAGTAGTTTAAAGCACTTAAGAAAACTGTGGACAATTTTGGTTCTGAGGAAAATAATTCTTTAGAAAAAAATTATTTGGAGAGTACTTATTGATAAGTGATAGTATAAAAAAGAGGATCTGGAAAATTAAACTGAAATGTTTCACTAGTGATGTAGCACCATCAGAATTTATTACTAAAAATGAATTCTTGTGGAAAAATGGAGAGAAGTGAAATTTTTTTTTCTCACATTGACCTTTAAATCAGACATTAATATATCAGCACCTTTGTTTGCAAACTCAAAGTCAAGTTTTTGTTGTTTATATCTTATCATCCCACATTCTGTTAGTATTAATTTGGTAAAGAAATGAGATAGTGGATCTTCTTTTTCATATCCTTAGATTTTTTCATTTCCAACTGTACTCATATACATGAATATATTTGGAAAATAAGATTGAAATGTTTCACTAGTGGTCTAGCATCATCAGAATTAATTACTAAAAATACTTTGAGTGTTAATTTCATGAGGAAGACGGGGGTATATATTGTAAAATTCTGGAGACAAGTTGACTGCAGGAGACTTGTTGATTAAAGCAATTTCCATGAATCATTGTAATGATAAAATGATACCAATGTAGGTAAAAAAAATTGAACACAACAAATCCACAAAAAAAAATGATAAAATTTAATAATTAAAAAAAAAAAAATTATTCAAAATGAAGACAAAACATTGTCTTCTGTGCTAGAACACTACTGCAATTTAATCTTTTTTTTTACGTTGTTTAGTTTGGTTTGATTTAATTTGGTTGGGTTTTATGGCATATCAAACTGTGTGCATAATTTAATGCCAAATCCTGTTTATACATAAACATTAAATATATGATTTGGAAACACATTTTGTTCATAAAATTTTAAAATGAGCCTGAGCTCATTTCTTTCACACAGTTACATGGTTTCAAGTATTTCTATCTAATATGAATAATTTTATTTACTATGAAACATTTGTTTGCACACAGTTAAATGGTTTCAAGTATTGCTATGTAACAATAAGAATTTAGTATAAATCCCTTGTTTGCAGAGTATAAATGTCAAACAGTTCTATTCAACCCATAGATAGGACCCTATCAGGTGCTACCACTCTGGGTCAGAGTGGACCTGGATGCGATGGCAATGAAGGTGTAATCAGTATTCTCCTAAGCTTCAGCATTACTGGAGCCTCACCATCAGGTTGTTTATCCAGGAGAGTAATAATTCCTTTAAACATGAAATCATTTCAATAAAAAATTACTAACACTAACAATTCTATTCAACATTATTCTTATCTTTGCAACAGAGAGGACCTGGGATGAATAGCAATGAAGGGATACTCCTCATTCCCCATATTTCCAATGCTGGAGCGTTTTCATCAGATGGTTTAATGTCATATCCAGGACACTTGTTGGGAGAGTCTTACCTCACAGCAGAGATGCAGTCGGTGTTTTCTACAGCCCAAGACAACTGAGCTGTGTGTTGTTTAGTGTCCTATATTCTTTGAATATTTATATTATAAAAAACCTGGACACAAGTTGACAGCAGGAGACTTGTAGAACTTCTTTCTCATACCATAGGATTTCATTTCAAACCTTACTCATGTACATGTGTACAAAGGGAAACAGATAGTGGACAAGACTTGTAAATTCAATAAATAAGCCCAAAACTACCCATATTGAATTTTCAACATGAATACAATGGCAAAAGATACCAAAAAATACAAACAGGCATATAAAACTGACAAGACAAAATATAATAATGAAGAAAAAATAAAAATGGAGACCATCTAAACAAATTCACAGACAAATGCATACACCGAAAGCTATTCACTGAAAAAGAGAAGCAGACTCAACATATGTAAGGACAGAAAACAACAGACAGTGCGGATGGAAAGATGAACTAAGAGACTGTTAAACAAATAAAGAGAGACCAGAAAAATGAGACTGATAGAGAAAGAGATTGATTTAAATGGCATGTCAACCTGTCTGGGTTTTTTTTTTAGTTTGGTTTGGTTTTTTGGTTTAATGGCATATCAACCTTTTTCAGATTATTTAATGCCAAATCTATTCTCCTAGAAGAACAGTAGTGGTACTATTTAACCCATAGCTGGGAGGATAAGGGGCTTCATACCTTTCCCAAGGGTATTTGTCCGAAAGTGAACGTAATAGCATGACTGGAGTATGAACTCGCTTACTATGATTCTGCAATCCATTCTTTTAACCATTACACCATGAGGACACCCCCCCCCGTTTTTTAATGCTTAGTGGTTAAGGAATTGATTGGTTTGGTTTCTTTCTTTTAGTGGTATATCAACCTTTGCAGTTTATTTAATATTAAAGCCATCTTTGAAGAAGAACAGCAGTGATACTATTTAACTTATAGCTAGGGGATAAGAGGGTTCATGCCTTTCTAAGGGTATTTCTCCAAAAGAAAACATAATAATACAAGTTTGAGGTCACAGTCCACCACTTTAGTTATTACACCACGGGGATTCCCTCTCAGGGAACAGAGTACATAGTACGTCTATATTTTTTGTGTCATTGTTTCTAAGGAGATTTTTTTGGCACACAGTTATATATCAAGTATTCCTATCTAATACAAATAATTTGCACACAATTGTATGATTTCAAGTAAGTGAAGCAGACACAACAAAGTCAAATGTACAAACATCCAATGACAGGCAGTGCTGTAGACAGATAGAAAGATAAACACTGTCAAACAAATAAAAAAAATATGCTGTTAAATAAATAGAAAAAGAGAGGCCAGAAAAATGAGACTGACAGAGAAAGAGATTGATTGCTTGATTCTAATGACATGTCAATTTGTTAGGGTTATTTTCTGCCTAGAGGTTAGAGAGTTGCATACATTGAGTGGTTGTTTCTTAAGAGATTTTTGCACATAGTTATATTTAATATCATAGTTGCACATGATATTAAATATTCTTTATAAATTTTAATTACCATGACCAGAAAATTTGGCAAGCACCGTGCGCAACATACAGAACCACTGGACAGCTGTTTTGACTTTATAAGGTCTAATCAACAGTGTATACCATGATCACCCCCACTGGAGATTGAACCAGCGGCTACATGGGGAGATCATTGCATACACTGCTGATGAGACCTAATAAGGTCAAAACAGCTATCCAGTGGGTCCGTATGTCACACAAAGTGCTTGTCTAGTCATGGTAATTCAAATTTATAGTATAATTCCTCTATTTAAAAAAATGTATGTCAAGTATTCTTATCTAAGACAAATAATTTGCACAAAGTTTTAAGATTTCAAGTATTCCTATGTAATACAAATAATAAGCACAAATAATGAAATGAAGCCATTACCAATGAACAAAAGGACTGGCTGATTTTGAAAATTTACACTGAAATCTAAGATAACATGTTTGCCAACTTCTTTCCATTACCTGAGCATAAAACAACAATTGTTTTGAGTTTTGTCCGTGATCATGAGATAATCTTTCAATTGATTGATTCTTAAGAGTTCATTTGCACAGTTATATAATAATAATAAATTATGGAGGTACCCGTGGTGTAATGGTTATCGTTGCAGGAAATGAACATGGTGACATAAATTCAAATCCTAGACGAGACTGATTGCATTTCACATAGCACTAATACCCTTAGGAAGGATATGAATCCAATTATTCTCCCTCCAGCTATGGGTAAATAGTAGGGCAGACTAGGTTCTTCATTCTTGGTGAGGCAACTAGTCTAGGAGAAGAAAAACACTGAATTCAAACCTGTTAAACTCTGCTTAAAAATTGACCTTGTGTCATATCCTGCCCAAGCAGAGGGGTTGGTAAATATATGATAATAATTATAATAGCTTCAAGTAACAGTTCTTAATACGAATAATTTGCCTTGTTATATGGTTTCAAGTATTTCTATCTAACACTAATAATTTGCAGACAATTATATGATTTCAAGTAAATAACAAGAACAATAGCTTCAAGAAACTATTCTTAATACAAATAATTTGCACAGTTTTATGGTATCAAGAATTCTTATTCAGAACTCATGTTTTTTAAGCAGATCTATTTGACCTATAAATGGGACCCTAAAAATACTACCACGCTTGTTCAGAGTGGATATAGGAGTAATGGTAATGAAGAGGTACTCCACACTTCCCAGAGCTCCACAACTGGAGCCTCAAAACCAGTTTAGAGTGTTACCCAAGACACTCCTTTTGTAGACAATCTCCCAGATAATAAAAGAAAAAAAAATGTTTATACAAAAAGGCTATGGAAAGTTTCAATTTGAAAACGGTATGAGTTTTCTTTCTTTGATTCTTTTTATTCTTCCCCCACTTTATCGTCAACTACTTTCTTTGTTTAATAGCATATCAACCTTCATGGGGTATTCATTGCCAAAGCCATTCTTGCAGAAGAACAGTACTGGTACTATTTAACCCATAGTTGTTGAGAGAGAGTAATAAGGGGGTTTATACTTTTCCAAATGGTAAAAGGTGAACATAATACTGCAACTGGAGTTTGAACTTGCTTACTACAACGTCACAGCTGAACACATTAACCACAATACCACAGAGGCTTCTCCCATCTGCATCTTGAGAAGAAAACTACAGCTGAACCATATTTCTACAGGTCACTATAATGTACCTTTGACTAAACCATTGCCCACTGATGTTAGAAATTGTCAAGTTTTGCTGATTAAAAAATTGGAAAAAAAAAAACTTCAAATGAAAGTCATATAGTCCCCACTGCCTCAAAGAACCCCTATCTTTCAAAATTGCGAAAGGGGCATCACTATAAGCCATTATTTCAAGATGGGACAGATCTCCAAGGTTGGGAATGCAAATCTGTCAAATCTCAATGTGCTGTTTTGAACATCCAAGCAAGACATGCAGGGCACTGCTGGGGAAACAAGGACAAACTCATAAGCATTTATCTGCTCAGTACAGACACTAGATGTTGTCTAGTGGACTTACCAAGAGTGATGACTGATAGGGACAGATCGCAAAAGAAAGTCAAGAGAATCCATGTTATCAGCATACCTTGATGATGAGGATGAATAGATTCACCACTCTTTTACAAGAGATACAGTCAGCATATTCTAAGCTCCAAGACAATATGGTTTGGATTGGTTTGGTTTTATGGCATATCAACCATTGTAAGTCATTCAATGCCAAATCTATTTTTATACACATAAACAGTTCTGTTTGATTCATAAACAGGACCCTATTTGGTGCTACCATTCTGGGTCAGAGTGGACCAGGCAGTGATAGCAATGAAAGGGTACTCCACATTCCCCTGAGCTCCTACATTACTGGAGCCTCACCATCAGATAGTTCAGAGTCATATCCAGGACACTCTTTGTGGGGGAAGGCAGTCCTACCCTTCAGCAGTGAAAGAGTTAGTGTATTCTACAGCCCCAGCTGACTGGGCAATACACAGAGTTAAATGTAAAAACAATTTTATTTCAAACAATTCAGTTTAGCCTAAGTCCACAGTTTAGTTCTATTTGACCCATAGGTAGGACTTTATTAGATGCTACCACTCCGGGTCAGAGTGGACCTGGCAGTGATGGCAATGAAGGGGTCCTCTGCATTCCCCTGAACTCTAGCATTACTGGAGCCTTACCATCAGATTGTTTAATGTCATAATCAGGACACTCATTGGGGGAGTCTTACTCCTCTGCAGAGAAGCAGTCAGTGTATTCTACACCAGCAAGATAATAAGGAAAGAAATAGCTAAATAACACATACAAGGAAATGACACATAGTCAGACAGGTAGAAAGACACACAGTCAGACAGGTAGAAAGACACACAATATGTAGATGTGCAAGCAGCAAGCTTAGTAAAAGGATTGTGATGGAGTACCTTTACCTGCAGGACCTTTGGTTGATCTGGTTCGTTTGGAATCAGTGGAGCTCGACTGCTCTGTCTGGCAACAGATAAAGATGGAAACAAATGAAAATGACAAAGAAAAAGTAACCTGTGAAAAGTGAAGTCGTTATTGAATATTTTCTTCTTTTTTTCTTTTTTTTTCAAATAAGAAAGGAAACAAATAAATATAATTTATGCAAAAGAATAAAGCAAATAAATATTTCAGTAATGTGAAATTTATTTCATTCATTTTGATGAATGAATTATACTTTTGTCAGTACCTATCCAGTCTTAAAAAAGTAAGAGATGATTAATAAACCGATGGAGTTTGATCTCTAACTATGGTCCATGATTATATTGATGTTTCTATTTAGGAAGGAGAGAAAAATTCTAATTAGCATATCATTGTTAATAGAATCAAGAATTTGGAAGATTAAAGAAAAAAAAAATTGTTCAGAACAAAAAAATTATCATTCAGGAGCAAATTGAAGTGATAATTGCTCTCTTTTTTAAGTTATAGCCTTTTAAGTGTATTGTTTAAAAAATATCTCTTCTCTGTATGAGTGAGTATATATATATATATATAAGATGAACTAGAGTGATGACATATAGCAATGTTTCTTCCACATTTATTTTTTGATTGTTTTTAACTAGTTTTAACTTAAGGTCATCAAGAGAAGAAGAGTTCATATGTTATAAAAGAAACAGCGAAAAAATGAACTAGTGTCAGAGCATATCTGTTTATAGAAGGAAAATAATTTTTTGGTCTATACATAGTCAGTCTCTCTCTCTCTCTCTCAATATATATATGTAGTATCATTCATAAATAAGTACACCCCTAGCATTTTTTTTAAATAAAAAAAATTAATTTTCATGTAAATTAGATATTAAGATTTTATCATTTCTAGTGGAACATTACATAATAGAGTTTATGTGCATGTAGAGATTAATAATAGATAATACTAAATATTATCTATTATTGCACAACTCAGGGCTCTAACAAAATGAAAACTACACAGGGATATTGAAAACAGCAGTTGTATGGCCACTTACCTCCTATCTCACAAACCATCCAAGTAAAACGATATGCTGGGCAGAGCAGGAGAAACAAGGACAATCTCATGAGTGATGTCCTCTTATGAATTTCTTCACATGAACACATTAGTCTTGGTTGACCAGCAAAAATTTACATTCCTAATTTTTGTGTGGACATTGGATGCCATCTAAAGGACTTACCAATAGGAATGGATGGATGGATGGTGAAAGAGAGACTAGGGAATCTGAGTGGTTGGCATGCCTTGATGATGATCAATTGTACAATGCTCCACAAGAAATAATAAAATTCTGGTATCTTTGGGTTTTTTTATAAAAATTGTTAGATTTGGACATTTTTTTATAGGCAATACTGTATACACACCCAAAGAGAATATATAATAGATAATTGTGAGAGGAAATGAATGAAAATATCTTTTTAAAGGTTCTCCTTGGATGGAGTCCAAAAGGCTGGGGGTCAGAAATCATTCATGGGACATTTCCCTTACTGCTTGCAATTCCTCCAGGAAAAATAAATGGAAAAAAAAAAAACAAAAAAAAAAGTTAAGTTGCAACAAAATAATTTGTGTTTTTGTCTTGTCACATGAAAATTAATTCCACCCCCCACCTAAATGAAAAAAATATTATTAGATTACTTTCATTAAGCTTTCTTGCACATTAATTAGATATTCAGTTTTTTTTAATTTTTCTTTACAAATCTATGAAATAAAATTTTAATGATTAACATTAAAAATAATGTTTTAAATGTTCGCAACACAAGAAAATCTTGTTCCCAATTATTATCATTTGTTTGTTATACCACCTTAGTTTCTTCCCTTTTCACCATCTTTTTATATCAACTTTAGAAAAAAAAAAGTATCTTTGCACAGAACATAAACAATACTGATACAATATCTATATACAGATCAAATTCTGCTAAGTAATTCATCCAATAGTTCCCAAAAATGCCTTCAAATTCTTTTTCTAGCTATTTTTTCTGAAACCACCCAATCTAATGCTAGAATTTTTCACACTATTGCTATTTTTGATCTGATTCGGTAATTTGTTCCAAAAATATATTGCTCTAATAGCAAAAAAATCCAATTAGTTAATAGACTTAATTTTTGAGATCTGCCTTGACAGTAAATTTTCAGTTTGTGGAGAGGAGAAATATCTTTAAAAATTGGGTTAGGGTTTGATTTTTTTTTTTTTTTTTTTTAAATTTTGAAGAGATTTAAAGCTTTTGCCAGTATTAATCAGCATTTGAAAAAAATTTTTAATACTTTCATTGGCATGTTTGACTAGAGTAAAATTCCTAAAGTGGTACAATGTACAACTATAATTGAATTTCAATCTCGTGCAAATATAGTCAAAATTTCACACTATGTTCTGTGTAATGGGACATACTTTCCATTCATAGTAGAATTCGGGAGACTGGTTTCTCATCATTTTGATACCAAATTTAACTCTTCTAAATTTTTCAGGTTGTTGCTACAGAAACTTATCATTTCTTACTAAGAAAGTTCTGGAAGAAGAAACTATGTAGTATTCAGATTCAGAATCAACTATAAAGTCAATTTTGATCAAAATGACTCAGCTAGAGATGATACACATACTACAATACCTAATCTTATTATAATTCGGCAAATATCTGTTCATCCATACAGCTAATGCTCTGCCATTTTTGGCCAGATTTCAACTAAACTCTCAGGAAGTGTTAGGGTCAACCCATAGAAGATTTTAAAACTGTTCTTAAAGATCTGAAATATACCACCTTTTTTTAAATAAGATTTCTCACCCCCTCTCTCTGTCTTACTGCTCCCCTCTCACTTTAAAAAAAGTGGGAGTCATATGTATTTCTATTGTTCCCAGTGATAAAAATTTCTCTTTCCCTAGCAATAGAGACAGTTCCTAGTTTGGGTATGTTTTGTCTAATAATTTCTATGGAATTTTTTTTCCCACAGTTGTATCAAGTATTCCTAATACAAATAATTTGCATACAAATGTCAAGTATTCCTATGAAATACTTATATTTTATACACAATTATATACTTTCAAGTAATTATTATACTCCGGACATTGGCATAATGGTTAGAGTGTTTGCCAATGGCCCAGGAGACCTGGGTTCAATCCCAGGTTGAGTCATACCAAAGACTCAAAAAATGGTACTTGATGCTACCTTGCTTAACACTCAGCATTATAAGGTAAGAATCAAGGGTAAAGTGGAGTAACCTAGGGAAAGGAGTAGTGCCCTCCCCTACACCTTGGTGTAGCTATCGAAAAGGGAGCCTTCGGATCACCCTTGACAACAGTCACCAACTTTACTTTTACTTTATTTCTATCTAATAATAATAATTTGTTTGCACACAGTTATATAGTTTCAAGTTACTAATAATTATAATCCTTAGTGAACAGAAGTTCAAGTGACTATTCTCAATACAAATAATTTACACAAAGTTATATAGTATCAAGTATTCCTGTCTAATACAAATAATTTTCAAACAGATCTGACTCATACATGGGACCCTAACAAGTACTACCATTCCAGGTCAGAGTGAACCTGGGAGTAATGGCAATGACAGGGTACTCTAGAACCATCAGATGGTTTAGAGTTATAACAAGGATACTTATTGAGTAAGGAGAAGAGGTCTTGCTTCATGGCAAAGATGCAGTTGGCATACTCTAAAGCCCCAGCTGTCTGTTCCATTTAATACAAATAATTTGCAAACAGTTGTATGGTTTAAAAAAAAAAAAAATAATAATCCTTAGTAAATGAATGAATAGATATACTGGACTCATAGATAAGACCCCAACAGGTACTACCATTCGGGGTCAGAGTGGACCTGGGAGTCATGGCCACACCCAGAGCTCCTTTTTCGGATGGGGTATTATACCTCTGCAGGAGATACACTCAGTGTAGTTTAAGCCTGCCAATCAGGTTTATCAAATTTGAGTAACCAGAATGACTAGAAAAAAAAATAGCTGTTGTAAAAAGAAACCTCATTTGCTTGTGGTGTGGCGAGCTGCAACATTGACACCTTCTGGCCCCATTGTATAGCACTAGACCTTGCTGTCCAGTTTAAGCTATAATCAGGCATAGATTTGGGTCCAAGACCAGCTTGGCTCATCAGGTCCACATTGCACTGTGGGCTGATGACCTGCATAAACCAGCAGGGCACAAGCCTCGGCTCATGCCCGACCATCCCCTTTCCAAAACCCCCACTATAATCGACCTTCGGGTCATTGACCTTGTGTCAAGTCCTGTCTGGTGGGAGGCAGAGACATTTATAACTCACTTGCATGTGGTGTTTAGCTGGTTAAAGATAGAAAAAAAAATGGCATAATAAAGTTTGGACCTTTTCTTTTATTCATTATTCATTTCCCAAACTAATTCTTTTGTACATATAAATAGCAAGATTTCTTAAAATGTTCAAATAAATAAAAAATTGAATAAAACATAAAATAAAAATGAAACAAAAATGTCAATTGCAAGGTAATTCTCATATGCTATGTAGAAAAAGTTTCAACCCAATTCAAAATTAAATTTAAGATATTGGATAAGAAGGTCCATACCTTTTCCAAGGGCATTAGTCCAAAAGTGAATGTGATAATGCAACTCACTTACTTTGAGGTTGCAGTCCAGCACTTTAACCATTACGCCATGAAGACTCTTTCAGATTTAAGATATATAAACTATAGATTGGATTTGAGATGTGTAATCTATAAATTCGTAGGACTACAAAACATACTAAATGATAAATAATTTTTTTTTAAATTCCATGAAAGAAATTCATTTAGAAATATAAAAAATACTAAATGATATCAGATATTGCCAGTAAATCTTTATTCAGTATCATGTTTCATTCAAAGGTTCATTTTCTGACAGAAAGAAGAAATCAGAATCTTGAAAGACTAAGAAATCAAGAAATACAAACATGGAATAATGAGAGTCGCAGCAGAGTAAGTTAAATATTGCCAATCCATCTAACCTGCAAATCCATTCCATTTCAACTCATGTAAATTCAAATTTTTAGTTGTTTTATACAAATCTGTCACTACTGTTTTGGAGCTACTAGTAGCAGTTGTTGAGCTAGACTCATTAGTATCTACTAATGTTATTTTTGTCAAGATGATGAAAAAGAAGTCTTATCAATTGTCACTTACAGACATGTGCCTCTTCTTAGCTGAAAATTTCAGCTTTCCACTTAGGAAGCAGTAATAATTAGTTTTCTTAAACAAGTTAATATGATTACCATTCACTTTTTCTATTTCATTATAATTTTACTTGATTTTCATTGAAGGTTTCTTTTTCCTTCACTATTCAAATTGCATTGATTTTAAGACTATGTTACAAGTAAGCTAATATGGCTAGCAAATTGAACCCTTTATTAAATCGAGGCTGGTAGACTGTTCTGAATCTGCTGGGATATCTTATACTAGTCAATTCATTTTAGTTACTTTGCTCTCAGAGTGACAAAAAACAAACACCTCAAGAAGGTTTGTGGGTACACCATATAAAATGGGAACATAACTAAGATGACTGATTGATTTTAATGGCATGTCAACCCATCTAGGGTTATTTCATGTCTAGAGGTTATGGAATAGTTTTTATTGTGCATTCATATTTACATCTTTTGTGTAGTTTCCTGAACGGGGGAAAAGATGGATTCATGCCTTTCTCAAAGGCAGTAGAGTGAAGTGAAACACAAACAGCTTTGTCCAGTATTTGAACTCGGATCACCAATGTTAACTGTTACATTAAGTGCATCTTTGTTGTACTAAAGAAATATGACAAGAAAACACAGTGAAAAGTGATAGAAAAAACAGCCAGAGTCTTCCTTAGTGAATGGATGATAATAACAATAACGATAATAATAATTGGGAATGATGCAAGAAATTTAGATTTGATCATACTGCCAGATGGTACATGCACAAATCAGAATCCATCCTGGAGAATAAGATGCAAAAAATTCTCAGGGGTTTTGAGAAAAAAACAAATCACCTAATCTCAGCTAAAAGACCAGACTAAGTGATAGTTAACAAAAAAAAAAAAAAAAAAAAAAAAAGAGAATCTACCAAAAAGTGGACTTTGCCATCCCAACTGACTACAGAGTGGAAATCAAAGGAAATGAAAAAAGAGACAAATACTTAGATCTTGTCAGAGAATTAAAAAAACTATGGAACATAAAGATGATGGTGATACCAATTATAATTAATGTACTTGGAATCATTCCCAAAGGCTTGGTAAGAGGGCTGGAGAAGTTGGAAATTGGAGGTCAAGTGGAGACCACCCAAACTACAGTATTGCTGGGGTTGGTCAGAATTCAATCAAACATCAGTCATTTATTTACACAGTTTAATGAGCAAACAGTCCTATTTCAAACAATTCAATTTAGCATAAGTCATTTGTTTGCACTCAGTTTAAATATCAAACACTTCTATTTGACCCATAGATGGGACATTATCAGGCACTACCACTCCAGGCCAGAGTGAACTGGGCAAAAAATCTTCGGCAAAAGCATGTTATTATACAGAAATGATTACAGTAATATAAAACCATTAGCTTAATTGAAAGGACTTACTTTTTGCTTTCTGTTCAGCAGTTTCCACACTTGGTGGCTACCCAATTTGACTGCTGGAGACCTGAGGAGACTTGCTGTCACTCAGACTCCAGTGAAAGACCATCAGCTAACACTGAGGTGAAAAACTCACAAGGAGTAAAATAACAATAATAAACAACTAAGAAAGCTGTGGCACATGAAGGTGATACCAATTGTAACTGGCATACTTGGAACAATCCACAAAGTCTTGGAAAGAAGGCTGAAAGAGTTGAAAATCAGAGAACAAAAAAAGACCATCCATATATTACAGCATTGTTTAGATTGGTCAGAATACTGAGGAGAGTCCTGAAGACCTAAAGAGACTTGCTGTCACTCAGACTCCAGTGAAAGAATATCAGCTAATGCTGGTGTGAAAAACTTTCAAGGAGTATAATAATACACTTAAACCAGAAGTAAAATATTACACTTAAAACAGGTGCTCAATTTTCCGTCTTTTTTAACTGGGTGTCTGGCATTTGTGCCGGACAGAGTATCAGTGACCAATGGCAGACTCAAAGCAGAAAGTGCCACTTTAAGGTGTGTGAGCTGTATTGATAACATTGTATAGCACTGGACTCCCTGGTCCAGTTCAAGCTATAACTGGGCATCCATGCTGGGCTCACATAATATATCGAGTGAGCCGCTGCGGGCTCATCTGGCTCACATTGCACTAAGTGAACCAATGACCAGCATAGTCTAGCAGGGCTCAAGCCTTGGCTCATGTCTGACCTCCTTCTCCCTTCATCATCTTGTCATACCCCCAGCACGGATATCCCTGATCCGCTCTCGCCACTTCTCCCTATCGTTCATCACGTCTGGCAGGTCTTCAGGGCTACATCCCGTATCCTCACAGAGCTGCTGAATGTATGTTCGAGCTGATCATCCTGCTTTTGTTCAGCCATATGTGGGGGTCCATAGGAGTACATCACTTATGAGCTCATCCCAGCCTCTCCAGCAGTGTCCTGCATGTCTGGTTCGTCTAACTTGGATAGTTTTCGTGATGGGTGGTAGGTGGCCGTATAGTTGGTGCTTTGTGGGGTGTTGCCTCCAGGACTTGTTCAATATTGCTCACAGCATTCTTGTGAAATTGCCGTCAAGCTTTTTCTCCAGCTGTTTTGTTAGCGTCCAAGTAGTGCATCCATATAGCAGTATCAACATGACCGCTGCTTGGAAGAAACTGTTTCATTTTATTGGTCAGGTCTAACTTCCATATGATCAATAGCTTATCGATAGCTGTCCATCAACCTTCTCCCTTAATCTCCCTATAAGCCAACTTTATGTCACTGACCTTTTGTTAAGTCATGTCTGGTGGGAGGCAGCAACAAATATCTACACTTAAACCAGCCCAGAAAGTGAGACCAAGAATTAATTAATAAGAAAACATGTCATCTAGGGAATTTTGCTGTTCTGGCTGATCTCACAGTGAAAATGAAAGAAAGCAAAAAAAAAAAAAAAAAAAAAAAAAAAAGATAATACTTGGATCTTGCTTGAGAGCTGAAAAAACTCAGATTGGCTAGAATACTAACAGTCACTCAGACTTTAATGAAGATCATCAGTTACAGGTGTGAAAAACTTGCAAAGAGTAAAATAATGATAACAATAATAGTAATAAGGGTCTCTCAGGAATATTCTACACCCACCCACACATAAGAGTCAATGGGATAAAATATAAAATCCTTGTACTTAACAATTGGGCTGCACTTGCAAATATATAAAGTAAAAGCCAATGGTGGTTGTAGAAATAGGAACATTAGATGAGAATAATGGTTTAAATTTCTTAAAAGATGAAATCTAGACTTATAGACTAATATTATGAGAGAAAGAAAGAAAGGGGTGAGATAAAAAAAAAAAAAAGTACCAAGAATCAATCATTTAAACTCGTGTTTCTTTGATTTTCATTTTTACTGGTTCTTAATTATTGTAATTTCCTTGGTCTGTCAATCTATGACGACAAGGAATGTCATGAATCAAAAATAATCAAGAATAAGCTCCCAGTGAGATCCAAACTCACATCCTCTCCACCAAGAGTTTATACTCTATTGTGTCTTTTTTATTTGTGCCATTTTTTATTGTATAAATTGACAGCTTGAGTGAGTTGCAATTTAATAATAAAAAAAAAGCAAATGAAAATTAAGATGAAAAAATATACAAGTTCAAATTAATCTTTAAAATACTCGTCAATAGTCAAAAATAAAAAATTAGGGAGGAAGATGAAAGATTTGTCAATTCAAGAAAGGATAGTTAATCAAGAAGTGAAGTGAGTAATACATTCATTTTTTTTTTTTTTGATTTTTTTTTTTTAAAGGAATAGAATTTCAAGTAAGAGGCATTCAGAAATACTTTCTCAAAAAACAAGATGCATCCAGTCATTTTTTAAAACATTTTTCAAAATGCAAAACAAATAATGTTTATAACGGCTTGTTATAGATTTCTTCAATAAAAGGGGATCTGGATTAGACAAGTGGCAAACATGGAATAAAAATGATGTTTTTGACAGATAGTTTTACTATCAATTATGAATTATTAAATGAAGTGGATGTCTCAATTACTTGGGAAGGTAACTGTAATAAATCCAACACCATACTCCAGTCAGATGTTAGTTCCTGAGACAAAGTCCTACCATCTTCTTATTGACAAATTACAATGGTCAAACTAGTACTTCCATTTTCCTTAAACAATGACTGACTGGTACTATGGGTTTCTTAAACTCAAGAACTAAATTACAACAGTCGATAAAATGGTTCTTTTGCTTAAAAAATAAAAAAATATTTACAAGATATACATTTCCTTTGTTAACAAGTGATTCATAAAAGATTTAACTGATAGACTGTTTTACTCTGCACACACACATACAAGACTCATTCAATAAATAAGGTGAATTTATCTATGAGGGCCCTATTCAATAATAAGAATATTTTTTTATAAAAGCAAAATAAACTTTTTTAAGAATATTTTTTTTTATAAATGTAAACTCTGCATAGTTTGGAATTGGTTTACAGCAAAAATTATTCTAATGAAGCAAAATCATTTGTTTAGAGGCTATTCAAAATGGCAGAAAATTATTCAGAGTGTTCTAGGCTTGAGAAGAGGCCTGTCATCAAAATTTTGCTAGCTGAGAAATGAAAACCATGTGAAATTTACAGAAGAATGTGTGATGCATACTGAGATGAATTTTTTAGTCAAAAAATGTTTACAAATGGACCAGATATAATATTGCCACTATGAGCCTGTTATGTCCTCAGCAATATATATATATATATATATATTTGACTATAAATACTTGTGACTGTGTGTATTTTGTTTCTCCTCAGGACAGTCTGACACTGCAGTTGTTCTATCTTAATTATACCAAAAACCAATAATATGTAAACAAGTGATTTCTAGTAAAAAAATTATTAACACTGTCATATAAATTACTTATATGATTCAACCAATTGTAAGTATGTTTTGTCAATAAAACAAATAGCTGCCTTGGACTATATTATATGCCACTATCATCATCATCATCATCTTGTTGTGCCATCAGCATGGATACCCCTGACCCTCTCTCGCCACCCCTCCCTATCGTTCATTGCTTCCGGCTGGTTCTCAGGGCTAGAGCTGCTGTATGTAGGTTCAAGCTGGCTGCCCTGCTTTTGCTCAGCCATGTGAAGGTGTCCATAGGAGTACATCACTTATGAGCTTGCCCCTACTTCTCCAGCAGTGTCCTGCATGTCTGGTTCGTCTAACTTGGATAGTTTTTGTGATGGTTGGTAAGTGGCCGTACAGCTGCTGCTTTGTGGGGTGCTACCTCCAGGACTTGTTCAATACTGCTCACAGCATTCTTGTGTAGTTGCCGTCAAGCTTTTTCTCGACTCATTTAGTTTAGTGTCCATGTAGTGCATCCATATCGCAGTATCGACATGACCACTGCTTGGAAGGAACTGCGTTTCATTTTATCAGTCGGGTCTGACCGATAGCCGATTGATAGCTGTCCATGGCTTTGTTAGTCATGTGTCGATGTCTGTCTCGGTCGATAAGACATTGCTTCCTACACTACTGTAATCACTGTTGGTTGAGAACTTGTTTTGATGAGTTGTTAATCCTTATTGGAATATTTGATGCCAAAGTCAGTCTTCTTTTTTTGTAAGCAATTATATAGTTCGGTTTCTTTGTTTAATGGCGTATCAACCTTCATGGGTTATTTAATGCTAAAGCCATCCTTGGAGAGGAACAGCAGTGATACTATTTAATCCACAGCTGGGAGGATATGAAGGTCCATACTTTTGCCAAGGGTATCAGTCCGAAAGTGAATGGAACAGTGTGACTGAAGTTCAAACTCACTTCAAGGCTGCAGTCAAGCGTGTTAGCCATTTCATCATGGAGATTTCCTCTAATATGTGGTTTCAGGTTACTAAAGATAATAACTTGTAAGCAATTATAACTTCAAGTAATTATTCTTAATACAAATAATTTCCACAGTTATATGGTTTGAAATATTCCTGTTAAGTACAAATCATTTTCAAATAAATCTATTTCACCCATAAATGCGACCCTAACAGGTATTTCTACTTTGGATCTGAAAAAACACTCCAGCCAAAAAAACAAAAACAAAAAACAAACAAATCAACCAGTCAAATGTAATATAAGATTATTAGAGTTGTTCATAATAGTTTACTTTAGAACAAGGCCAGAAATACAGGACACTCAGTGAGATTCACACTCACTATGGTCCACTAGCTTAGCTTGCTAACTATTCAACTACTAAATTTGCCCACCTGGTTGGAATGTAGATGATTATTTTTAACGCATTTTAAACAAAAGATGTAGGGAAATTAATTATATATTTTGCGTGTTTTTAAAAATAAAAGACACAAATATAATGGACACAAAAATAAACATAAAATCCCCAAAACAAATGCACAAATTTAATAAAATGATAAATGGCTTCTTTATTTTTTCCCCACTTTTATTCTTTTTTATCTGGAGTTTAGGACAAGAAGACAATAGAAACTGATACACAAATAAATGCTCTTCTTTATAGTTAACTCAAATACAAAATCATATATATATATATATATATATATATATATATATATATATCTACAGTTCTTTGTTAATGAACATACACATATCTAATATATATCTGAATGTGGATTATTCTTTTATTTTTCTAAAGAATAAATATATAGATATCTGACATAATAGAAGAGGAAAAGACATAAAAACCAGTTTGGAAGATTGCATATATATATATATATATATATATATACACACACAACCTAACAGAAATTAAAATTTCGCCTCTTTTTAAAATAGTCTAATCAAATGTATTAACTAGGATATAATCATACAATGAAACTTCAATCTGTCAAATCTTTAGAGTGCTCCATATAGAAAAATGCAGAGCAATATAACAGTATATTTTTAGTATAAAATAAGATGATGATAAAACAATAAAAACTCATGACTCAGAGTTTCACATTGTCAATCCTCAGGTGGGCTAGTATTCAACACACCTGATTTTACTAAATTCAGCAGAACAAAAGAAGGTTTAAGAAATTGCAAATTTTGTTAGTCTTTTTTTCTCACCCCCGTGGTTATCAGAGAGGCAAAAAACTGATTGTCACTGAGCTCTATTAACTCTGCATCTACACTATCCCAACTTAGTCATAACATATTTGATACCTTATAAGATACACTTAAATTTGGGGAGGCATTTAAAACAAAATAGATAAACAAGTTTAAACTAAGAAAGTCAGTTGAATGTTTTTTTTTTGCCTGAGATTCATCGACCTCACTATCACGTTTCACATGTATTTAGATCCTTATCAAATCCCAATATTTTACATTTAAAAACCTTAATAGGTTCATTTAGGTACATGCGCATAATTAAGTATCATTGGCTAATTTTCCTTCTTGACGGGTGTTATTTTATATAAAGTACCAGTAAAGATTACTGTTATATACTATTAACTTAGAAAAGAGTTGCTGGTACTGATGTAGAAGCAATCATCACTTTTGTTTAGATTTGCAGAAATGTTGGTAGTTTAAGTGCCAGTCTGGGAGACCTAGGTTCAATCCCTGGTTGAGTCATACCAAAGACTCAAAAAAATGGTATTTGATGCCTCCTTGCTTAACATTCAGCATTATAAGGTATGGATCAAGGGTAAAGTGGAGCAATCCTGGGAAAGGAGTAGTGCCTTCCCCTACACCTTGGTGTAGTAGCTATCGAAAAGGGAGCCTTCAGGTCACCCTTGACAAGTTTAAACTAAGAAAATCATTTTTTAAAACTAAAAACTAAAAAGAAAACTGCATTGTATAAGCCGCTAAGTTCAGTGTATGCTCTACCATGGACATTGAGCACTTGTTATAAAATATATATATATATATATATATATATATATATATATATATAATGACTGCCACAGGTTGACAGAAGAGAGATGTCTTTACAACTCCAACATCCTGATTAAAAACTGATTGACTCTTAAGACCAGCTACTGATTTAATATGACAAACCTGATTTGAATTCTGTACGGGGTTAATAGGATCTATTCTGTGGAATATAATTTTTATGAACCATGTGCTTTTTTTATTCCAGAACTTGATTTGTACATTTTGCCACATACATACACAGGTATTATTACCATGACGACAAAATGACAATGAAAGTCTAAAGGTTTCTTAATTTTTTTGTTTCTTTGTTTTGTTGGCATATCAACCTTCAGGGGTTATTTAATACCAAAGCCATCCTTGTAGAAAAACAGTAGTGGTACTATTTAACCCATAGCCTGGGGAGGGGGATAAAGGAGTTCATACTTTTCCGAAGGGTATTAGTCTGAAAGTTAACATAATAGCGTGATTGGAGTTTGAACTTGCTAAATATCATCTTGCAGTCCACCACTTAAACCACTATACTCTGGGGACTCCTCCCTTTAATTTTTTTTAGTTACTATCGGATATGAAATGGTTAACATATTCAGCATTTGACAAAAGGTGACAATGGCAGAATTCAGATTCCCAATTCTCAGAACCACTTAACAGATTCACAGTTGAATCACCATTATTACCAAAAGCATGCTTTGATTTTGCCTTTTCTATTTCCCGCTTTTCACATGTACATACATATACAAAATATATATATGGTCATATATAAGAACTAAACCAAAAAAAAAAAAAAATATATATATATATATTGTGATATATAAGAACTAAACAAAAAATATATATATAAGAACTAAACCAAAAAAAAAATAAATATATATATGGTGATATATAAGAACTAAACAAAATATATATATATATATATATATATGGTGATATATAAGAACTAAACAAAAATATATATATATAGTCATTTATAAGAACTAAAAAATATATATATATATATATATATATATAGTCATATATAAGAACTAAACAAAAAAAAAAAATATATATATATATATATAGTCATATATAAGAACTAAACAAAAAAAAAAATATATATATATATATATATATAGTCATATATAAGAACTAAACAAAAAAAAAATATATATATAGTCATATATAAGACCTAAACAAAATATATTTCTATATATATATATATATATATATATATATATGGTCATATATAAGAACTAAACAAATATATATATATATATATATATATATATATGGCCATATTTAAAAACAAAATATATATATATATATATATATATATATATATATATATATATAGTCATATATAAGAACTAAAAAATATATATATATGGCCATATATAAGAACTAAAGAGAAAAAATATATATATATGGATATATGGTCATATTTAAGAACTAAACAGAAAAAAAAAAAGCAAAAAACCTACAAATTCATGATGTTCATTCGTTTGACATTTTTTTTCTAACACATTGTTGTCATTTATAAGAAACCTAAGAAAAATTAACTTGACTTTTTTTTCTTCTTACAGCCAAAAATAATCGAGTATCATGATTTATAATTTATTTAAAAACTCATTTAAACGATAGATTTCAAATTGCTTCCTGACTGTTTTTACTTCTTTCCCTGCCATCAAAAAACTCACATAAAAATATAAATACAATTGTAGACATAATCAGAAAAACAATAATACTTATGCTAAAATAAAAACATACAAAATAAATAATTAGTATTTATCCCAATTATCAAATTTTATTTTCAAGTGTCATGATTTATGAGCAGTGCAAGACAAATATATTAGGGGGGGGAAAAATAAACAAACTTTTACAATAAGAGAAAATCACGAGGTATGCTCCAAAAGTAATGTCTCTTATTTATTTTTCCCAGAAACTACAACAGATATTGGAAGCGCTGTTACACCATTCAAGAAGGCAAGCTGATCATTGTAGGAAATGGAATAAGCTGCACAAGTTCAAATCCTGGGCAAAGCTTTTGCATTTCACTTTCACACTTGGGAAAGGTATGAAACCCGTCACTTTGAGCCACCAGCTATGGGTAGGGTAGACCAGGTTCTCTAGCCTTGGTAAGGCAACCAGTCAAGGAGAAGGTAAACTCACAATTCAAACCAGCAGTACTATGCTTAATAATTGACATTGCGTTGCATTCAACTCATGGGGGAGTGGTTGGATAAATACATCAGAGTAGGCTGGGCTCTTAAGCCTTGTCACAGCAACCACCTTAGGAGAAAGAAAACTGAATTCAAACCTGCTGAATACTGCTTAAAAATTAGCCTCATGTCACATCTTGCTCATAGCAGAAGATTGGTTTGGTTTAGTTTTATGGTATCAACCATTGTTATTTAATGCCAAATCCTCTTTTTATATATATATATATTTTAGATACAACATTTCTAAAGACCTTTTGTAGATAACACTTTTAAATGAGCTGGAGATCATTTTTTGCAAACAGTTAAATAGTTTTAAGTATTGCTATGTAACCTTAGTCCAGGGTGACATGAAGGCTCCCTTTTCAATAGCTACTACACCGAGGTGTAGGGGGGGTGCTACTCCATTCCCGTGATTGCTCCACTTTACCCTTGATCCTTGCCTTATAATGTTGAGTGTTAAGCAAGATGGCATCAAGTACCATTTTTTGACTCTTTGGTATGACTGAACCTGGGATTGAACCATTGTTTCTACACAGTTAAATGGTTTCAATTATTGCTATCTAACACTTCTAATTCTATTCAATATTAATAATTTGTTTTCATACCATGAAGTGGTTACAAATATTGCTATTTAACACTAATTATTTTATTCAACATTACTCATTCGTTTACACACAGTTAAATGGTTCCAAGTATTACTATGTATCACTAACAATTCAATTAAACACCAGTCATTTGTTTCCACACAACTTAAATGTCAAAAAGTTCTATTTGACTCAAGATAAGACCTTATCAGATGCTACTACACTGGGTCAGAGTGGACCTAAGAGCAATTGCAATGAAGGGATACTCCACATTTCCCAAAGCTCTTGCATTACTGGAGCCTCACCATCAGATTGTTTAGAGTCATATGCAGGACATTCGTTGGGGGTCAGGTTTTACTTCTCTGCAGAGATCCAGTCAGTATATTCTACAGCCCCATCTGAATGGGCTTCATAGCAGAAGAGTTAGGTAAATATTTACACCACTGGATAGAAGGGGACAAATCACATCAGATGGTGATATACCAAGCTTGAGTGTTACTCGATTGATTTGCTTTTAAGACTTAGAGAACAGCCTTGGCATCTACGGTTTTAGGCCTACCTGACCTTGTCTGATTGTTGAGGTTCTTGCAATCCAAATAAAATTACTTCAGCCATCTGGTTACCATACAATGATCAAGTGTGCCTTCATCTTTTGCCTTCATATAGAGGTTTTTGGCTGCGTCCATGGCATTATGGCCTAATTTGAATTAATAAAGAACAAATTCCAAAATTAGACTATGTTGCATGTTCATCTTTGCAGCTTTCAAATCACATACAGAGTGAAGAATTGCATAACATGTCAGTGTACCAACTACCACTACACTACCAAAAACAGTGAGTACCTGCCAGAGCCTTAACTGCTTTATTCATCTGATATACACACCATCAACTAGCCCAAAATATTGCCAAACTTTTGACTTACCTTAATAGGAAGCTTTACACTTAGAGTGTCTCTCCTATATGACACAGGATATCTTTGGAAATATTATCCTATTAATCAATATGAAGTTATATGTGATTGATTGATCGATGTAAATGATTGTTGATTGATTACAAAGTTTCAAAACTCAACAACTGCATGTTCTTCATAACTATGTTAACCTATTTCAACAAAGAATGCAGAGGAAAATAAACAAACAGACTTATTTTTTCATTCAGACCAAGAATAAACAACAAAACATCAAATCCTCACAGTAATTTCTGGATAGGGGGGGGGGAAAAAAAGAAAGATTATTTGCCAAAATCTACAGAATTTTTGCCATGGTTCTTACAAGCTACTTTGAAGAAAGACTAACACAGGAATAAGATTTCCTTGGGATATTCCAGAATGGAATCAGTCAGGCAGCAGTTTCTCAAGTAATTCCTTTTCAAGGTTAGAAACTTGTTTTCTCTGACCCTGAGCAATGTGTGTCCAGAATAAGAATGGTGGTTTGTTACAACCAATTAGAAAACAAAAACAAATTCGGTAAAAGAGAGAAAATATACAATCCTAGGATTATATTTCTACTATCCTTAAAGATTATTAAATCAACTCAAAAGTAATGGTAGGAGTTTAAACTGTAGCTCCACCCAACATGGTCAATTTTCAAGGATGAAAAAAATTATAGGTGGACATGGAAATCAGTTTCAACCCAAAGTCATTGCTGATTAGATGTTATAAGTAATATATACTATATTATAAGTAATAATAAGTAATTATAAGTAATAATATTATTATAAAAATATGATATTATAAGTAAGTAAAGTTGGCAACCAGAGTCAAGGGTGACCAGAAGGCTCCTTTTTAAATAGCTACTACACTGAGGTGTAGGGGAGGGTGCTACTCCTTTCCTTGAATTGCTCCACTTTACCCTTGATCCATACCTTATATTGCTGAGTGTTAAGCAAGGAAATATCAAGTACCATTTTTAAAGTCTTTGGTATGACACGACCTGAGATTGAACCCAGGTCTCCCAGACCATTGGCAAACACTCTATCCACAAGGCCAATGAGCCAGTTAATATATATTATAATGATACTATATTGTAATGAAAAGTTGAATAACTAACTCCAATTATACTAGATTTATCAGAAATGTGCAGCACAACAAAAATGCTATGCTCTTCTTTCTAGGTGAGGATTAGAACTTTTTGAACGACCCTTGTACATATCTACCTACCATCTCTAAAACCATCCAAATAAGATGAACAAGGCTTGCGGAATACTGAGGCAGAAGTAAGGATGAACTCATAAACGACGTTCTCCTATGGATCCCTTCACTTAGACAAACAAGTGTTGGACGACCAACTAGAACTTATTTATAATAGCTTTGTATGGACACAGAATATAGTCTACAAGACCTGCCAGAAGCGATGGATGATAGAGATGAATGACGAAAGAGAGGAAAATACATTCTTGCAGAACAACATGATTATATCTATATATATATATACATTCCCTTTTCTTCACACTTTTCCCTTTCTTTCCTTCTTTCTTCCCCTCATTTCTTCTTTCTTTCATTCTCCACTTTCTATCCATACAAACAGACTTTTTTTTTGTAGACGGTATGTTTCTCCTTAACTTATTTAAAAAAAATTCAGTTTCATGATGTAACCTTTACGAATATTTTTCTACATTCATTCAAACAGCTATTTCAAATTCATAATCCCCACCCTGAAGAAAAGAAAAAACACTTTCTACCTGAAATTTTCATTATTTCATATCTTAAATAATCCAAGTCGAAACACGTTGGTGGAACTAATTAATAAATTTTTTCTCCTCTATACACATTTTTCTTTTTGTTATATATATATATATATATATATGTGATGTCTGTCATCTTGAGTTTGAGTAAGGTCATTAAATAACATTTTGCATGATACTGAACACTAAATTCATGAAATACAGACTAGTTCTGGTGAGTATGGAAGGGGCTGTACTTGTTTTGTGTTTTCTAATGGATTTATTTAAAGATTTAAGTTTTATTATGAACAATTAAAGCCATAATGATTGTTGTATACTTTGGAGCCATCATATGACATCATTTTGTAACAACCCCATGATATCAAGCAACACCTGTACCAGAAGCGTTTTATAGAGAAGAAAGGTCATGCACTTAATCAATCCCACTCACTAAACTTAACTAAAATGCATCTGAAAAGAAGAGCTAACAGTCTTCACATCAGTGTTCTTCCAGATACACTAATATAATGTCCAATAGTATGATATGAACAAATATGTGTGTGTGTGTGTGTGTGTGTGTGTGTGTGTGTGTGTGTGTGTGTGTGTGTGCATGCGCAAGTATGTTGTATCATATATAACATTTTATACTCTAGTGTTGCATATTAACCCTTGACCAAGCCGTCAATCAGAGATTTCTCTGAACAGGACGCACCTGTGTAAGTAAGCAGAAGCAGTCACATGGTTGATCAGAAGTCGTGAGCATCATGGAATGATATATGCAGATGCCCACGTGAAGGTCAAGGTCAGTTGGAGTGTGCGTTTTGAGTCAGACCCAGCTTGCAGTCATAGAGAGAACCCATTAGGGCAGCAGCCTCTGGTTGAGTACCACTGGCCGAGAAGCAGAAGAAGTGCCAAATGGGATCTTGAAGATAACAGCATGGTATGGAAGAAGAGAAGAAGTTATGGGTCAATATAACAGACTGTCTTTGTCTCCCTTCCTCTGTTTGTTTCTCACACAACAAAAGCTTCAACCCCTTTCAAGAATTAAGTGTGGGAGTTATATTTTTATAATGAAGTGTTATGGCCACACTTCTTTTATGTGTATTTATTCCTTATGAGTATACAACACTAGTTTATAAAAGTCTATTTCACACCACTGAGATTTTATATAAGATAGAAAAAATTGATTTGATTTGATTTGGTTTGGTTTATTTAATGATATATCAACCCGATATGGGTTATTTAATGCTGAAATTTGATTAATTTGTAAATGATTAAAATCCTGACAATGTTTTCAGTGTTCCATTGCAATCATGTTTTAATCACATTTTTAAAAGATTTTTCTATAATAATCATTTGTTTGCACACAGTCTCAACTATTCCTATCTAATACTATTAATTTTCAAAAAGATCTACTTGACACATAGATTGGACTCTAACAGATACTACCTCTCTGAGTCAGAGGGGACCAAGGAGTAATAGCAAAGAACGAGTACTCCACACTCCTTAGGGCTTCAGAACTGAAGCCTCACCATCAGATACAGCTTAGTGTTATACTCAGGACACAGAAAAGAAAGTGTAAGTATATATATATATATATATATATATATATATATACACTCACACACATGCATACATAGATAGATAGATAGTAATTATTATAATAGTAACAATATATTATAAAAATACACCTGAAAACAGGCAGAAAATTTCTGTTTGAATACTACTTTCTTTGATTTCAATCAATATCTTTATACCATTAAATAAATTCATGTACATTTGCAAATCTAAACCTTTCTGTGAGTGGCTATCCAAGAAAATCCGACTGCATGATGAAGTACATTTTCTATGTCAGTTTTCATATCTACTTTATATCCAGGGACATTTAAGTCATTTATTATTCATTTGAAACCTTTTAATTACCTACCAATATAGATAATTTTTGCTTTCTTCTTTTTTTTCTGAACATATTTGACAGGAAATTTGATAAAATATTTAGTTGTTAGAAAATTAATAACACGTTTTGCGGATGAAAAAAAATGTCTGTTCAAATCTAAGAAATTTTAAATCTATGAGTCACAAAGATAACCCATCATTAGCGATGATAAAATCTCCTCATGAAATTAATTATTTTCTTCCTCGTCTTTTATTAAGTCTAACACAAGGCCAGAAATATGGGGCACACAGTGAGAATCAAACTCACTGACAATGGTCTACAAGTCTAGTTTACAAACATGCATTAATTCCATTAAAAAAACTTTGTAAAGCTTTTTTAACAGTATTATCCGACATAATTTAACTGAGCCTAAAACATTGATTTGGCTTCTTTGTTTAATGCCATAACAACCTTCAGGAGTTATTTAATGCAAAGACTATCCTTGTAAAAGAACAGTAGTGGTACTATTTAACCCATAGCTGGGATGATAAAGGGGTTCAATATCTTTCCCAAGGGTATTAATCTAAAAGTGAATACAATACCATGACTGGAGTTTGAACTTGCTTACTTCGAGGCCACACAAAAACATTGGGCTTATGAGTCCAAAAGTTTGCTTTATTTGTTTAATAACATATCAACCTTCATGGTTTATTTAATGCCAAAGTGTTCCTTGTAGAAGAACAGCAATGATACTATCTAACTCTCAGCTAGGAAGACAAGGGGTTTTATACCTTTCCCAAGGGTTTTGGTGTTAAAGTGAATGTAATAGCATGACCGAAATTTGAACTCATATCAAGCCTGCAGTTGAGCACTGAACCATTATTCCACAGAGACCCCCCACCAAAAAAAAAGAAAAAAAAAGATTAAGATTTTTAGCCTTTTACATACATATTTTAGATCCTCGTGAAAATTTAATTTCATGATAAGAAAGAACAATATTTACAGTTTTGTTTTATTATTGTCATCAATTTTGTTTTAATAATGATATAGTCGAAATACTTGCTTTTCTGACCTAAGTATTGCTGAAGCCTCACCCCAAAGTACTACATTGGCTTTGCTATTTCAGTGATTTCACAAAAAACAAAACCTTTCAGTTCATCAGTTATCTGCAGTTTATATGTATCCCCAGAGGAAGTATTCACAAAAGGATAGATCTGATGAGGAAGCAGGCCACAGGGTATTTGCAAATAGTGAGATGAGGACCCCTGAAAAAATTCATCTTGGAACTTTCGTATACTGACAACTAAAATGGCATTATTGCTGCTACTCAAAGACATTTTACCAAAGACAGTTTACTACAACTAGCATCTGTATGATGGTAATATCAAATCCAAGGTTTGGTTTGGTTTTATGGCATATCAACCATTGTTGGTTATTTAATGCCAAATCCTGTTTTTACATATATATTAAATATATGTTTTGTAAATACATTTTGTAGATACACACAATTAAATGATCAAACAGTTCTATTTCAAACAATTCAATTTAGCATAAGTCAATAAAGTTAAATGTTTCCAAGCATTGCTATGTATCACTAACGATTCAATTAACACCAGTCATTTGTTTACACACAGTTAAATGATCAAACACTCCAACTTCAAATAATTCAATTTAGCATAAGTCATTTGTTTGCACTCAGTTTAAATGTCAAACAGTTCTATTTGACCCATAGAGAGGACCCTATCGGGTCAGAGAAGACCTGGGAGCAATGGCAATAAAGGGGTATCTTGCATTCCCCAAAGCTTCAGCATTACTGACGCCTCACCATCAGATTGTTTAGTGTCATATCCAGGGACACTCTTTGGTGTAGGAAGGGAGTCTTACCCCTCTGCAGAGATGCAGTTAGTGCATTCTACAGCTCCAGCCAATTAGGCTGATTGAATTCAAGAAATCATGATGATGAAACCTGTATTATCATTCATAACTTGAAGTAACATGCTGTTTTTAATGTTCTGGCATGCAAAGGATGCGGAGTACGGTTTTTCAGCCGGCACACGTGGCTATGAGGATGCATTAAACACTGCACACATGGTAGGTAAGTGGTTAATCAGATAATGTTGTTATTTTCTTAGTATTAAAATCTTTAAAAGTAAAGAGGTCAGTTTAGTATTATCAAAAATTGTTTTTGTCCAGAATCTAAATTACTTTCAGTCAACTTTTTTTTTGGTAATGATGATGATTTATGTTTTTTTACAAATCAATTTAAAACTTTTCATGATTGAACAGGTTTTTATTTTATTTTATCTCAAAAATGCAACATCATTTTCTGAACAATTTGAAACAATCTTCCTAAGATAAACAAAATGCAGTGAATAAAAAACAAAACAAAACAAACAAACCAAAAAAAAAAAAAAAATTCCACATACTTTAACTTTTTGTTTTTTTGTTTAATCGCATATCAACCTTTGTAGGTTATTAAATGCTAAATTGATCCCTGGAGAAAAAAACAGTTGTTGTATTTTTAACGCATTGCTGAGGGGATAAGAGAGCTCACATCTTTTCCAAGAGTATTAGCCCCAAAGTGAACATAATAATGTCACTAGTGTTTGAACTTGCTCACTATGGTGCCACAGTCCAGAATGTTAACCACTGTGCCATGGGGACCTGCTATACACACTCTTATTGATCACAATTAAATATAAATATAATCAAACTAGTTTTTGTTTAATTTTTTAAACTAATTCTTATATAATAAATTTTAACAGAACTACTAATATAATTATTTAATAACAACATATCTTTTGCCAACATACATATGATTAACTGTTTTTAATGGCATGTCAACACATTTATGGTTGATTTTATACCAAAAGGTTAGGTAATGGTTGTTTGGTTGGGTTTTAATGGCATATTAACTACTATGGGTTATTTAATGCCAAATCCAGTTCACATATATTAGATATGCATGATCTGCAAATGCATATATTGTAGGGAATATACCTTTAAACCCCCCCCCAAAAAAAACAAACAAACATAGCTCATTTACTTGTACATGAGTAAATAGTTTCAAGTATTTCTATCTAACTCGAAGTAGTTTATTTGATATAATTTATTTGTACAGCAAAGTAGTTGTTATTATTTCTCACTACAGTTTTACCCACAGAGATTTAATGGTTTCAAGTATTGCTATTCAACAATAATTCATTTGTACTTAGTTGATTGGTAAGTAGGATGGCTGAATTTTCCAGAATCATGAAAAGTGTTATATTTTTAGGTATAACCCTGCATCTCTCAAGAAAGAGAGAACATCATCCATGTGAACGTTCTCAAACATATCTCTCATATTATCTGTTTTAAAATGCCGCTCTCTTGTGATAGCTAAAGTTCCATATTCCACTAGCACATATTTAATGGTGTAAGGTGTCTAGCATGTCCAACATTGTGGTGGCTGTTCCAGCTTGAGTATAAAAGAATGAGTGAGACTTGTGTGGCCAATCCGCAATTGAGATATAATGACTTGTTCCTTTCTTGAGTTTCTGAAGGCTGGTCTCCATTCTCTCAAAGTGGGCTTCATTTAGAAGAGTTTGCAGTTAATGCTGTTATTCCACCGTTGTTGCTATTTTGTGAGAAAGAATTGATTGATTTGGGGTTTCAAGGCAGTATACAAAATGAGTATATTGTCGGGGCTCAGATCTAAGGCCAATTAGGCTGCCGAGTCAGCTCTTTCATTTCCACTCACTCTGATGTGGCTTGAGTTAGATAATGGCATTCATTGTACATTCATATTAACATCTTTAGTGTAGTTGTAAAAGCATTTTTCTTTTTTGCACATGGAATACAAAACATTTTTGAACGCATCTATTTGGCTCATAGATGATACTCTGCAGGTACTTAGGGTCAGACTGGACCTGGGAATAATATAAATAAAGAGGTACTTCCCACTCCTCAGAACTCAAGACCTGGAGCCTCATCATCAAATGCAGTTTAGTATCCTATGCAAGACACCCTATTTTTTTTTTTGGTGGGGAGGAGTCTTACCTCTTTACAGGGGATACTGACAGTAAATTCTAAGTCCCGGTGACAGGTTATATTGACAACCGGATGTCTTTTGCCAACATACATATGTTTTTATTCTAGTTGCCTCACCAAGGCTGAAGAACCTAATCTGTCCTATTTACCCATAGCTGGAGGGAGAATAATTGGATTCATACCTTTCCTAAAGGTGTTAGTGCTATGTGAAATGCAATCAGTCTCGGCCAGGATTTGAACTCGTGTCGCCGTGTCCATTTCCTACGATGATAACCATTACACCATGGGTACCTCCCAAAGATATTACTATTGAAATTTCACTCCTGTAAAATCAGCCATTTAATAGTCTACCTCACTATTGTGTTTTTCACTTTTCATTAGGATTAATATTTGGAGATTTATTCAATTTTGTCCCATAGAACGAAATCCCTTAAATCTTTTTCCTTATTCTCAATTGAGATTTTAACTCTTTGAACCCTTGATCACTAAGATACTTTGTATCTGACCTAAAAAAATTTTTTTTAACATTATTAATACATTTTCACTCTATATCACAGACATCTTTGTTTAAAGCTATCCCATAATTCTATCAAAAGAAAGATTTTGAATTGTGACTATATTAAGCCTTTTATTATTAGTATCTAAGGAGATCTCTTGAAGGTCAGGCTTACTGTGTGTAGTAAAACAGCACCCAGTCTGAAATACCAGGATCTTAATAGCATGACAACCCAACTAGAGGTTAGAGAACTGCAATCATTGCACCTTCATATTTACATTTTGTGTTGTTTCTTATGAGGTTTTTTTTTTGCACACTCCTATTGAATATGAATAATTTTTAAACTGATGCATTTAACCCACAGATGGTACCCTGGGTCAGAGTAGAACTGGGAGTAATAGCAATGAAGGAGTACTCCATTCTCTCCAGATCTGGAACCTCACCATCGAGTTTAGTGTTATACCTGAAATATCAGGCAACAATGTACAATAAAATAGTTCAGCTGAAATACTGGGCTTTTTTTTTTTTTAATTAAAATAGCACCCAGCCTTAAAGATCAAAGCTCATATATATTATATTCAATTTAATTTTCATTTTGCTGGTAACATTCAAACATGAAATAAAACAGGATTTTTTCTTGTTTGTTTCTTTTATAATTTAAAACTTTTTTTTTCTTAAAGAATTTTAAAGAAAAACAAAATCAATTTTGGTGAGACTGTCAGGTTAAAATATTTCCAGGCATCAAATTTAGCTGAGCAAAAAAATTCAATGCCCAATCTCTTTAAGTTGTTATAACATTATTGTACTTTGATTATTTTTATACATTATTTTAATTATTATTAATTAATTATTATACATTATTTTATTTTTATTACTCTAAGAAAAAAAGCAGTGAGACTGTTATTCCAGTTAGTAAGGTTCAGGCAAATTCTTTGCAGATATTAAAAAAATATATATATATGTTGTATTAGTAACAGCAAAAATTACTTAAGGAAATGTGGTATTGTTATAAGGATTCTTCATTTTTTTTTCCAAAACAGCATAAGTCAATATCATAAAATCAACTTTTTAAATACATTTGACAGCATAAATCCTTTTTATAAAGTTACTAAAAAATATCTAAAAAACAGACAATTTATGGACAGAGAACCAACTCTCCAGTAATTAGGTTGGGATTGGGGTGTGATAACTGTTAATCTAAATTGGCTGTGTTCTTCCCTTCAGACAGGACACAGCAGAAAAAAAGTGAGCTTGTTTCTGGGGATCCCAAACCATAGCAGTATCTTACCATTGCACCTAAAAGCAGAGTTAGTATAGTCTAATACTTGGGAGACACCAGTCAAAGGAACTGGGTGATTTGAATATTCACTGAGTGCCCCATATGTTTAGCTTTGTGTCAAACTAAGCTGAGCTTAGAAAATGACTACAGAAATATAAAGGGCCAATTTATGATAGTCTTGCAGACCAATTACAACTGATGGGAGACTAAATAGAGTGATCTCCCTTGTCAGTGTTTGAGGAATTCTCCCACACCATGAGTCCTTTTTGTTCATGTGACAAGGTGAACCGAGAAATCTGCTTCTTTCACGAACAGGACATGAGAAGAGTAGACATGGTAATTCGCACCTCCTGGCGAGCACATAGAGCTCCTCTTCTTTATATTCCTGACTTGAGAAGAGTAAATGGTTTCCACCTTTTCTAATGTATGGACTTTTCTGTCTGTTCCTTGAATACAAGTGACTCTTGAATAGCCTAGATAAGTTCCTACTTGTATTGTGTACAACTAAATATCTTTATTACATTAATTGACTTGTTTTGTTTCCAACTGATTATTCTGCATTAGGTTTCTTTGGGATAAACTTATGTGTTATAAGGCTTTTCCATGAAATAATACCTCGTTAAAACTACTGAGTTTAGTCCTCACTGGGTACTCCATGCTTTCAAGCTTGAGCCGAACTAAGCTAATCTTAATTATTTAAGGGGCACCTCATAGAGTGTAATATCATCAAGCTAAGTCAGCCAAAAATTCTTAGGGAGTTTTATTCTGAGCACCCCTTATGATAGTGTATTTACTCAATTCACCACCATGAGTAAGGAAGTGACATAAGGTAAATATTTTTTAAGCAAAGAACAGCTAGTTTTGAATACAGAATTTCCTTCTCCTAGATTGGTTGCTGTATTAAGGTTCACGAGCATAGTCTGTCCTACTATTTATTCATAGCTTTTCGAGGGCATTAGCATAAAGTGAAATGCAATTAGCATTTTCAAGAACTTGAACTTAGGTTTCTGAGTTCATTTCCTATAATGATGTAAGTTGTTGGTGATCGTAGTCGAGGGCAACTAGAAGACTCCCTTTTCAATAGCTACTACACCGAGGGCACTACTCCTTTCCCTGGATTGCTCCACTTTACCCTTGATACATATCTTATATTGTTGAGTGTTAAGCAAGGAGGCATCAAGTACCATTTTTAAAGTCTTTGGTATGACATGACATGGGATTGAACCCATGTCTCCTGGACCATTGGTGAACACTCTACCCACTAGGCCAATGAGCTGGTTTTTAAAGGAGGCTCATACCTTTCTCAAGGCTATTCGTCCGAAAGTGTACGTAATAATGCGAGTGGAGTTCGAACTCGCTTATTATGATCCCGCAGCCCAACACTATAACCATTACACCATGAGGACACCTGGAGACTAATCAGTATAAAGAAGTGAGTTTGTTCTTCACTTGGTGCGCTATACTTTCAGCCTTGAGGCAAACATCATTAGTGAGTTGAAATTTGAAAAAGAATATATATTAATTCTTGAGCCAAATCCAGGCTATGGATAGTTTTTTAAGGCATACTTCATATATTATAGTGAGTTGAATTCTCACTGAGTGCCCCATAAGTCTAGCCTTGTGCCAAACTAAGCTTTAAAAAATGGTTATTTACACAGCTTTGTGGTGGAAGGTTGGATGTATTAGACAACCAGTAAGAGCTAAACTCTCAAGTAATGTCTAGCTTGTTAACCATTACACTATATGAGGTACCCTAAGCTTAGTAAATTACTACAGTGATAGAGAAGAATTTATATAAATATTTGATTGATTACTGACTAGTAAAAGTCCAGAAATTAGTTCCTTGTGTCTAATCTTTTTCTTTTCTTTTTTTTGCGGTGGGGTTAAGGTTTTAATACTATGAAGTCACAGTAGTTTCTTACTGACTTAACAAAAACAAAGTACTGACATATCAATGTTGAAAGGAAAGCATAAAAATTTATAAGAGAATTGGAAAAATTGCTAATTGATGAGCATCTTTCCTCTTTGGCTGCAGGGTAAGTGCAAAAGATAAAAATAAAAATAGATGCTCTTGCCAACTGTAAAGATTTAAAGTTAAAAAAGAATATATATTAATTCTAGCTACTAATTTTTGTCACTTGAAAAAAAAAATCTGTCAAAAGTTTTTAAAAAGGTATTTTAAAGATATAATATAATCTTATTTGACTAAGAAAGTCACATATGCCTCAGGCAAAAGCCATTTAAAAGAAAAAAAAAAAAGATTAGTTTGGGGAAAAGTTACAGACACCATGCAAGCACCAGACCCTGGTTAAAATGCATTCCCAAATTTCTGGTAGGAGATGTTGTTGAGGGCTAGCAAAAAGTCAATCAAGGGTAGTGGAGGTCAAGAAGAAGAAAAAAATAAAGTCTGACACGCAGACAAATATAGCAGCTTGCTCATGCAAGATGTCTGCCTTAATGACAGTCACATTTACCCAGAGTTGACTTCAAAGATCTTCAGTTCTTCTGCAAAAAGGAAAAGGCTTAAAAAGTCACAACAGCCGCACAGAAACAGAAACAAAAAGAAAAATAAATAAATAAATAAAACAAAATAAAAAAAAAATAATAATAATTGTTTAGATTGAGTGATTGATTTCAATGGCATGTCAACTCATCTAAGGTTATTTTATGTCTAATGGTTAGAGAATTACATTCCTTGTATGTTCATATTTACATTTTTGTGTGGTGGCTCCTTAAAAGTTTTTTTTTTACACAGTCCTATTGAATATGGAAGATTTTTAAACAGCTATTTGACCTAGAGATAGGAACCTAACAAGTACTACCACTCTAAGTTAGAGTGGACCTGGGAGTAATAGTAATGAAGGGGTACTCCACACTTCTCAGATCTTCAGAACTGGAGCCTCACCATGAGATGCAGATGTAACTTTGAGACAAGTAAATGGTGAAATTTAAGTTTTAAGGAGCCAAGGTCTAAACGTACAAGGGGTTACTGAAAAACATCTCAGCCTGACTAAGAAGGTAATGACAATTTAAAAAACCGAATTGTATTAAATATTTTTTTTTGGCGGGGGGAAGATGAAATCAACTTTGGACATCATGTGCCAAGTGTGTTAAAAGAGAGGAAATGATGAATAGCATATGTGCTACATAGCTCTAGATAGTTTCCATCTAGATTCAATCAAGAACTCCTCAGCATGTCACGTATTTTATCAATCTATCTACAATGGAGCACAAAAAAGTGCTCAGTTCAACCAAGAGCCATGAAACATACCTGCTCTTCTGCATATTCATCGCAAAGTCTACATTTTGAAGTAGTATAAGTATCTTAAAATAATTAAAATTTTTCTTTTACTTTCCTAACTTTTTAAATCTTATGATTATGTATCTTGAAGAAGAACAGATAATACAAACAGACCTGAGCTTGAAGGCCATGGAGCTGTGCACTGAACCTAGGTAGAAGTATCATAGAGCAACACTTTGATCCTCGGCATAGTGCATATATATATATATATATATATATTCTGAGTGAAAGAAGAAACATATACTGCATTCAGATTTGAACTTGAAGGCCAGAAATCTATGAACTCAACCTAGATAGAAGAGTCATGTAGTGACACTTTGATACTCAGCAAAGTATATATATATATCCTGAGGGAGACAAATAAGAGATATTACACTCAGATCCAACCTTAAAATCCAGAAGCTAAGCACTGAACCTAGGTAGAAGTGTCATGGAAGAACACACTGGTCTGAGGGAAAGTGTATATGTATACTTTTTTTAATTCATAAGGGTGAGGAGGAACAAATACTATCCTAGGGTCTGAGGCAAAGTATATCAGCTATGCTATGATGATAGACAAAACTGCCAAATGTCAATAATACTGTCTTTTTTTTTTTTACAGAAAAAATGTTTGCATATTATAAACATATATTCATCATAAATAAAAATTCTCATAAAAATATTTGACAGACATTTGAAAAATACTAAGCAAAACGTCACATTTTCATAAGTTTTGTTGGATCTATGAAAACCAAAAAGCAAAAGTTATTTTTTCTTTAAAACAGTTTGAGTATTTAACTTGAAACCCAGAAAATTTAAATTCTGTGCAGCAATTGTTTTTATTGTCATAAGCAAAAGAAAAAAAAATAGTAAAAGAAAAAAAGAATCTCTTAATACTTGGACGAATCCAAAGTTTGGCAATATTTTCGTAGGACATAAGGCACAATTTGGCAATTCCAGGTGCTTTTTCAGATGTTATGATGATCATGTACCACACTCACCAGATATTCTTCTATGAATTGAAGTACAGCTTCGAAATTCATGATTTTAAACCAACCTTACCTTGCCTGATCGTTGTTCTAATAAGTGAAGCAAAATTTCTTGATCCATCTGGTTACTGAACTGTGATCAACTGCATCTTCACCTTTTGCACAACAAATTTCCTGATCCATCTGGTTACTGTACTGTGATCAACTGCATCTTCACCTTTTGCACAACAAATTTCTTGATCCATCTGGTTACTGAACTGTGATCAACTGCATCTTCACCTTTTGCACAACAAATTTCTTGATCCATCTGGTTACTGAACTGTGATCAACTGCATCTTCACCTTTTGCACAACAAATTTCTTGATCCATCTGGTTACTGAACTGTGATCAACTGCACCTTCACCTTTTGCACAACAAATTTCTTGATCCATCTGGTTACTGAACTGTGATCAACTGCACCTTCACCTTTTGCACAACATATTTCTTGATCCATCTGGTTACTGTACTGTGATCAACTGCATCTTCACCTTTTGCACAGCAAATTTCTTGAACCATCTGGTTACTGAACTATGATCAACTGCATCTTCTCCTTTTGCACAACATATTTCTTGATCCATCTGGTTACTGAACTGTGATCAACTGCATCTTCACCTTTTGCACAACAAATTTCTTGATCCATCTGGTTACTGTACTGTGATCAACTGCATCTTCACCTTTTGCACAACAAAGGTTTTTGGCTGCTTCTGCAGAGTTATAGCCTAGTTTGAACTTGTAAAGAATAGTTTATTGAATTAGACTATGTTGCATGTTTGTCTGTGCAGCTTTCAATCGAGTGAACAATGCACATCACATCTGTGCACCAACTACCACTATACTACCAATGACAAGGGTACCTTCCATGGCTTCAACTGCTTCACACTCATGATATTTGAAATTTGAACTGCTTCATACATGTGATAAATGAAATTTGAACTGCTTCACACATGTGATGAATGAAATTTGAACTGCTTCACTCATGTGATGAATGAAATTTGAACTGCTTCACACATGTGATACAGGAAATTTGAACTGCTTCACGCATGTGATAAATGAAATTTGAACTGCTTCACTCATGTGATGAATGAAATTTGAACTGCTTCACACATGTGATAAATGAAATTTGAACTGCTTCACGCATGTTATACATGAAATTTAAACTGCTTCATTTATGTGATACATGAAATTTGAACTGCTTTACTCATGTGATAAATGAAATTTGAACTCATATGATATATGTGCCACGAACTAGCATATATGAAAATATTGCAAAACATTTGAGTCATCCTAATATTTGATGAATGAACTTTATATGATGGATTTGTCTGACGAGAATCTCTAAAAGACAACATAAAAAAAACTGAAAAGAAATCTGTTTTACCTTTCCCATCTGGTTTTCTGAATTCTCTGATTGGACTGAAAAGCAAAAAGAAGATAAGATGTGAGGATTTGTTTGGCTACTACAACACAAGAACAAGGGATGATGAGAATTTTTTTAAATAAAAAATAAATTATGATAACATAGCATCAAAAATTATTTTATCATTTTTTTTTTTTACCAGGGATGCTGATTTCCTAAGTAAATTAAAAAAAATATATGCATTTTTTACTTTTTTTTATCAATGAAAAAACTATATGTAAAAAAGAAAGAAAAAAGGATTCTTTTATAAAAGAAACAAGAAAAAACATTTGAAGTTTCACACAAAATATTGCATAATATATCTTATACTGGAATGTCTAATTTCTACAATTTCCTTCTATAGCCCTTGACTGTTTTGTACCTTGCAGACATTTTTAAAACAATGAGATGATGAACAGCAGCAGCAGCAGCTGGTAAGAAAAATATCCTTTTTTCTTTCTATTTCCTTTTCTTCTTTTTTTTTTTTTTTTAAAAGAAGAAGCAATACTACAATTAAACAAAGGTCATTAACAGTTTAAGAAAAAGAAAACAAAACCAAGAAAGCAACCACACTGAAGTATTTTAATTTTTTTTTTTCATTGTCTTACAGAAAATATACTTCCTAATAATGGTGTCTATAATAATAAAAAAAAAAAGAAAAAAAAAAGGCAGTACAGAGCTTATAAAAAACAGACCTGTATATTTACAAATTGAAAATGTGATTTTTGTCACAGATAGCAGCACAAAAAAACTGAATTAACGAGTCAAGTTAAAATTCCAAATTAGACTGTGTTCCCTCCACACTAAGAAAGGCATCCAACAACAGGCAGAATCTGGCACAAGGTCAATCTTTAACCAGAGCATAGGGTGGTTTGAATTCAGAGTTTTATTTCTCCTAGATGGATTGCCTAACCAAGGTTAAAGAACCCAGGCTACCTTACTATTAGTCCATAGCTGGGAGAAAACAGATAAATGTATATCTTTCCCAAAGCATTGATGTGAAGTAAAACGCAAAGTTTAGTCCAGGGTTTAAACTTGGTTCACATCACTGGTTCTATCTCCTATGACAAAAACCATTACACTAAGCATGTATAATAGAGCAGTAAAGGGTTGTAGAGCCCTGGTAGAAAACCAGTCTAGGAGAAGGATGAACTCTGAATTTAAAACCAAGTGTTCACGGAGCTAGTGGCTAACAATTTCCTCCTTTAAAAAAAAAAAAAATTTGTAATTTACAGTACTCCACATAGGTTGTAAAATTGTTTACAAACTAAAACCAATACTAAAACTTACAGTATACACATATGTTATTATCATTGTAACAGATTACACATACATTCATAGATCTGTTTTTAGAAGTAATTCCGCTTAAAAATTGACCTTGTGTCATATCCTGCCCGAGCGGAGGGGTTGGTAAATAGTATCTGTTTTTAGAAGCAAGTTAATAGATCTAGTTTAGTTTGATTATTCACTGGCATATCATCTCCTATAGGACATTCAGTACCATAATTTGATTCATTTAATTACAATTAAGTATATTTTCAATGTTCCATTACACTTATTTGTCTATACTCATTTGTTTGCACACAGTTATAGGATATGAAGTATTCCAATCTAATACAAATAATTTGCACACAGTTGTATGGTTTCAAGTATTCCAATCTAATACAAATAATTTGCACACAGTTGTATGTTTTCAAGTATTTCTATCTAAGACAAATAATTTGCACACAGTTGTATGGTTTTAAGTATTCCTATCTAAGACAAATAATTTGCACACAGTTGTATGGTTTCAAGTATTCCTATCTAAGACAAATAATTTGCACACAGCTGTATGGTTTCAAGTATTCCTATTTAACACAAATAATTTGCACACAGTTGTATGGTTTCAAGTATTCCAATCTAAAACAATTTGCACACAGTTATATGGTTTTAAGTATTCCTATCTAAGACAAATAATTTGCACAGTTGTATGATTTCAAGTATTCCTATCTAAGACAAATGATATGCACACAGCTGTATAGTATCAAGTATTCTTATCCAATATAAATAATTTTCCAATGAATCTGTTTGACCGATAGATAAAACCCAAACAAGTTATTTGACTCTGAGTCAGAGCAGGCTTGGGAATAATAGCAATGAAGAGTTACCCAAGACACTCCTTGAGGAGAAGGGGTCTATCCACCCTCCCTGCAGAGGATACAATCTATAATCAGCATATTCTAATCCCCATTGACAGGGCTATAAATTAATAGTACATTTGATAAAATTTAATATCCACAACAACAATCATCATCATTGTAATGGGAGATAAGTAAAAATAAAATGTCTGAGAGAGATTATTTGCATTATTTACCCTGGAGACTTGGCAGCAAATAGGATTTAGAAGAACAAGATTCTTTCATTCTAACCATTCTGGTACCTGACAGTTTAGCACAAGGGACTTGGTATACACACATACATATACTTCATGAAATAAGTGGTAGAGCAAAAGACAGAAGACTATAAGCAAATATGATAAGGGATATAATTTATCATTAAATGTATACATTTGAAATATGAATTCTCTGAATTAAATTCAAGCTACCAAGATCTTCTGAATACGGTACAGCTAAGTGACTGAACAAAATTATTTTGCAAAAATTACTTTATCACAAAGCTAGACTGGTGTAAAAATAAAACAAAATAAAAACAAAGTATGTGAAATAGAAAATAAAAATGTAAATTACTTTTTTTAATTTCTGTTTTGGAGTATCGCCAAATATCTAAAATTGCATTAATTCAATTAGGCAAATGATAGATGAATTCTTTGATATGATTCCAATTTTTCCAATATTTTGGATACACTCAATCCATTTTCAAGGATCTGTTTTATTATTTGTTTTTCAATTAAGTCTTCAAAAAAGTAAAATCCATATACACTTATGGAATATAGAATTGCAACAACCTGAATATGTGTTTCAAGATTAAATATAAATAAAATATAGCAAGATTACAGTAAATAATCACACATACATATAGATCAATTTGAGCACAGGTTCAAAAATAAGAGGTGTATCAGCCATATTCTGTCCTAATATTAGTACCCAGTAAATTCAAGGAATTAACACTTGATAATGGAAAGTTGATGGTGGCTAAACACTGGCAACTATTCAATTGAACAAAACATAAAATCTTACACTAATGAAAAATACAATTACACCTTGAATATGTGTTTGCCTTTTACTTTGTGCAAATGTCCTTGGGAAAATCTTGAATCTATCTCATCTCCTCCCAAGCTATAGGAAAATAATAAAGCAAACTGAACTCTTTAACCTTTGTATGGCAGCTGGTCTATAAGAACAAAAAATTTTAAATTCAAATCAGCTGTATTCCAATTAAAAACTAACCCTGTATTGAATCTTGCATATAACAGAGAGGGTGGACAAATTTTACCCTGAATATACATTTCAATTTAATCCAAATTAGATATACAGGTAATATATGTATATTAACCCAACCCCTCCACCTTGAGCAAGATATGGCAGAAGGTCAATTTTTTTTAGTGGAGTAAAACTAGTTTAAATTCAGATTTTTTTTCTTCTCCTAAACAGGTTGCCTAACCAAGGTTAAAAAGCCCAGTCTGCTCGACTATTTCTCCTAAGGGAGAACAGACGGATTCATGCCATTCCCAAGATCACAAGCAAGAAACAGCATCATCCAGCATTTGAACTCTGGTCACCAATTCCATTTTATATAATGATAACCATTGTGCTAAATATGCCTCCACTGAACAGGTAATATAGGTAGGTTGCAGTAAATGATCACACAGATCAGTACATGCACAGGTTCCAAAATAAGGGGTATATCAACAGTACTTAAGACCCTATGCAGTATGCCCATTGTCCTTTAAGGTGTGTCAATTCTATTTTCCATTAGTATATTATAATTTTTGATGTTGTTCATATTCAAATAGTCGTGAGAGTTAGACTTTATATATAAAGAGAACTTACATCCAGAAGATACATAGAAATACAAACACATACACAAGGGTGGGTAAGAAATAGAGTTTATGCAGAAATCCCCAAGTGCAGTTCTATGTACACATCCATATACACAGTGTCTATTGTACAAGAAGGATGCATTATAATCAGTATTGTTAAATGCATAAAATTCCGCTTTTTAAAAAATTTTTTTTTATTTATCTATGCATTTTTTTTTTTTTTACTTTTTAATTTTCTAAAATTTTCTCATAGATTTTTTTGTTGTAAATCCTGATTGTAATAATAATAATAATAATAATAATAATAATAAAACATGAACAGAAAGGGGAGGAAAGAAAAACAAAAATAAAAGAGAGAGATATAGGGGAGAATAAAAAAAAAAAAAAAAAAAAAAAAACTTGCTTCAAGTGCAAAATGTACTGAATATTATTAATGAAGCAAATGGCAAGACAAAGACTTGAAACAACGACTCTAAAAAAAAAAAAAAAAAAAAAAAAAAAAAAAAAAAAAAAAGGAAGAAAGAATGAGGAGGATGGCGTGTAATAATGGAGAAAAGGAGAAAGAAGCTCCTTTGCCTGAATCCAAGTTAAATGTGTTCACAAATACATTTACACACACAGCATCTATGTATGTACAAAGGGATATACAAATATGTACACAAAGCTAAGCCCAATAAAAGGCAAATATATACAACAAGAATACATAAGCAGCTGCACGCACAATGTATGCCACATACACAAACACCCATATCTATTTGCACACACGCACACACATACACACACACACACACATTTATTTAAACACACACCCATATTTATCTCATATAGACAAAATAGAGCAAAGTATACACACATTTCAATGTACATACTCAGTTATATATATATATATATATATATATATATATATATATATATATATATATACATGCACACACATGAAAATATATAAATGTACTTTTAAGGAAGCTTAAACTGTTTTGTCAGTAGAGCTAAGAACATGCTGACTGTATTCCCTGCAGAGGGGTAAAACCCCTCACAATAAAAAAGGGTGTTCTGGTTATGACAAGAAATTGCATCTCATTATGAGGCTCCAGTTCTGGATATCTGAGGACTGTGGAGTACTACTTCTTTGCCATTACTCCCAGATCCACTTTGATCCTGAGTGGTAGTACTTGTTAGAACCCCATCTATTGGTCAAATAGATTTCAAAATTCTTCATATTTGATAGGACTATGTGCAAAAAAAATGTAAATAAGAATGTGCAATGAGCATGATTCCCTAACATCTTGGCATAAAATAATCTAAGACAGGTTGAAATGCCATTAAAATCAATCAATCACATATTCTAAGGTAGCTTGAAACACAAAAAAATTATCATGGAGGAAGGTTAGCAAGTTTATCTCACATAGCAGTCTAAGTAAGTTTGATTCTCACTCGATATCACATGACACAATTGACCGAGAGGAGCATAGATAGATGCTACGGCTACCTCTATCTCAGGAGTAGACTGTCAGAGACCCGAGCCCTAAGGAAGAAAAGTATTATTGACCTCTGAAACCATCTCATCCATACTATACGAATATGCACAATCTTGATTAGATATGTGTTTCTAAAAGCTCCAATATATCTCAAAATACAAGGAAACATCTATCAGGGTATTCATTACTAGTTTTTATAGTGGAGTCTGGTTATGAATATACATGGTGCATTCAATAAGTTTCCAGACTTTTTTGTACAGGCATCTAAAATTGTTGTAGACTCTTGAAAATTCAGTATATTATTGCTATACATCTTATGAAATGACTGACCAATTTTTATGATTTCAGGTTCAAATGAACAGCTACAGCAGCAATTGGAATACACCCTACTAAAGCCTGATTATCACAGCTGGTGAATTTCAAAAATGTAATCTGGACGTGAGGACACTTTAGAAGAATGATATGCAATAAAATTCTGTTTCAAACTTGGAAATAAATGCCATAGAAATGTATGGAATGCTTCAGACTGCTTTTCAACCATCTTCCATGAATCGAGCATCAGTTTTTAAGTGGCATAAGAGATTCAAGGAAGGCACGGAGTCTGTGAGGGATGATGAGAGGTGTGGGAGGAGTAAGGAAGTCAATACACCAGAGTTGATTGGCCAAAGCATTAGGGTTAGGGTTACTATATTGATGTTTTAAGGGAGTTCAGGAAGAGATTCTGCCGAAAGAGGCCAGCACTCTTCAAATCGGGTTAGTGGCATTTCCACCAGGACAATACATCAATCCACAACTCCATCCTTGTCACAGACTATTTGAGTAAGATGGGCATCAAGACAGTTTCTCACCCTCCCTATAGTCATTGACACACTCACACAAGAGGACTTCCATGGGGCCTTCCAGAAGTTGTTGGAATGGTACAAAAAGTGCATTGCAGCTGGAGGATATTACTTCAAAGGGGACAAGAGTTTCATGTGTGTACTATCAATAAAAGTGCCCATACAAAAAAAGTCTGGAAACTTATTTAATGATCCTGATATTTAGCAAACTATAAATAGTAAGCTTCTGTAGAATTAAAACATTTTGGTTATAATATATTAATTCATTTGAGGTTACTTCAAAAGGAGACTATGAAGGCCTCTTGGTACTTTAGGCTCTCAGGCATGCTTAGTTCACACTTATATATATATATATGTATGTATGTGTGTATGTCCAAGCCAAATTCCAGCAGCACTGTCTGGAGTTGGCGGCAGGAGGTATTGGCCTCCATGTGAATGCAGACAAAATGGAGTACATGTTTTAATCAAGGAGACATCTCCACCCAAAATAGTTGTTCTCTGAAATTAGTGGACAAGTTCACATACCTCTCAGTAGCAGTGCCTCATCTACTGAAAGTGATATCAATATGCACCTTGCAAAAGCATGGACAGCTATTGATAGGTTATCAATCATATGGAAGTCTAAACTGTCCAATAAAACAAAGCGGAATTTCTTCCAAGCACCGGTTGTGTCAATACTAATTTACGGATGCACCACATGGACGCTGACAAAACGGCTCGAGAAAAAGCTCGATGGGAATGGCACAAGAATGCTATAAGGTATAATGAACAAATCCTGGAAGCAACACCCTACGAAACAGCAGCTGTATGGCCACCTACCTCCTATCTCTAAAACCATCCAAATAATATGAAAAAGATATGCGGGACACAGCTGGAGAAGCAAGGACAAACGCCTAAATGATGTTCTCTAATGGACTCCTTCACATGGATGTGTCAGTGTTGGCCAACCAACAAGAACCTACCTACAACAGCTTTGTACAGACACAGAATGTAGTCTGGAAGACCTGACAGGAGTGATGGATGATAAGGAGGAATGGTGAAATAGAGTCAGGGAAATCTGTGCTAGCAGCACAAATTGATGAATAATGATGTATGTAAGTACATAAATACACATCAGATGATAATTAGTATTGCAGCTTCATAAAGTTGAAAAATCTTAAGTCAAGCCATTGAAATTGAGAAGCATTTGTTTGTGTGTGTATACACACACACACCTGTATATACATATATATATATATATATATATATGTATATATATATATCTTTAAGAAAAAAAACCAAAGACCGGTTAATTTATGATTATAAATTTTTTTTTTCTTAAAGAAATATTGCTCTGTAATAAATTACATTGAGCTCTCTACCAGGAAAATTTAAATGTTCAGCTCTTGAATGATTTTCTTGTCCTGAGGGAATTACTCCAAACTTTTTAACCTGACCGAATATTACCTATATATATATATATATATATATATGTGTGTATGAGTCGGGTACTCTTGTGGGGAAATTTCCCGGCAGCCACATCAGCTGAAATGCAATAGCTCTTCTCATAAATTGAGCACTCCAGGTAGCCTATAACATATACGTAAAAAATTCCTCAACTAACACTGAGAATAATGATGGCTCTTGGGTAAGATATCTGATCGATTTAAAGTCAGCCTGGTTTCAATTCTAGCTTGAAACATCTTGTGTGTCAAGCCACACTAAAGAGTTGTGATGCAATGAAACAATCTGTCTGTAGATGACTATATATATGTATGTATAGGTATTATTCTGTCCAGTTAAACCGGAGTTGGGAGTAATTCCATCAGGACAAAAAAACCATTCAACAGTGAACATTTAAATTTTCCTGGTAAAAAGCTCAATGTAACTGAATTATTTTATCCATAAGATCTGAAGAAGTCCTGTTAATTTTTTTTCGTATTTTTTGCTTTTTGATTTTATCAAAAACACATAACAGGATGGAAATAAATTTATAATCCTATTGTGACCGGTTTTGTTTTTTTCTTAAAGAAGATATATATATATATATATATATATATATATATATATATATAAATAAAATTATGATTAAAATTTAATACTAAAAGCATTTTTAATAAATAGAATACAGTGCTCTATGAACAAAGAAAGCAGAGCAATATCATGATATTTCAACAATAGAATAAAATATCCATTACAGATTGAAGGTCTGACATCAGTTTAATTCAACTGAATAAATCAGAAGTGTTGATACTGGCTCACCTGAGGATCGATCACATAAAACTCATAGTTATGAATTTGCAAAGTTTTTGCCATTTTAATATGCGAAACATAGGAAAGTGCTAAAAGATCTGTTTACATCACAAAAAGATTCTTCATGACACAAGAATAAATGACATCAGTTTTTTAATAGAAAAATACATGCAGAATATATTTTCATGAACTTCAAAAGATGGCAGATATATTCCATGTTTCCATTTTGCATTTTTAATAAATTCACTTTCATTTGTAAATTGCCTGTTTTTATAAGGTGGAGCAGAAATGAGAGGGCAGAACACAACATAACAAGAAGTAAAACTTATTAAAAGCACACAAACACAATAATAACTTGGTAAAGTTATCAATACTGACTACCCTCTTACTTGAGCCACATCCTGAATATGTGTATTTTCGCCTAGTGGGTAGAGTGTTTGCGAATGGTCCAGGAGACCTTGGTTCAATCCCAGGTTGCGTCATATCAAAGACTTTAAAAATGGTACTTGACACCTCCTTGCTTAACACCCGGCATTAAAAGGTACATATCAAGGGTAAAGTGGAGCAGTCCAGAGAAAGGAGTAGTGCCCTCCCCTACACCTCAGTGTAGTAGCTGTTAAAAAGGGAGCCTTCTGGTCACCCTCGACTACAGTCGCCAACTTATATGCATGCAAACACACACACACACACAATGGATGTTCTGTGGAGTTTAGATGTATAATAAACAAGTTGTGGCAAAAGTAACTGGGCAGTCAATAATATTAACAAGTTATAACTATCTTTTAGACACGCATTTTTTTTGTTTTTTTTTAAATTGATACATTTAAAAAGTACAGGGTGTTTCGGAAATATATAGATATCATTTTGTAATCTAATAACTTGACCAATTCTCGTTCAATTGATTTCAAATTTTAACAGAATGTGTAGAAACAATATAAAATTCAATGTTTAATGTTTAAATGCCTTTTCTTTTCTAGTGAACAGCATTTCACTAACTGAAAAGAAAAAAGCATAAAATATTAAACAATCAAATCATGAGTTGTTTCTACATCTGCTTGTTAAAATTTGAGACTATTTGAATGAGAACTGGTCAAGTTAGTAGGTTAAAAAATGATATCAAGTTTTCTGAGAGACCCACTGTGTGTGTGTGTGTGTGTATATATATATATATATATATATATATATATATAATAAATAAATATATATTAGATATATATATATATTTAATTAATGGAATATAGATTTCAACCCTGGGTTTCATGGAGTTTTTTGCAAAACAACAATCATCAGTTAACTGCCTGTTGTTTTGCAAAAAACTCCATGAAACCCAGGGTCGCAATCTATATTCCATGAATTAAATATATATATATATATATATATATATATATATACATAATATATATTTATTCATTATTATTATTATTATTATTATTATTATTATTATTATATTATATAATAGCTCTATCCTAGATATTGAGCACTCTCCATATTATATTGCACTTGTTCGACACAAAGTGATTTAGTGACAACCAACACTCTTATAATATAATATATATATATATATATATATATATATATATATACACACACATACATACACACCCAAACACATACTTATACTCTTAGAATATGGAATTCTAGAAGAAACAAAATAACTCTTATGAACAAGGTATGCTGACAGCATGGATTTCCTTGACTCTCACCTGTCATCCATTCCTATCAGCAATCGCTATTAGAAAGTTTTCTAGATGGCATTCAGCGCCTGAACAGAGCTGATGTCGGGGAAAATTTTGCTAGTCAGCCAAGACTGGAGTGTCCAAAGGAGAACAACACTTATAAATTCATCCTTAGTTCTGTAGCATTAGGACACTACTTAAGAGCTTGTAATGATACCTCTTAAACTATCAGCCTGACCCTGGTCATCTCACTCACAGAAAGAAGTCTAACACAAACTGCTTCTGTTTGTTTTGTATGTAGAAAATTTATTTGTTGTCAGAATCCATTTCTAGCAGTCAACCTAAAATAGAGATTGACAGAAAGAAGCTTGTGCTAGCAGTGTACAAGGCAAGAGACAAAAGAGATGACTTTTGTTATTTTCCTGCTCACCGGCTGTTTTGAGCATGTATGATTGTTCCATGTGCCCACTCTTTTTGCCTTTGTGTGTCTCCTCATTCTTTTAGAATCTGTCCTTATATATATATATATATATATATATATATATATATATATATATATATATATATATATATATTTATGTATTATTCAGTCCAGTTAATCTGGAGTTGGGAATAATTGCATCAGGACAAAAAATCATTCAACTATGAACATTTAAATTTTCCTGGGAAAGAGCTCAATGTAACTGACATCACAGAGCAATAATTCCTTTAAGAAAAACAAAAACCGGTCACATTAGGATTATAAATTTTTTTCCATCCTGTTATGGGTATTGATATGAATCAATAACACCAAAAACAACAGGACTTCTTCAGATCTACTGGATAAAATAATTACAGTCAGAATTGACTCAGGAGGAAAGGTGTATATATATATATATATATATATATAAAAATTATATAATTGATAATTTATATATATATATATAAATTATCAATTACATAATCAATCTTCCTAAAATGACATGTAATTGCCAAGTCAAAAATATCAAATGATTGTAAACAATTGTTTATCTTTGAATATTTCCCATTCTAAATATTCCCCTAACATTCTGAATTTGCAAACAAACATTTATTACTGTATGTTTTTTACTCCTAAGTATTTACTTATAAACAAAGGCTCATTCAAATTTTGAATCCGAGATTACGAATGAAATTTTGTAATTTAGCTTTAAATTCAAAGTTTAACTAAAAAAGAATTAACAACTAAAATAATTAATTGAAATCCTTAATCATTTTACACTTCTCAGGCAGTGTCTAGCATGTCTTGCTCCATTTTGGATAGCTTGTGAGATAGAACGTAAGTGGCTATACAGTTACTGCTTTCAAAGGTGCTGCTACCAGGATTTGTTCGACACAGCAAGTAGTTCCCCTCTAGCTTCTTCTCATATAATAAAATGCAAGATTTACATAAAAAAAGTGATATACTTATCTCTCCCTTGATGTATGGAGACTTTGTTTTTGCAAAATAAAATTCTATTTCTAATGAAGCTATTCTTATAGCAAAACACGTGAATTTTCTCATATATATATATATATATATATAAGGGTCATTCAATAAATAAGGTGAATTTTACCTTAGAAGTTGGCGAGAGGAAGTTCTGTTTACAGGTGCATCCTTTTCAAGGAAATCAATAGTGATGTGTGCCTTCATATCTTAGATAACTAACAGCATGACCTTCTTTACTGATCACTGCACCTGGAACTTTTCCTTTACTGGAGAATCAGTGTTTCCACACCATGAACTGTCTTTTCAACACATTTCTTGTAACAAACCCATGTTTAGCCTATTTGTAAAGATTTTTTGGACTAAAAAATACTTCTCTGTATACATCATACAATCTTTTGTAGATGTCACATGGATTGCACTTCTCAGGCGACAAAAATTTGATGAGAGACCTCTGTTTAAACCTTGAGTACTCTGATTTTTCATCGTATTTTCGTGAGATTAAAATATTTTTTGCTTTTAACCAATTCCAAATAATGCAGAGCTTACATTTATGGAAAAAACAATTCTGTAAAAATTTTTAAGAAATTTTTTGAAAAATTCCCCTTATTAATTGAATGACTCTCATATGTGTGTGTGTGTGTGTGTGTGAATGGGTGTCTGCGGGTTTGTATTTACATAAACACATATATAAGCACAGTTTCCAATTATGAATGATGGGATTATTTATCCATCTATCATTATTATGGATTGTCTATATGTTTGAAGTCGCAACATCAGTTGTGTTATTGAGTTGAAAATGCAGGGCCATTGATGAAGTGAAATCTTTTAAAATCATTTGAGTAAGCAAGAAAAAAGAAAGTGAAGAAAAAGTAAGTTGGAAGACAAGAGGGATGAAAAAAAGAGAAAGAAAATGATGCAAAAAGGGAGAAGTATGAGGAAGAGAAAGTTATAGTGAGAGAGGGAAAAAGAAAACGAATGAGAGAGAAAGATTAAATCGTAATCCACAAATAAACAAGTTATAGTGAAAGGAGAAAAAGAAGAGTTTTTGTAGTCTACTTAGATAAGTCATCAGCAAACTGCGACCACAAGCCACAGTCAGCTTGCAGTGCCTTCTGAATGGTCTGCCTAAGACTTTAATTTTTTATAGAAAAGATCATTTTTATCAGAAAAAAAAAAATCAACTTTTATCTATATTTGAAGAAGATGCTTATGTATATAGCCTTCAGGAGTAAAAATGGTTGAGGTAACTTCTACATAAAATTACCTTGAATCTGTTTAGTAGTGTGCCCTGCCTGTTGATGAGTCATGTCTCCTTATCCTAATCTCAAGTCTCATTGAATTTCAAAAATGCTTTCCATTACTCTTGTTGGATATTGACTTGAAGATCGCTTTTGATATGTCGTATAAATTGTGTGGGTTGCATGCTAGAAGGAAGTCACACACTTGAACAAAAAAAAAAAAATCAACAGGATATTGACCTGTTTCCTAAAGTAAACAGAATGCATATGTTCCCCAGCAGAAGTGTAAGGTAAATTGTGTGGTGGCATCTTAGAAGGAGGCGTGTCCATGTGCAAAGCAGCAGACTAAAGATGTGACCATGAGAATTCCCATGGGTGTCTGGAATATGATATCCACATTTCTCAGATGTGAAATCAGGTTGTTAGACAGTAAATATATCTTCTCAGAGTCATTTACTAAGCATAGCTTAGTTGTGGTACAAGGCCAGAAGTATGGGGCACACATTGAAAACAGAACTCCCTAACAATGATTTGTTAATTGAGTTTGCTAACCGTAACACCATGTGAAGAGCACAAATATATCTTATTATAATTTACCAAAAGTTTGTTTATTTGTACACATTTTTTTTATTTATTAAAAATAGAAAATTCTGATAAAATTTCTTCAGGTCACTATTTCTATTTGTTTTCTGAGTCTTGAATAAAAAAAATTAGATCTACTAAAAAAATTATTTCAAAAATCCTCATGATTATTCAAATATAACGGTAAATTTTTTCATGGATGCTAACTAGTATTCAGTTAACTAGTAATGCTGTTATTTAATTAGTATTCATTTAACAAGTAATGCTGTTTTTAACTAGTATTCATTTAACTAATAATGCTGTTATTTAATTACTATTCATTTAACAAGTAATGCTGTTTTTAACTAGTATTCATTTAACTAATAATGCTGTTATTTAATTAGTATTCATTTAACTAGTAATGCTGTTATTTAATTAGTATTCATTTAACTAGTAATGCTGTTTTAACTAGTATTCATTTCACTAGTAATGTTGTTATTTAATTAGTAATACTGTTATTTACAAAAAACTTTTATACATGGAAGAGAAAATACCTTCCTTTTCATGAAATAATATGAGTATAATTATAGACATAAAATTCCAGTTTTTAACCCTTGGATCCTAAACAATGGGTATTTGTATCATTTACTAAAAGTACATATACCTAGGCAGCTTGAATTCCAGCCAGGAAATCCCCATTTCTTCATTGTTATTGCCAAGCAATAATACAACCAGTCAGGCTATAAAACAGCAGATAACAATATTTTGATATTTTCAGACAGGAGACCAAGAGATGTGGTATGTGTATAGCAGGACACAGGGTTCTAAGGTTTCAAACCAATATTCATCATATCAAGGTTTGTTAAAGTGACAATTTATGGCACTATTAAAACAATATTTGGCCGAGATGCAACTCATAAATAAAGATCAGATAATTTCATAGCCTTTTTTAATTTGGTAGAATTTTGTCTAATGCCTACAAATTTTGATGTTCAGCTGAATTGTCAATTCTTTATCTACAAACCTTCTCATATCATCATGGCGCTAGTGGAATGATGGATATCATCATAGGAAATGACCTGGGTTCAAATCCTGGATGAAGCTGTTTGCATTTTATTCTGCACTTGGGAAAGGTATGAATACAATTATTCTCCCTCCAGCAATTGGCCCAGTTGGCTCAGGGTGCAGAATACACCAACTGCATCTCTATAAAGGGGTAAGACTTCCCCAACAAGCGTACTGGATATGACACTAAACAATCTGATGGTGAGTCTCCAGGAATGCGAAGTAGCCCTTCATTACCAATGCTCCCTGGTCCACTCTGACCTGGAGTAGTAGCACCTGAGAGGGTCCTATCTATGGGTCAAACAGAACTGTTTCACATTTAAACTGAATTGTTTGAAATAGAACTGTTTATCATTTAACTGTGTGTAAACAAATGACTGAAGTCTGATTGAATCATTAGTGATACATAGTTTAATGTTTTCAAGTATTGCTGTGTGTAAACAAATAATTAATAATAAATAGAATTATTTGTATTTGATAGAAATAAATGAAACTATTTAACTGTGTGAAAAAAATGAGCTCAAGCTTGTTTAAAAATGCTATCTGCAAAATGTGTTTAGAATTCATATATTTAATATGTATGTATAAAAAGGATTTGGCATTATATAACCTACAATGGTTGATATGCCATAAGACCAAACCAATACCAATACCCTCCATTTATGGGTAAAAATAGTAGGGCAAACTGGTTCTTTAATCTTAGTAAGGTGAGGAGAAATAAAACTGATTTCAAATTTGTTAAACTCCATTTAAAAAATTGACCTGCTCATGAGGAGGGGTTGGGTAAATACATACTATCATGGCTAATACCACAAATTTAAACAAAGAATTTTTTCTCTTTGATCTTTCTCCTTTGTTCTCAGTCATTATAAATTCTGCTTGTTACACCAGTGCGATGACAAGATCTTTTCTCTACTCAGTAAATTGACATTGCTTTAAATTTCATTGATAGATATTTAAACATCTGACTTCTACTAATATTTCATAGACCAAATTCAATTTTAGTGGGATCTACTTCAATTTATTCTATATTGAGGCAAGATAAACACTATCAATCTCAGTGCCCCTACAGCTGTAACCATTCACATAATTACCTGAATTCTTTCACATCAATATATTTTATCAATCGTGACATGTGTGCAGTCAGAAAATATGAAGAAAGTTCATTATCTTCAACATGTTCCCTACATTTATCCAATTTCAATTGTTAAATCCAAAGTCAGTACAAATGAATGCACCAGTTTATTAACCCTTAGAACAGATATTTTTGCTGCAACCTAAAAGTACATCTATCCAAGCAATCTGAATTCCAGATTACTATTGCTTATAAAATGTCATTTTGTATCTTATATGAGATTTCATAAGTTTTTTCTTCATTATTTGAAATTATCTATTGAATTAGCATGTATCAATCTCTTTAATAGTACCATTTTGCCTGCAATGTTATATACCCAAGTGAAACATGGGCTACCACAAAAAGGCATAACAGCAACTAGTTATGACACACAGGTTTATGGAAAAATGTATGTTGGGAATATTGAAATTGCTGAATACCAACACATTGCAAGTTTCACAGATAACAAGACAGACCTATACAGGATGTGACCACTTGGGAGGCCTCCACAATGATGGGAAGATGAAATTGTCCAGCAATTCAGGCCAAAAGAAAGAAGTTTGGTTTGGTTTGTTTTATGGTACATCAACCATTATAGGTCATTTAATGCCAAATACATTTTTACACATATACACAGTTCTATTTCAAACAATTCAGTTTAACATAAGTACACAGTTTAATTCTATTTGGACCCTATAAGGTGCTACTACTCCTGATCACAGTTGACCTGGGAGCAATGGCAATAAAGGGGTGCTCAGCATTCCCTAAAGCTCTAGTATTACTGAAGTCTCACTATCAGATTGTTTAGTGTCATATCCAGGACACTTGGTCGGGGGAAGACTTACCCCTCAGCAGAGATGCAGTTGGTGTATTCAGCAGCCCCAGCTGACTGGGCCTATAAAGTAAATTTGGCAACCTTAGTTGAGGGTAACTCAAAGGCTTACTTTTCAATAGCTACTACACCAAGGTGTAGGGGATGGCACTACTCCATTACCGGGATTGCTCCACTTACCCTTGATCCTTACCGTGTAATGCTGAATGTTAAACAAGGTGACATCAAGTACCATTTTTTGAGTCTTTGGTATGACTCAACCTGAGATTGAACCCCAGTCTCCCAGACCATTGGCAAACAATCTACTTACTAGGCCAAGAAGCTATAAAGAAGATCAAAACCAAGAAAAGAATTGCCAGCAATATGGAAAACATCAGACAATCTGGAGAATAAAGGAATAAAATGTTGTAGTCTGTTATTTAAGAGGCTATTAAATAACAAATTTCAACATTTTTAATGTTTGTCAGTCAGGAGTTTTGCAAGTAAAGACATGTGCGTGAAGGGTTCATGGTTTTATGGGTTAAATAATTCAGAATTAAAGATCTTCTTGTAAGAAGACCAAAAAACGAATAACACCTATTTTTCTAATTTGCTGTAAAAAGAAAAAAATCAAGAATACAAGATAGATGTTAAATTTCAATCTTTTACATTCAAAGTGGATTTTTACTTTCTTTTCTTAAAGATGAACAAAAACTTCAATAAACAGGTTCCTCCAACCCATCTATCACTTTCAGAAAAAATATCTATTTTATTCTACCCTGTGTTAAATTAACTATTTTGTGAAATAGATGGGATAATTTTGTTCCTTTTTAATTAGCCAAGAAAGGGTAATTATGATGTCAGAAGCTAATTTAATCTGGGTAATGCCAGGTAATCTTGCCAGAATTAATTATACAGGCCCCTAAGTATACATCTAGCAACATGTGAATAATTACAAATAGTACGCACTTCCAAGCATATAACTATGCATATATACTAACATGTCTACGACACACAAATATGATAAAGAAAAGAAAAACACTCAAACATTTAGCAATAAGAAAATGCCTGTCATCTTTTAAACATATTTTCTATCTCTTTCTCTCCTCAATCAATAATTTTCCGTCAGAGAGTCGTTGCTTGAGTGTGAAGTCTCACTTGTCAAGTTGATGACTAAGGAAAGAAGAAAGTGTGGAGTTTTTTATGTTTAATTCTTGAACATGTTCGACAACACGATGTTACGTGCTATCTTTAACTAAGCTGCTAGGATGACGGTAATGGTGGTGATGATGATGACAATGATAAACTACTCTCATAAAATAATGACTAATTAGTATTTTACATCAATGAAATATCTTGGGCATGAAATTAAACAACATCTAATGGTGGGGCTTTAATCTGTGGAGTGCCCCTTCATTAACATTTCTCTTAGGTCTACTCGGTCCCGGATTGGTAGTACCTATTAGAATCCCATCCATGGGTCAAATAGAACTGTTCAATCATTTAATAATGATTATTATAATTAGTTATTTGAAACTATAGAGCTGCGTGCAGGTTGTTCATATTAGATAGGAATACTTGATAATTGATAAACAGAATTACTAATGTTAAATAGTGATACTTGAAATTATTTCACTGGATGCAAACAAATGAGCTCTAACTCATTTAAAAATAAAGTTATGTACAAATTTTTTGCTGACAAATCATATATATGTGTGTATATATATATATATATCTTTTCTTTAAAGAAAAAACCAAAGACCGGTTAATTTAGGATTATAAATTTATTTCCATCCTGTTTTTCAGTTTCTGGTGTGAACCAAAAACACGAAGAAAAATAAAACAGGACTTCTTCAGATCCAGAGGATAAATAAAATAGAATAGACACGTGTGGTGGAGGGAAAAGAGATTAAAGGAGTTACTCCTAACTCTGGTTTAACTGGACCGAATAATACTATATATATATATATATATATATATATATATATATACACACACACACACACATGCATGCATGCTTTATATATATATAAACAGGATTTGGAATTAAATAATCCACAAAGGTTGATATACCATTAAATAAAATAACCAAACCATCAATAAAAGGAATACTATGTCTAAGTCTTTTTTTTTTTCTTTTTGTTCTTTTAAAACATCAATATGAATCTTATTTAAGCAATTAAAATTTGATTGATTGATTGATAGCATATCAGCCAGTCTAGGGTTATTTTATGCCAAGAGATAAGGGAATGGTATTCATTATATGACCATATTTACATTTAAAAGCACAGCTTGACTATAAGTGGATATACAGTGCTTTGAAGTATGAGGTATACTCCTCTTTTGAAGGAGTTAAATGATCAAATAGCTCTATTTCTAATAATTCAATTTAGCTTAATTCATTTGTTTGCACACAGTTTAAATGTCAAACAGTTCTATTTGATCCATAGATAGGACCCTATCAAGTGCTACTATTCTGGGTCAGAGTGGACCTAGGAGTAATGACAATGAAAGCAAACTCCACATTCCCCAAAGCTTCAAGGCTGGAGCTTTGCCGTCATATGGTTTAATGTTATATCCAGGACACTCGTTGGTGTGGGTGGGGAAGTCTTATCCCTCAAGAGAGATGCAATTGGTGTAGTCTATAACCCCAGCTGACTGGGTTAGAGACATAATGGAATTTCTTCCAAGCTGTACCTGTGTCGTTATTATAGCTGTTCCACCTGAACTCCAATGAAATGCTAAGAAAAAAAAACAAGATGGGAACTACACAAGAATACTATGTGCTGTTTTGAACGAATCCTGAATGTAGCACCCAACATAACAGTAGCTGTATGGCCACTAAACTCCAATCTCACAAACCATCCAAGTAAGATGTATAAGACCTGCTGGCAAAATAAGGATGTACTCATAAGCAACATTCTGCTATAGACTCCGACACTTGTCAACTAATACCAGTGTTAGCTGACCAGTAAAGACATATTCATCAGCTCTGAGAGGATACAGGATGCAGTCTAAAGGACTTGCAAGAAGCAATAGACAATAGGATCGTATGGCAAGAGAGAAACAAGAGAAGCTGTCTTATCAGCACAACTTGATAAAGATTCACATTTTTGTGCTGTTGTCTCTAAAGAGGTTATTTACACACAGTTATATGGTATTGAGTATTCCTATCTAATACAAATAATTTGCACACAGTTGTATGGTTTCAAGTATTCCTAGATAATACTAATAATTATATGGTTTTGAGTAATTATTTATATCTAATAATAGTTATTTGTTTGAACACAGTTATATAGTTTCAAGTAACTAATAATAATCCTTAGTAAACAATTATAGCTTTAAGTAACTATTTTTAATACAAATAATTAATTCCAACTGAATATAAATAATTTTCAAACAAACCTATTTGACACAGAGATGGGGCCCTAACAAGTACTCCCACTTGAAGAAAGAGTAGACCCGAGAGTCAGAGCAATGAAAGGGTACGCCCCACTTCCCAGAGTTCCAGAATTGGATTGCCCCCAACTAGAGTCGCCAACTTATCTATACATATAAATAAGTTGGCCAACGGCTGTCGAGGTTGACCTGAAGGCTCTCTTTTCAATAATTATTACACTGAGGTGTAGGGGAGCATACTCTTCCCTTTCCTGGATTGATCCACTTACCCTTGATCTGTACCTTATAATGCTGAGTGTTAAGCAAGGAGACATCAAGTACCATTTTTTGAGTCTTTGATATGATTTGACATGGGATTAAACTCCGGTCTTCTGGACTATTGGCAAACACTAACCATTATATATATATATATATATATATATATATAAGCAAACAAATCCCAATATATTTCAAATATCCATATTTACCAACCCTTCTGCTCAGGCAGGATATGACACAAGGTCAATTTTTAAGCAGAGTTTAACAGGTTTGAATTCAGAGTTTTCCTTCTCCTAGACTAGTTGCCTCACCAAGGCTGAAGAAATCAGTCTGCCCTACTATTTACCCATAGCTGGAGGGAGAATAATTGGATTCATACCTTTCCCAAGGGCATTAGTGCTATGGGAAATGCAATCAGTCGCATCCAGGATTTGAACTCATGTCGCCGTGTCCATTTCCTACGACGATAACCATTACACTACGGGCACCTCCATAACCATATATTTCAAATATCAAACATGATAAAACAGGATAAAAACTCACAATTTTACAAAATCAGACATGATGTATACTAGCTCACTTAAGGATTGGTTATAGAAGACAATCTAACACTATCTATACTCAAACAAGAGAAACAACCACAGTCTTACAATATGTCAAACACCCGACACTGTTAAGCATTTTCACATAGAATTTGTGAGATTTAACTCTTATTAGACAGTGTTTTTTCAGCATGAACAATATGAAGGTCCTATTTGAAAATGTCAACATGGATGACATTTTGAACTTCTTGAGAAAAATAAACTTATACCAAAAATTGTAATCATAAACATAATCACTACCATATGAAGAAATTATTAAAAAAAATATATATATGTCTCTGAGGATTTTGAAATATCGTTAAAATAAAATATTTAAAAAATAAACTCTTCACAGACTATGAAAATGTAAACATAAACATACAATGTATGTAATTCTTTAACCTCAAGGCATAAAATAACCTCAGATGTGTTGACATGCCGTTAAAATCAATATATCAAACTTGAGGATTAACAATGGGAAATTTTTAGCTGTTGGCCATTATCTTGAAATATATTGTGATATTGCCATGCATTTTTATGGCATAACCAAGATTGTAAAGATTTTACAGATTAAAAACATTTTAGCATTTAATCTTAATCATAATTATATATATATCTCACCATCAAATTGCACAGCTTGCACAGATTTATCTGACTCTCTCTTGCCATTCATCCCTATCATCCATTGCTGTTGTAGGTAAGTTCTTATATATATATATATAGCAAATACATTATCCTTTTTGGAAATAAAAATTCTTTTAAATTTTCAAATACTCATTATGTCACAACATCTTGAAATTGAATGTTATTAATGATAATAGAATGCTAAGAATTTTCTAATTTGAAAATGATTTTCAGATGAGATATTATAACACTGCATTCTAACATTACCCTGAAGATTGTTTAACAGAAAAATAAGACATTAAATGTTGGCATATTAATATACAAATCCACTCTCTGAATATTTCATTTTTTCATATTTCCACACACACAAATTAATATTGATAGAATAGTTTCCAATATTATATATAAAGAGTGCTAAAGCATATATATATATCTAAGCTAGGATAGCATAGAAATAAAATCACCAAGCATCACTGAATGTATCTACACTATTCTAACTTTATATATATATATACACATATATATATATATATATATATATATACACACATACACCCAGTCTTATACCATCATCACTTTACTAAATTTATGACAGAGAGTAACAGTACGCTAAAATACGTCAATGATTACATATTAATTTTTCCTCTTTTAGAGTCTTACATCATTGAAATTGAATAAACTAAAGAGACCAAAGTGACAGTCACTAATTCAACTACTTGAATCTGTTTGCATCCTGTAGATGCTCTGATACAAACTAACATATTGACTAACCTTATACTAATGAATGCTGAGTATATTCACTTTCATACATAGTCAAGAAATCTATGGCAAAGATGTCTGCTGTTTTTGTCTTCAATAAAACTACCACTGTATTATTCATAATTTGAAGTATCATGTTGTTTCTAATTATGTTGCATTCAAAGGATGCAGAGTATGGTTTCCAGCCTGCATATTTCGTTGGAGAGTTACATTTGATACCCATGAACCTGATAGTTGAGGAGTTATTAGTCGAAGTCAAATATTGGTCAAAGTTTATTTCTTTTATTAAAGCAAGAATAAGACATAATAATAATGATAATAATTAGGAAGAATTTGTCAATTTATCCTCTACAAACTATTAAATGATTTAATGTTGAGCTACCAAATTTAATGTGTGTATTTACTGGACCCAATAATCAGTAGGAAGCCATGCTGCTGCAAAATATAACTAATTACAGGGTGTGGAAGCAAAATTAGGAATATTCTAGTATAATAATAAATGACTATGATAAAACAAGATTGATTTTTGATTTTTTTCTGTTTGGTTCTGGTGTTAAGCAAATCATAGATTCTTTGTCTTTTCTTTTCTTGCTCACTCATATTGGGCTGAATTTTAATGAAAAGGTGATTGAATAATAGAGCCTATCACGAAAATTACGATTTATCATGTTTTTTTTCAAAATTTGTACTAATCAAACTAAAAAAAAATGTTTTAAAAATTATTTTGTATTTTGCTTCCACACCCTGTACATAAAATTCAAAAGAAAAATAAATCATTTGCCTTTTAAATTAATAATTCCCCTTGAATCAAACATTAATGATAAGGTTAATAGGCAGTTCTTCAAACAGGGGATTTAAAATAATTATGTAGCATTATTGTTTAGTTATGTCTAACAACCCAACACAAAAAACAAAAATGTTTAAATCCATCAATCTCCTAAGTGTCACTGACTTAAATTAAACTGATAAAAAAAAACTTCACAAAATTGTTCACAGAACGATATAAAATTTATAAAATAGATATAATTAGCAAATTTATTTTTTTTAATAATAAGAGTAATATATGTCAGAGGCACACACCATAATGACAAAGGAAATGAACTTGTCAGGTCAAGTTCAAATCCTGTACAAGGTTGTTTAGGATTCACTTTTGTGCTAACATCCTTGGAAAAGCCATGAATTCCTATTTACTGATGTAAGGGAAGGAAAAAATTTCTCTTAAAAATTGACCTTGTGACACATCCAGCTGATGGAAAAGGGGGTTGGATGAATATACTTTTGCATGAATGTCTGTGCGTATATATATATATATATATATAAATTTTACAGTTACAATCCACACAATAAACTTTCTTACTATGAAACTGTAGCAATATCTCAGATGTGGTAAGGCTGAAACCCTACATGCTCAAAAGCGTAAGTCATTTATGCATAAACAAACACACACAAAGACAGACAGACACACACACACATATATATATATATATATATATATATATATATATATATATATATATATATATATATATATATATATATATAGCATGTTCTGATGAAGATCACAGAATGTTTTTTTTTAGGATATTTAAGTAAAGACATTTGAGTCTTCTTATCATTTTCCTTATGTTGGGGGTCGAGGTGGTGAAGAAGGTGCCCCATACTAGCACAAGTACTTTCAATCATTTTGCTGGTCATCCACAGAGTTTGTGTTTGTTTGTTGCTGTGAGTTGCGGTGAGTCTTTATATTTGCTTAGAGTGAGTTTTTTTTTTCTTTATTATATATTTGCTTCATTCAGTTAGGAGAGGTGTTAGGGTTAGTTATTGAATATGTTTAATATGTTAATCCTTGTGTTGGATGCTATTTCATTTATAGTAGGCTTTTTATTTTTTAAAGATCCTAAAAAGAAAATACACAGCAACCTTCAACAAGACTTGCTGCCTAATTACACTATATATATATATATATAATAAAATCTCTAGTAATTATGATGGATGAGGATCCAACAATTATAAAGTTATATGTTTATGTCTTAGATTTTGATCTAGCTAATTTTCTTCCAACCCATCCACAATTACTGCATGTGACAACCCTGTCAGACAATACAGTAAGTAGGTTAAATTTTTTTCAAATTCTCTGTGTATATATAAGTTAGAATAGTGTACACTCAGAATCAACAGTACTTGGTGACTATCAATATATATTTATATATCAGTAATACTCAGTCTGCATCTGAAGACTATGGGTGTGGATTATTCATGCATAGAATATTTGAGAGATTTTATATAAATCTATGGGAGTGCTCGATGTATGGCTATTGTTATATATTCCTTTTCAGGTTTATATATTAAAACTCACATTACAGAGCGTATACAATGTAACTGGAAGAAAACTCAACCATGGTTAAATTGTCATTATAAATTTATTTCAGCAAAGAATATGATCTTTGTATCTTCAGTTGACAAATTTTTCCATGAATCTAACATCTTCAACAAAATAAAAAAAAAGAAAAAAAAGGAAAAGAAAAAATAAAGCTAAGATTATTTAAAATTTAAAAAAAATTAAAGCAATAAACAAGTTTCTCATTATTAAAGGAAATGATGTTAAAAATATACAACTTTTGTAAATACAAACATTCACGTTAATGTTTGGACACCTATAGTTTAGTCTTCAAATGCATTCTTCTTATAAACAAACACTTCCTGATGACCCAAAGTCAAAATTGGTCAGTATGAATAACAAACAAATAAAACTTATTTACCAACACACACACATTCTATATGAATATATATAAAATCTCCTATGCAGAATATGCTAAGCTGAGCACACAAACTTACTCAAAATATATTTCACATTGCTCAAGGATAGGCTTGAACCTTTAACAAACACCTGCTGGATAGGGAGAGATTTCTGCTTCCAGACAAAGCTTCCTCTCTGTCAAACACAGCTCTTCAATTAACATCTGCTAATGTAGCTATTGTGAAAGATTTAGGCAGAAAGACTAAGGATGTGTGCTTTTAACCTTCTCCTTCTTCTCCCCAACAGCTACACTACTCTCTCCCCTCTCCTGCCACTCCTCAGGGGGTTAGTGCAAGAATAAAAACATCTGCCATTGGTCCACAACAAGGAGAGCTAAGGCAGGCATGCAGCCAGCCAACCAATGTGCGTTTGACATTCACCACACAACAATGATCATTTTTCATTCATTCTTTTAAGGCTTTCTTCTCAGGAGAAGTTGAGGTAGACAGGGAATAAAGCCATCCCCAAACCCCCTTTTTGTATACACACCTTAATAAACCCCACCTCATCCCCACCCCAAAATAAAACTTTACAGTATATAGCTTCTTTACTCCCCTTCTCTTTTCAAGACCCAGGGTTAAGCCTATTAATCAAAAGTAAATGCTTTACTTGAGTAAGGGTCCTGAACTTAAAAATTATTAATATGCTGGGGTGAATTTTATTTGTTATATGAAAAAAAGAAAAAAAGGAAAAATGAAACCAAATGCACACAAAAAGGTGTTATGATTTTAGGGTCCATTTAGAAGTGATAGTTCTTTCTTTTATTTAAAGGGTTTGCAACCGTTGCCAACCATTTCTTTTATTTTTATTGTTTCTGAGAGTAGCAGCTGATATGGGAGAAGAGAAATATGAAATATCCAGGGATCACTAGAGAGGCCCAAGATGGACATAACTGCCTTCATCTGTGCAGAAACCAGCCTTTAATAATTACAAAAGAGGTACTAATTTTCAATCTATTCCCAATTATTTTTATATTACTTAATTATATAGACTAGCTGATATCATCAAAATTCTATCGTTTAATCAGACACAACCAACAAGGAATAAAGATTTATATATTTTAATGCTTTATTTATTATGAATTACACACACACGCGCGCGCGCGCGTGTGTGTGTGTGTGTGTAGGAGGTGTCCTTGTGGCATAATGGTTTATGTGCTGGACTGCAACACTATAGTAAATGATTTTGAATTACTGTATTCACTTTCAAAATAATATGACCTTAGGAAAAATACAAACTCTCCAATCCCCGCAGCTATGGGTTAAATAGTATCGTTATTATTCTTCTACAAGGATGGATTAGGCAACAAATAACCCACAAAGGTTGATATGCCATTAAACAAACAAACCAAACCAAACATATATATTGAAATAAACAAATCATTATAAAAAGATTTTTGCTTGATTCAGAAAAGTGGTCAAATACTAAACAATAGAGTAGGATAAAACCACAAAATAAATAAATATCTACTCACCTCTTCATGACAATTAGTTTCATATATTTAAAAAAAAATATACAATCATCAGATGGAACATGTCTCATCTGATTATATATATATATATATTTATAAAATATTGATATTAGATGTTAAAACTTACAAAAAGTTTTCTAATAATTAAGTTTCACAAATCATGTAGTGGCTGACATAAGGATTGACAAGATTTTTATGAGTTTGAACACTTTAAATTAATTGCATATTACTCTATTTATTGAGTATCAAGAATTTTTTAGTTTTTACTTGGTAATCTTATTTTTCACATACTGGACCATGGACACAGTCAGAGAGTGTTCACCAATAGTCCGGGAGACCAGAGTTCAATCCTTGGTGGAGTCATACCAAAGACTCAAAAAATGATACTTGATGATTCCTCAGTATTATAAGGTACAGATCAAAGTTAAACAGAGTAATCCAAGGAAAGGAGTAGCATCCTCTGCTAGTCTAGAAGCTATTGAAAAGGGAGCCTTCAGGTCACCCTTGATTATGGTATACCAACTTTATATATATATATATATATATATATATATATAAAACTTCATTTTCATATATATATAACTTCATTTTCATATATATATAACTTCATTTTTACATAAAACTTCATGAAACCCAGGGGTCGCAGACTAAATTCCATGGCATTAAATACATAAATCTTATATATATTTATTTATTATTATTATAAAATAACTCTATCCTAGATATTGAGCACTCTCCATATTATATTGCACTTGGTTCACCACAAACCCACAAAGGGATTTAGTGACAACCAACACTGTTATAATATATATATATATATATATATATATATATATATATATACTGGCCCATTGGCTTAATAGGTAGAGCGTTTGCTAATGGTCCAGGAGACTGGGTTCAATGCCTAGTCAAGTCATACCAAAAACTCAAAAAACAGTACTTGATGCCTCCTTGCTCAACACTCAGAATTATAAAGTATGGATCAAGGGTAAAGTGGATCAATCCAGGGTAAGGAGTATCCCCTTCCCCTACACTGAGGTGTAGTAATAATATAGAAGAGCCTTTGGATTGCCCTTGACTACGGTTGCCAAATTTACCCCTTCTCTCTCTCTCTCTATATATATATATATATATATATATACACACACACAAAATGAACAAAAGTTATATGACAAATATGAATGTATTTTGTGATATTTATTCGATGATTACTCTCAACTAGCTTTGACAAAGGGTTTTAGTCAGGAGTCAGTTTTTGTGAAAAAAGTTGTTTTTTTCCCAGAGATTAAAATTTTTGATATGTTATAAAACAAGGGATGAAAAATGGTGATGTAACATTGCTTTCTGGTATTCAAGTGTTTTCCATCAATTATTTCATGATTTCTACTATCATAGACACCTGGCACTGTGCTCTTCAATTAGGAAATAAATGGATGAGATGTGTTTCTCACACACACACACACACACACACACACACACACACACACACACACACACACACACACACAGAAAGTATTTAGGAAAAGTGAATTTTCTACTGAGCCAAAAATACCAGTATTTTATTATTTCTAGAGTAAAATTTTACAATAACTATAAAACATTGTACCTTTGAGACTAAAAATTCACTTAAATTTAAATTTTATGTATTTATTATTTCATATAAATTTAATACATCTAAATTTTGCACACACTCTTGTAGGAATATTTTATTAAAGAAGACAGACATCAATTTGGAGTTAAGATTTTTTTGTCATCCTTTTCTTGCTCCTGTGTGAGATGTCACAAATCTGTATGAAGGCTGTTTAGTAATTGTCTGAAATCTCTGATGCTGCAGCTCAAGCACATGTACTTTCAACCTTTGTTGATCATTGTTGAGGATGCAGGTATGACTGCGTCATTTATTGGTTTGGTTTAGTTTGGTTTAGTTTTATGGCATATCAACCATTGTAGGTTATTTAATGCCAAATCCTTTTTATACATATATATCAGATATATGATTTCTAAATACATTTTGTAGATAACATTTTTAAATGAGTATGAACTCATTTATTTTGGACGAGCAAAAGTAGGATGACCAGCTCAAACCGACATCCAGCAGCTCTGTGCTGATACAGGATGTAGCCCTGAAGACATACCGGAAGCAATGGACGATAGGATAGGGGTGGCGAGAGAGGGTCAGGGATATCTGTGTTGATAGCGCAACATCATCATCATCATGATTCATATACACAAATAATTAAAGCAAATTAACTTACATAGATGACAAAAATAAAATGAGAAATTGGAAACAAGACATTAGGTAAAATTCAAAGAGACTATTTGTATCTGAAAACCAATCGATGCCTGTTTGTGCTAGTTACCAACATAACCCTCAAAAATTCACAATAAGGGTAGGTCAAGGGTTACAAATTCCACACTAGACTATTTGGAAAAAAAAATTGACATTAGTTAAAAATGATTCCTTATTGGAGGTGCCCGTGGTGTAATGGTTATCGTCATAAGAAATGGACATGGTGACACGAGTTCAAATCCGGGATGCGACTGATTGCATTTCACATAGTACTAATGCCCTTGGGAAGGGTATGAATCCAGTTATTCTCCCTCCAGCTATGGGTAAATAGTCGGGCAGACTGGGTTCTTCAGCCTTGGTGAGGCAAGTAGTCTAGGAGAAGGAAAACTCTGAATTCAAACCTGTTAAATTCCGCTTAAAAATTGACCTTGTGTCATATCCTGCCTGAGCGGAGGGGTTGGTAAATATGTAAAAATGATTCCTTAGAAATTGAAGTTATTGTCAATGGACAAAATCTAGGATTTTGTGATACCAATCGATCACTCAATTCCAGTTAGAAGACTAGACAGGGATAATTAGCAAGAAGAAAAAAACTTGTCATCTGGTGGATTTTACCATTCCAGCAAATCATAGAGTACTGAAATGGAAGAAAGCAAAAAGGTAGATAAATACTTGGATCTTACCAGCGAGCGGAAAAAGTTATGGAACACGAAGGTGACATTTAGCAAAACACCTGAACAAAAGACTGGCGTAATTGGAGATAAGAAGAAGAATGGAGACCATTCAGACCACAGTGCTGTTAAAATCAGCTAGAACACTTAGAAGAGAACTGGAGACTTGCTGTCACTCATACTTCTGTGAAAAACCTTAAAACTTGCACAAAGTGAAAATAATAATAAACATCTCTATCTAAAAGATCACAACAAACTATAGTCATTTTAAGGGAAGTATGGTCTCATCTTACCAGATTATCTTTTACTTTACTCTGGAAAATACTAAATACAAAAATACATACACAACAAATAGTATGTTATATATATATATATATATGACTGCCACTTTTTTACAGAAGAAGGCTAGCTTCTCAAACCTGCCAAAAGTACCTGTGAGCACATGTGACTCCTCAGGCAATGTTTATCTTTGCAAGCACAGCTGCATATGTGACAAACAAGATAACTGTCTTTGTCATTGACATTGCCCCCATGCACTTTCATATGGCTGCTCAAAACTGCTGTCAACCCACATACTTTGTCACAGAAAAGATATGAGTTACAGAAAGGATCTGTGTAAACTGATGTAATATAATTAATGATGATAGTTAATTATTTTATTTATAGTGATAGACTGTAAATTAGCTAAAAACTGAATAGAAGTCTAAGTTGAGAAGGTCATATGCGTGCATGTGTTACACAGAATGGAAAGATATCAAGCTGACAGGTTATTTTGGAAATCAACTAGGATGACATATTGGAGATTTGTTTTGAAATTGTTGCAGGTCAGATATAACAAAGTCAAGATTCTGTCACCTGACTTAGGATAAGATGACATAACACAAGAGAAGACATGTGTTCTTACCATCATTTGTGAATGAGATAATTAATATATTACACAAGCATAATTATTTATTTTAGTTAGGTTAGTTCAGGGTTGAGTTCAGAGATTTGAGCACTCTGGGGGTGAAGAAATGGAAGTCATTATTTTGTTCACCCATGAATCTGATAGCATTTCTATGACACAAATCTTTCTATCTATCTCTTGTGTTTTGGAAAACAACTGCTGTAGGAAATGTTACAATCAAACAATAAACTTTTTGTATAAGAAACAATGGGTCCATTTTGTATTTGAGAAATGTAACACCTAATGATATTCAAGACAGTGCCGTGTTGGTGAGACAACATTACAGAGCTTGCAACTGATTGCTGTCATGAAACCTCATATTTCTAGCAAGACTAGGTTTAGACAAACAGACCCTACTACAAATGTTGCAAACATGTTCTGGCTAAAAATCGTTTGAGATGGAGGTCAGGTCCTACTTGTAAAGTGCTTGTTTCAAGATAGAGCGCTGGGGAGAGAGAAAGAGAAACACACAAAAAACACACACACACACAAAAAAAAAAAAAGAAAAAATATTAGAAAAAAAAAAAGAAAAAATAGAATAAACCACACATGATGATTTTTGTTTAGAAAAGCTGATTTATTATGAAGAATGGTTTATGGAGTGTTGAATTTTCATTGATCAGCTCGTTATAAGTTGCAGTGATAAATTCTAAATGTTTCTTTATATAATTGTCTATCATGTTTATCAATATCTTAAGTATTTCCTTTTTAATACATTTTTGAAACCGTCTATTTTTTGTAGACACCCTATATATTAGTTCTGAAGGAAAGCATTAGATTAAACAATATGTCTGCAACTAATGTCAATTATTCAAAGAACATAGAAGAGTTCTTAAGTATATATTAATTAATTAATTTAAAACAACTTCTCTCTGATCCATTCATACTTTATCTTAATGAAGATAGCTCTGTGCTTAAAGGTCTCTTCCGTACATGACATGTTTGCAAGTTGCCATTTTGGATGACTTAACGGTACAAGATAATAATACCCCTAATTTAATCAAAAGTTTGCACTGAAAATTAGCCTCCAAGAAAATTTCAACTGAAACAGCAAAGAGAAAAAAAAAAATAAATAAAAATAATCAAAAGTGAATTAAAAAAAGGGAACCAAGTCTGATTATTTCAGTCAATTAAAAGATTCAAAATTTATTAATAAAAAAAAAATGAGATCTGATAATTTTTATCTCATTTTCTCAGATGAGGAATTATCTTCATTATTCATTGGGCTACAATTTGGATGAACTTAGAATAGTGACCTCACTAGGTCACTAACTACAGCAGATACCTGAAGAAGATTGGAGGGGTATGATGGTGAAAACTTTGTTACTATAATAACAAGTAAGATGAGGACACTCGTCTAAGCACATCAGAGAATAATAATAAGAATTCCTCAGCTTAGTAACTATTATGATTGTTCTTGTGTGAAGTCATTTGAAATGATCTACATTGGCTGAAACATTATGATTATAATAACAAGCAAGATGATGTCACTAGTCTAAGCAGTTCAGTGCATTGAATGTGGCAGAGAGAGAGAGAGAGACAGAGGGAGCAAAAAAAAAAAAAAGAAAGCTGCTCTTAGAAAAAGGAAAGAGGAATTTGTAGTGTGACTTTGATCTTGTTGGTGTGTGGTGCTTAATGGTGTATCACAAGGGACAGGCTTGGTACCCGTGCTTTTTTACTTAGTTGGTTTCTAACCTCACAGATAGAATAAAGAGAGGTAGATATCACATATATACTGATGATAACAAATTGTACTTTCAAATTTGGAAAAGTCTATGGTACTGATTTAACCTTTAAGTAACTGGACCAGTTGCAAATTAAAAAGCACCCCCCCAAAAAAAAAACCTTAAAATTGAATGTTAGAAAAAAAAAGAAAAAAAAGAAAAAGAAAAAAAAAGGAGAAATTTATTAAGATTAGGTCATCAGAATCTTAAAAAAAATGAATATTCTGTTGAATCTAATTATAATTGAGAATAATGTTACAGAGAGAATGAAGCTAAAATCTTGGTATTACATTAAATGAGGTATTAAATTGAACAAGACATGTAAACCTGTCAATTGCTAAGACATAAGGCAAGACAAAATACGAATTTAGGTTCAATAATTTCGTAAATGAGTCATCCATATTGAATTTAACTGAAAACTACATTCTTCTCAATTTAACTATGGTAAAACCATTTTACAAAATTCAAACAAAGAACTACAGAACAAAATTTAAAGATTACAAAACAGATGAGTTCATTTTACCTTCAATTTATCTAACAATGACCACTTTAAAAAATACCTTTTTAAAAATAGAAAAAAAATTTTTTTAAATGAATAACAGGCAATTGTTTCAGTCTTAGTTTAATGTTAAATATAGAAATATATAAAGCATCTATTTGTGTCATCTAGATTTGAACTTGTAATGAAACTCATGATTATTTCACTAGAATCAAATTAAAGAATATATCTTATTTGTAAAAGATGCTAGGAAATTTAAAAAAAACATTAATATAAACAATATTTCAATGGAATGCTTCAGACAAATTAAGTTGTCAGTTGACTTTTCAAGTTTTGGATGTTTTCATTTAAGAGGATTTTTTTTTTTTGGTCTAATATAGTTTTTACCAAGTTAAGTCTAATATTTTAGCAAGTTGTCTTATAAATTACAATTTACTAACCGGCATTGTCTTTTCCTAAGGGGCATAAATGGGAGTGAGAGAGTGCTTTGAAAATCTTAGATATTCAAAACACTCTCTCACTCCAATTTACGTAACTGAAATTAGGAGTGTGGTCAGTAAGGTATGGAGCATGGCAATTTTCCAAAGAAAACATTCTATTACTATATCAATAAGATTGTAATATGATCTAATTGTTTTTCAACAAACATGACAGAACATTTCAAGAAGAGTAGATAAAAAGTTTATACTGTAAAGTGTCCTTAAGGGAGAAAAAAATCCTCTTACTAAATCAAACGTACAAGTCATCAATTAACATTTAAAATTGCTTCTTGAAAGATTCAATTTGAATTAAAAAAAAGATTTTGTCATTGACCTAGAATATCAAAAGTGAAGATTCCTCAACTGGTGTCTGGCCAAGATAGACTCATAAAAAACAGCTGAAGTAAAAAGCGAAAATATCATTAATAATCTTAAGAACTGAAATATTATTTTCTTAGTAATTTATAAGGAAACAATCTAAAAAGATAATACGAATGGAAGATATTCTCTTTTCTTAAACTAGATTTATACATTTAAATTATAAAACAGTTGTGTTTATGTGTTCAGGTATATAGGCAGTATCAACATTACTAAAAAGTTTTGTATAAAGTTAATTTCATTTTAAACCAAAAATATCAGAATTTTATTATTTCTTGTGCAACATTATACATTGAAAACATATTATTAAATATTATAGCATTATCCATACACAAGTACACCCCTAATAATTTTTTAGCAAATAATCATTTTGGCAAAAATTTTAATAAGTACTTTTAAGTTAGCAAAAATTTGAAGAAACTATCTTGAAATCTGGTAAAAAGTTTAGATAAGTAGTTTTAAGTCTGGCAAAAATTTCGAATTGGTATTTTCAAACCAGGAAATTTTTTTTTCAATAACTATCTTTAAATCTGGTGCAAATTTTGAATAAGTATTTTGAAATCTAGTGAAAATTTTTAACTATTTTCACGTCTGGCAAAAATTTTTACCTAAGTATTTTGAAATCAAGCAGAAAGTTTAAGTAAGTATCTTTAAGTTTAGTAAAAATCTTCACCCCATTTATATTGGTTTTACAAATCAGAAAATGCTAAACAAAACAACTTTATTGAATGTGCCGTTTGTACCAAAGATCCTGACATTTATAAGATTCTTCAAATTAAACACATTGCATATGCCATCCCAATAAAATAACATCAACAAAATTGGATTTGCTCAATTAGAGATCCTATGCATAAAAAAATAGCAAAATCTACAGACTTGAAAATCTAATTACATTCCAAAAACTGACTTTACACAACAAATAATTGCTAATCTCCATCAAGATTTATCAAACTGTTTTGGTGTTATCAAGTGGACATGCACAAAACTTGCAGATGTAGAGAGAACAATTACTGAGAAAGTGTGCTTTTGTCACTGGACATTGGTGGTGATGAGTAGGTGTAAACAACTTGCTATCTATTTTGACTGCTTCTTTTCTTTTTATTATCTTCTGAAGTGCCTCTCAAGAGGCTGAGACAATAAGCAAGCCTGTCTCCAGCATCAGTCGTTACAGACAAGATTTTCCAATGCTGCTTTTCAAACCAGGCAGATTTTCACTTCCTGCTATGATCGTACATTTTTATAATTTAATACATATATTATAACAAAATTCCTCAAAGGAAGAGAAGAAAGTAGCCTTATAATTGTGTAAAAGTTCAAAACAAAAATAGGATTTTTAATTGATAAATTTTAACAGCATGTCAATCTGTCTAGGGTTATTTTATGCTGAGAGGTAAGGGAATCATATTTAAGTTGTTTCTTAAGAGATTTTTCCACACAGTTGTAAGATTTTAAGCATTCCTATTGAATACTAATTTATACAGAAGTATACAGTTTAAAGTAACAAATAAAATCTTTAGTAAACCATTTAAGGTTCAAATAATTGTTCTTAATACAAATAATTTACACATAGTTATATGATATCAAGTATTCCTATCTAATACAAATAATTTGTACAGATGGTTTCAAGTATTCCTATCTTATACAATTAATTATATGGTTTCAAGTAATTGTTTCTATTATTTCAAGTAGTTAATAATAATCCTCAAACGACTGGAGAAGAAGCTAGATGGCAATTACACAAGAATGCTGCGAGAAATATTGAACAAGTCCTGGTGGCAACACCCCACAAGACACCAACTATACGGCCACCTGCCTCCCATCACAAAAACTATCCAAGTTAGACGAACCAGACATGCAGGACACTGCTGGAGAAGTAGGGACAAGCTTATAAGTGATGTACTCCATTGGACCCCCACATATGGCTGGGCAAAAGTAGGACAACCAGTACGAACATACATTCAGCAGCTATGTGAGGATACGGGATGTAGCCCTGAAGACCTGGCAGAGGCGATGAACGATAGGGAAAAGTGGCGAGAGAGGGTCAGGGATATCCGTGCTAGCGGCACAAGATGATGATGATGAATAATAATCCTTAGTATACAAATATAGCTTCAAGTAATTATTCTTAATACAAATAATTTTCAGTTATATGTCATCAAGTATTCCTATCCAATATTAATAATTTTCAAACAGATCTCTTTGACCCATTGATAGGATCCTAATAGGTACTACGACTGTGTCAGAGTAAATCATAATGCAATGGTAAAGAAGAGGTGACGCCTTATTTCTAATAGTTCCAGAACTGGAGCCTCACCACCGGATACAGTTTAGAGTCATGCCCAACACACTGAATTTAATTATCGTTTCAACCAATAAAAAACTTAACAGGTAGGTGAGTTGAATGCCAAGGACACTATCACAAAGAAAATTAGTGTTTCCTTCGTTGTTCATTTCTGTCTTGGTAAATGCAGCTTCAGTTTCAATACTTTCTGAAAACACCTTGTCTATGTAATTCTGTGTCCAGTATTTTTTCCACAGGTAATAACTCAAAGTTCATATAAAATCCCTTTTTAATTTACCCCCACCCCAAGAAAAAAATGCACATATATAAGAAAACTAAAACATCTAAAATCCTCTCAAATACAATAATACTTAAGCCATATAATCAGCGTTTTATTGATCAAGTATCAAAATCCTACCTTAATCGATAAAGTGCTTCCTCTGTCAAATATCAATGCTATTTGTTTCATCAATCTCTGAAGAATAAAAGACTAATTCCACCTCTATCGATTACAAACTTCTTATCTTTTTGACCCCAAAACCAATAAAACAATCAATGGTAATCATTACTATTAATAAATTTGAGTATTACAGGAGGTGACATAAACACTTCCCACATTTTAAACAGTCACCTGTCTGGGGCAAGTGGCATTAGTAGTTCCATCAACTTAGCATCTTTTTCCCCAGAAATGATCAGCAATGATCATGGCTTGAACTGGTGCACACAATGCATTTGCTGTTGAAACATTTTTTTTAAAGACTGTTGGCATCTGTAGTTGCTACACGGAAAACTTTTCACGCTCATTTTATCTCAAGTCAGATTAAAGCAATTCTGGATAAAACTTTCAACTCATAGCAATATCTATTTTCTATCAAAAACATTCTGACCTAACATGAACTGAGCATGAAAAGCTCTCTGTATAGCATTTACAGATTAACTAGTCTTAAAAAAACGTTTCAACAGCAACTGCACAGTGTGCACCTGTCCAAACCATGATTGAATCTGAAGAAAAAAAAAAAAAAAATGACAAAGACATGAGCTAGATGACGCTATCATTATCATTTGCCTAAGTTCATTTACTTCCCATAGGCAACAGTTTTAAATGCTTGGTTTGATTTTATGGTATATTAACCGTTGTAGGTTATTTAATGCCAAATTCTGTTTATAATTATATATTAAACATATGATTTGTAAACACATTTTGTAGATAACATTCCTAAAAGAGTCTGAACTCTTTTTTCCACACATTTAAATGGTTTTAAGTATTGCTATATGATAGTCACAATTCAACATCAGTCATTTGTTTGTACACAGTTTGTTCTATTTGACCCATAGATAGGACCCTATCAGGTGCTACCACTCTAGGTTAGAGTGGACCTGAGAGCAATAGGAATGAAGGGATACTTCAATTTCTCCAAGGCTGAAGTCTCACTATCAGATTGCTATATGTCATATCCAGGACACTCATTTCCCTCGTGCAGAGAAACAGTCACTTATTCAACAGCCACAGCCGACTGGGCTTGGTTTAAAATGTGGAAGGTATTTCTGCTGCACCTGATATCATCCGTCCTCTATTTAGTTCTAATGGCTTTTCCTCAGAACTCATCTAGATTGTGGTTTCTATGACAACAAAGAACAGTATGCATTGGAAAGAAGAATAAGTGCTTGGGGAGACTCAAACTTAGGTATTCCTCTGCATTAGGGGAGCCTGGTTCTTTGTATCATCCGCTTTACCATCCAACTACAAGAGCATGGCATCAATGAAATCCAAATAACCCTCAAAAAGCTACACAATATCCTTCTCTTCAATCTGTCAGCACAAGTTTTGTAGTTACTGATATTCACTAAGTTTTTAGTCTTGCACATAGGGCTCAGCTTTCTTAAAATTACTCACTGAGTGGTCACCCATATCACTGCTTAACTTCTGTTAATTTCCAGGATGTCTTAAATATAAATCATCACTGTAATCAGAATTTATTTACTAAGCTTTGCTTAGTCAGACACAGGTCTCAGATTGTTAAGGATACCTGCTGTTACGAAGTGGTCACCCATCTAAGAACAGAGTAGGCTCCATGTTGCTTTCATTTAGTGATCCGACAAGAGCAGGTGTTTTTAGCATGACTTGACCATAACTCGCCATATTTGTTGGTATTGTTTTACATACAAATAGTTTTAATAGGATCAAAAATAATTTCTTTTTAGATAAAACTTTGTCAATCTATTACAATTATTAATTTAACTATTAATATTCATCTTGTTAATTCCACTTGACAGATAATACTAGTTAAAATTATGAATACTAAAAACTGACAAAACTTCATCTAAAAAAATAAATAAAAATTTAGAATAAAAAAATCCTAACCAAACAAAAAAAATCCAAAGGGTTTACCAACCTTTTCTTTTGGCTGTTGTTGCGTGAGGTTTACTATCCACAGATTTATCTTCGACAGAGCCACTTCGACCTCCTGACGTCAAGGAGGAGCTGCCACGGCGTTGAGCTCGGGAAGGGCTCTCTGAGGCCTGCTGCAATAAGAAAAAAATAAAAAGAGAATGAAATTAAGAGACAGTAAGGGGGAAGGTCAGATGAAAGGGAAAAAAAAATGAAAAGTACACTCAGAGCAAAGTCCATAATTAGAATATAAACATTTATAAATGGACACCTACTCAACTACCTTAGGGTAGACTGGGCTCTTTAGCCTTGGTTAGGAAACCAGTCTAAAAAGAAAGAAAACTCTAAATTCAAACCAACTTTATACTACTTAACAACTGTGTCACATCCTACTCATGGTGGAGGGGTTGATAAATACATATTCATATTTTTGGTTACAGAGTTTCAAAGCTGTAGAGTTTGGTCATAAATAATAACTAAGAACATCTGTTTTGATTGTGTAAGGGTTAGATTTGGTTTCTTTGTTTAATGGCATATCAACCTTCCTAAATATTTAATGCCAAAGCCATCATAGTAAAACAGTAGTGGTAATATTTAACCTATAGCTGGGAGATGGATAATACTTTTCCAAAGGGTATTAGCCCAAAAGTGAATGTAATAGTGTGACTTGCTTACTATGATGTCACAACCCAGCATGCTAGCCACTATGCCACAGGGACTTTCTCTGATTGTGTAATGTTTCACTAGAAATGATAAAATCCTCGAATATTTGGTTTAAAAGAAAACTCACTTTTCATAAAAATTGTTGGATGTGTACTTACTTATAGGCAACATGGTAAACACACACACCACACATACATGCAGGTCTGTCTATGTATATGAATCTGCACATGAAGTCACAAAGAAAACTCCACTTGGACTCTTAAAGACGCTGGCAGTCTAACCAATTCTATGCATTCATGTTTTATAGTCTTGGTTGTTACTGGATCTGATCCTTGTTTGGCCTTTGCATAATCAAATGACAGTCAAGGATCTTGACAGGTGAGATCTCAAGAATGTCAGGAGTATTTCAATAAAAGCAGTCTTTAAAAACTTTATTTTGGCAATGACCTTAAGGTCTTTGATTCTCAGTTGGCCCTTTACCAATACAAGTCAGGGCAAAGCGTCAAAAGATTATCCCCCTGTTCATAGTTAAATGTCTTGACCTTTTTCTTTGCTATAGAGAAACTATAGCACCACAGTTTGTTTACAGAAAGTGCCAACAGAAAGGTTGAACAAGATGTGAAGCCAATTCAGACCGGTGCCAGCAAAAGTAAACGTATCATCACAAAATTTGGATAAATGTTCTTCTTGAAAGAACAGTTAAAATTTTTTGACACATCAACATTTATATGGGTAACAGGACCAAGTTGCAATCTGTTCATGATGTTTTAACAAGTTATAAACTAGGATCTATGCATTCAACCATCTTAAACTGCATCAATTAATCTGGTCAGGGAAATTTGATGTATGCGTGTTTACCTTTATTACTTGTACATTTAAATATGAATAAATTGAAACATATTCAAAGTGTTGTAATTTTATTTTCAGCCAGTGTATTAAGATATAAATGGTTGGTTGGTTGGTTTTATGGCACATCAACATTTGTTTGAATATCTAATGCCAAAGTAATTTTTTTTTCTTTTGGCAAATAATCAAATCAGTCATGATAGTCCTTTCAAAATAATAACTTTCCTTAAAACAAATAAGTTGCATACAGTTATATGGTATCAAGTATTTCAAACAATTATATAGTTCTAAATAACTAATAATAATCCTTTGTAAACAATTATACCTTCAACTAACAATTCTTAATACAAATAAATTGCACAAAATTACATCGATTCAAGTAACTATTCCTGCCAGTGTTTGCCAATGGTCTGGGAGACCTGGGTTCAATCCCAGGTCGAGTCATACCAAAGACTCAAAAAATGTTACTTGATGCTGCCTTGCTTAGCACTCAGCACTATAAGGTAAGGATCAAGGGTAAAGTGGAGTAATCCAGGGAATGGAGCAGCACCTCCCCTGGAGCCTTCGTGGTCACCCTCAACTAAGGTCGCCAACTTTACTTTTATTCCTATTCAATTATCACAATCATTTGTCTGCACAGAGTTATATTGTTTCAAGTATTCCAATCTAATACAAATAATTTCAAACAGCTCTATTTCACCTATAGATGGGACCCTAATGGGTACTACCAATCCAGACTACAGTTGATTGGGGAGTAATGGCATCAAAAAGGTGACCCACATTCTCCAAAGTTCCAGAACTAGAGCCTCCCCACCAGATGCAGTTTCATATCATACGCTGACACCCCCACTTCTTGAGGAATGTACTACACCCCTCTAGGGAATGCAGTTGGCATATTCTATTCCCTGCCAACAGGTCAATGTAAATGGTTGAAAGGAGTAGTTTTACTTGCCATCAAATACTGTATATGAAAAGAAAACGTTTAAAACTGATTGTTCCTCTCCTATCAGGAATTGAACCCTGCTCTCATATAGGACAGCTAAGTATATTTACCATCATACAACAGTTGCCCTGGTTCTGTGATCTGTTTCAATAACACTTAAAAATCAGTTTGGGCGTTTGCAGTAGAGCGTTGGTTTGAACACTAGTCTATCACAATGGTAGTAGTGCATACAACAGGAGGTGAAGAGTTAACAATATTCTTGTCTACGAAACACAATAGAGTTTGATCAATGACTGCTTCAATATTGGAAAAATGAACATTGATTAAAAGCAAAACAGTTTAGCAGTGAACAGAAGAAAGAAATCGAGAAAGAGTACAGTTGTGTCGATGCGTATATGCACATATAAATTTACTGTTTATAAGAATGAGTGCATAAGAGTTTGAAAGTAACAGTCTCACTGCAATGTGGCACATTTTGATGAAGAGTATTTGTACGTGGGTGTATACATAGTAATTTAGTGGTTATATGCATGTTTGTAAATGACTAATGTGTATGAGACACAAGTGTGTAATGTTGGATTTTGGGTGATTATATATATATATATATATATATATATATCTAGATTAGGATAGTACAGACAAAGAATCGATGGTGCTTGGTGACTGTCAGTTTTTTACCTACATAACCATCAGACCAATCGTCATCGAGGGCCTTTGACTCTGTGCCAAAGCAATCCTTACATCTGCATATACTTTATCATTGATAATGAACACTCTTTATTCATAAATACAGCAGACTAGATAATTAATTATAATGTCTATATAAGAGTTTGGATGATAAATTAGATAGTTTATAAAAGATAAAAGAAAAATATTCTTATGAAGTATTTTATTTTATATATGTCAAAGTTTCAATCTAAATGACCATCATCATGGCTGTACTTTATTGTTGACTATTTCATATAAAAAAAATATTTTCAAAAGGAAGAAGAAAATGAAGACTGCAATCACTTTTTCATTGGTAATATTTTTTCAGATGAAATAGTAAACAATAGTGTACTACCCCTTCTGATGGTCGGATAGACCAAAATGTTGGCATATATAAAACACATCATTTGAATATTTTGTCATGCATGTATATATATATATATATATATATATATATATATATATAAAGTAAATATTCATTTAGCTTTGTTTAACTTGGTACAAGGTTTTATTTCTTAAGAAGTGAACTTACAATAAACAGCTTGAGAGAGCAACTTATATATATATATATATATATATATATATAAAGAGAGAGAGAGAGAGAGGCATAAATTAAATACAAAATTAGTTAACTTCAATTTTAAAAGAAGGTGCTGAAAAGTTCTCAGCTCAACCAAAACAGAAGGATCTTATCACAAAATGTACTTATTATTAGACAACATATTTGTCCCAAGTTCAACACACTTGGCACATTTATTTAATCATGAATGAGAACAATCTACACTCTGTGTTAAATAAAGAGTTCAGTTTGATATTTCCAAAAGGTTATCAACTACAGAATACATATAAAGGCTAGATGTTGGTTGGTGCTTTATGGCATATCAATCCATGTAGGTTATTTAATGCCATATATATATATATATATATATATATATATGAAAGTAAATAAAGGATTGTAATCTGACAATATATAGAGAAAAATTGATAACAAGGTAATCCAGGTGGAAGGAGAGATTTATTGAGAAGTCGACACTATAGCGTTTCAGTTCTGCTGAACCATCATCAGGACCATGAGGGGTGATATTAGCGATATTAAGGCAATGATGGGTGTTTAAAAATGCATAATACAAAAACCTAGGGGAAAATTTGTTTAATAAGAAAAAGTTGGCCATTTAATAGGTGAATCAGTGTTTGTTAAATGGCCAACTTTTTCATATTATACAAATTTTCCCCGAGGTTTTTGTATTTTGCATTTTTAAACATCCATTGTTGACTTAATATCGCTAATATCACTCCTCATGGTCCAGATGATGTTTCAGTAGAACCGAAATGCTATAGTGTCAACTTCTCAATAAATCTCCCCTTCCACCTGGATCACCTTGTTATCAATTTTTCTACATACACACACATACATATATATATATATATATATATATATATATATGACTAATAGAATGGATTTGAAAGTAATGACAATGAAGAGGTACTCCACACTCCCCAAACTTCAGGATTAGAGTCCCACTATAAGATGCAGTTTAGTGCCATATCCAGGACTTGAACACCAGAGGGTACAATGGCTGAAACACTTTGACTATAATAAAAACAAAGATAAGGGCACTAGTCTGAGTACATCAGTGTATAAAAAGTTTTTTTTTTATGATTAAAATATCTTATGCAATACAAAAGAAAATGTGGAAAATCTTTATTAGAGAATAATGCATTTTTCTAATCCAACTGCATAAGACAATGTTTTTCATACAGACACATAGAAAAATATGTATCTTACAAAACACTTAAAATCCCTAAAATCCCCCTTATTTTCTACTTTTTAAAAAAAATTCCTTCTATACACATACATACCCTGACCTAAATAAGCTATTTCAGCCTCAATTTTTCTCCCAAGTTAATTGCCTGCCAATTTAGTGCCAAGTAATATGGCTTACAATCAATATCTCCACTCCAAGATTCAAAATGTTTCTCTTCAATATTCAACCGGGCTTTTTTCCTTCTAAAAAAAAAAAATTATCAATATATCTTTGCTCATTGCTATTATAAAGCAATAAATTGTGTTCAAGAAAATCTTGATGCTCATTTTACAGCAAATACAAAAGATTCTGCTGCAGCTGAATAAGATTCTGTAAGAATATATCTTACATTCAACCTAATGTACATGAGTTATCTTCTCTTTATTTAAAATGGCTGCTTTGGGAGTATTACAGGAGAGTTTCTTTTTAATAAAAACAAATATTATGATTGAACCAAAATCTTAGAAATTCAAGCAAGCATTTCACAAAAGGTAATAAAAGCTCACAGTATAAAAATTTGAGAATCTATTATAAGGAAGAAGATTGAAAAATCGTAGAAAATAACAGGGAAGTTTTGCTATAATCAAGAGATTGGATAGACAATTAGTTTGTTTAGACAATTTTACAGCATGTCAACTCTTTTTGGGTTATTTAATGCCAAAGTCAGTTTACCCCAAACTCTATTATATGATAATAATCATTAGTAAACAATACCTTCAGCTAATTCCTCCGGGGTTCAATTCCAGATCGAGTCATATCAAAGACTCAAAAAATGGTACTAGATACCTCCTTATTTAACACTCAGCATTATAAGGTACGTATCAAAGGTAAAGTGGAGCAATACAGGGAAAAGAGTAGAGCACTCCCCTACATCTCAGTGTAGTAGCAAATTAAAAGCAAGGCTTCCTGTCACCCTTGAATACGGTCACCAACTTTACTTTGCTTTTTATATGGTTTCCAATGTTTTATATAATGTTACTAATTTGCACACTATTATATTATTTCAAGTACTTTTACTAATAAAATAATACTATTAATACTAATGGTTTGGTTTTATGGCACATCAACCATTGTAGGTTATTAATGCCAAATCCATTTTTGCACATATAAATAGTTCTATTTCAAACAATTCAGTTTAGTAAGAGTATAGTTTTTGTTTACACACAGTTGAATGTCAAAACAGTTCTATTTCAAACAATTCAGTTAAGCATAAGTACACATTTTGAATGTTAAAATAGAACTATTTCAAGCAATTCAGTTCAGCATAAGTACACAGTTAGTTCTATTTGAACCCTAGATAGGATCATATCAGGTGTTACCACTCCGGGCCAGAGTGGACTTGGGAGTGATGGCAATAAAGGGGTACTCCACATTCCCCAAGGCTTCAGCATTACTTAAATATCACCATCAGCTTGTTTAGTGTCATATCCAGGATGCTCATTGAGGAGGTGGTCTTACCCCTCTGCAGAGAAGCAGTCGGTGCATTCTACAATTTTAATTGATTGAGCAAGTCTTTTACATAAAAAAAAGCAGCACCAAGTCATACATACTAAACATATCTACATTATATCCGTATTTATGTAAAAACATGCATTTATATATATATAAGTGAAGTTGGTGAACATAGTCGAGGGTGACCTAAAGGCTCCCTTTTCAATAGCTACTACACTGAGGTGTAAGAAAGGGTGCTACTCCTTTCCCTGTACTGCTCCACTTTACCCTTGATCCATACTTTATAATGCTGAGTGTTAAGCAAGGAGGCATCAAGTACCATTTTTTGAGTCTTTGGTTCGACTCAACCTGGGATTGAACCCTGGTCTCCCAGGCCTTTGTCGAAACCAGTCCATATATATGTACGAGAAAAATACTATGCCTTCTTGAATTCATTTCATCCTTAAGTCAAATGACTCATCTAAAAACTTAAACTAATCAAAGATAAAATAGGCAGAAACAAATTGTCTGTCCTATATAATCACACACACACACTACTGACCAAATGTAGAACCACCCTAAACTGTTCCTCTAAGTTCATAGTAAAGGCTACTTTTGCAATTGATAGTAAAGTTTGAGGTCAACTGCATAAGAATAAGCAAGTGTTGTTAATGCATTTACACAATGCTTGAGAATCACATGAACAAACTTTTACAAGGTACAAGAACAGATGCAAAGAATTTTGCTCTGCAGTAATAAATACTCTTGGTGGATTCTTTGAAGGAAAGAAAATATAAATTTCCTCTAATCAAAATTATGTTATTTTATATTCATCTTCATTTAAATTATTGCATAATTGCATGCAAACATAGAAAAAAAAATCTATTTCTTTAATGACATGAAACTATTAACTCTTTAAGTTTAAAAGAAAAAAATCAATGTTGTCCCCAAGTTTTAGCTGGTAGTGTGTGTGTGTGTGTGTGTATATATATATATATATATATATATATATATATACATACACACACACAATAAAACTTGCAAACATGTATGTGTATTTAACAAAACCTATTTAAATACAAACACAACCATATATATTTACATACAAAACCTTTCACACAATCCTGCACAGAAAAATGAAAGATTTACACATTAAATAATTATCTATAGTTTTTTTTGCCATAAATAAAGTCTACTTTGACTTTAATTATCAATTCAATAAAATCATGGATTATAAAGTTAATTGCTATAATATATTCATGTAAAAAGAAAATTAAAATACTGTCTACAAATTGATATTTTATTAAACACTGACATAGTTGGACTAGTGTCTTTAATGTAGTTATTCTTATAGTCATTGTTCAGTGGTTATAATGGTTTAGTGATTTTTTTTTTTTACTGTCTTTAAACAAGACAACATATGTTAGTTTCTATCTTGAATATAAATTGTCTAAAACTTTCTTTCTAAGCTCTTTCAACCAACATAAGGCAAAGTTGAGACAGAGAAATTTTCATGTATAAGAGTTTGATTTTTCTTTTCGTATAGCGTTTGTTATGTTAAAAATTCAAATTCCTATTTTCCAGTGTTTATAATGTTGAAAACCATTACATTAGATATAAAGTAAAGTAAGTAAAGTTGGCGACTGTAGTCGAGGGCAACCAGAAGGCTCTCTTTTCAATAGCTACTACAACTGAGGCGTAGGGGAAGAGCGCTACTCCTTTCTCTGGATTACTCCACTTTACCCTTGATACCTACCTTATATTGCCGAGTGTTAAGCAAGGAGGTATCAAGTACCATTTTTAAAGTCTTTGGTATGATCTGACCTGGGATTGAACCCAGGTCTCCCGGACCATTGGTGAACACTCTATCCACTAGGCCAATGATCCGGTTGCCTATATATCTTTTGTTAAATACATTTAATTGTAGGGAACAGCAGCAAATAATGAAGAGGATAGGGTACATGGTATATATACCTATATATACTGTTCTAGGGAGCAAGATGGGAGGAGTGATCTAGTTTGTGGGGCATTCTGGGAAGAGTGGTATAGTTTATACTGTTTATTTATTTACTATTTTGTGTTTAATTAATTTATTTTTTATTTATTTACTTTCTTAAATCTTTCTTATTGATTTTCTTAAATTTTTAACATATTTATTTTCATTTTTTTTTAGTCTTTGGAGTTGTAGGTTTTCAAATGTTGTAAAACGAATAAGTCTTCATATCTACTAGCATATATATATATATATATATATATATATATATATATATATATATATATTATCACTGATATTAAGCCCTCTTTATTTATAAGTAGAGCAAACTACATATATATATATATATATATATATATATATATATATATATACATATATATATAATGTACAAGCAAACAATATGTTTGGGAATGAAAGGCTTGCTCAAAATAAAAATTGTCATATTGGCTATCATATTTATATTCTAGAATTCTCTCTTGTCTTTCAAAGTTAAAAAAAAGTGAAACTAATACCAGAGAATCTCAAGAAATTTAAAAAAAAAATAGAAGTAAATAAATAAATAAAAATAAAATAATCAAATCACTTCTTAAGAGTATCAATCTATATTGCTCCATTTTTCCATGAACCATGATTGGCTTTCAAAAATGTGCAAAAGATCAATAATGGAGAAATTCACATTCATTCATTGAACTGCTAAATCATCAGAAGTCTATCTTGAAATTATTAGGTTCTTACATTTAATTGCAGGGTAATTAAACAATCCTATAATTTGTAGAAATTCTGCTTTATGAAAATGAATTGGCTAACATACAAACAGACGTTTTAACACTAGTATTCAGATTCATTTCAAAATTCAGTTTCCAGTCATACTGTAAAATATAGAAAATGTATGAATTTATAATATATACTAGCTGAAGTAGCCCAGAATGTTGGGTAAGAGGTCTTAGTTTGTTTCTCAATTTTTCATACAGTGTGATATCACAATCAAACACATACAATACCCTTTCTTCACTTTTATGTCAGTTTTAATGCTCAGAATACAGATGATACCCTCTAATCCTAGACAAAAAATTATAATTATAATACAGATATTTTGAATCTATAGGAGTAATAAACTGAATTTTTTGTTAAAAAAGAGTAAAAAAAAAAAAAGGATGTTGGAATGCAAGATTCCTTGACCATTATTTCATCAACAACTTGTCAAGGAGTATTACCAGCAGATGTCTTGACTGTCATCAAAACTTTGACAAAAATTAAAGATTTGCAGACAAGCTAAGAAGAGAGATTAAGAAAAATAATACATAAAAGTTGGTCTGAGCTGAGAACAAAGGATAACAATTTCTGTGCACAACAGCATCATCTTCAATGTAATTGTTTTAGGGCAGTTTTTTTTTCTCCATTTTAAACAGAAGACAATGCAAAAAGAGCAGAACAGTGACAAAAGACAAAATAAAAAGAATGACAGAGTCAGAAGATAAATGGGATGAGAGAGGGAGAGGGAGAACAAAAAGACTGTATAAATATATATATATATATATATATATATATAAAGAGAGTGAGAAAACATGTATGAAGAGAACAAGGAAAGATTGAGTTAAGATGATTTGTCATGAAGTAAGAGAAAGCAAAGAATAAATATGAAAAAGTAGGAGTAATAATAGAGAAATAGAAAACCAAGAACTAAAAGAACAAAAATTTCAAAGCTAAGTAGGAACTAATGAAGGAAAAAAAACAAAAAAAAAACCCAAAAAAAAACAGATGAAGGAAAAAAAAAATAAATGAGAGAAGGAAAGTCAAAATTATAAAGAAGAAATATAAAATAAAATATTGGAAGATATAAGGATTAGAAACCAACTGAGAAATTTGAAGAGAAAAACTGTGTCCAGTAAATTCTTTGTGTGGTAAATTCATCATATGGTAAATCTATCATCAGTAAATTCATTGTATATTAAATCTATTACAGGTAAATTATTCATAGCTAAATTCAGATTTTAATCATTACTTTTAAGAATTTAATAAAAAGAACCAAAGTGTTAGGGTTAGAGTAACACAATATTATAAGAGCAATTAATCTGACATGATAAATTAACCATGCAATGAATTAACTGGTGATAAATTTACCAACAATGAATTTACCTAGAATAAAAAAAACACACACACACAAAGATACTGAAAGAGAAAAAATATGGAAAATGAAGATACATAAAATGGAAAATTAGAAATAAATGGATGTAGAAAGGAGAAAAATAAGAAGAGGAGAAATGAAACAGAGAAAAGAAAGAGATTTAGAAAAGGATAAATAGAAGATATATATATATATATATATATATATATATATATATATATATATATATATATAATGATGATGATGATAAACAATAAACTGTGAGAAAAAAACATTAAAAAAATACATCCACAAGACAATAAAAAAAGCAAGCAAAAAGGAAAAGAAAAAACAAAAAAAAAATGACCCCCACCTCCCTATAAGAAATCAATACTGAGACCAATCAATATGAGCAGATGCCGATTGCTGATTAAAGGACTTTCATTTCAGGAATAAGAATTTTATCTCAGACACCCAAGTGAAGAATAGAAGGAAAATATGTATGCCTAGAAATGTTAAAGTTACCTCCCCTTTATGAGTACTTCCAACCTGATGCCATTTTGAATTATTGTGAGGAGAGAATTTTTATAAAAAGTTGCTTTCAACAAGATCAGCCAATATCAAGAATTCTGGAATCTAAGAAATTGTTACAAAACAAAAAGGATATGAACAAAAGGGAAGTAAAAAGAAAATAACAAGAAAGAATACCAAAAAAGGTTTCAGGGGCATAAATTAGGTAATACAACAAACCAAGCAGATTATAAATGGCTCATTAAAATGAAATAAAATGGTATGAAATCTTTTCAATAAAAATCAATGGATATTTTCATGTGTAAGACTTGTAATTATCTATATATTACTCAAAGAAATATATATATATATAAGTTAGCCGACTATAGTTGAGAGCAACCCATAGGCTCCCTTTTCAATACACCAAGGTGTAGGAGAGGGCACTACTCCTTTCCCTGGATTGCTCCACTTACTCTTGATCTACATCTTATAATACTGAGTGTAAAGCAAGGAGTTATCACATACCATTTTTTGAGTCTTTGGTATGACTCAACCTGGGATTGAATCTTGGCTATTGGTGAACACTCTAACCAATATACCAAACATATATAACTAAATCTAATTAAAATCTCACTTTATTATCGTTTCATTACAATAAGTTTCCTGTATTACTTTTAGAATAGAAGACACAATACTCAAGTGAAACTTAATAAGTTTTTACAGAGTTCTGCTGGCCAGCATATGAGCACTTTTTATGAATCAGAAAGATTTTACATATTTTTCCACATTTGTTTACAATATACACATATATGAAAAAGACAATTTAGAAAATAGTATTTTTTTTTTTTTGCAAGAGGTCTGGTGCCGACAGAATGTAAATTATTTTATTACCAAAAAACAAATTGACATTCAAGTGAGAGAAGTATAATTTACATAAAGTGTCTGAATGCTTAATTTTAAAATCTAACTATTGCCAAAGAAATATTTTGATCTTTTTGAATTTCTCATTCTACATGTTTGGACAGAAATGGGAACAACGTAAAAAAACATATCAAGACTCACAAAATGCAGCATACTAAAACTACCAAAAATATAACTGACCAAAATCCATATTTGGTAGCAATACAGTTAGTTTTTAGAATAAAGCATTAAGATACTAAATTAGAGGGAGGGAAGGGGAAGTCCCTATGACATAATAGGTAGTGTATTGGACTAAGACATCATAGTAAGAGAGTGCAAACTTCAGTTACGGTATTATGTTCACTTTTGGACTAATACCCTTGGGAAAGGTGTGAATGCCCTAATCCCTCAGTTATGTCTTAAATAGTACCATTCCTATTTTTTTTACAAGAATAGCTTTGACATTAAATAACCCATGCTATGAAACCAAAGTAAATTACGCTTCTCTTCTTTTAATGCAGATTCTTTTTTCATTATAAAATAATTTGCATCCTAAGGACACTAGACTTCTTGAGAACCAAGTCCAATCCGATTTTGCTGTCTTTTTCTTTTCCTTGGATTTTATCTAAAACTTTATGCACACACAGAGGGCTGGTTTTAAGAAGTGTGAAACCCAATTAGGAACATCTATATCGTAATATGTTGCGCATTTGATGAGATTTGCACTCAATATGTTGCGCATTTGAGTAGATTGCACTCAAGCACATGGTCCCCTTAGGAACAGGGTCCAACTAATTGAGGCTAGCCCTGATCACACACTGTGTAATAGTAGATCTCTGGTAATTCATGATGTATGGGTGCCCAACAGTTCAATTAAATATATGAACTACTACACTGTTAACACAGAGATTTATTTAGAGTAGTGAAGGTTTGTGTAGGATCAGCCATACACTTTTTGGATGAGCTGATAACAGATGAATGAGGCACCAGTTTACTACCGATTCTGCTGAATAACAATCTTCAGGTTTTAAATTCAGCTTGTCCTTCTCTTAGACTGGTTACCTTACCAAAGCTAAAATTATCAGAATTTTACTATTTCTAATGGAATATTATACACTTAAAGCAGATCTTATTAGGTATTATTCATTACCAAACTCTATATCACTGAAACAAAACAAGTATGAATACCAAGCAGACCAGAAGTAAGTACACTACGAATACATATTCCATTTTATTTTTGATTACAGAATTTCACTGCTCTAAGTTAAAGTCAATTAAGTCAATTGACCATAGTTGAGGGCGAACTGAAAATTTCTTTTTCAATAGCTACTACACCAATGTATAGGAGAGGGTGCTACTCCTTTCTCTGGAATGTTCCACTTACCTGTGATCCATACTTTATAATGCTGAGTGTTAAGCAACGAAGCATCAAGTATCATTTTTTTAGTCTTCGGCATGACTTGACCCGAGATTGAACCCTGGTCTCTCGGACTACTGGTGAATACTCTAATCATTATGCCAATGGGATAGAGTTTGGTAATAATGAATTAAGTGCATTGACAAGAAAGGATATTAGGTTCAAAAATAAATATTTGTTGCATTTTCATTATCAAGCTTTGAAATTACCTGTGTGCATAAATATATATATATTTATTCCCATCCTGTTATATGTAACAGGATGGAAATAAATTTATAATCCTAATGTGACCGTTTTTGTTTTTTCTTAAAGAAATTATTGCTTTGTAATGTCAGTTACATTGAGCTCTTTACCAGGAAAATTTAAATGTTCACTGTAGAATAGTTTTTTTGTCCTGATGGAATTACTCCCATCTCCGGTTTAACTGAACTGAATAATATATATATATATATATATATATATATATATATATATATATATATATATATATATACACACACACACACACACACACACACACACACACACACACACATACAATTATGGTTAAAATTTAATGCTAAAAGCATTTTTAATCCATAAAATTTTTAGAGTGCTCTATGCATGAAAATGCAGAGCAACATTACAATATACATATATATATACATTGCAATAAAGTATCAAATAAAATAATAATAACACAGGATAAAAACTCATTCCAAGTTGCATGTTTTCTATCCTCAGGCGAGTTAGAATTCTACAGATGTCAGACGTTAAATTTCTAGCTCTCCTGAGGATCAACAATGTGAAACTCTGAGACATGAATTTTTATTGTGTTTTATTATTTTATACTTGAAAAATCTTCTTTGTGCATGCATGCATGTATACACACATACACTATATATATATATATATATATATATATATATATATATATATATATATATATAAGCATAAGAGAGGATCAATAAGTCTGTAGCCTAACACAGTCAATAGCTGAATTTTGATCTGTCTAATGTTCAGTCTATGTAAGAAGGAGTTCCCATGTCATTGTGGCTAATGTGCTGGACTGCAACATCTTACTAAGCAAGTTCAAACTCCAGTCACATTATTACATTCACTTTCAGACTGATATCTTTGGATAAAGTATGAACCCACTTATCTCCGTTAGTTATGGGTTAAAGAGTACCAGTATTGTTCTTCTACAAGGATGGCTTTGACATAAAATTATCAGAGAAGGTTGCTGTGCCATTAAACAAAGAAACCAAAAACAATCTATGTGATTAATTAGGGACATGTTGAGTTGAGTGACAAGGAAGAAGATTATGCTGAAAAATTTTATTTTTGGTTTCAGAATTTCACCGCCATAGAGCGTGGTAATATTAATAGATAATGAATTAAAATCTCATTTTTTCAAATAGTTCCCATGACATTGAAAACACTCATACCAAGAAGTTTTTCATTAGACGAAGCACCTCTTGGGCTCCTCTTTCAATATGAAATGAAAACTTTACCATTTTATTTAATGTCCTCCATATCCTCAAATCTTATGTTTGAAATATATTTCCAGTTTAGAAAACAAGAAAAAGTCATATAGACCTAGGCTTGGTGAGTTTGGAGGGTGTTGCACTTACATAACCTTGTGTTTCACTGAAAACATTTTTTTCAAAATATATAAAGGCAAACTTCATATTTTTTTTAAAAAATCAAATTAGCACTAACATATCTCGTTGAAATCTATAATATCAATTTTAATTTTATAATTTTTTAAATGGTTTGGCTGTGCAAACTTCATCTAAATTCTAAACTCTAGGAAGTACAGATAGTGTTGCACTTGCATAAACTTGTGTTTCACCAAAAACATTTTATTGAAAAAGTATCAAGAATGATTTCTTAATTTTTATTTTCAAATTGACACTGATCTGTCGACACAGATGTGAGCAGTGCATCATTCTTCATTGAAATCTTTGAAAATTCAAAACTCCATTCTCAATATTTTTCTGCCTACATCTTGCACAGGGTCAAAGCAAATGATGCACAATGTTGCACTGACTACTGTAAAAATTCTTGTTTTTTGATAGACAACGAGTTGCTATAGTAACAATAGTAAAGGGGAAATGGATAATGTCACACTCTGTCAGGCACACATCAAATAATTACTAGAATTATTTAACTAGGAGTTGGAAAAACTTCATTGGTCACATTGTTTCTTGTCACAAGAGATTATAACAGATATAATAACTACACAACTGTGAAGACAATGATTTAAATAAATAAATTGGCAACCAATGTGACTCAAAACTATTGGAAGACAGTATCTTTTGCTTCCATAGTTTCTACTCTCTAATGGAATGTGATTGGATTATGTTGATGAGAAACCATGAAAGTTCTAGTATGAGAGAGACAGAGAAGATACTAACAGATTCAGAAGATATTGGCTCTGGAAGCAATTCAAAATAGAAGAGGAAGGAAAAAATAAAAAAATAAAAGAGACAATCTGTCACATCCCTGAAAAACTAAAATAAACAAGGACACTGACCTATTAGCAGGAGCTTTGGTATGAATAGACTGAATATATATATATATATATATATACATACACACACACACTGAAATAAGTTCATAGCCAAATAATGATGAAAAAAAAAAAAAGCTTTCTTCACAATCTCTTTCCTTGTCACTCAACACAAAATGTCCCAATTAATCACATAGATTGTGTTTGGTTTCTTTGTTTAATGGCACAGCAACATTCACGGATAATTTAATGCCAAAGCCATCCTTGTAGAAGAACAGTACTGGTATTCTTTAATCTATAACTAGCGGAGATAAGTGGTTCATACTTTTTCCTAAGAAATTAATCTGAAAGTGAATGTAATAATGTGACTGGAGTTTGAATTTGCTTAGTAAGATGTTGCAGTCCAGCACATTAGCCACAATGACATGGGGACTCTCTCTTACATAGACTGAACATTATACAGATCAAAATTCAGCTAATGACTGTGTTAGGCAACCGACTTATTGGTTCTCTTTTGTGTGGGGGTGGATGGGGGTGAATATATATATATATATATATATATATAAAAAATGAAAATAATTCCTACAGCCAAGAGTAAGTCTACCTAGGTTTCACCAAACAGCTCTTCAGGATTGCACTAGCAAAGTAGGTTGGAATAAAATACATTTCATTGGTTAAAAAGTCCCCTAACCTATACAAAAATTAGCATATATTAAAAAAAAAATTATTCAAGAAACCGACAAAAAAACTTGAGCAGTAACAGTAGATAAAAAAGTGTATTTGGATTCAATGCAAGGCCCTTTCAAACAAAGATATTACGATCATAAAAGTAACTTCACACATGAAATATATAGGCATAAAACTAGTTTGTTCAATTACATATGGAAAGTCAAAAACAAATCTGGTATAGATCCTAAACTGAAATGGGAAATAGTGAAAAGATGTAGTAAATATAAGTGTGGTGAGGGGATAGATATTGTAAACTATGTATGGAGGAAAAATTAATCATAACTCCATATAATAGACCAAAGGAATTGCTTAACCAAAGGTCTGAAGTGTTTAATATTTGCAGACATACGAAGAATTGGTTAATTAGTAGATAAAATAAGTGATAAAAATTGTTTAACATAGAAACCAAAAAAATTTGTCAGTTTCTCAAATAAAGTGTTTCTTTTTTTGTTTTTTTTCATATGCTTATTTTTGTTTAGGTGAGGGGTCTTTTTAACCAAAAAAATGTATTTTATCCTCACCCACTTGGCCAGTGCAATCCTGAAGAGCTGTTTGGTGAAACCTAGGTAGACTCACTCTTGGCCATGCAGGAATTATTTTTATGATATTAGCTCTATCTCGTATATTGAGCACTTTATTATGTTTTAGCAGAGGTAATTCTGTTGGTGTTTTTTTTTTTTTGACTAGACATACATGCCACTTGATTATTTTCAAGTAGCACATGTGTTTTTCCGTCTTTTCTTTTCTTACTGAATTTTTTCCCCCAAATATCAGTTTGTAGAACTTGCAAATTGTACAATTTGGTTTTTTTTTTTACACCAACAGAATTATAGATTAGATATAAAGATTAATATATATATATATATATATATATATAGATATATATATCTGTGTGTCTATATATAAATATATATCCTTATGAGTTCTACAAATTTGACATTAATTGAATTCTAACTCACCTGAGGATGGAAAACATGCAACTCAGAATGAGTTTTTATTCTGTTTTATCATTATCTTATTTGATACTTTATTGTTATATATATATATATATATATATATATATATATATATTGCTCTGCATTTTCATGCATAGAGCACTCTAATGATTTTATGAATTAAAATACTTTAAGCATTAAATTTTAACCAAGTATGTGTGTGTGTGTACATATATATATATATATATATATATATATATATATATATATATATTCATGCACACAGTTCAAAGCTTGATAATGAAAATGCAACAAATATTTATTTTTGAAACTAATATCCTTTCTTGTCAATGCACTTAATTTGGGAATGAATCCCATATAATACAGTAAATATTTCAGACCAAAACATGCAAATAATTGTGTCAGGTTACAAACTTCTTGATCCACCTTTATATATATATATATATATATATATATTTCTCTTTTCTAATTGGCCAGCAATAAAATGCATAGCTTAACCAATTTATGAGAAATGCAATAAAATAAATGACATTTAAATAAGTATACTCTTGTCTACATTCGAGTGTAGGGGAACAAATTACAAAAAATCTTATTTTTTTCTTACTTTGTTAATTATCAGAAATATACTAAAAAAAAAAATTTTTTTTCCCCTGAATTGGTTTCAAATTTTGAATCAATATATCTTTAGAATTCTCAAGAACATTTCCTTTCTAAGATGATAGTAAAGAAATACAAAAATCACGATGCAAATTAATAAGGCTTGGAAAACAAAAAAGAAATATAATTATGTCATAGTGATGACAGTTGTATAATATAGGCTTCTTATTATCACTAGGAAAAAAAAAAAGAAAAAAAAAAGAAAGAAAGAAAGAAAAAAAAAAAAGCAAAGAAAAGTCAATTTAGTCACATGACAATCTAATTGTAAATGAAAACTGACTTTCTATAATAGATTTCCAAGTTTCTTCATCTTTTTTTTTTTTTTTTTTTTTTACATCACAAAATCTTGTGCTTTTATAGTTTGTTCTTTTTCTAAAAATTTCTTTTCTTCATTCTTAATAAGACAAAACCATTTAAAAAATTTCCAAACTGAAAATCAACCCATAAAACAACATATATTTTCCTTTTATCTAAAATACAAATATTCTAGCAACCCAAAAGTCATTAGGAAAATGGTTCTTTCCAATTTTGACAATTCAGTAACAACAAATAAAAAGGTGACATCTTTATATCAAATGATATTTATTATCTAACCATAATCTAAAACTGAAGTCACACATACATACATACATTATATATATGAGGGTGAGCTGAAAAGTTCATAGGCTCACCGAGATATTTTCATGGAATGAGACTAAATGAGGTTTATTTTTCAACATAGTTCCCTTTGTGGTTCACACACTTTTTTCATCAACGCTGCAGTGTTAGGATCTCATTAGTCAAAAAAAAGTCATCAACAACAGCAGATATGATGTCATCATATGAACTTTTCAGCCCACCAAATTATGAACATGACAAGTCAGTTACTTGTGGCGTGCACAATCATCAGACGGAAAAGGCTTTTATATTTTTCCATTTTTGTAGGTTGTACACCTGCTCTGCTGTTGTAGTATCAAGTACTTTTTCTTGCAAAGTTTTCTTATTTGCATTTATCCATTTATTTTATACTGTGTTATAGCTCTGATTTAATAAGTTGAGAATTTCTTAGAAAAGTAAGATGCACCCTAATTATAGAAATGAAACTTTTCCATCTGATAATTGGGTACACCACAAAAAACTTAAAATAATGAACTTCAACAGGCCATTGGCCTAATGAGTAGAGTGTTTGCCAATGGTTCGGGAGAGTAGGGTTCAATCCCGGGTTGAGTCATACCAAAGTGTGACGGCAAATTCTTTAAAATCCCAAAACGAGACTTTATTTTTGCACGTGTGAAGACGGGGCAGGTTGGCACTTGATCCCTTGTAGAATAAGTCCTCGTTCAGAGTTTTTTTCTCAGGCATATAAGAACCGGCATATTATGTGGGGGATTAATTTATGGCCAGACTGACCGCCGCTGGCAAGGGGTTCCAAATTTCACACTATACACACACCCACCAAGGCCACTAGATTTCCTCCCCTAGACAATGGAAGATATGGACCTCTAGGTTGAGACGTAATAATATTATATTGTAGTAGTCGGCAACTCCGGTTTCCTGTGTGATATTTTAAAGGAATTTATAGGACAATTTTAAGCAAGATAACATAAGGCGAACAGAAGCTGAAAAGGAAGCATGAAGTAACAAATTCGTAGCAGACGCCACAAATAACAACTTAGACCACGTGGGAACATTAAAATATATCAATCTTTTACTATACAAAGATATACACCTTCAACGTGTCAAATATATAATAAATGAACAGTCCATGAACATAAATGTCTTTCTTCTTTTCGGTTCTTTCGTTTTTCTCCAAATTGAGAGAGAGAGAGAGAGGGTACATAAAATTGGGTATAAGGAGAAATGGTCCCAAAGTTTACTTATCTTTTTTCTTTGATGGAGTTCCTGTGGAGAATCTTTCTTCTTTTACGGGCTAATAGACTTTATCTTATTTTTAACACTGGCTTGAAGAAAATGGCTTCTTTGTGTCTCGCAGAATTTCTTCGTCTTCTTTTACCTGGAGTACTTGGCTTTGGTTCTGTCTCCTACGAACCCTGTCCATAACTAACTTTTCTTATTTTCTATTTCCGCAGACGGGAAGGAGTCCCCACTTCCGTTTTAGGGTCCCAGCCAATCGTTTGGCTTCTACCTTCTCGTGTCAGGCGACCCGAGTGAGGTCACCAAGTATAAACCTCTGTGGGTCTCCCCTCTGTGACCTACATTCTTTCTTAACGGTCACTCTCTGATGGCTTGCTACTGTTAATTCAAACACGGGGAATAGTATTAATCTTATTTCTATCGTCTCAGTAGGACATCACGTGACAAAAGACTTAAAAAATGGTACTTGATGCTGCCTTGCTTAGCACACAGCATTATAAAGTTAGGATCAAGGGTAAAGAGGAGCAATCCAGGGAAAAGAGTAGTGTCCTTCCCTACACCTTGGTGTAGTAGCTATTGAAAAGGGAGCCTTCAGTTTGCCCTTGACTAAGGTCGCTAAATTTACTTTGGTGTTAATCATGTGATAGTTTTTTGGGTTATATACTAGCTCTGCAGAGGTGTCCTCATGGCACAATGGTTAAGGTGCTGGACTGTGGAATCACAGTAGGCAAGTTTGAACTCCACTCGCGCTATTATGTTCACTTTCGGACAAATATCCATCGGAAAGGTATGAACCCTCTTATCCTCTCATCTATGAGTTAAATAGTACTACTACTGTGCCTCTAGAAAGATGGATTTGGGATTAAATAACCCAAGAAGGTTGATATGCCATTAAACACCAAACAAAACTAGCTCTGCTGTAGTAGTGTTAAGGACTTTTTTCATACATATTTTCTATTTAATCTATCTATCTATATATATATATATATATATATATATATATACATACACACACTTTAAAATGAATAGTTCCACAAGGGGATTTTTTTTAAGTTAATCATTTTTCTTCAATGCATGTTTCAAGAGTTTCACATATTCTTAAGGAAGCTATAATGGTTGATGATGATGTTGTGTTTGATTTATATTGTGGAGACTGTTTAGATAACATTAAGGTTCTTTTTAATTCCAGGATTTGTGTCTGAGAAATTTCAGATAGAATTAATAGTCCATGACAAATTTTTGTCTCTGAAGGTGTTGTTTCTCACTTTCTCTTCTTTTTCTTTTTACAAGAGTGTATTCTGTGTGTTTGTGTGTCAATGTGGCTGCCCATGTCCATGTATGTGTTTCAGGTTTTTTTGTTTTTCTTTTATTCTTCTTCTTTCAAATAATCTATGATAGTTGATATGCCATAAAGTTTATTAACCTTCCTCCCTAACTAATTCTCTGTGTGTGTGTATGTGTGTTGGGAGAGAGTTTTTAATCTCTCTTTCCTCCTAAATGATCTGCGATAGTTAATGTGCCATAAAATTTAACTGACAACTCATCTTTTTAATCTATGTGTGCGTGTATGTGTTAAGTTCTGTTTAATGTGGGTTTGATTTTTCTATGGAGTTTTTTCTTTTGTCTGGAGTTATATATACATGTATGTATTCAATTCTCATTATACTTTTATGTACTCTTAACTCAGCAATAATAGCACATCATAGCAAAACTGTTATTAGAGCAATACACTTAAATTATATAACAGCTATCATCTTTGGAAACAGATATGACAAGCCAAGTTTAAATTTTGGATGAGGTTGTTTGCATTTCACTTTGGTATAATGCTCTAAGAAAAGGCATGAATCCATTTTTCTTCCTCCAGCTACTATTGTCTCCAAAGGATTATTAATAGTTACTTGAAACAATATAATTGCTAGCAGATTATTGGTGTTAGATAGGAATACATGAAATCATACAACTGTCTGCAAATTATTTATATAAGCTAGGAATACTTGGTATTATTATAGAATTTTTTCTTAAATGCAATAGAACATTAAAAATATAGTTATGATCTTAATTTAGAAGTGAATCCAATTTTGGCATTAAATAACCCATAAGGAGTTGACGTGTTATTAAACAAATAAACCAAACCAAACCTATGCAGACATCACACCATTATTACTCATTTGCCAGTTGGATTTGAAATTGCCTTATTCCCTACGAGCATTTTAATGCAGGCAAAAATCTTGCAGCAATGTGCCATCTTTATTATGTTATGCTAACATGCAAGAATTGTATTGTTTATAATATAGTATTCACAAAATACAGAAAAAATAGTCAATATAAAGATTTCTACAATTAAAAATTTGAACAATGGCTTAACTCAATCTATCCCTTAATCTCCCTTATAGTGATGAATGCCAAATAATAAAGGTAGGTAGATATTATAATATAATAATATATAGTATAATATAATAGTATATAAATTTGAAAGTTGTTTCCTATCAATATGAAAGTTTTTGTAATTCAGTTTTTAAAATTTCCTATTTATGTTAGCTGCATAAAAAAGTTATATCGTATCAAATAAAGCTTTTTATGTATTGTAGCTACTTAATCATAACCATATCAAGTCAACCTTAATATGGCAACTGGTCTAAGAGAAGTAAAACTCCAAATTCAAACCAGCTGCACTCCACTCAAAAATTGACTTTGTGTCATATCCTGTTCATGACCGAGTGTTTGAGGGTGTAATTTTAACAACGTGTCATCTTGTAAAGGGTTATTTCATGCCTAGAAATTAAGGAATTGTTTTCATTGTATATTCATATTTACATTTTTTGTGAGGACGTTTAAGGTTTTTTTTAAAACATAATCCAATTGAATACAAATAATTTTTAAAGAGATCTATTTGACCTATAGATTTTAACAGGTACTTCCACTCCAAGTCAGAGTGGACTTGGGAGTAATGGCAATGAAGGGGTATTCCACATTTTCCAGAGCTCCAGATTTGGAATCTCACCATCAGATGCAGTTTAGTATTATACCATGACATTTATTTTTTGGGAGGGCGGGGGAGGGGTCATACCCCTCAGCAGGGAATACAGTTGGTAGATTCTAAGCCACATTAACAGGATGAGGAAAATTTAAACCAGCTGTACTCTGCCTAATAATTGACTTTGTGTTGCATTCTGCTTGTGGTAAGGAGATTGGGTAAATATATACTTAACTATTATAGTCCACCAAAATTACCATCTTTAACCAATGTCATTTTTGATAGTAGCTTTTTACTGACTATATCTGTTATATTAGTATCTTTTACTACCATGACTGCTACAAAATGTTACAAGTTGGAAAGTAAAAAAAGAAGAAAAAAATGCTGATAAAATTAAAACATAACAAAACAAAAAGAATTATAAGTGAAAAAAAGAAAAGAATATATTTAAAAGACAGATGTGTGTGGTATGGAAGGTTTGGGGAGTGTATGTCAGCTGATATCACGTTCCGTTCCATGGTGTAGTGTAGATACAGAAGTCATCGCAGGAATCCTGATGTAGTAGAGCAAACAACGGAAGCCTGTCTACAGACAGAGCTGACAGCACTGGGGTCATGATTGATACGCTTTGGCTTGGTTCAGAGCTTTGGTGCTGAATGTATTGATTTTGAAAGAAGAGCCATCTTCTCAAAGACGGTACCTGCCAGTGGTGAGAGGAAACACTTCACAGGCTGCAGTCTCACTTCTCAATACAAAGTCACTGTCAGAATCACGCAGGTTTGCAGAAAAGAGAAAGAGATTTATAAAAATAAAAAAAAGTAAAAGAAAAAAAGAGAGAGAATGAGGGGAAAGAATAAAACTGGTTGTTTGAAGTAGAGAAAGTTGAAAGAGAAAAAATGAGTTGAAAGAATGTCTTCAGATAGAGAAAAACAGGAATCTAATATAAAATCCAAGATTTGATAGGAAGGAAAGGAAAGAAGGGAGAGAAAGACAGAGAAAGAAACAGAGAAAATAAAGGGAGATAAGTGTGGATGAAGAAAAAGACTTTGTCAGAAGATGGTAGGGAAAACTATCCATGTAAAAAGTTAAATGTCTAAATAAGGGTATAAAGAGTAGAATCAAGTGAAACAGAGGTTAGTAACAAAAATATAATATTCTGATATATTGTCAGTTATTACTCAGTTAGACTAGCAGTCTTAAGTCACAAGAAGTGGCATAAATATCGAGTTATAAAAGAGCTAGTGAATCAAAAGAGGGCATTCACACTAATTTGTTTGACAAACTCACTGTATTTTATCTTGTCTGATAAACTAGCATTGTGCTATTCTCTCTGATAAACTAACGGTGTGTGATATTGTCAGATGAACTGTGTAATATTCAGTCTGATGAATTAATAGTGTGTGATATTGTCTGAAGAAATAGCTGTGTGATATTCTGTTTGAAAAACTAACAGTGTGCAATATAGTCAGATGAACTAGCATTGTGCTATTCTCTCTGATAAACTAACGGTGTGTGATATTGTCAGATGAACTGTGTAATATTCAGTCTGATGAATTAATAGTGTGTGATATTGTCTGAAGAAATAGCTGTGTGATATTCTGTTTGAAAAACTAACAGTGTGCAATATAGTCAGATGAACGAGCATTGTGCTATTCTCTCTGATAAACTAACGGTGTGTGATATTGTCAGATGAACTGTGTAATATTCAGTCTGATGAATTAATAGTGTGTGATATTGTCTGAAGAAATAGCTGTGTGATATTCTGTTTGAAAAACTAACAGTGTGCAATATAGTCAGATGAACTAGCAGTGTGCTATTCTCTCTGATAAACTAACGGTGTGTGATATTGTCTAATGAACTAGCTGTGTGATATTCTGTCTGATAAACTAACATTGTGCAATATCGTTAGATGAACTAGTTGCGTGATATTCTGTCTGATAAATAAACATTGTGCGATATTGTTAGATGAACTAGTTGTGTGATATTCTGTCTGATAAATTAACATTGTGCGATATTGTCAGATGAACTAGCTGTGTGATATTCTGTCTGATAAACTAACAGTGTGTAATATTGTCTAATGAACTAGCTGTATGCTATATTGTTTGATGAACTGGCAGTGAGCTATATTGTCTAATGAAGTAGCAGTGTACTATTCTCTCTGACAAACAAACAGTGTATGATATTGCCGAATGAAGTAGCTGTATGCAATATTGTCTCACAAAGCAGCTGTTTGCAATATTATCTAGCAAGGTGGCTGTTTGCAATATAGTCTAACAAAGTAGCTGTGTGCAACATTGTCTGATGAACTAACTGTTTCTATATTGTCTAACAAAGTAGCTGTGTGCAATATTGTCAAATGATGTAGCTGTTATATCATCTGATGAACTAGCTGTTTGCTATATTGTCTAACAAAGTAACAGTACGCTATTCTCTCTTATAAACACTGTATGATATTGTCTAATGAAGTAGCTGTATGCTATATTGTCTGATGAACTATGTGCCAATATGAATACAAAACTGATGACGATTCAGATCTGAAACACAATGACACCAATATAGGTGCTGAATCAGTGCATCTTCTTTCATTATCCTAACTAAACTTCACATATGTATTCTTGCTTGGCTAAGAGATGTAATTAAAGAACTGACTATTTCTTGATTATATTACAGACAGATGTGAAATCCCTGACTCCTTACTTATAGCCTTATATAAATAAAGATAAGGGCAAGAGTAATCATAGCACATTATAGCTGTTATCGTTTTGGAAGCATTCCAACAATCTTGAAAAGAGATTGGGGGAATTGAACATCCATAGAGGAATTTAGACAGATCAGATCACAACATGGCTGTGATGAGCTTGAATACTTAGAAGAGTCCTGAAGACCTGAGGAGACTTGCTGTCACTTGGACCTGAATGAAAATCCACCAGTTAAAATTGGTATGAAAAACTTCCAAAATAAGCATTCTTCATTTCTTTCTTTTACTTGTATCTACTTATTTCTCTCTTTTCTTTTTCTCTCTTCATACCTTCCTGTCATACTGCTTACTCTATCTTTCCTTTCTTAAATTTGCTTTCTTTTTCTCTGATGTGGAGCATGTTCTTTTTCTTTCCACACAATCAAAAAAAGAATAGTCTATTATTTATCCAAAGTGATGACAGGGTATAACATTTGAACATGTGCATTCACATCTCGTTCTTTTAGATATCTATTAATGCAGTAAACATTAAAATTTCTTTGTTTCTCTCGTGTATATTGAATAAAATATTCAATTCAAGATGGATGTTATATATCATTTCATTCAATCTAAATATGCATAGACATAAATGTATGAAGAAAATATGTCACATTATTGATTCTTAATGGTTATTATTCTTTTCAGTATGGCTTTCAAATCAATTAGCCGAAGTTTTCAAATCCAGACAAAAGCATCCTCTGTCTTCCACTATATGAAAGACATTTTTTCCACATGACAGTCAACCTCAAGGAGCTTAACTCAAATTGTCAGAGCTATACTCTTGTGTAATCTTATTCCAGTGACATAATTCCATGAATCCCAAAGATTTTAATCAGATTATGGCCAATGCTTCTTCTGTGAATGCTCTAATTACAAACGTCTCGATTTTGTCTTTCAGTTTCATTATCTGTTCTTCTAAACTTCTTTCCTTATCTTTTCCTACTTTTTTGCTTTCTTTCTTATATCCTTCTTTCACTACTTCTTCCTTTATTCTTTTTTCTTTCTTTTTCAACCTCTTCTTCGCTTCTTTTTCTTTTGCAAGCTTTTCATTTTTTCTTTCTTTTCCTGATCTCTTTTTCTTTTCCTCTTTCTTACTTTCCTCATCTCTTCCTTTATTCCCTGTTTCCTATATTTCCTTCCATTTCATTCTTTCTTATCTTTTTTCCTCTTGTCTTTCATATCTTTTCCTTCTTCATTTCCTATCTATCCCTCTTTCCTTTCTTTCCTTCTTATTTGTTCCTTCCTCTGTTCTTTCTTTCCTCATTTTCTTTTCTTTCTTTCCTATATCTTTCTTCCTTCCTCTGTTCTTTCTTCCCATTCTCCTTTTCTTTTTTCCAATCTCCTTACCTTTTTCTTATACTTTTCTTTTTATCTCTTCTTTCTTTCTTTCTTTTCTTTCCTTCCTATATCTTTTTTCTCTTCTTTCCTAACATTTTCTGTCTGTCTTTATGCCTCTCTTTCTCACTCTCTTTTCATCTCCTTCTCTTCATAGCTTTTCCTTTCAGTCTATCTTATATCTCATTCTTTTTAATTTTTCTCACAAATTTTTATCTTCTACACTTTTCTTTTTTTCTAAATTTCTCATTCCCTTTCTCCATATTTTTTTTTATCCTTTATTTTTCTTCTTCTCCCTCTTCAAGTTGAATGTAGGTGAGCAGAAAGTTGGTACAACCCCAAACTTTCATGTGTGAAATAAAACATTCTCATTAGTCACACTAAAAGAATTAATTTGCTGTACCGTTAAGGATATTGTGGACTAATGACTTTGATGAGGAAAAATAATTAGTTTTCTAATTAAGTCCTAACCATAAAAAAAAGAAAAAGAAAAAAGTCTGAATTTGGCAATCATTGCAAAGCCCCGAATTCTAAGCTGCTAATTTTCTTAAATAACTTTGGTTTTTTTTTTTTTTAAATCTACTTATTGTTTAACTGAATAAATTTTGTAATAAAATACATTTAGAAAATATCCGAGATCATTTATTGCAATTTATCTAGAAAAATTTTTTGACAAAAATAAAATCAATAAATAAATCTTAAAAATAGATAAATAAAAAGGATAAAAAAATCAATTAACTCATAACTTGTAATGATATCTCATTTCAAACATATTCAACAACGCACTCTCATATTTCATTAAATTATAGAAAGTCATAAATCTATAGGCTAACAATTATATTAGTCACAGTTAAACCAATCATATTAATCCAGGGTAAACCTGAGCCAAACTTTTTTAGATCTTATTTTTCTGAGGAAGGTGTCATCGGATTGGTTGTTGGGTTGGAGTTTTATGGGATATCAACTCGTGGAGGTTATTCAATACCAAATCCTGTTTTTATATATATATTAATATGATTTGTAAGCAAATAGTTTGTAGGTAACATAATTTTTAAATGAGTTAGAGCTTATTGGTCCACACACAAATGATTTCAACTATAGATCGCAATACTTGATAAATAGAATTATTAGTGTTAGATGGGTCAAACACTAATAATTCTTTTTATCAAGTGTTGCGATCTAATATGAACAATTTGTACACAGGTGTTTGGTTTTAAATAATCAATAATACTCTTCAGTAAACGATGAGGAATGGAAAATGTTTTGATGAACTACAATTTGATTTCTTGAATTTCTATTTTCTTGTTCCTTAATTATGCCTGCATTGGAAAAATAAGATCTGAAAAAGCTTCAGGTTACTCTTACCATACTGTTAACCTGGACTATATGATTTTGTTTGGTTTGGTTTTATGGTGTATCAATCATTGTAGGTTATTTAATGCCAAATCCTTTTTATACATATGTATTAAATATATTGGATTTGGTTTGGTTTTATAGCATATCAGCTATTTTACGTTATTTAATGTCAAATCCTCTTTATATGTATATATAGTAAAGTAAAGTTAGCGACCATAGTCGAGGGTGACCCGAAGGCTCCCTTTTCGATAGCTACTACACCAAGGTGTAGGGGAGGGCGCAACTCCATTCCCTGGATTGCTCCACTTTACCCTTGAACCGTACCTTATAATGCTGAGTGTTAAGCAAGGTGGTATCAAGTTCCATTTTTAAAGTCTTTGGTATGACTCGACCTGGGATTGAACCCAGGTCTCCCGGGCCATTAGCGAACACTCTAACCGCTGGGCCAATGTTTTGGAAATACATTTTGTTGATGATGTTTTTAAATGAGTCTAAGCTCATTCTTTAGCACAGTTAAATGATTCCAATTATTGCTATGTATCACTAACAATTCATTTAAACATCAGTCATTTTTTTTACACACAGTTAAATGATTAAACAGTTCTATTCTTAACAATTCAATTCAGCATTAGTCATTTGTTTGCACTCAGTTTAAATGTCAAACAGTTCTATAGGACCCTATCAGGTGCTACCGCTCCTGGGTGCGATGGCAATGAGGAGGCGCTCTGCATTTCCCCAAAGCACCAGCATTACTCTAGCCTCACCATTAGATTATTAATGTCAAATCTAGGACACTTAGTGGGGGAGTCTTACTCTTCTGCAGGGATTCAGTCAGTGTATTCTACAGCCCTAGCTAACTGGGCTGTGGACTATATGAGAAGATGCTGAAAAGTTCTCAACCAAAGAAGGGAATTACTTTCTTTGTTTTTTGTTTGCTTGATTTTTTATTTTTATTGAATTTTTGTTTTAAGAGTGAAAGAAACTTGATTGATGATTTATTGAAATGGCATCTCAACTTGTCTAGGATTATTTTATGCCAAAGGTTAGGGAATCATATTTATTGTACATCTTATTACATTTTTTGTGTAGTTGTTTCTTAAATTTTTTTTTTGCACACGGTCTTATAGAATACAGACAATTTTTAAACTGATCTATTTAACCCATAGATGAGGCACTAAGAGGTACTACCACATAAGGTCTGAGTGGAACTGAGAGTAATGGCAATGAAAAGGTATTCCACACTCCCCAGATTATACCCAGGATATCTCTTTTTAGGAGGAAAGGAAATCTTACTCCTCTGTAAGGGATGCAGTCAGCGTTTTTTAAGCTCAGCCAAAAAAAAAAAAAATCTTCTGAGATGATGTATCAGATGTGGTTAACTTGATGATGAATATGTAGAATGACATTTATACCAAATAGTTGTAGATCATTCCCTTCTTGGTTATGCCAAAAACCTTTCAATACCCACCTCAAACAAAGTCAATCCTACTCTGTCAAATAAATAAATAAACATTCAATTCACGCAGCAGAAAATATTAGCAGTAAATTTTCAAAATTTAATATAAGTATTAGTGTGTCATTTATTCTGACACAGTTAAGATCCCAGATATTTATGAGATATTGATTTCTCTTCTATGGCCTCTGGAAATGCTCTATTATCAGAAAAAAAAAACACTTTTAGGGAAATTCCAGTAATGTAGTGGCTTAACATTTTGGACAGTTACAGTGTGGTAAGTGAGTTCAAACTCCAGTTGAGTCATTATGTTCACTTTCAGACTAATACCCTTTGGAAAGGCATGAACTCTCTTATCCCTCCAACCATGGTCTAAATAACATGACTACTATCCTTCTACAAGGGTTGCTTTGGCATTGAATAACCCAGAAGAGTTGATATCCCATTAAACAAAGAAAATTTTCTGGAGGATTTTGCAACTATTAGAATAGACAATCAAAATAATCATCTCTATAGATTAACATTTTTTTTAATGGTTGTCATTTATTCAGCTTAGTCTGGCATAAGGCCTGAAAAAAGGATCATCTAGTGAGAACCAAACTTACTAATAATGCTCTGCTAACACTGAAGGCAATTGAATAATGTGAAATGTTTATAGAGAAAAAAACGAATAAAAAACCAACATCATTATTTGCTTTTAGACATACTTATCGTGAAACTAGTAGACAAGTTCACCTACCAAGGAAGCAGTGTCTCATTAACTGAGACAGATATCGACATGCGACTAACAAAGGCATGGACAGCTATTGATAGGCTCTCGGTCATATGGAAGTCAGACCTGACTGATAAAATGAAATGCAGTTTCTACCCAGCAGCGATCATGTCGATACTGCTATATGGATGCACTACATGGACACTAACTAAACGGCTGGAGAAAAAGCTTGACGGCAACTACACAAGAATGCTGTGAGCAATATTGAACAAGTCTTGGAGACAACACCCCACAAAGCAGTAGCTGTACGGCCACCTACCACCCATCATGAAAACTATCCAAGTTAGACGAACCAGACATGCAGGACACTGCTGGAGAAGTAGGGACAAGCTCATAAGTGATGTACTCCTCTGGACCCCTTCACATGGCCAAGCAAAAGCAGGGTGGCCAGGTCAAACCTACATACAGCAGCTCTGTGAGGATATGGGGTGTAGCCCTGGGGACCTGCCGGAAGTGATGAATGATAGGGAGGGGTGGCAAGAAAGGGTCAGGGATATCTGTGCTGATGGCACAAGATGATGATGATCGCGTGCTGTCTAAATTTTTCAATATTAATATTACACTCTAAAGTTAAACCTTGTTATGATTCATCAACTATTCCTAGTGGTCAAAAAAATAGAGAATGGCCAGTAGGTCATTCAAGGTCATTGTCTGACTGGCAGTTGTAGCAGTGAGCAATCATGTGAAAAGAAATTAAGTCTTTTTAGACCAATCAGAAGGCACAAACTAAAGCTGTGGACACTTTCTCGATCCCATTAAATGCATATAAATAACATCCTGAATTCCACAATGAGCAGTTCTCATTCTAGCAGCTCCTGCACATCTTCAACAGGCAGTAATTCCCTCACTTGTCTCAATAAATGACACTTAAAATATAAAATTTTGGGACTAAGCCACTTTACTTCTCATACACATGAAGGATAACTCAAAACACGTTTTCCATGAACTTACTGAAAACTCAACATCATAATTTAGCTTTTTGTAAGCCCTTTGAACTAATATAAGGTAAAGGAACCCTCCTGCACACTTCTGTATATAAATTTCACCTCATTTCTTGATTCTATTGTTGCTTCATACCATTTCTTCCAACTCTTCTAATAAGCAGGCAGAACAACACTTCTGGCTAATAAGTTACCATTCCTCCAATCTCTCCTCTTCCCTCACATTACAGTACACAATTTAGATATAGTAGCAAAATTGAAAATGATAACAAGAATTTATACAATGAAGAGATTACACAAAAACGTTTTTTTTTGCACCAGACATCTTGCTTTAAGACATTTATTGTGACCTATTGTTTAAATTTTTGAATATTTAGATATTAAACAGCAAAAAAAACCCTAAAAATTTCAAAGTGATAACAAGAAATTTGCAGAGATTGCACAAATGTTATTTTTTCCTTTGTAACTGAAAAGAAAAAAAAAAAAAGGAAAAATTATCTAAAATCTATTTTCAAGCTTATCTTCACAATGACTTATGTCAATGTGGTCATATAATCAAACACTTTATTAATTAAATTAAAAAAAAATTTTTTATATTTTGTAATATTAATTGAAAAAGTCAACAGTTTTTTTTATGCTTTCATGAAAACTTTGTGTTTTAATATTTGATTCTTAAAACTTCAAAAATATTAATTATCCAAGCAAAATTTTGACAGCACAATAAAACTAAGTGCTCAACATTGGATACCACTGATTAAATTTTACTAGTGTCAAATTAGAATTCATCCCTGAAAAAGTAATACAAAAGAAAAAAAAAACTGGCTGTTTATCTGGGCTTTTAAACTAAATCTATGAAATTTCCCTTGTTTTCAGGGTTCTATAAAAATAGAATTATAGTTAACTGAAAATAAGAAAATAACTAATTTTTCTCATCAATCTAATATATAAAAACAAATTGTGTGTGTGCATCTGTGTGTGAGAAACTAGTTTTCCTAGTCCAGGAAAGAAAAAACTGCAGACAAAAAAAAGAACTAAATGACAAATTATCATTATTAAAAAAACAATCATGCCGTCAATCTATGACAATGAGATACATTGTCACATTGTTGTCACAGATTGATGACTGGAATAAATTTTGACAGAGAAAAAAAAAAAAAAATAAGAGAAAATATTAAGATGAAAGGAAATAGTCAAAATAAATGAATAAACAATCTAACTAATACTACAACTGTATGAAAAAATAATAACAATACCATGACTATGGCACCAAGAGAGATGAAGAATAGAATAAAGGATGAGTTTAAAAGGTTCAATTTAGGCTTTTCATTAACCAATGGTTCTTTTTAGTTCAGTTAGTAGAGCAGGTGTTATGTTTAATCAAGCTTCCGCCCCCCAAAAAAAGGAGGTGAGAATTCGAATCTCAGAAAGAGCTTATTTTTTATTATTTCTAATCTGTCCTTTTTCCTAATTGTTATAGAATGATGGCATGAGGGAGCTGAGATTTTGAAAAAGAAAAAAACAAACAAACAACAAAAAAACCAACTCAGAATTTTACACTGTTGATGCACAGATGAGCTAGTATTCAACACATCTATCATATCATAAAGTTTTTTCAATACCTATATATAATTTCAAGTAGTCACTACTTGTTCACAATCACTGTGAACATATTCTTGTAATCTTTCCCTGGTGGTCTCCATAATATCAGTTCTGCTTTTCTAATAAAGGTAAGACTATGTAAGTTTTTATCTTATATATAATTGAAATACACATATACACACATACACTTGTACACACACACACACATAGTAGGTATCATACAATAACTGATGTTTATACAACACCATTGCTTCTAACAAAGCCTTCATCATATGATGACGCTGGGTTCAGGCATGGTTTCAGGGCTGAAGCATCATTACCACTAACCCAGAGCGCCCCAGCAGTATCTCACGACGCCACCAGACTTTGTCAGATTGTTGTCACTCTGAGGGATTGCCAGATCCACACTGATGCAGTTATATATATATATATATATATATATATATATACACACACACACACACATCATCATTATGTCATACTGTTAGCATGGATTTCCCAAACTCTCCCTCGCCATTTGTCTTTATCATCCATCATTTCTGGCAGATCTTTTAGACCACATCCTGTGTCCATACAGAGCTGTTGTAGATAAGTTCTTATATATATATATATATATATATATATATACACACACACACACACACACAGAGACAATTATAGAAATGTATAGCTACACACCAAGATCTACTAATGATAGTAAAAGAGAAAATTAACTTTTTATTTATCCTTTTAGGGACTTTTTTTTTTAGTGAAAAATGAAGAAAAAATATAGAATTAATAGAGAGAAAGAAAATCAAACAGATTGGAAGAAGAAGGAGAGAAAATAACAGAAGATATAAAAGTGAATATACAATAAAATATAAATTGGCAGCCATTATTTCAAGTATCAAGAAGTTCACCCACCACACCTGAACAACGTCTAAAGAGATGCACTCTTTAATAATGGTCATTCTTACTAAGTAACCTCTATGGCGTCATCACCATTATTGATGTGTTTTTGTCATAAAAGAGAACAGCGGCTTAAAGCTTTCTTTATTTTTCTTTTTTTTTTCTCCTATTTCTAATCCACTCATGACAAACGCCCCCTACATACTCAGAAAAGGTTCAAGACCAAGAAATACTTGACACAAATCCGTCTGACAGGAGATTACAAGAACTAGAGGATGTGTCAGCAGATCTCTGGGAGTTTCTTCAAAAATATCAATTGCAGGTAGAGATTGAATTTAGAAAATTGTATGAATCAACATGTCTCACAGCATTCATGGGCAAACTGAGGCCCACAGTATTTTCTGAATAAGCCACATAAGACTTCAATTTTTTTTCAGAGAAAAGATCTTTTTACCAGAGAGAAAAAAAAATCTACGTTTACCAATTTCTAAGGCAGATGCTTTGGTGTTTTATCTTTTGTAGTGTGAATGCAAACTTACCCGGAATTTTTTTTAATAGCACAGCCATGTCTCCTCATGTGGCCAACTTCTCAAATAAGGTCGTCCATGCTTGTCCCAGAGTATGCGAGTTTAATTGTCCAAGTGTATAGATAAATATATTTATAAATATCTACACTGTATACTTTCTATAGATACATGTCTGTATATAAAAGTGTAATTCTTCCAACCTGTAGTCATGTCAGTACTACTGTATAGTTGCACCGCTTGGACCTTAATCAAATGCCTGGCTAAAAAGCTGGATGAAAACTACACAAGAATGCTGTATACCGTTTAGAACAAATCCTGGAAGCAACATTCTACAAAATAGCAGCTGTACAGCCACTTACCTCCCATCTCACAATCCATCCATGTAAGACAAACAAGACATGCTGGGTGACACTAAAAAAGTAAGGATGAACTCATAAATGATATTCTCCTATGGACTCCTACGCATGGACACACCCGTGTTGGACAACCAGCAACAGATTCATTCATTACATTCATAAGCACAGTGCAGACAACGGATACTGTCTGGAGGACCTCATGGCTAACAGGGATGGATAGCAAGAAAGAGTCAACTGAATCCATGCTCTCAGCATGCCTTGATAATGATGATATATATTCAAGGTTTCATTATCACATTAGCAAGAGACTGACAGTCACCATTTGCTACAGCTGTAAATATTTTCTTCATGTCTGTATAAATGTGTATATGTGCGTTTGTATTAAAGCATCTCTGGATGCATATATACATATATATACATACATATATACTGGTTTGCAGCATTATTCCTATTCTTTTTAGAAGGAAGTTGTAACTATGCAACCAGAAATTACCTGATTAAAGAGTGCTTTCATTGGTCATTTTTATTTCAGTAATGAAAGAGTGCCCATCATGGAGGAAGTGAATGTGCATATTTGAACGCTAAAGAAACATCTAAAAAAATTTGTAGTCCGAAACTGGTTTTCAAAGTTTCATTCTGGCAACGTATTGTAGAGAGATGAACCTAGACAAAGACATTCATCAAACCTTGAACAAGATACTTAAAGAGAATTGGTGGAATTCAATCCTCAAAAAAGTACTTGAAAATTAGTACTTAACCTCAACATATGTCAATCCACAATTTACTCGCCCTTGAAAAAGATAGGAAAACTGAACAAGCTGGGTATTTAGCTTCAAGAGAGAAGAATAAGAAAGATCTCATATCCATAGCAACAAGTCTTTTTTTCAAGGCACAGAAATGACCTGTTTCTCAAAAATATTATTATAGATGATGAAAAATGGGTCTTTTATGACGATGTCCAATGCAAAAGGCAGTCGGATTGACAAGGACAAATCTTAACAACCACAGCTTCATGGAAGAAAAGTTATGCTGTGTATATACTGAGATCATCATGGTATTATTCATTTGAGTTTTTAAACCATAATCAAACACTTATACCCAACTTGTATTCTTAACAGTTGCAATGAAAATCTTTTAAGAAAATGAAATGCCCTGCACTTGTCAAGAGAAACCTAGTCTTTCTCCATAATACAAGACTATATTCAACAAGAACCACACAGGAAAAAATACTGGATTTAGACTAGTCTGTTCTACCTCTTCCACCATATTCACCAGACTTTGCACCAAGCGACTTCCATCTTTTTCTGTACTCTACAAAAAGCACTGAAAGACGAAAAAAATTTTCTCAAGAAGATTAGGTAAAAAATTTTGTGGATAACTTGAGTTTGAAATCAGTTGAACTTGACTTGAGAAAAATCAACAAGCTTCCTGAGAAATAAGGGCTTATTTAAAATAATGGTGAATATACTATTGATTGAAATTAATTAATTATGCATAGATAAATTATATTTTACTAAAACAGAAATTAATTGACTCAACCATATATATATATATATATATATATATATATATATATGTATAGAGTGAACAACTCATAAAAACATTCTTTCTTAAATTGGAAAAGTGCTCAAATACTGGCCAGTGGAGCAAGATAAAACCTAAAATGAATGTTTTCTCACCTCCTCATGTCAGTCTTAATACTATAAGATTCATGTATTTTGGGGGAAATGTTAACTTCAGATAAAATGCAGAGAGTGGACAAAGAAGGACTAATAAATTTATAATATTCCTTACACAATGCAAAAAAATGGCTGCATGGTGTGGGATGGGGAAGATGGGAGAGATAAAAAGTTTTATATATATATATATATATATATATATATATATGTGTGTGTGAAGAAGTAGAAAAAATAAAATAATCCAAATTTGAAGATTTTGTTATGAAAGTCGATGTTAAACATTTCAGTTTTAATAACCTTCTTCAGGACTAAGTTCATGAAAAGTGTTGTTTAAATAGCGATGGATGAATTTAAAGTCCTGAAGAAGGTTATTAAAACCGAAATGTTCAACGTCAAATTTCACAATAAATTCATCAAATTTGGATTATTTTGTTTTTTCTACTTTCTCCATACTGTTGGATTTAATTTCCTTTTTTACTTCCATTTGTATACGTATGCGAGATAATCTGAAAACTCATTGGTTTCTCATAGTAACAGTGGTCCACGATGATACTGATGTTTCTGTTTCAGAAGGAATGGAAGATTCTAATTAGTATTTCATAACTACCTTATTTATATTGATAATTTAGAGGATTGAAAAATGATGTTCACTGCTGATACAGACCCCATAATATCATCACTTAGATAACAGATAAAGAATAGACATTTTCAGTCCATTTTGCAATTGAATGATAATTTTGCATTCATGCTGAATGTCATTTTTTTAAATGGTCAATTTCTTGACAAAACGGAAATAACAATGAAATGCTAATTAAAATCCTTTATTCCTTCCTAAATAGAAGTATCAATATCATCATGGACAACTGATAACTATGAAATTCAAACTAAAATTGTTCACCCCTTCTTAAATAGAAGTATCAATATCATCATGGACAACTGTTGCATTAGCAACCCATCTGATTCATAAGTCATTTTGTATAAAATAAACAATTGAAATTAGTAAGACCAAGCAAAATGAGAAAATGCTTACTACATAGTCAAATCGTAAAATAAAGCAATTGTTTTCTTCTATTAAGATCAGTTTTGGATTTGATTCTTTGATTTATTTCTTATCTTTGAAAATTAGGTCCAAGGATAATTTTAAAAATTAAGTGTATACATATACAAAGGAAAAAAAAAGGAAGAAAAAAAGAAATACAAGGATGAAATGAGAGAAAAATGATGCGAAATAGAAAGAAAGAAAAGAAAAAAAGATGAAGAGATGAATAAAGAAGAAGAAGAAGAAGAAGAAATAGAAAGAAGAAAAGAAAGAAGATGAGAAATCTAAAGAAAAAGAAAAAAAGCTATTTTGTGCCAAGTGATCATTGATAGATGATGCGGGCTCTACTTTTAGAATTTAAAAAATACATTAAAACATTTTATTTCAAAATCTACAGACATTGAAAAAATTCAATAAGAACTGAAGGAATCTGGTTAACAGGCTAATAATATAGAACAGCAGCTTTGAATTATGGCAAGTGAATAAAAATTTCAATGGAAAAAACAAAAGAGGAAAAAAAAAAAATTAAAATCATATATACCAAGGCCACCGGATAAAAGATGGAGAGAATACAATAAAGACTAAACCTGAAAAAAAAAACAACTGATTAAAACAAAAGATCAATACTAGTTCATCAAAAGTAACCTTTTTTTAATTATTCGAAATTATACTTAAGAATTTTGATCATCTTTTTAGGTTTGGTTTGGTTTCTTTGTTTATTGGCATATCAACCTTTGTAGGTTATTTAATGCCAAAACCCTCCTTCAAGAAGACCAGTAGTTGTACTATTTAACCCAAAACTGGGAGGATAAGGGGGTTCATACCTTTCCCAAGGGTAATTTGTTCGAAAGTGAATGTAATAGCGCGACTGGAGTTTGAACTCGGTTTCTATGATTCCATCACTTGAACTCGGTTTCTATGAGTCCATCACTTGAACCATTGCACCACGAGGACATCCCCCTCTTTTAAGTTTTTTTTAATTATATAAATTACAAAACAGATAAAATAACTCTTCAGAAAATTTTGGTCTGGTTTCTTTGTTTAATAGCATATCAACTTTCATGGGTTACTTAATGCCAAAGCCATCCTTCTAAAAGAACAGTAGAGGTACTATTTAACTCAGAGCTATGATTTTAATGTTCCTTCCTTTCTTTGTTTAATGACCTATCAACCTTTGTGGGCTATTTAATGCCAAAGCCATCTTTGCAGAAGAACAGTAGTGGTAATATTTAACCCACATCTGAGAGGATAATGGAGGAGTTCATGCCTTTCCCAAAAGTATTAGCCCAAAAGTGAATGTAATAGTATAAAATTTTGACATCAATGATTAAAAAATATCATTGATTTATTAACAAAAGGACCAATAAAATCTTATTTTAATTACAAAGTTATACATATGGAAACTACACAAGAGTCGTACAAGTTATCTTAAACAAATCCTGGAAGCAAGCCCCATGATACAACAACTGTACGGCCACTTACCTCCCATCCCAAAAACCATCGAAGTAAGATATGCAAGACACTGGTGGAGAAGCAAGGGCAAACTGCTAAGTGACATTCTTCCATGGACCCCAACACATGGACAAGCCAATGTTGGCCGACCAGTAAGAACTTATTTACATCAGCTCTGTGAAGACACACAATATAATTTGGAGACCTACTGGGATCGATCAATGATAGGGATGGATGGAAAAAGAGAGAGTAAGGAAAATTCATGCTGACAGTTTGACTTGATGATGATGATATAATTTATGCAAAATTATACATATAATTTATTCATATGAAAGCATTATTATAAATTTTAATTATATACATAGAAGTATCTAAAGTCTGTGTGCTCTTGTGGCTCTATGCATATGTGGGTTTGTTTATGATCTGTTCTGCAGACCCAAACACTGAGTGGTTAACAAAAAAAAATTCTAGAGACAACTGAGACAGGTTCTTAACCTGGATCAAAGACATTTGTTTTGAAAAATATAACAAATAAAAGGAAAATATTGTATTGATTTTTGTAGATTGGTCAGTTATCAACTATCAGCTGTGCAAACCAGTATGAGAACTGAAATTTGATGAATTATCTTTAGAAAAATTAATGTAGTTGGATGCTAAAATTTTTTTTGTATTCTGAATTACACATATAGGAAATTAAGATAGAAACATTAGCCTGAATAACATTGATGACCTAGAGTCGCCACTGAGAAAAACAATGACATTTTTTTATCCTGAAGAATGATTAAAACATTTTTTCATTAAGATTGTAGAAAATATATATGCATAAAAATAATATGGAGTATATGTAATAATGATAAATCCATTTTGACCAGGGCAACACCAAATTACCATTTCCTATTCCAGAAGCAATAAAAACACATAGCCAGAAACATTCTTCATGCTACTGAAGGCGATATTGGGCAATCTGCCGTATAAACAGTTAATGAAATGACATTTGATATAGTAAGTTCTGATTGGCTGCCAGCCAGCCAATCAGCTACTCGGTCAGTCAACTGACTGAGTGACTGGGTGGTTGGATGGATGGTCAGTCACTTATCAAGCCTATAGTAGCTCCAAGCATGGGAATTCCTGAGTATAATCCAATGATGGACACTGTCTCTCTGCTGTCTGACTTTCTGTGCTGATGAACTTGTATAAATCAAACTGAATAGTATCCATTTGGAAAAGCGAGAGAAAGGAAGAAAACATTATGGAAAGAATAATAAATTGCTAAAGTTAAAAAAAAAAAAAAGAAAGGGATTGAAAAAAAAGAAGAAAAAAACATAGAACAGAAGAAGAAAAAAAGGGAGAAGTAAAGGTGAAAAAATAGAAAAATAGCATTAAGCTAATTAAGAAAAAGAGAGGAAGATAGAAGAAAGGTAAAACAAATAATGGGAAGGAGAGAGAAGTGGGGGGAGCGTTCATGTCATGACGTTTATCGTCATAAGCAGAAGACTTGGCAACCCAAGTTCAAAACCTGAACAAGGCTGTTAGCATTTCACATAATGCTAATACCCATGGGAAAGGTATGAATCCAACTCTTCTCCCTCCAGTTATGGGAAAATAGTAGGGTAGATTGGTTTCTTTATGGCAACCAGTCTATGAGAAGGAAAACTCTGAATTCAAACTACTTGTAGACACAGAGAGGAACAGGCTCTGCCTGGCTATTCCTGCCCGAGAGACACAACATGAGTAACACCCTCCACAATCAAATCGGGTCACAGGACAATTGAGCAAGAGAGAGAGGAGTGGGGAATGATTAGAACAGAGAAAAAGTAGAAAAAGACATGTTGAATAGGGAATAAAATAGAGAAGTGAGTGAGTGTGAAAGAAAAATATAATTTTCATAAGTGCTGCCACAGAAATCAGCATCTAAGAATAAATAATTAATATCAGTTTATTCAAAGTGAAACAGACTGAATACTGTTAAGAGAGCGACTGTGACCATGTGTTACATATTGACCTTTGACAGGACAGTTAGTGTGGATTTCAAAACAGGATGTGCAGCTGTGTCTTAAGGTAAACAAGCTGACAGCAGAAATGCCATGTGAATTGCATAGGAAGAATTGTGTAGGCATCTGAAAAATATTTCACGATGGAAGTTTTCAACCCCAAAGAGAGAGCAGTCAGTCAGTGGTAGGCAGTGAACAGTCATGCTGTTTCGAACACTAGTCAGAGGGTGGGGTATCCTCGGATCATTCTCCCATTGAAGAAGCATGAAAAAGCAGAGTTCTCTGGGGATGTATCTCCACCTGGTGTAAATCTGAAGACATTGTATCTTAGTGGTTCTGTCAATCCAACTCTCTCTCTCTCAAACAATTTTGCCACCTTTCGTAAATATACAAGAGAGAGTATATTTTTATAAATAAGCGTTGTTGTCACTTTCATCTCCACTATCCAACTCATGGGATTAAACCATGGTTTGACAACAAAATATCTAAAATTGTCATCTGCATGAAAGCAAAATTAACAGCCACCAAAACAGCAAACAACTACGAAAAAAAAAAAGTTGGGTATGATTGCATAAGAATATAATTATTTCATCTTGAAAGAATTATGATGATCACCAAGAGATCAACCAAGAATTCTTTCACAGGTTCTGCAAAAACATTGAAGAACTCAAAATTTACATAAGTATTAAATAAACCACAAAAGGCCTTTTTTTCAATTTTTAAACCATTTTTTTTTTTTTTTTTATTTTTTTTTACTGCAGATTAAAATTGTGGCAATGAGCATTACTAGCTTCACAATAAAGCTCAAAAGTAATATTTGGTAGCTATAGTTTACACTATAAATCTAGAAAAATAGATAAAAATGATATTATGAATAGAATATAACTGCAAGAACCATACAGGCTAACTTATATGTCTTTGGTAATATACAGTATAATCAAGGGCAGGTAACTCGTCGCCAGCAAAACCAAGTTTTGACCTTAATTTAGAAGCTAATAAGTAGACACATAGCAAATAAGCAGTCTGAAAAGCAAATATAACCAAAGTGATGGCAGATAGTTTTACAACTAAGTATATATATAAATACTGATAAGAAAAATCAGTATAAAAAGTGCTCGGTGCTATTATGGCAAAATAGGTTGGGTTCTATGGCATGTCAACCATTGTAGGTTATTTAATGCCAAATCCATTTTTATACATATAAACAGTTCTATTTCAAACAATTCAGTTTAGCATAAGTACACAGTTTAGTTCTATTTAACTCATAGATATGACCCTATCAGTTGCTATCACTCTGGGCCAGAGTGGACCAAGGAGTGAGAGCAATGAAGAAGTACTCCACATTCCCCAAAGCTCCAGCATTACTGGAACCTCACCATCAGATTGTTTAGTGTCATATCCAGGACACTAGTAGGAGGGGACGGTCTTACCCCTCTGCAGAAAAACAGTCAGTGTATTTTACAGCCCCAGATGACTGGGCAATGTATTTATAATGTGAGATATAGTCACATGGTAAGATTTTAAAAAACTATGCATCACAGTATAAATAATTATATTTTGATGAACATTTCAATCTCTATCACTTTCTCACACACACACACACACACACACACACACATCTATATATGAACTTTCACATTGGTATTATATGATTGACACTTCAGTTAAAAATGTAAATAGTTGGACTAACTAACCACATTTTTGGATGAGCTGGTAATAGAAGAATGGTGAACTAGCATGCTACAGATTCTCCGAACAACATTCTTCAGATTTTTAAATTATTTTTTTTCCTTCTCTGAGACCAGTTACCCTACCCAAGCTAAAGAACTGTCTGCTCTACTATTCACCCATATCTGAGAGGAAGAAAAAGATGGATTTATGTTTTTCCCAAGGAAGTTAGCATAAAGTGTAGTTCAAACAACTTACATATGTGTTCATCCATCATTTCCCTGCTTTGAAATTGGTTGGAAAGTTTTGGGATGACACATAAATACCTAAATAAACAAATAAGCAAGAGAGCAGTCACAGCTAATTTGAAACATACTCTTCCCAGGCTTCAGATCTACCTCCCAAATGAAAATTCAGTAGTCATTGTCCTTACTACGGATATGTAAATGTAGGTTGAAGACACTTGGATACTGGAAAATAATTTTAATTCAATGAATAGATATGCTATGTCAATAGTGCAGTTTTTGTCATTTCTTAACTCCTTTAAAAACACTTTTCATAAAACTTTTCTCCTAATGTTGACCTAAGGTTGAAACTAGTTGAGAATAAGCAAAATATCTGTCTAGATTTCTGAGAGGAGGTATTATGTACATTATTTACATTTTTCGGACAATTGTCCTCATCTTCGTCGCCATGTTTATCACAACATTTCGGCTGTTGTATGCTCTGGCCTTCTTCAGGTGGTTGGAATGTCGAACTTAACCTTTTATCTCACTTACCGGGGTAGACTGTTCTAGTTACACGAGCCATGTTTAATGGATGTCAGTTATCAGTTATCTCCTGTTAATTTTCCCCTCTGAAAGTTCTCCACTACCTTCACCGGGTATTGAACTCACACGCGTTGAGTATGTCACTGGATCTAACCAACACCTTTATCCACTGTACCAAGTGTCCTTGAGGACATCCATTAAACATGGCTCGTGAAACTAGAACAGTCTACCCCGGTAAGTGAAATAAAGGATTAAGTTCGACATTCCAACCACCTGAAGAAGGCCGGAGCGTACAACAGCCAAAACGTTGTGATAAACATGGCAACAAAGATAGGGACAATAGTCCGAAAAATGTAAATAAAGCAAAAAAGGAATAACATAAAAGAAATATTCTTATTAGCCTTAACACATTTGTTTATATATATGACCAGAAAATAATTTTGATTCAACTTTACAAGTACATTTTTTGCCATTTCTCCTATAACATAGTGGCTATTTTAAAAAATTTCAAAAAAACCTCCCCACCTACCTACAAAAACTTTCCTTCTGATGAGGATCTAAGGTCAAAATTTGTTGAGAACAATAAAAAAAAAACAACAAATAACATAAAAGAAATATTCCTATTTGTCTTATCACTTTGTATATTTTATATATTTATCATACATATACACACACATATATATATATATATATGCATACATACATACACAGATATAATGGATGTATACATACATACACACACATATATATATGCATACATACATACACACACACATATATATATGCATACATACATACACAGACATATATATACGTATACATACATACACACACATATATATACGTATACATACATACACACACATATATATACGTATACATACACACACATATATATACGTATACATACATACACACACATATATATATATATATATATATATATACACATTTCATATATACACACACAAACACACCCATTCAACTATAATAATAAAAGAACCTAACCATATTACTAGCTTGTTTTATTCTACATAAATGTCAAAAGCTTACCCAAGTTATAGCCGATATCTCTCCAACTTTAGTATTATAGATTTTTAATTTGTATAAGTTGTGTATGTAGGCTGATCGGCTCAAACTGCTTGAGGAAAATCACAAGAGCAATTTGGCAGCAAGCCATAAGGTTGTCTATCTATAGATATCTTTTGATGCTCAATTACCCAATTAGGAAAATGTGTGTGAAATGTCAGCAACAATAGAACGTGTGATTGTCACTGTTGAAGAGGTCACGTGAAAGAATGATTGCTAGACAGATCTATCTCGGTGCACACACAAAGCAAGGATGTTACTCATATATAAAGTTACATGTATGCATATGGATACTGCCAACTGATTCAGAATTTGATGTCCCCTATCATGTCAGGAAAAGATAGAAGGATGGAGTAAAGAAAAGAAAGAAGAGGTATAAGAAAGACACAGGAAGATGTCAATACAATTCTAAATTCCAAGTTCACCCCACAAAGGGTATCTTGGATATGACACTCAACAGCATCTGATAGTGAGACTCCAGTTCTGGAGATCTGGGGAGTGTGGTTAACACCTTTATTGCCATTACTCCCAGGTTCACTCAGACTCAGAATGGTAGTATCTTTTAGGGTCTTATCAATGGGTCAAATAGATCCATTTTAAAATTTGTAATATGGGACAAAAATATATGAAACCATTTAAGTGTAGAAATTATTTGTATTAGATAGGAATACTTGATACCATATAACTGCTCAGACAAATTAATAAGGAAGTAAATCATTCATAAAAGAAATAATCTTTTGAATTATTACATATATAAGTATGTAAAGAGAAAAAATTCTCTCTAATTGTAAATAAATAAAATATCTAAAACCTAAATTTAAATATATCTTTATAACAAAAACAAGAATGGAGAATAGAAATAAATCAAAGAGGAGAAATAGAAAAACCCAAGAAAATGATACTTCCAAATATACAGAGATAGCAAAAATATGGAAAAGAAAGAGTTGCAATATATGAATGATTACAAAATAACCTTTTAAATATATATTTTTATTTTTATACCCATTCTATAATTCCGAAGGTGTGAAAAAACCCACATGATACAATTTGTTAATAAAAAAACATTACACAAAGTGATATTTGGGGAAAAAAAATTCAACCAAAAAGAAAAGACTAAAAACATTCGTTCTGCTTGAAAATAATCAACCAGCACTGCAATGCCTAGTCAAAAGAAAAAAAAAACCTGGACAGAATCACCTAAGCTGAAATGTAAGAGTGCTCAATACACGAAGCAGAGTGAAATTAAATTATATCTATTGATACCAGCCCATTGGCCTTCTTATTAGAGTGTTTGCCAATGGCCTGGAAGATCAGGGTTCAATCCCAGGTTAAGTCATACCAAAGACTTGAAAAAAATGATACTTGATATCTCCTTACTTAACACTCAGCATTATAAGGTATACATTAAAGGTAAAGTGGAGCAATCGAGGGAAAGGAGTAACACCCTCCCCTACTCCTCGGTTTAGTACCTACTGAAAAGGGAGCCATTCAGATTGCCCTCAACTACAGTCACCAACTTTACTTTATATATTTGTAAAAGGGAAACGTAATGAATCTGATAGTATATAAATATAAACTATGAAAAACAAAATATCCATACCAAGTATTCTTTTTATTAAATTTACCAATGTTTCAATCTGTGCAACCATCTTCAGGGCAGTAATTTTGTTGTTTAATGTTTCATCAGAAAAAAATAATTTTCGAATGAAAAAAGGAAAAACAAAAAAATTCTTGTGCTCTTAAATGTTAATGGGGAAAAAAAAAAAAAAAAATTTTCTCCCCCATCTTCATTTTTCACATGAAACATTAAACAAAGATTATACTGCCCTGAAAATGGCTACATAAACTGAAATATTGAAAAGTTTCATAAAAAAAATGCATCTCCTGAATATTTTCTATATATATATATATGTTAGGATAGCAATGACACAGGATCAATGGCACTTGGTGACTGATAGTATTTTGCCTAAGTTGTTCCTAGGTGCTGGGTATCTCTATATACAGTTGTGTAGGGCATGATGGGAAGGGTAATCTACTTTGTGGGGCATGATGGGAAAACTACTTTTGTTGATAGTGTATAGTTATTTATGTGGTTATATTTTATTAATTTTGTGATTTATTTATTTGTTTACTTTATTATGTTTATCATTTTCTAATGTTTTTATTCATTATTAGTATTTAAATTGTTGTTATTTTCATTAATTTTATTTCCTTGCTTTCATTTCTTTTTATTAGTATTTGGAGTTGTTTGTAATGCGCATGTGTCTGTGTTTATATATAACAATTACTTACATAAAGACCGTTTCTCAAATTCATGAAGATACCTATGTATATATCTACGCTTATAACAAGCACTAAAAATGGCATCACAAAGAATATAGATGGAATATTGAATGTAAAGTAAGACGACAATATAATAGGACATCTGTTACATAAACATAGATATTCAGTTGTAAATAACAGCAACACAATTCTTGCATTTAGATGACTAACTAAAGAATAGACATGGGTAGCTTAGTTCAATGAATAATAAAATGCTTATAGAGTAAATGAACATATGTGTACATCAAAGTATATATATATATATATATATATATATAAATAAAAGGATTCACAATAGCAGTTGTATGGACTTGCATTCACAGGGATGAGAAAACAAAGGAGGAAAGTTTGATCTTAAGCCTCACAAGAAAATCTATCAATTCAAAATAAAGTCTACCATCTTTTAGACTCAATGATTCCCACCAAGCAGAATAATTAAGTCTACACTAACTTGGATTTGTTTGCAAAAGAACAGCTCTATATCTTTTTAAAAAATACTATAAAATGTAGAATTTCATCCTGGACACACTAGCACAGTCAGGTAAATTGTCTGTATGGCAGACATTTGGACTCAACATTACAAATTTGTCAAAAAATGCAGAGTGTTTCATAAAAATTGATATCATTACATAATCAAGTAACTTGACCAATTCTTGTTAAAATGATCTCAAATTTTAACAAATGAAGAAACAACTGTTAAATGTTAAGATTTTTCTTTATAAGTATAGAAATACCATTCACTGAAAGAGAAAAGGTGTTTAAACATTAGACATTTTCTGAGTTGTTTCTACATTTGCTGTTAAAATGACAATTTAAAAAAAAAAAACACCCTTTTCATCTCAAATTACATCATTTTTTTTCTTCAATACCCTGTATTTTAAACTGTACTATGGAAGTATGTTTATGGGCCAGAATTTCACCAGGAATCTATATCTGACCATCAAATAGCAGTGTGTTTGAAAAGAATTTAGTATTTGTTAGACTTTTGACACACATGTAAAAATGCAAAAAATAAAAAATTACATCTAAAACCAGATTTTGGAGAAGTATCAAAATAAATAAAATGAATTCACACAGTTTTGACTTGGATTTTTGATTCTATCAATTGAATTATACAAGTCATGTACCTGATATTTAAATTTCAAATCAACTTTGGCAACAAAATATTAACAATTTAAAGAAAATTTTGATTATGGATATTTTCCAAATAGCCTGAACAGAATTGAACCAAGTGACTTGAGATCATATGTAGGTCCTTGATTTAGAATATCTATATAAGTAGTATGTTCTACCTCAGTATTTTCAGGATATTTCCAGATGTACAGTAATTTTTAACCAATAAATTGGCTTTTTTGAGAGACATTACATTAAAATCTAACAATAAAAAGTATAATTTTGCTGAAATAGTTATAAAAATACATTGCTAAGCCTTTGAGTTAAAAAAATCAGAACATTTCAAGAAACCATGGGTGTATTTTGTCTTAAATTAGCATTTATCTCAGCTAGAAAGCCATTTGAAAGATTGGACCACAAATTCAATAACAAATTTGCATGCACAAATTTCACCAGTAATTTTTTGATAAAACTATCAACTTCAAAATCCTCTAACTTTTCAACAAAAATGATAGAAACTGAATTTTAAAAATGTGGTTTTGTCAAAAACTTCAGTTTTAAGAATATGAACAATGTCCTGTTACAATAACAATCTTTAAAAATAGCCCATGTCAGGCACTAGCCCACTGTGAATAGTTTAGTGTATTTTTAATATTTATTACAAATATCAAATAGATTGAGTGTATATATATATATATATATATATATATATATATATTTTTTTTTTTTTCAGTAATTAGTTCTATGAAGTTAGCAACTAAAATTATTGTATAGCATTCCTTTCTGCTTTTCAATTCAATTTGAGAAGGGAGAAATAGAACACTGAAATTATGATGTACAATGCATGTATTGATTAATATATATATATATATATGATCATATTACTGTAATCCAACAATATAACCTGTAGGTTCAGTCTTAAGTAAATTGAAATATATATTCTGAGTGTATTTCCAATAAGCAAAATAAATATTTTTGTTTTATTCATTTTATGTTACAGTCTGATTTCTTCATATGTCAAAATTATATTATGATACATAATAATCAATTATATATAAATATGTATATATATAAATATAAAATCAATTTTCCCCCAAACATATCAAGACTAAGGCTTTAAAATTTTGAATTTAAATGAAGATATGTACACTGAAGTAACTTATATAATAAAGTGATGATGTCTAGATATCCAGACTGCATCTAGATGTTTGAAGAATACAAGATAGAGAGGTGGGGAGGAAAGAGATGGTGGAAAAAAGATAAAAAGTTGGACGATAGAAAAAAAAAAACAGCCAAGATAGGATTTTTTTTTTTTATAACACTGATTAGCACTCATCTCATCATAAATTTCCTGAACATAGCTTATTCTAGAACAGAACATCAAAGTCATTTGCCAGAGTCCATTGTTAGGTATTAGGTGGTTTGAAAATAATGACCAATTTTAAATGTAAAGTTGAACATTATCTTCCAGACAACCTAATAACTAAGTCAGCCAGTGTGTCTGTTTCTATCTATCCCATTATTTAGAAAATAAAGACAATTTTTATTACACATTTAAATATTAAATCTGTCATTATTTTTTTGAACAACCTAATATCTATCTATCTGTCTGTCTGTCCAGCTATTTGGAAAATAGTAGTTGATCTTATCACACATTTAAATTTTGGTTGGTTGGTTTCCTTGTTTAATGGCATATCAACCTTTATGGGTTATTTAATGCTAAAGCCATCCTTATAGAAGAACAGTAGCAGTATTATTTAACCTATTGTAGAGGACACATTTAAATATAAAAGTGGACATTAATTTTTAAACCAACAAATATGTGCAATAATTGATGAATCTGTATCTATGACAGTGCTAAAGATGATATCATTCCTTAACTTTAGGTGCAAAGATAGAAGTATAAGACTCCCAGTGAGAGTGTACTCACTCATAATGGTTTGCAACCCTAGCTACCCAGATGTTACATCCTGCAATGCACCCTTAAAAAAACTAGTTTAAATTCAGCATAAAGTTCCAAATATAAGGCACTAAGTGAGAATCAAACTCATTACTTGGTAATGACTAGGCTTGTTTACAATTACACTACAAAGAATTGATTGATTGATTTTAATGGAATGTTAACCCTTATATGGTTTTTTATGCCCAAAAGTTAAGGAAGTGCTTTTATTGTAGGTTCATATTTATATTTTAAGAGTATTTGTTTCCAAAATGATTTTTTTGCACATAGTCCTATGATTACAAATAATTTTTAAGCAGATTTATTTGACCCATAGATAGGACTACCACTCTGGGTTAGAGTGGACTTGGGAGTAATAGCAATGAAGGGGTGACTCTACACTTCCCAGATCTCCAAAACTGGAGCTTGAACACTTTAGTGTCATACCAAGAACACCCCTTTCTTGGTAGGGAGAAAGGTCTTATCCCTTTGCAGTGAATAGAGTTTAGCTTAATGATAAGGAATAAGAATACATAAGTGGATCTGATTAGAATGATTGTTAAACACTTTATCAATGTTTGTTTATGTAGTAAAATAATTCTATTTCCATACTTAAAAGCATGTTTCCGAGAGACAATGAGGTTTGACCAGTGTAGATTTAAATCAGCTTAGACACATACAAACAAACAGGATATTAATTAATGTTTTAATTAACAAAAGATATACAACAACTGAATACAGTAGCCCTTCAATAATTATCAAAAGAAATGTTCTATATTCAATTAAAATCTAATGTTTAGCTTTGTACCAATCAAGATACATTGCTGTCTTTCTACAATGAATTCATCAAATCTTTTGGCACTTCCAAACAATCTTGCTTCTGTCTTGTAAAAGTAAAAAACTTTCATGAATAATCTTGTCTGAGTTCATTTAGAAGCATCTCTTCTACTTGAAATTTGTCAAATTTTAAATTAATTAATTTCTTTTATTGATTTAGATAGAATCCTATAAATACATAGATATTATCCCTATATGATATTAGATGCGTTTGAAAATTATTCATACTAAATAAGTAGTAAAGTAAAGTTGGCGACCAGAAGGCTTCCTTTTCTATAGCTACTACACCAAGGTGTAGGGGAGGGCGCTACTCCTTTCCCTGGATTGCTTCACTTTACCCTCAATACAAACCTTATACTGCCGAGTGTTAAGCAAGGAGGTATCAAGTACCATTTTTAAAGTCTTTGGCATGACGCGACCTGGGATTGAACCCAAGTCTCCCGGAAAATTGGCGAACGCCCTACCCAAAATACTTAATACCATATAATTGTGTGCAAACAAATGAATATTATTATCAAATAGGTATAGTTATTTTAAACCATAAAATGGCATATAAATCATTAGTATGAGATAGGTATACTTGAAATCGTCTAACTGTGCAAATAAATAATCATTATTAAATTGAAACCATAAAATTGTTGGCTGGTTGGTTGGTATTGAATGGCATATCAACTCTTGTGGGCTATTGCCAGATGTTTCTTTAATGTACACGAGTTGTGAGAAACATTTCATTGGTAACTTCAGTTTTAAACAAGTAGTTAGAACTCATTTGTTTGTACACAGATAAATGGTTTCAAGTATTTCCATCTAACACTAATAATTCTATTCAATATTGATAATTTGTTTGCACAAAGTTAAATGCCACAAAATTCTCTATGAATAATTACTATTAGATAGGAATACTTGAAGTTGTATAACTTTGTGCAAACAGATGATTATTACAGACAAATTAAAAAAGTTCAATAAAAAAATTTACTGCAATGGAATGATGATGATGATGATGATGATAACAATAATAATACTGGCGACAAATCAAGAACATTTGAGAATGCCATTGGTTTATTTTAAAGTGTGCAAACTATCAACTTTATGTAATATCAGGAATTCTAATGAATACTCTCCCACCCCCACTCTCGGAAACTCACAATTTCAAGGATTCTCATAAACCCCCTCCCCACTCCATCATACCTCCAATCCCTACATCAAATATGCACCTATCAGGTCCTTTGGATCAGAGTTTCAAAGAATTCTGTCCCCACCCCAACCCATTCTGCACGTGACCTATTTCTCCGTTATTGTCCTTTCCTTTCTGCATTCATTGTGGGTCCCTGCCAGGTTTTGTGTACTCTCTCTCTCTCTATTTTTCCTTCTGTCTCATTCCCAGCTTTTTTCTTACTCATACCCTTAGACACCCTCTTCTACCAATAACACAGTTTTTGTTTTGTTTTGTTATTTTTAGTTGGAGGGTATTGAGAAGAAAAAGAAAGTTGAAAAAAAGAGGAAGAAGAGAATAAAAGGAGATGGAAGAAAAGAGAAAGAAGAGGAAAAGCTAGAAAAAGAAAAAGGAAGAGAAGAAGAGAAGGAAAAGAGAAAGAGAGAGATGGAAAATAAAGGAAGATAGAAAAAAAAGGCAACTTTAAAAGAATTCTTCTACTATCTCCCACTGTTACTCCATCATCTTCCAGATTTGTTTCTTTCATGCAATTTGTTGTCATCTGAAACAGGAAATGCTAATACTGATCATCGTATTGATCATGACAATACTGTTTGTAACAGCATCTATGATAATGATTAAGAGAAATGATCATGATGATCATAATAGCAGCAATAATAAAGTCACTTGCGATGATAATGGTAAAAATAATAGTAGTGATAATACAGATACTGATGATAATTATACTGATGTTATTACTGCTACTGATGATGATTATGTTGTGCTGGTAGCAGCAGCAGTAGAGGCTGTAGTGTGGAGAGAGAGGCAGGGAACTAGATCAATGCAACGCTAGTTTGTCAGAGCCAGGTTGCTTTTGGAAAAGCTGGATCAGTCGACGGCATTTAGATTTTCCCCCCCCTTAATTACTACCTGATAAAAAAAAAAAAAGTTATGGCTTACCCAAACAAGTAAAAATAATTTTTTTTTAAAATGACTGCAAAAAAAAGAAAAGAAAAAATCTAAATAGTAGAATTAAGATTAGGATGAAGATCTGGAAAATGCCAGCCAATGTTATGCAAAAGACTATCAGAGAAAGAGAGAGAGAGTGAGAGAAATCTAAATGCGAACACAATCTACTCTATCGGTAGCAGAACAGACCAAAACAGTTTTCCCACCCATTTGTTTAGCTTCTTCTCTCTCTCTTTCACTTTCACCCATTCGTTTAGCCTCAACTTTCGCCCTTTCCATTCATTTAGCCTCTACTTTCACTTTCACCCATTCGTTTAGCCTCTACTTTCACTTTCACTCTATCGTCTGCATGAGTCAGTTGCCAATAATTTTGAGGCATCCGCTACCAACCTCTGAGTTGCGTTACACATGACTCATCCAATAGGATTCGAGGATGAGGATTTGGTATGGTTCTCGGGTAGGTAGCGGGCATGACAAGCACATAGGCAGAAGAAAAAAGGGCAGAAAAATGCAAGCACTAAAAATAGCAAAAATAAATAAACAAAATTTTAAAAAATAAAAAAAATGCAAACTACATTCAGAAACTAAACTAAATCTTTAGCATACATGTAGATGTTAAAAAAAAAGAAAAAAGTTGGGTTCTTCGGATTTATTTTTTATTTGTATTAATTTTTCAAGTAGAGAAACCAGACATTTACTTTTTAACCCTCAATTATTTAAAAGTACAACTGAAATTTAGAAATAGTCCTTCTTCTGTGAATACAAATGATCCCCCCACCCAAAAAAATGATGTGCCTATTACTTGGAAAATATCAGTTGGGATTTTGTTACAAGCCTTATCTTATTTTACTATATCTGTCCTATATATATATATGTGTGTGTGTGTGTGTGTGTGTGTCTGTCAGATGACTGTGCATACTATATGAAACTTCAAGTCACAGACTTTCAGAGTTCATATTTCTGATATTTTTTTAGGTTTCATACCTGCTCAAGCACTTTTTTATGCAAAAACTTTTCTATTTTTGCAGTTCTTTGTTTATATATATATATATATACACACACACACACTCACACACTGGAGACATTTATGGTGCAATGGTTATTGTTAGAGAAATTGCACAAGGCAACCAGAGTTCAAATCCTGGATGAGTATGTTTCCCTTTCATTCAGCATTAATACCCTTGGGAAAGGTACGCATTCAACTATTCTCCCTCCAGCTATAGATAAATAGTAGGGCATCCACACACGCTTATATATATATGAAGGTAGCAGGAAAAAATATAATCCAAATAGGTGAATATATCATGATGTGAAGTCGACGTTAACGTTTCGGTTATAATAACCATCATAGAGACAGATACAAACACACAAATATACACACACATATAAGTAAAAGTTGGCGACTTTAGTCAAGAGTGACCTGAAGGCTCCCTTTTCAAAAGCTACTACACCAATGTGTAGGGAAGGGCACTAATCCATTCTCTGGACTGCTCTACTTTACCCTTGATCCTTACCTTATAATGCTGAGTGTTAACAAGATAAAAAAAAATTTTTTTTAATTATTTTCAAATTTGATAATGATTTTAACAAGCACAAGTGTCATTACCTAATAAAACATCGTTTAAAATATCTAATTTTCATACACACAAGAACACTAATTTTCATACACACAAGAACACTATAAATAAATAAATAAATAAAACAAAATAAATGTTGTATGACAGATGAACAAGAAATGTGGGACACTGCTGGAGAAGCAAGGAGTAACTTATAAGTCACATTTTTCAATGGATTCCTACACATAGATGTGCCAGAGTTTGCTGACCAGCAAAAATGTATTTACATCAGCTAGGTGCAGACGCAGGATGTAGTTTGGAAGACCTGACGTAAGTGATGGATGATGGGGATGGATGGAGAGAGACAGTCAGGGAAATCCATACTGTCAGCACAACTTGATGGCAATGATGATATAATATTGATAAATATATAAGAAAAATGACAAACTACGGATTTTACAAGTAAAAGATAAGCCACCTACCTGTTGAATGTTACATATCTATCTTTTGATTTTATAGTTAATCATCCACTGCTCTCTGATTTCAGTAAAAAAAATCTCATTAAATATCAGAGTAGTTGCTGGCATGATTTGAACCAGTAACCAGGTTATCATTTATCATTACCAGCTATGGGTAAATAGTAGGGCAGACTAGGTTCTTCAGCTTTGGTGAGGCAACTAGTCTAGGAGAAGGAAAACTCTAAATTCAAACCTGTTAAACTCCGCTTAAAAATTGACCTTGTGTCATATCCTGCCCGAGCGGAGGGGTTGGTAAATATAATCATTTATCATTACCACAACTGTCATTATCATCATGTACAGTGAAGTGGACATTGGTATGATGGTTAGAGTTGTTTGCCAATGGCCCAGGAAAACCGTAGTTCAATCCCAGGTCGAGTCATACTAAAGACCCAAAAAATGGTACTTGATGCCTTCTTGCTTAACACTCAGCAATATAAAGTAGGGATCAAGGGTAAAGTAGAGCAATCCAGGGAAAGGAGTAGCACCCTCCCCTACACCTCTGTGCTGTAGCTATTGAAAAGGAAGCCTTTGGGTCAGCCTCGACTAAGGTCGCCAACTTGACTACTTACAGTGACATCTACATATCAATACAATCAAAGGTATTTGGAATATAACAGTTAACATTACAGGAAGTGAACATAGCAACCTTAGTTCAAATCCTGAATTAGACGGTTTCCATTTCACATAGCATAATACCTTTGGGAAATATATAAATCTAACTTTTCTTCTCTCAGCTATAGATAAATAGTCGGCAAGACTTGGCTTTTTAACCTTGCTATATCAATTAGTCAAGGAGAAGGAAAAGTCAATTAAAAAGCAGCTATAAAAGTAAAGTTGGCAACCTTAATTGATGGTGACCCGAAGTTTCCTTTTTTAATACATACTGTGTTGGGAAGGGTGCTACTCCATTCCCTGGATTGCTCCACTTTACCCTTGATCCTTACCTTATAATGCTGAGTGTTAAGCAAAGCGGCATCAAGTACCATTTTTTGAGTCTTTGGTATGACTCGACCTCAGATTGAACCCCGGTCTTCCAGACCATTGGCAAACACTCTACTCATTAGGCCAATACTCTGCTTAAAATTAATCTCGTACTACATCCTGCTTGTGGTGGAGGAATTGTGTAAATCCATACAATCGTAAGTATGATACAGGTGTGTCATATGAGGAAAAGGGAGACAATGATATTAATATAACTATAAAGCAGACCAAAAGATTTCCACTCTGTATTGCTTTACTCTGCCACCATAGGAAATATGATGATAGTTTCTTAGTGCTGGACAAAATATTAAAAGCACAAATCTGTTTTTTTCTTAATAACTTTGTCCAAATTCATTGATTTCTCTTTGATGTTAATACTTTGAATAAAAGAGGCAGTGAGTTAAATGATATGAAATCATGATAAATCAACTAATTAGTAGTTAGTAATAATTATATTTTTAGGAAATCACGATTTAAGATGAAAATTTTAAAATGAAACTTGTGCACATTAACAGGGAAGAAACAGAGGGCACTAAAAAAAGGAATTACTTTTATGAAAAATATTGATTATCAGGAAGTTATAAACAAGTTGAATATTCATTTCCATTCATTTGTTTGATTCTTTTTGCTGTATTGTATATATACCAACAGGTAAATATATTATTTGTATGTATTTAACTAACTCCTCAGCTAAAAGCAAGATGTGACAGCAGAGTACAGCTGGTTTGAAATCAAGGAGTTTTCTTACTCTGAGATTAGTTGCCAAACCAAGGTTAAAGAACCCAGTCAGTCCTATGATTTACCAATAGCTGGGGAGAGAACATATAAATTCCAGGCTCATTTTCAAGAAAACTCTGAATTCAAAACCTTTACCAATGGAAGAGCAACAAAATTGTTTGGTTGTTTTTATGGCATATCAACTCTTTAATGCCAAATCCTGTTTATATATATATACATGATTTGTAAATGAATAGTTTGTAACTAACACATTTTTAAAATGAGTCAGAGCTTATTTGTTTGCACAGGGTTAAATGTTTTAACAATTTATCGTTTGCACGCACTTAAAATGGTTTCAAGTACAGCTATATAACACAAATAATTCTATCTAATATTAATCATTTGTTTCCACATAGTTAAATGGTTTCAAATATTCTTATCCAACACTATTAGTTCTATTTACATACAGTTTAATGGTTTCAAGTATTGCTATTTCAAGATTAGTAGTTTTATTTATCCAGTATTCCTATCTAATTTAATACTAATCATTTGTTTGAAAACAGTTAAATGGTTTCAAGTATTGCTATCTAATACTAATAATTCAACTTAATACTAATTATTTGCTAGCATACATTCAAATAGTTTCAAGTATAATAAATGATTATATAGTTCTTTTTGATCCATAGATGGAACTTTAACAGGTACTTCCACTCTGGATCAGGGTAGACCTATGAGGAATGGCAGTGAAGGGGTATTCCACATTCACCAAAGCTTCAGGACTGGAGCCTGACCGTCAGCTTGTTGAGTGTCATATCTAGAACACTCATTGGCAGGTCTTACCCCTCTTCAGAGATGCAGTCAGTGATTTTCTAAAGCCCCAGCCAACTGGGCTGACAAAATTTGGAAGTGGAGCCCCTATAGCAATCTGATGTAGTGTTCAACCTCATTAAGGTAATTCCGGTAGTGTCCCAATCTTGGACAACATTGTGATCATGAAGCAACTGTTTGTCTTCCGTACAACCTTTGCCTTGACTCGATTGGTTTTCTAGTTCATTTGAATACTACTACTAGTTACTTTAATCTTGTTTTAAAAATTTTGAAATTTTATGGACCAAGAGCACATTGACAGGCTCTCTTTTTAAACACAGTTCTTCAGGAATGTCCCTTGCATAGAACAAAATGATTGGTTCTTGAATGCTGTGTAAAGCTAATTGAAAAAGTAATAAGTCTGATATTTAAGTGAACTGGTTGATGAAGAATAAGATGAATGGTTTAAAAAATTAAATTCATAAAGGCAACAGTCTGATCAAAGAAGATTAGTAAGACTATTGGCAATGTTCATCCCGAGTTAAAACTCTTCCCTGCCAAAAATCAGCTGGAGTGTCTGCACAATACTTTTGTCTTGGTTTACTCATGATCTACTTTTCATCTAACATGTTTAATAACATTTTATCAACTCTTTTTTTTTTTTAAATGACATCCTTAAAACAAATGAGCCAATAAGATTTTAAAGATAAATTTAAAATACCATAATCATTTCATAATAGCTAAATTAATATTCATGTATTTATTTTTTGTAATGTCAATTTTATTATTTTCAAGGAAACCAAGTGTTAGTCAGATAAGAAAAGTTATTGCATTTATACTGAATTTCTAAAATGTTGCCTAAATAATTCTTTTTAATTCAAAATAGAACAACTTTTTCTTCTAATTTCATATATTGATAATGCTAATGCTAAAACAAAAATAAGAAATCAGTCTATGTATATACCCTGCACTTCTACCATGGGCAGAAAGTGACATAAGGTCAATTTTCTAGGTGGAGTAAAGCTGACTATATTGATAATTTGAATGATTAAAAAATGTACAGCAGTATGAATTAAAGCCTTCATCTTTCAAGTTACCTTTTAAGATATGACCTTACCTGTTTTTATATATATATATATATATACACACACACATTACTAAATACCTTGTAAACCTGGAGGATTTCTGTTGTAACTATTGTCCATGATGATATTGATGCTACTATTGAGGAAGGTGTGAAGGATATGATTTCAAATTTCATGGTTGTCATTTTCTAAGTTTCATTTAGTTTAGCATGTGGCTGGATGTAGGAACACTCAGTGAGAATCAAACTCTCTAACAATGGTTTGTTAGCCTGGCCTGCTTGTCATTACACCATGCAAAGTGCCCAAGAAGAATTTCTTAGTTATTTCTGTAAATCGAGAACCAGGCTCATAAAAAATTCATGTTAAAAGTTAGTTTTTATGAATAATTTCTCAACAAAAGTTATAGACATTGCAAAACATTATAACTGTTGATTGATTTTAATGACATGCCAACCTGTCTAGGGCTTTTTATATCTAGGGGTTAGGGAATGGTATTCATGGTATATTCATATTTATATTTTCTGAGTAGTTGTTCAAGAATTCAGTCTGTCCTACGATTTGTCCATAGCTAGGAAGAGAGCTGATAGATTCCTGACTCATTTTCAAGAAAATTCTGAATTAAAACCCTCTACCAATTGTTTGATTGTTTTTATGGTATAGCAACTCTTTAATGACAAATTCTGTATGAGTATGTATATATATATATATATATATATATATAGTATGTAAAGAATAGTTTCTAAGTAACACATTTTTTAAAAACAAGCCAGAGCTTATTTGTTTGAACACAGTTAAATGGTTTGAAGTATAACTATTTATTGTTTGCTCACAGTTAAAGGGTTTCAAGTATTGCTATCTAACATGATTAATTCAATCTAATATCAATCATTTGTTTACACAGGTTTAAATGGTTTCAAGTATTGCTATTTAACATTAGTAATTTTATTTATCAAGTATTCTAATCTAATTTAATATCAATCATTTGTTTCTATGTTTATATTCACATTTTCTGTTTAAGAATTTTATTTTTTTGCACACAGTACTATCAAATAGGAATAATTCTTAAACAGATCTATTTGAGCTACAGATAGAACCTCGACATATACTACCACTGGCTCCAAGTGAACTTGGAAGTAATGGCAATGAAGGGGTACTCTACAGTCCCTGGAGCACCAGAACTGGAGCTAAACTATCAGATGCAGTTCAGTGATATACTTAGAGTACCCCTTTCTTCTTGAAGGAGGATGTTTTACCTCTCTGCAGGTGTATAATCAGCCTATTCTAAGCCTCACCAACAAAGCAAAGTTATGTTTGTGTCAGAGAGAGAACAAGAAAAGACAGAGTGAACATTTACCCCAAAGTTTTCTGCTGTTTTAAAAAAGAAAAGAAAAGAAAAAAGAACCAGACAAAATTATCCCAGCAAAGTCAATTGATGATCCCAACGTCCATTTTTATCAAAAGAGAAATGATGTTGGGTGGCAACCCTTGTGTTTTATTTTCAAAGATAACTTTTTTTAAAAGGTTTCTAGTCTTTTTCTTCCATTTTTTCCCAAAATTCTAACAAAAGTTGACTTTATCATGAGTTCAAAAAAACAAAACAATAGGCTTTAAGGATTAAATAAAAAACCTTTAAAAAAATAGACTTATGGATTAGTAGAGAGGATTAACTGAAATATTTGGATTATTTATAGTTAGAAAATACTTGCAGGAAAATATTTAAAAAAAACCAAGGCAAGCTACCAAATAATGGGGATCTTTTTCTGTAGGGGTGGAATCTAATCATGGTTTTAGTAATAATAAAAAAACCCCAAAAAACAGTTACTTATAAGTAAGAAGAACTTTGTTTATGCATTAGAAGAAAGAGTGTATTGTATGAATGCATGTCCTTGTAGGAGTTTGTTGTTGTCTTGAAAAATGACTGGCGTAGATCTCAATGAAATTTTGAGTATAATGTACACAATAAACTAAATGCATTGAATGAAGAATTTTAAAAGAAAATAGATTATTCTTTAAAAAAAAAGAAAAAGCATATAATAAAATCTGAACCATGAACTTATGAAAGATAAACTTTTAAAAATTCATCTTTAGTATAAGTTGGTGCATACACCCACAAATGCCTGACAATTGTTTCTTAACATGAAACTTCAAGTAGCAATCATTTGTGTTTCAATATGATTTTACTTTACAAGTAGTGAATCAGTGAATAGTGGGTACTGTCACTGGCTGACCTAGAGTATACATATTTATCAACCATTCCATATGAACAGGATGAGACACAAGGTCAATTTTAAAGCATCAGTTTAATAGGTGTAAATTCAGAATTTTCCTCCTCCTAGACTGGTGGGCATACCAAGAAAAATGAGCCTAGTCTGCCCTACCATTAACCGATAGCAGGAGGAAAAATAGTTGGATTCCTAACTAATTTAAGGGTATTAAAATTATATGAAATATAAACTGTCTCAGGCAGGACTTGAACTTGGGTAGCCAAGTCCATTTCTTATGATAATATCCTTTACACCACACGTGCCTTATATATATACACACACATTGTTGTGATGTGGATCGTACCACCTGACATCTGGTAGCCCAGATGTATAAAAGGTGTCTCACGCGTAGCGGTCGACAGTTGTTGAATATCGTCATCTGGCATTACACTCTTACAGCAAAAGACTGTGAATACTGTATATACTCTGGATTGTGCTGTTCAGCCAATAAAAGGATTTAACTCTGTATTTTTCTGTGTATCTCTTCCTTCACGATACTATATATATATATATATATATATATACACACACACACACAGAGGTGTGTATATGAGTAGACTAATTTTTCGCTAAAAATCCTCTGGATTAATTTTCTTTAACTTGAAATTTTTTTTATAAGACGAAAATTTATTTTCAGAAAAATCTGCTGAATTTGGTTACACACACACACACACACACACACTAAAATCTCCATTTTCAGTTTGGTTTTATGGCATATCAGCCATTGTAGGTTATTTTGTGCCAAATCCTGTTTATATATCTCAAATATATGATTTGTAAACACATTTTGTAGATACACACAGTTAAATGATGAAACAGATCTATTTCAAACAATTAAATTTAGCTTAAGTCAACAAAGTTAAATGGTTCCAGTTATTGCTACATATCACTAACAATTCAGTCGAACATCAGTCATTTATTTACACACAGTTAAATGATCAAACAGTTCTATTTCAAGCAATTCAGCTGAGCATAAGTCACTTGTTTGCAATCAGTTTAAATGTCAAACAGTTCTATTTGACCCATAGATAAGACCCTCTCAGGTGCTACCACTCCGGGCCAGAGTGGACCAGGGTGTGATGGCAATGAAGAGGTTCTCCGCATTCCCTCAAGCTCCAGAATTACACCATCAGATTGTTTAGTGTCATATCAGGACACTCGGTGGGTGGGGAGTCTTACCCCTTTACAAAGATGCAGTCAGTGTATTCTACAGCCCCAGCTGACTGGGCTTGAAGTTTTCATTGAATTAACAAAACCCTTACATATTTTACAAAATCATTTTCATGTTGTTTTTTTTATTTAAAACAAAATTTTAAAAAAAAGATTAAAAAAAAAAAAAACAACTTTTTTTTTGGTCAATTCACGGAATTTATCCCAACATGTGTCAAATCTGACAACAGTCTATAAAATGTCATATATCTCAATTTATTAAGAATCTTAACTTTGCTTTTTTTCTATTAACAGAGTTTTATTAAATGATTTTTATCAGCAGATTTTTCAGTTTGCCAAAGATAATATATAACAGACAGAGATATTGCTATATACTCTACCTGCAAACATTAATGGGTATGTCCCATTCCTCATAAATACGTTGGACATCATTGTGAGGTGGGGGGGTAATACTGCTGACTAAGTAGTTACCACTAGAAGTGGGTACCTTCTTCATGCAGTTGGCAACTATTGTATTTTGTCAATGAGATAAAGAATTCCATTTCATTTCCAACCTCCATTTTGGTTATTACTCATTCAGTAACCTTTTGTTAGGTTACAACAGAAATAAATACGTATAAAAAAGATTTAAATTGAGAGGTAGGAAAACATGAAAAACTAGAGGTGCAATCAATTCATACTTCCACATAAGATGAAATGCTGCAGAGAAACTTTTTTTTTCTTTTCCTTTTTAAACATAGGTATTTACATTTGGGTACAGTTTACTCTGAAAAGTGTTGCAGACATCAGGGTGTACCTGCCGACCAAACCTCTCTTAGCACAATAAGGAAGTGCTGCCAGTGAGACGCCTCTCTAAGAGCTAAGTTTTATACTCAACTGATCAGCAGGCATTACTGAACAGAAACTTGGCAAACATACCAGCTTGTCTATCAGACCATTTACCTAGTGGACTAAGTTTAGTCTCTACTGGATGTCTGACTAATCTAAGCAGCGTTTCTGAGTAAGAAAAAGAGTGAAAAAACAAACGAAGATAGCCAGATGATATCAATATATGCTTATATATTAGCTATGGGCAAAAGTATGTACCATCATCTTATTTGAAAACTACAAACTGAAAACGCAAGAGTAAACTTTTTTTTTTTTAATTGAAAAAAAATCATAGTAAGATTTACATCAATTTTCCAATATTGACATGTGCGCATTTTACATACATTAGATATATATACAGGGTGACTGAGAATTATTTCCTTATTTTTAAATTCTTGTAATTTATTTTTTAACAATAACTTTTTACAAGAAATAAATTATAAGTATTTTAAAATAAGGAAGTTATGCTTCAATCACCCTGTATGCTTTTATTTCATTGGTATTACTCCAATGTCCACTCTGACCTGGAGTAGTAGTACCTGTTCAGGTCCCATCTATGGGTTGAATAGGTGTTTCCAAAAATTATCAGTATCAGATAGGAATACTTGAAATAATATAACTGTGTGCAAACAAATAGTTATTATAAATCAAATAGGAATAGTTACTTGAAATCATATAATTGCTTGAAAAAAAAAAACAGAGGACTGACTTCAGCATTAAAGAACCCAACAAAAGTTGATATAAAACCTACCAATTCAACTCTTATAGATATATTCAATGCAGTATATATATATATATATATATTACATACTATATATATATATATTTACACACACACACACACACACACGTTACATACTTTATTTATATATATATATGTAAGATATGCGTATCTTTGTCAATGCATGCATATACACACAAGGAGTGTTTTATATATATATATATATATATATATATATATATATACATACACAAACAATATGGGCATCTTTGTCAGTGCATGCCTATACACACAAGGAGTGATGTGTGTGTGTGTGTGTGTGTGTGTGTATGTATATATATATATATATATATATATATATATATATATATATACACACACAAACGAACACATTATATATATATATATATATATATATATATATACACACACTCATACACACTATTATATATATATATATATATATATATATATATATATATATATATATACGAGTATCTTTGCCAGTTCATGTATATACACACAAGGAGTGGTGAAAAGTTCTCGACCCGACAAATATGGGAATAATCCAGAGCCATGAAACGTTAACATATTCATCCAATAGTCCATCACACTTGGCACACTGTTTCTCAAGTTTCTTTCAACACCCCCACCAAAAAATGTAATCAATGAAAAAATGAAATAAAAATTTGAAAAAAAAAAAAGACTAGCAAACATTCCTTCTTGGTTGGGCTGTGAACTGTCCAGCATATCATTTGTGCATACATACTGTAATGCATGTTCCTTCTTTATTTCTTTACTTTTTTTTAAATACACATGCAGAGCAAATGAGTTGTATATGCAATCGGATATATCTATTTGTTTCAGCTCTTGGGTTTAAATATTCCTCTATTCTTCAGTTACAAAGAAGACTATTCTTATGTGGCATAAAATTTCCTAGCAATAAAATTGAGAACTCTCTACCAAAGGAGAAAAAAAAACAGAAAGTAGTCTGCTAATGCTTTCACGAAACAACCATATTAAAATCTTAAGTAAACTGCGTACTTATACTAAACTGAATGGCTTGGAATAAAACTGCTTTGACATGCAAACTGTGTACCTATGTTAAAATGAATTGCTTGAAATGGAACTCTTTTGATATGTAAACTGTGTATTTATACCAAACTGAATTGCTTGAAATACAACTGTTTTGACATGTAAACTGCATATTCATACTAAACTGAATTGCTTGAAATAGAACTATTTTAGCATTTAACTGTGTGTAAACAAAAACTATACTTACAGTCAACTAAACTGTTTGAATTAGAACTGTCTGACTAAACTGAATAGCTTAAAATAGAAATGTTTTTGACAATGAAACTATGTACTTATGGTAAACTGAATTGTTTGAAATAGAACTGTTCATTTGTATAAAAATGGATTTAGCATTAAATAACCTACAAAGGTTGATAAAGCCATAAAACCAAAACAAACAGAGAAACAATAAAATCTTAAGTCAAGAAAGGAAGCTGGATCCTAATTATTCTCGAAGAGAAGAAACTACCCTTACTCAACTATGCATTGGACACACTTGACTGACTCATTCCCTCATTCTTAAAGAAGAACCTCCCCCAAAATGTCCATGTGGAAACCAATACTCAATCAAGCCCATTTTGATAGAATGCACAAAACTTAACCACACCAGGAAAAAGTTTTATAATGCGAACAACATGAAGGAACTATTTTTAAAAAATTGCTCTCAAAAACAATCAACTTCTTAAAAACAATTGGCCTCCTATTAAAGATATAGACTATGTTACCAACACCTTCGACCATCAAGTTTATACAAACAAAAAGCTTTGACATTTATACATACATATCAGAATTTAACACTCAATGACCCTTAAGAGGTCAATTTGCCATAAAACCCAACCATCATCAACCTAAACATTTGCATTTACAAATCATATATATATTTGTGTAAAAAGGCTCTGGCATTAAATAACCTATAGAGGTTGATATGCCATTAAATCCAACCAACCAAGTCAAAACATTAAACTTTGAAATTACTTTTGGATTGAAACAAGCAATAAATGAATAAATACTTATAAATCTATGTATATAAACAATGAATTATAAGAAGGATAAACCCAAGAGGTTACAAGATGTATATACTAGGGTTATTCTATAAATAATGTGAATTTTACCTAAGTAGTTGCCAACAGGAAACACTGTTTACACTTGCATTTTTTCAAGGAAATCAATAGTGATAGGTCCTTTCCTGTCCAAGAAAATTGTCAGCATCACCTTCTTTACTGACAGCAGCACCTGGAACTTTTTTTTCTTACTGCTGAGTCAGTGTGTTTCCACTACATGGACTATCTTTTCAATTCAGGATTGTCATAAGTAAGTAGTAAAGTTAGCGACTAGACAGCTCCCTTTTCAATAGCTACTACACCGAGGTGTAGGGGAGGGCGCTACTCCTTTCCCTGGATTGCTCCACTTTACCCTTGATACGTACCTTATATTGCTGAGTGCTAAGCAAGGAGGTATCAAATACCAATTTTAAAGTCTTTGGTATGACGCGACCTGGGATTGAACCTAGGTTTCCTGGACCATTGGCAAACATTCTACTCACTCGGTTAATAAGCTGTCAACAAAGGATTGTCATAGAGAACCCATATTTAACTCATTGGTAAACATCTTCAGTAAATTTTACTCCTGAACCAGTAAAAATTTGATGACAGACCTCTGTTCAAGCCTGGAGCACTCTGATTTGCAACCATTTTGAATAGTCTCAAAACAAATATCTTTAGAAGACCAAACTAACTGCTATTAACCAATTTCAAACAATCCAGAGTTTATGTTTATGAACCCCAATCAAAAAAATTATTTTGCTCCCCACTCCCAATTCACCTTATTTATTGAATGATCCTTGTATAAATAAACAAAGATTTATAATATTGCCAATTATTTTCCACAATTAAGATCTGACTGGAAAGAAAAAAATTAATGAAATATATTAAGCATGTCGGATTCGGCTCATTGGTCTAGTGGGTAGAGTGTTCGCCAATGGTCCAGGAGACCTGGGTTCAATCCCAGGTCGTGTCATACCAAAGACTCTAAAAAATTGTTCTTGATACCTCCTTGCCTAACACTCAGCGATATAAGGTACATATCAAGGGTTAAGTGGAACAATCAAGAGAAAGGAGTAACAACCTCCCCCACACCTAAGTGTAGTAGCTATTGAAAAGAGAGCCTTCTAGTCGCCATCGATGTCGATGGAGAAGAATGTGGATCACATTCAGGAGATTCTACATGTAAAAATTTCAGTGATAAAACTGGATAATTGTTATTACTTCAAATATTTAGACTATTGACCTCATCTTTATTGTTATACCCACAACGTTTTAACTGATAAGTCCTTCAGCCTTCTTCAGGTGTTTCATGTTGAACACTTATGTCTGCACAGTATCTCAAACTGAATATTTGAACCACAGTGTTAAGACTTTTCCAATTCTGTTAACCATGACCGAACACAAGTATCTACAAATAGCAAGTATTTTTTTTTTTGTTATCCCTACCTGTTGTTGGGATTGAACTTGCAACCTTCAGATGATTTCACTCAAAAGCACTTTCCAACCAAACATCTTGTCCACTGCGCCATGTGTTCTCGCCAGATGATTCAGGGTGAATATTTTGGTACTTATAAACCTCATGTCTCCATCACCACAATGTTTTTGTACCATAGCTCATATCACAATTTTTCTTTTTTTTTTTGATGTTGTGAAGTCTGAAGCATCCATATAAAAGATTTACCAAGGCTTAACTTATCAAACCATTCCTGAAAATTTTCTTAATCTTTCACATCGTTTTGGGACAAATATCTAAGCTTCAAGTACAAGCTGATGTTTATTTGTGGCGAATGTAATAGTCTTATAATATACAAATTCTCTTAACTCGACGACATCTCACAACTGATTGAGCAACCCCATCCGAAAGTGTATGTTTACAAGTCTATACATATATATATTTGTTTTTGGCAATAAAATCATCTGTATTCTGATGGCACTAGACATCTGGCAAGACATGTCAATCTAATTTTCCAAATTGTCCAAGTATATATATTGTATATTTATTGTATATTTAGGCAGCAAATATATATATATTGTATATTTAGTATATTTAGCAAGTATATATATTGTATATTTAGGCAGCAAATCATCATCTAAACATATCAAACATTCAATAACTAACCAGAATGAACCAACCCCATCTATAATTCATAAAAAAAAGCCACTCAGAATAAATATAAAACTCACTGCAACAAACAATCTAACATGACCCCCGAAGATGACTAGCAAAATGGTCAGAAGCGCTTGAGCGAGGGTTCTTTCTTTACCAACTTGACCCAGAAGTAAGAAGACTAGTGAAAAGACTTGAACTTCACTAGAAGATTTCTTTTTAAGAAACAATCTGCAGTATTCAATCAAACCTGTTTATATATATATATATATATATATATATATATATATATATATATATATATGCATGTAGATTCGTTTTTGTTAATAAAATCATTTGTCTTCTGATGACACCATATCTCTGTTATGTCAATCTGTGTTTCCAAATTGTGCTTCCCCCCATACATACATACATAGATGGATGGATATATATATATATATATATATATATATATATATGCATGTAGATTTGTTTTTGGTCATAAGATCATTTACCTTTTGATGACATCAGATCTCTAGTATGACATATCAATCCAATTTTCCAAATTGTGCTTTACTTTTTTACTCCATTCGATTTATTCTACACGTTATTACACTTTGAGTATTTATTCTCATTTCTTTATTAAGCGATAACCAAATTTCATCAGACATCCAAGTCTTGCATAGTTCCATGAACATATCAAAGAAAGAAGAAAAAGATATTTTCAAACTGTGCAACTACAAGAGGTGCAATAGGGTAGAAAAAGCGATGAACACGTATGTCTCTGACCGACAGTGGCAAATTGCAATCTCATAAAAGTTTTATCAGAGCCTTCAATTCAGCAATCTTGCTACAACTGTTTGAACAACTCACATTACAGGTAGTGGATATATTCGTGAGTTGGTGCCGGTGCCAAAAGAACTCATAAATGATGCATAGCCATGTCTGACCAACCTCATTCCAAGAGAATGACCGTGCAAACATTTGCAGCTTCAAAACTGTCCAATGGAAGTTGCCGATTCTCATTGTCAATGCAGATATTAGAACTCAGAGCTTTGTACAATGCCGACTGCTAGGTTTCGGATTAGCTTACAAACTGACGTCTTTCTTAATTCTTTTTTTTCTTTCTTTTTTTTTTTAGACTATTGTTTTTCTTTCTCTCTCTCTCATTTTGCCAAGCCCAGTTGGGTAAGGTAGGAAAATATGCTGAGTTCATCTCAGCAGAGGGATAAAAAAAAAAACACCACACACACATACACACACAATGAGTCCCCTAGATATGACTCTAAACTCTCTTTTAGCCAAGCCCAGTTGGCTAAGGTAGGAGAATATGCCAAGTGCAACTCAGCAGAAGGATAAGACCCCCACCACCACCACACACACAGTCCCCTAGATGTAACTCTAAACTAGCTGATGGTGAGGCTCTAATCCTGAAACTCTGGAGAATGTGGAGTGCCTCTTCATGGCCAATACTTTATTCTGATCTGGAGTGGTCGTACTTAAGGGAGACCTCAATTTGTTGTCTCAAATAGAATTATTTAATCATTTAACTGAGTCCAAACAAATAACTGATATTTAATTGAATTGTTACATAGCAATACATGAAATCATTAAACTCTGGGCATATGAATGAGTAACACTGAACAAAATTATAAGTGCTACATAGCAATACATGAAACCATTTAACTGTGTGAAAAAAAAAAAAGATTGATCTCAGGCTCATTTTAAAATTTTATCAACAAAATGTTTTCAGAAATCATATATATTTAATATATCTTTAAAGAGGATTTGGCATTAAATAACCTACAAGAGTTGATATGCCATAAAACCCAACCAAATCAAATTAAATATATATTTAATATAAATGCATAAAGAGGATTTATCATTAAATAACCTACAAGAGTTGATATGCCGTAAAACCCAGCAACCTACCATGTTTTGCTTCCAATGGAGTACCATAATGATTTGTTTATAATATGCACTCATGTATAAGACGCATGCCATAAGTTTGGTCTGCTATCATATTTTTATCAGGGGAATCCCTTAAGTATAGTGGCTAATGTGCTGGAGTGCAATATTGTAGTAAGTGAGTTCAAATTCCAGTTGAGCTGTTACATTCAAACCGATTTTATCAATTGAGATAAGTCTTACTTAAAACCTTTTTTGACTTATGGTTTTTTTTTTGGTTTTTTTTTTATTTGATGGCATATTGACCTTCATGGGTTATTTAATGCTAAATCCATCCTGGTAGAAGAACAGTAGTGGTACTATTTAACTCATAGATGTGGGGGGGGGGGAGATAAGGAATTTATACCTTTCCCAAGGGTATTCGTCTGAAAGTCAATGTAATAATGTCACTGGAGTTGGAATTTGTTTATTACAATGTTGTAGTTCAGCACATTAGCCATTATGCAGTGGGGATGTCCTCGTGGTGTAATGGTTAAAGCGATGGACTGCGGAATCGTAGTAAGCGAGTTCGTACTCCAGTCGCGCTATTACGTTCACTTTCGGGTAAATACCCTTGAGAAAGGTATGAACCCCCTTATCCTTCTGGCTATGGGTTAAATAGTACCACTACTGTTCTTCTAGGAGAATGGCTTTGGCATTAAATAACCTACAAAGGTTGATATGCCATTAAACAAAGAAACCAAACCAAACCCTTATGCAATGAGCTTTCCTCTCTTTTTACTTATGTATTTATTTAATATTTGATTTATTTATCATTATCATAATAATGTGTATATAACATGCACACTTAACTTTGGCCCATGAAATTCTGAGGGAGGAAAAAATTCATATGCATAATATGTATTGATATTTTTTAATTTATATTAACTAAATTTAACCAGTATTTAGCATTTGTTCAATTTTTCATTGGTTCATAGTGTCAAAAAAATGAGAATCTATATTGTTTACATTACATCTTAGAACACAAAATTTACACCGTGTTGAGAGCAAATACACAGACCTGTTCATGCAAAAATGTAACATGCCTGCAGCGAAACTACACTTATTTCAGGAGAAACAAAATTATCACCCCCCCCCAAAAAAAACACATTCCAGTGGATATTTCCTGTAACAGAGGAAAACACATTAGTTAGGACTATAGATATGGCTTACTTTCGGTTTGCCTGTCTTAAATATGGTGAGGCATGTGGCCAGAAAAAAGTTAATTATATAGTTCATGTGTATAACACGCACCTCTAACTCTGAGGCTGAAAAGTCTGGAAAAATAATGCATGTCATATACGAATAATTACAGTATATAAAGCAGAAATGTGGCAGTTTTTTTCTCTCTCAATATGTCAATTCAAATTTGGCCACAATCATACAAGAGAAAAATTATATACACCCAACCTCTCCACTATGGGTAAGATGTGATACAATGTCAATTTTTAAACAGGGTGGGTTGAATACACAGCTGGAAGGATTTGGTTTGATTTGGTTTCTTTGTTTAGTAGCATATCAACCATCATAGGTTATTTAATGCCAAAGCCTCCTTGAAGAAGAACAGTTGCGGTACTATTTAACCTATAACTGGAAGGACAAGAGGGTTCATACCTTTACCAGGGGTGTCCTCGTGGTGTAATGGTTAAGCGATGAACTGCGGAATCGTAGTACACGAGTTCGTACTCCAGTCGCGCTATTACGTTCACTTTCGGGCAAATACCCTTGGGAAAGGTATGAACCCCCTTATTCTCCCTCCAGCTATGGGTAAATAGTAGGACGGACTAGGTTCTTCAGCCTTGGTGAGGTAACTAGTCTAGGAGAAGGAAAACTCTGAATTCAAACCTGTTAAACTCCGCTTAAAAAATTGACCTTGTGTCATATCCTGCCCGAGCGGAGGGGTTGGTAAATAGTACCTTTACCAAGGGTATTTTTCCGAAAGTGAATGTAATAGCATGACTGGAGTTTGAACTCATTTATCTATGGTTCCACAGTCCAGCGCTTTAACCATTACACCACAAAGACACCTCCCAGCATGAAGGGGAATAACAAATAACACAAAATGTTAGCAGAATAGTGCCCAAGAAATAACAAACATAGTAGGAAAAGAACTGATAGAAAATGGAAAGATGAGATAGTAGAATTTTCTGTCTAAAATTTTCTTTGGAAAGTAGCCCGAAGATCGAGAAATTAGAAACTTGGACAATCAAGGTTACCATGGAAAAAATTAAGAAAGTACTCTGAACTACAGTAGACTACTACCAATAGTATTTTTTAATGACCCCTAGCTCTTCTCAAAATTTTTGAGTGCTGGTGTTAGGGTTCTCTTCTCTATTGTTTCTTGATTTACACAACCCCTCTGCAATGAGCAGGATGTGACACCAGAGTTTAACAGGTTTGAATTCAGACTTTTCCTTCTCCTTGACCAGTTGCCATACCAAACTTATAGAGCCAAGTCTGCCCAACTATTTATCCATAACTGAGGGGAGTTAGATTCCAACCATTATAAACCACTATAATCTCCAGCTGATGGTGGTCCACTTTTGGGTTTTATTTTAAGGAACATGTCACTAAACCTATAATTTTTAAAACTGTTTTAGGCATTAAAATCAAATATTAGTTAATTTTCTTACGCTTCCGTAATACTGCAAACAACTTTAGTGGTTTTGAGGCCCAGTTCAAAATCATGTCTCAAAATTGGCAGAATCTCAATATTTGTATCCTATGTTATATCATCTGAAGCAAAAAGTTCAGTTCAACAGTACTGATAATGATATGCTATATAATGTGTGCACTGAGAGAGATGTTCGGAGCAGAGGGCCTTGAGCCAGATTTGGTTGAGAGCTGACCGCAACACTGTACCTAGAAACCAGCTGACCTTGAGTACAAGTGAAGTGATTATTTTCACAATACAACATTGAATTTTCTTCTTCGACCAAACTGAGGCAATCACCAACTGACTCTACAACATATAATAACATTTTTCAGTTATACCCTTCAGATATGCATATGAAATAATGTTACATAACAGAACCATAAGCTCTTTTACTGACATGCAGTAAAGCATTTAAATTAAATCCTCAACAGTTAAATGCATGGAAAAGCACAGCAGTATAGTTGACAGCTATTGAACTCAAGGTCAATATGAGGCCACAGTTTGCACTGAATGGTTTCAATCAGATGACCAAAACAGTTCTAGAGTCAGAAATAAGTTAGCAAGAAATGCTCTACACAAGGCGTTAAAATGCTTTCAGTCTAATTTTATCATTAACTCTTTTAGTCAGACAAGTGATAAAAGGAATACGTAAATGGTTTAGTTTTATGACATATCAACCATTGTAGGTTATTTACATGTCAAATCCATTTTTATACATAAAAACAGTTCTATTTCAAACAATTCAGTTTAGCATAAGTACACAGTTTAGTTCTATTTGACCCATAGATAGGACCCTATCAACTGCTACCACTCCGAGCCAGAGTGGACCAGGCAGCAATGCCAATAAAGGGGTACTCTGCATTCCCCAAAGCTCCAGCATTACTGGAACCTCACCATCAGATTGTTTAGTGTCATATCAGGACACTCATATGGGGAGTCTTAACCCTTTGCAGAGATACAGTCGGTGTATTCTACAGCCCCAGCTGACTCGACCATGAAAGGAAAAGTTGCCAAGAAATAAAAGTAATCTGTGAACATGAAAATGTGATCGTTGTTATACATCATCTCAGAAGAAGAGAACTTAGAATAACGAAAAATGACAACAGAAGACAACAAACAAGAACAATGCAAACATAGAACAAAGTGAAGAGATGGACACCGGCTGATCATAGAGTAAGGGCCATATAACATAGATCCTTCAAGATTAAAAGATACATAATATATTCCTCCAAAGGAATATATAACAATAAGCCTTAGAATGATACTGAGTAAAAAAAGGAAAATTCTATTGATTGACACTAATATTTATTCTCTATTGGCAAAATGATGAGGATTGGATTCTTTGCTACTTTGATTTTTAAAGTATTAAAATTGATAAGTGACTGCAATCCTCTATTGGGTTTTTATTTCAAGGGAAAAGTCACTACTTGTCAAATGCTTAAACCTGTTTTAGGCATTACAGTCAGATATTATTTTATTTCATTTCTTTCCTCTTCCTAAATATTGCAAGAAGCTTCAGTAGATTTGAGGCCCAATATAAAATGACACATCGAAATTGGCAGAATCTCAAATATTCAATAACCTTCTCTCAGAATTCCCAGACCTCAAGAAATATAATCTAGACTCATAAACTAATGCTAATGAATAAATTAATAGAATTTCCTGTTTTCTTTTGTTTCTTAAGTGAATTTTCTTTCCCTTTGACAAAGATAGAAATCTTTCATGATTAACTTTTGAGATATGCGATTGTCTTCACATCAAGATAAAACTAGTATTTATTTGTATTAAATTGTGATAATAAAGAGTTGAATAAGAAAATTCTTAGCACACTAGCTTTCCCATGACAATTTCATTGGGAACAACTGGTCTTCACTACATTCCCTTGTATTGGCTGAAATACTGCAGCAGTGTTGAAATTGTATAAGATACTTAAACATGATTGATTTAAATGCCATGTCAATCCATTGAGGGTTATTTTATACTGTTCCTTGTACATTTATACATACATATATCAAGTATTCCTATCAAATACAAAAATTTTTCATGCAGTTATATGGTTAAGGGTCATTTGTTTACACACGGTAACAAATAATAATCTTTAGTAAACAATTGCATCTTCAAGTAACATTTCTTAATAGAAATAAGTTATTTGGTATCAAGTATTCTCTTCAAACATAAATAATTTTTTAAACATGTTAGATCCAAAGAGAGGACCCAAAAAGGTATAACCACTCCTGGTCAAAGTGGATCTAGGAGTGATGGCAATGAAACCTATCAGATGCAGTTTTGTAGGGGGGGGGGGTTGGCAGGTAAGGGGGGAGGGGCTTACCACTCAGCAAGAGGACAAAGCCAACCTATTCTCGGCTCTGCTGTCTGAGCATCTTATAAAAGTATTACAGTTAGAAGAAACACCCCAAATAGGAAAGTGCTTGAACTCTGACAAAGAAACCAACATCAAGATAAACTCAGCCATTAGCTGAAGATGAGGAAAGCACAGTAAAACATAGAGAGGGCAAAACATTTTCTGAGTGTAAACTCAATAATATTTTCAAGCTCTGAGATCAAACAGAACTGCGATCTGCTCAAAGTCTGTGTCTGGTAAGTCAGAATCAACACTGCATTTCCGGATTTCAGTAGAATAATCACAAGAAACCAATTGCAATCACTGACTGAAAAGAATTACAAAGATTTCATATCAAATATGTTAAATCCTATATCAAAAATTTTTTACTTTTATCCAAAAATACCACTATTAAAAGTAATCCAAGTTGTAATTCCTAACAGCATTTTGATATCTTTGTTTTACATCAACAGGTAAATTATCATCATAATCATCAAGACTTACCAACAGATTCCTTTTATTATACCTTGTCATTCATCCCAATTGGTCATCACCCTTGACAAGTCATCTCAATGGCATTCAGTGTCTGCACAGAGCTGGTCAACCAACAACTGGTGCATACATGTGTAAGAGTTCATAAGAGAACATTATTTTTGATGGTTTGGTTTGGTTTCTTCGTTTAATGGCATATCAACTTTGTAGGTTATTTAATGCCGAAGACATTCTCCTTGAAGAACAGTAGTGGAACTATTTAACACATAGCTGGGAGGATAAGGGGGTTCATACCTTTCCCAAGGGTATTTGCCCGAAAGTGAACGTAATAGCACAACTGGAGTTCGAACTCGCGTACTACAATTCCACAGTCCATCGCTTTAACCATTACACCACGAGGACACCCCCATTATTTTTGAGTTCATCTTATTTTTCCAGCACTGCCCAGCATGTCTTGCTCATCTTACTGGAATTGATTGTGAGATGGGAGGTAAGTGGCCATATAGCTGTTGTTTTGGAGGGGGCTGCTTCTAGGATTTGTTCAAATCAGTGTACAGAAACAGCTCAAATTCTATATTTCATGCTTTTTTTCTTTTCAGATATATAAATGCTATACACTGGAAAAGGAAAGGCATTTACATGTCAAACAAAGAATTTGGAGTTGTTTCTAGACTTGTAGTTAAAATTTGAGATCATTTGAATGAGAATTAGCCAAGTTATTAGATTAAAAAATTATATTAATTTTTCTAAAACACCTGATGTATCTCAAATTATATCAATTTCTTTTTAAAGTCTTATATTGTTTAATTTATCAATTTATAAAAAGTATTTTAAATCAAGGAGAAAAAAACTAAATTACTGCAAAATAATTCTAACAAAATTTTATGAGGTTAAAAAATTTTCTTATATATAAATTGGCCCAGTAGATAGAGTGTTCATCAATGGCTCAGGAGATCAGGGTTCAATCCCAGGTCAAATCATACCAAAAACTAAAAAAATGGTACTTGATGCCTCCTTGCTTAACACTCAGCATTATAAGGTACGGATCAAGGATAAAGTGGAGCAATCCAGAGAAACGAGTAACACCGTCCGCTACAACTCAATGTAGCAGCTAATGAAAAGAGGGCCTCTGAGTCACCCTCGACTACGGTCGCCAACATTACTTAGTTTCATATATGCTATGATAATATCACTTTGGACACCTTACATAGTGCAATGATTAGTAAGCTACATTAACAGATCATTTCCAGTGAGTTTGATTCTCAGTAAGTGCCCCATATGTCTAGCCTTGTGACACAGCTAAGTTTAGAAAATAACCATGACAACATCACTTAAAATTTACAAGATATCACAATATAACTCAGTTCATAGCCACAGAATGATTCTTGAGCTTATCTACATTCCAAACTGCTTCATATTTGAAATCACTGTGGTAGATATTATAACCATATAAATTCAAGAAGCCATTTGATATGAACAATGTGACAAATCCAATAGAAGGGTATAATTTTCCCATCAAACAGTGATTACATATAGAATATACGGAGACGTAAAAATAAGTCCATGGCATCATGATGAAAAATAGTCTTCCTTTGACAAAAAGATTTTTTTCAACATTATCTTTTTTTCAATTCAGGGGAATCTCTGTGGTGTAGTGGCTAAAATACTAAACTACAACATTATAACAAGCAGGTTCTATTCCAACTGTATGATTACATTCACTTTTGGACTAATTCCCTTGGGAAATGTATGAACCTCCTTATCTTTCAAGCTATGTGTAAAATAGTACCACTACTGTTCTTCTTTAAGGATGGCTTTGACATTAAATAACCAATCAAAGATGATATGCCATTAAACAAAGAAACTAAGGGGAGTTATGGGATTTGTCCTGCAATGCTAGCACAGGGCATATGGATAGGGGGTTTGAATTAAGAGTTTTTCCAATTCTGAAACTGGTTACACTCCTGACGTTAAGAGAGACCAGTCTTTCCTTCTATTTACTCATATACAGAGGAGAAAACATGGTTTGATCCCTTTTAAAGGGCATTAATACAAAGTGAAATGTAAACTGCCTTGGACAGAATTTGAACTAGGTCTGCCAATTTCATTTCTCCTCAATGATAACAATTACATAAATCAAATACCATTTTATATATATATATATATATATATATATATATATATACACACACACACACACACACACACATGTGTATGTGTGTGTATTTTGGCAGCATTTCTTCATTGAGGCATATTTGATTAAATATTATAGACATCTTTTGTCTACATACTTTTTTTTCGATCCTTTCAAATTGCTGTATGTATGTTATGATGATGGCCCAAGAGGGGTCCGAAAGTACTTAGGAACCAGTTAAATACGGAAAATTTATTATCGCATAGTTATGCTAACTAGCTTACCATCCTTGTTCTTGTAAATATATACCTATACTATAACCGTGGTGTTCTGTTCTCTTTGTGACCCATTCCATGGCCATTACAGATACTTAAAGAGACTGAGTAGCTCATGCATATATATATATATGGAAGTGCCCACAGTGTCATCACTAACATTGTAGGAAATAGACACGGTGACACAAGTTAAGATCCTCACCAAGGTTGATTGTATTTCACAAAGCACTCATACTCTTGGGTAAGGTATGAATCCAATTATTCTCCCTGCAGCTATGAGTAAATAGTAAGGCAAACTGGGTTCTTTAGCCTTTGTTAGGAAACCAGTCAAGGAGAATGAAACCTCTGAATAGAAACCTGTTAAACTCCTCTTAAAATGACCTTGTGCTACATCCTGCCTATTTAGAGAGGTTGGTAAATATATATATATCAGTGAAATGATATTGAAACCATTTTCTTTGTATATCACCATGCATTCATTCAGTTCTTATACTTTATGATTTGGTGCCTATTATATAATCTCAGTCAAATTAACTCATTGAAATATTGCTTCGAGACACTACTTCTCATATTTGAGCCAACAGCGAAACTTTGTGTTTAATGAATAACATTTGTATTTAATCAATGAGGACATTAAAATGATGCAAATTGGATCTATCAGAGTCTGGAGGAGGAGGAAAAAAAAAAAAAAAAAAAAAAAACTAATTCAGCATATTCAGAATTATGGTAAAGACAAGATGGCTTATGCATTTCTGTCAAACAGAAATTCCTGCTAGTTTGCACTGAATGACCTAAGCCTCCTGTCCAACCAAGGAGACATTGTCATCTCAGCTATGATAATGAAGATGATGATAACACTGATGTAATCTTAAAATAAAACAGTCCAGTTGATTTAACATTAAAACCAACTAATATTCTAGTTGAGTGAACCACTTCTTGTATATGTTAAGATGGGGGAAAGAAGAATAAACAGGGGATTAAGTTTAAAATTAGAATCTCTGTAAATGGGTCAATCAAATTGCCTCCATGATAGAGAGTGTGTATAATTGATCCAACTTTAACCCTCCTTACCCAGACAAGCCTTTGGATTCCATCCTTTAAATTGTATTTTATTCCTTCCTAACTTATTTCTCTATTTCCCACAAATTCTTATTGGAACATCTATTTGGTACACTTTAGAATCTGAATATACTCATACTATATCAGGGAGGTGCCCGTGGTGTAATGTTTATTGTCGTAGGAAATGGACATGGCGACACAAGTTCAAATCCTGGATGAGACTGATAACATTTCGCATAACACTAATACCCTTGGGAAAAGTATGAATCCAATTATTCTTCCTCCTGCTATGGGTAAATAGTAGGGTAGATTAGGTTCTTCAGCCTTGGTAAGGCAACTAGTCTAGGAGAAGGAAAACTCTGAATTCAAACCTGTTAAACTTAGCTTAAAAATTGACCTTGTGTCATATCCTGCCCGAGCAGAGGGGTTGGGTAAATATGATATCAGTTAAGTAATTATTTAACAATACAGCTAGTTAAACCCAGTGGTTCAGTCCTTACCTTGTTCTCTAAATAGCCCTTAAAGTACAAATAGGACTAAGTTTATTTCTCTAACCAATACCTCTAGTCTGTTCAAAAACGGTAATCCTACTTAAATCAAGTCTTGGTTTCTTTGTTTAATGGCATATCAACCTTTATGGCTTATTTAATGCCAAAACCATCCTTGTAGAAAAACTTTTTGTGCAACTATTTAACTCATAGCTTGGGGGTAAAGAGGTTCATATCTTTAGTAAGGATATTAGTCCAAAAGTGAATGTAATAATGTGGCTGGAGTTCTAACTTGCTTACTACAATATTGTAGTCCATGTTAGTCACAATGCCATAAGGACTCCTCGTCATGTCTAGGGGTCCCTTTAGTAATCAGAGAAAATTTGGTGGCCATAAATCTCTCTTTGAATAGTACAATGAGAGACTGACACAAAAAAGATACTTGGTGAATTATAAGATAATCATAAATCTACAAGAAAAACTTAGATTTTAAAGCCTGGTCAATGTTCAACATAGTAAGTAATCAATCTAGACATCATAAAACTTGCAATACATTTGTTGTGTAGAATATCAAATGAACTTGAGGAAAAAAACCATCTTCATTCAAAACCAACGCAACAGGTTATTTACTCGTAATGTTTTGAGTATAAGTTGTAAATCAATAAAATCAAATGAATGCATATCAACTAAGCTTCAAAAAATTACTTTCAAACTGAGTAGAAAAGTCCTAACAATCATATATATATATATATATGAGGATGGGTTGAAAAGTTCATAAGATGATGTCATATCTGTTGTTGATGAATTTTTAACCAATGGGATCCAATCAATGCAACACCTATGGAAGAAGTGGGTGGACTGCAAATGTGACTATGTTAAAGAATAAACCTTATTTGGTCACATTCCATGAGAGTATCTTGGTCAGTCTATGAACTTTTATGCTGACCCTTGAAACAATGGTATAAAGTTTGTTAGCTACAGCTAAATGATGAAGAGTAAGCTTTCAATATCGGTTATACAGTAGAAATTTATATAATCATAACTAGTCTCATATAACCTGGTTTGTTTAAGGGCCGCTACTCATGTTGTGTGTCTTGAGTGGGAATAGTCTGGTGGTGCCCATTCTTCTCCAAGTTGAAAACTGGTTTGAATTAAGAGTTTTCCTTCTCTTAGATTGGTTTCCATATCAAGGTTACAGAGTCCACTTTCCTCTACTATTTATCCATAGCTGGAAGAAGAAGAGTTGGATTCATCCCATTCCAAAGAGTATTAGCGTTATGGAAAATACAAGAAGCTTTATTCAGGATTTGAACATGAGTAGCCAATTTGCTTTGGTTTGGTTTGATGGTATGTCAACTATTATTGGTTATTTTGTGCCAAATCCCGTTTTTACATATATATTAGATATATGATTTGTAAACACATTTTGTAGATATACACAGTTAAATGATCAAACAGTTCTATTTCTAACAATTCAATTTAGCATTAGTCAACAAAGTCAAATGGTTCCAAGTATTGCTTAATATTACTGACAATTCAATTAAACATCAGTCATTTGTTTACACAGAGTTAAATGATCAAACAGTTCCATTTCTAACAATCTAATTTAGCATAAGTCATTTGTTTACAGCCAGTTCAAATACCAAACAGTTCTCTTGAATTCATAGAGAGGACCCTATCAGGTGCTTCTGTTCCGCGCCAGAGTGGACCTGGGAGCAATGGCAAGAAAGGGGTATTCCACATTCCCCAAAGCTCCAGCATTATTGGAGCCTCACCATCAGATTCTTTAGTGTCATATCCAGGACACTCATTGGGTGGGGGGAGGTCTTACCCCTCAGCAGAGATGCAGTCAATATATTCTGCAGCACCTGCCAGCAGATTAGACTTTTGAGTAGCCAAGTCCACTTCCTAAGACAATAACTGTCGTGTTACAGCACCTCTTTCAGAAGGTTATACAAAATCTAATCTATACAGAGAAAATATCAGTGACAAAGAAAATGACATAATTTTTTGACTAAAATTTCATTTTGGTATGAAGAGAAAAGAAGTAAAGTAAAACTTCATCTAAACAGATGAAAATAAAATGAATTTCTTCAAGTTGGAAGTAGGAAGAGTCATTCTCAGTTTATCAGATGGAACCTAATGAGGCAAATATCTTCCTATGATGCCTCACTAACATATGAACTTCTTGAGATTTTTTTCTCTCTTTTACCAGGAATGAATAAACTTAAATCTTCTCCAATGTCTTAAAAACAAAAACATTTCCTCAAGCAATATGAGCCAACACAATATAGCAATGAACATCTCCAGGGAAGTTTCTTCCTTTTTTTTTCTTTACTTTTTAAGGTAGAATTGTGTGTGTGTGTGTGTGTGTGTGTTTTAACTAAATTTTATTAATTTTTTACCATGCCTTATATCATAAATACACCTGATTTGAAAATTATTTACAGCAATTTAGAAATTATTAAAACAAAAGAATTTTTTTTAAAAATCCTCTAAGTAGCAATGGCAAAACCTATTCCACAGAAGAAATTACCACCAAGGTATGTGAACTTGTCAACTAGTTTCAGAGGCTTGCAATTTAATGTAGAGATGACACCATCTTCTTTATTTATTGGAGTTCACAGTTACTATAGGCCAATGCTTCTTGTTGCTTCCATCAGATTATTCCACAGGGATGGGCTTTAGAGATGCTTAAATCTGTTGTATGCCAAGGAGACTATTTTAAAGAAGGTTAATGTTTTATTCAGTGTTCAAATCTGCCTCGGTAAATACAGTCTAAATACTCTTTGAAACCACTTTGTATTAAAATTTCACTTTACCATGAGTGTTTTAAGTAAATTTTATTAATTTTTGACAATTTGAAAATAATTTATAGCAATTTAGAAATTATAAAACCTAAACAATTTTTAAAAAAAATCATCTAAGTAGCAATGGCAAAACCAAACCCACAGAAGAAAAATATATGGGACATGATCAAAAAGTATGGAGACTGAATATCTAACCTTTTTTTTCACTGAATACTCAACCAACTAAGCTTCATGCAACTTTTTTCTTGTCTCTTAAACAGAAAATTCATTTCAAGATCTGAGGACATGGATGGCATTAAAAGAGAAACAATGAAACAGCTTCATACTATAACCAAAGATGAGTTTCAGAATTGCTTAAATTTGTTGCATGCCAAGAAAATTAATGTTTTATTCCGTGTTCATATCTGCCTTGGTAAATACAGTCTAAATACTCATTTAATACACTTTGTATTAAAATTTCACTTGAACAGATCAAGATACAATTATTCGGACTGATATAGCATGAAATAGAGTTAAGAGAAATATTTTGTTAAAAGGTTTAACTTGCCATGTTATAAACTGTCTCTTCACAATTTAATTTTTGTTTATTTTATTTTTAATTATCAGCAGAAGAAATACAATCAGCAACCCAATTTCAAAAACTGGATGAGGTTTTTTGTGTTTCTTTTTGTGCTAATTCTCTTATGAAAGGCATGAATCCATCTCTTCTACACCCAGCTAAGGGTAAAAAGTAGGTCTTTGTTAAATGGCATAGCAACCTTAATAGGTTATTTAATAACAAAGCCATCCTTGTGGAGGAACAGTAGAGGTACTATTTAACTCATAGCTGAGGAGAGAAGGGACCTCATATTACCCAAGTGTATTAATCTGAAAGTGAATGTAATAGTGCAGCTGGAGTTTGAACTTGCTAACTATGATTTTGTAGTCCAGTACATTAACCACTATACCACAGGGACTACCCTCATGGTTGGTTAGGCAACCAATCTAGAATAAAGAAAACTTTGAACTGAAATCAGCTGTACTCTACTTAAAAATTAACCTTGTGTTACATCTTGCCAGTAGAATGTACTTACTTCAAGAATTTCTTTGGTTCAAATTCTAAGTTATTTTCAAATATGTTTAATGTTAAAGTTGCGCTATCCTGAATAAAGTCAGAGTACTAAAAGATGAATTACTTTTCCAGCAATTTAGTTCTATATGTTTAATTTATTCAATTCCTTTTGTTGTATCATATATATTGTATATACTCGAGTATTATCTAATAGTATCAGAGACTATTTGCTGATTTTTTGATGGTTGGTTTGGTTTCTTTGTTTAATGGCATATCAACTCTTTTTAGGTTATTTAATGCCAAAGCCATTCTCCTAGAAGAACAGTAGTGGTACTATTTAACCCATAGCTGGGAGGATAAGGGCGTTCATACCTTTCCCAAGTGTATTTGCCCGAAAGTGAACGTAATAGCACGACTGGAGTACGAACTCGCGTACTACGATCCCGCAGTCCATCGCTTTAGCCATTACACCACGAGGACACCCCCTGATTTTTATATATATATATATATATATATATATATATATACGCACACACATAAACAAGATTTGGCATTAAATAACCCATAAAAGGTTGATATGCCATAAAACCCAACCAACCAACTATTTGTTGATTCTTTAAGCTAGAAATTGCAAGCCTAGGCAAATAATTTACATAGACAAAGTTTCTATCTTGCATATGATGTAATCACTCAATATTAGGCTACAATTTAGGTTTTCAGAAAGTTGTATAAGGGTAAATAGTAGCTCAGATGGTTTGGTTTCTTAGTTTAATGGCATACTAACCTCCATGGGGTTATTTAATGCCAAATACATCCTTGTAGAGGAACAGTAGCTAACCTTTGCCAATTATTTACGCACACAAAAAGTTTCTATCTCGCATATGGTGTGACCTTCTGATACTAGACTAAAATTTAAGTTTCAGAAAGTCATATAATATGCAAGTACAAGGGTTGGCTGAAAAGTTCATGGACTGACCAAGATGGAATGTGACCAAATGAAGTTTATTTTTCAACAGAGTCACTCATGCAGTTCACACACTTCTTCTATAAGTGCTGCAGTGCTTGGTTCCCACTGGTCAAAAAAGTCATTAGCAACAGATATGACATCAGCCTATGAATTTTTTCATTGTATTTATATGTGAGGTTAATTTGGATATCGTTATTATATTACTATGCTAATTAAACAGTAGAATTTTTACAGGTTCAGCCTCTACAAATAGATAAATAAATAAATAAATAAAACAATGTTTGTAAATAATATTTTTGCAATATGATACTCTGATTTTATTCTCATTAAAATTTTTTTTTTCTTTTTAAAATTCTTGTTTCATTTGACTTCATGCAGCTTTTTAATATGAGAAGTTGTTGTCATCTTTACACTGAATATTGTCAATGATGGTAAATGATTTCACTTGCATGTAACAGGAGATTGGATCATAATGGTGTTGCATAGTAATAACTGATAGTAACTGACATCTCTTTTTTTTTTTTTTTTTTTTAAAACTGATGCACATAGCCCTGATTAACACCTAGCATCTTGCATGTTAGTAATCTCCACTACAGAAAAGCATGCAAGATTAATCAGATTGATTTTGCTGATCATCATTATCATGACAATCGATGCTATAATAACAATTAGAAATTGATAACAATACAAATATCTAAGTATTATTTTTGTCTATATATAGATAAAATTCCCTTCAGTTACACATATACACACAACCCAAATTCACATTATATATATATATATATATATATATATACCACAGACAGAAAAAAATGGTACTTGATGCCTCCTTACTTAAAACTCAGCATTATAAAGTATGGATCAAAAGTAAGTGGAGCAATCCAGAAAAAGGGGTAGCACTCTTTCCAACATCTCAGTGTAATAGCAATTCAAAAGGGAACTTTCGAGTCACCCTCGATAACAGTTAGTTAACTTAGTATATATATATATATATATACAAAAAACAAAAATTCCTGTATATACATATATATATATGAAGAAATCTTTATAGCAAAAAATACTAATTTCATTTTCTATATTTTACTCCAAATCTTTATATATATATATATATACACACAAGAGTGTCAGCTGAAAAGTTCATACTCTGAACAAGATACTCTCATGAAATGTGACCAAATGAAGTTTATTTTTTCAATATAATCCCCCTTGTGGTTCACACACTTATTCCAATGGTGTGGGGAGTGCTTGGATCCTATTGGTCAAAAAACTCATCAAAAGCAGTGATGATGTCATCTTATTAATTATCTAGGCAATGAACTTTATATATATATATATATATATATATATATATACATACACACACACACATACAAGCGACAGTCTTTCTCTTGTCTATATTTTTTTCAAAAACAACATATAAGGTTCTTTTTATGATTTTTTTTATTGTCATCTGAGAAGGTTGAAGTCTGGCTCAGTTTTACATAAAAACTACTAAATTTTCTTATCGATGACGTGTATGTGTGAGAAATAGCACATCACAGCAAAGCTTTTTTTTATAGCAATACCCTTAAAAATCTCTAATTCAGAGAATAGAGCCATTTTCAGTTTAATTTACAACTGAATGATAATTTTGTGAAGTAAGCATCTTCAATGAACTTATATAGCCAAAATGTTCCTAGTTTAAGAAAAAGAATCAGAGATCTTGATGCAGAGAGTAAACAAAGCAAATACAGAAACAAATCCTGACAGAAACAGTGACCAAATCTTTTTCCTTCCATGAGTCTAAATAAAACAATGAAAAAAAAAAAAAAAACGAGAAAAATTGCTCTTGGGAGAAAAGAAAAAAAAAGATGGGAGCAAATTTGGGTTAGCTAACAGACAAGGGCAGGTAACTCTACCAACACACATCTTCCCTCTAGTTTTGCTCTGCACCTTCGAATATATGTATAGATACATCATACCACACCCCTGACTTTGCCAGGGAAGGCATCTTGCTTGTGTGCTTATATATGGGGGAATTGATTTCGTATTGATTTACCACCATTCATCCCTCAACTGCAGCCTGGCTCCCAACACCAACTCAAGCTAAAGAATGAGTATAGTAATTATACACATTTAAAGTTGGGGGGAAAAAAAATGAAATTTGCATCTGCTCTTTTTTTTTTGTCCAATCTTCAAGCTCAAAGTTAGTTTTTCTTCATACCAATTCTATCTTTCAGTGCGTGTGAGTATTTGGGTGTATATATATATATATATATATATATATATACATACACACTCTCACACACTGAGAGAGAGAGAGAGTGTGTGAGTGGAAATTTTTATTTCGCTCCATTTAGATTTGACTATCTTTATTTACCTCTTCCCTTGTACAAAAAAAAAGAAAGAGAAAAAATTGACCGATATTTTTGTGAAGCGTTTTGTTGCTTTGTTATCAGATAACATATAAGTCTAAGGTTCTACCTCAAATTTTGGTTTGGTTTATTTGTTTAATGGCATATCAACTCTTCATGGGTTATTTATTATTGAAATTTGATTCAATTGTATATGTTTGATAAAAATAATCAATATGTTTTCAATGTTCCATTACATTTATTTAATCATAATTTTGTCGACTGTCATTTATTTGCTCACCATTATCTGATATCAATAATTTAAGATCAGTTGTACGGTTTCAAGTGTTCTTATCTAATTCTAATAACTCATTCGTAATTACATAGTTTAAACTAACTATTCCTATTTATCAATCATTTGTTTACACAGTTATATGGTTTCAACACTAAATTAGTTGACCCAGTCAGCTGGGGTTGCAGAATACACCAACTACTTCTCTGCAGAGGAGTACGACCCCTCTCCATGAAAAAATGTCCTGATATGACACTAAACAATCTGATAGTGAGATTCCAGTAATGCAGAAGCTTTGGGGAATGCGGAGTACCCCTTTATTACCATCACTCCCATGTCCACTCTGACTCAAAGTGGTAGCACCTGATAAGGTCCTATCTATGGGTCAAATAGAACTAAACTGTGTACTTATGCTAAACTGAATTGTTTGAAATAGGACTGTTTATATGTATAAAATTGGATTTGACATTTATATAACCTACAATGGTTGATATGCCATAAAAACCAACCAACCAACAAAATTAGCAAACAATTATATGGATTCAAATAAATAATCCTTCATTATCATCATCATCATCATCATGTTGTGCCACTAGCACAGATATCTCTGACCCTCTCTCGCCACTTCTCCCTATCGTTCATCGCCTCTGGCAGGTCTTCAAGGGTACATCCCGTATCCGCACATAGCTGCTGAATGTATGTTCGTGCTGGTCGTCCTGGTTTTGCCCGGCCATATGGGGGAGTTCATAAGAGTACATCACTTATGAGCTCATCCCTGCTTCTCCAGCAGTATCCTGCATGTCTGGTTCATCTAACTTGGATAGTTTTCATGATGGGAGGCAGGTAGCCGTATAGTTGGTGTCTTGTGGGGTGTTGCTGGCGTTAGTGGGGTGTTGTTCAATATTGCTCACAGCATTCTTGTGTAATTGCTGTCTAGCTTCTTCTCCAGCCGTTTTGTTAGCGTCCATGTAGTGCATCCATACAGCAGTATCGATACAACAGCTGCCTGGAAGAAATTGCGTTAGTCAACAATTACAGCTTCAAATAACTATTCTTAATACAAATAATTCTCTTACAGTTTTGTGATATTAAGTACACCTATCTAATACTAATAATTTATATATAATCAAATGGTTTCAAGTAACTAGTTCTATTTAGATGCTAATCACTTGTTTGTACACAGTTATATGGTTTCAACTAACTCATAATAATAATAATCTTTAGTAACTAGCTTCAAGTAACTATTCTAAATACAAATAATTTATATACAGTTATATGGTTTCAAGTCTTTCTATCTCATTTGAATGACTGTCAAACAGATCAGTTTGACCCATAGATGAGACTCTAACAGGTACTATCACTCCAGATTAGAATGGAGCATCGAGTATTGGTAATGAAGGGGTACTCTATACTCCCAGAAAGGCTGATGTTGTAATGATTATTATCATTATTATTGGAAAGAGACACAGCAACCCAAGTTCAAAACCTGGATGAAGCTGTTTACGTTTTGGTAGGGGTCCAAAGAGATAAACATATACAAAAAATTGTTAGTCCTTAAATCATTAAAAAATTAAAGTTCCTCATTGACTTTTAGAAGTAAAATTCTATTTTATAACAAAATGGTTTACTTTTTACAATTCATTTTCTGTACATAAAAAAAAAACTGTATATAGTCATGCTAAACAAAGAAAATCTTTTGATTTCTCAATCTATTTAAATCATTTGCCATAAATTCTAAAAAAAATCTTCAAAAATCAGAGATTTCTAAGATTCTAATTAAGTTAGATTTGATTAAATGGCATATGAACCATTGTAGGTTATCTAATGCCAAATCCTCTTAATACATATATATCAAATACATAGGATTTGGTTTGATTAAGTTTTATGGCATATCAACCATTGCAGGTTATTTAATGTCAAATCCTGTATATAAATATATATAATATAAATGATATATGATTTGTAAACACATTTTGTTGAGGACATTTTAAAATGAGCCTGAGCTTCTTTTTTTCCCCCCCACTCACTTTCAAGTATTTCTAACACAAATAATTCTATTTTCTATCAATCATTTGTTTGCACACAGTTAAATGGTTTCAAGTATTGCTTTGTAATAGTAACAATTTAATATCAGTTGTTTGTTAGCACCCACATAAATGGATATACCTATATGACTTGTAAGTGAATAGTTTCTGAGTAATTTCATTTTTAAATGAGTTAGAACTAATTCATTTGTACTTGATTGCTATTGTTTCTATACAGTCAAATGGTATCAATTATTGCGATCTAACACTAATAATTCTATTCAATATTAATTATATGTTTGTAGACAATAAAGTGGTTACAAGCACTGCTATTTTACACTATTCATACATTTGCATAGTCAAATGGTTCCAAGTATTGCTATGTGATACCATTAATTCAATTTAGGCACTCAGGTAAAGAGTTTCATGTATTGCTATACAACTCTAATAATTTTATTCAAAATTATTCATTTGCATATAGCAATACTTGGAAACATTTAACTATGTATCATTAACAATTAAATTAGACAGTCATTTGTTTAACAATTCAATTGAACATAAATCATTTGTTCACACAGAGTTTAAAGGCCAAACAGATCTATTTGACCCATAGATAGGACCCTACCACTCTGGGGTCAGAGTGGACCTGGGAGCAATGGCAAAGAAGGGGTACTCCACATTCCTCAGAGCTCCAGGACTGGAACCTTACCATCGAATTGCCTAGTGTCAAATCCAGGACACTAACTGAGGTCTGGTGGGTATTACTGCTCTGCAGAGATGCAGTCGGTGTATACTACAGCCCCAGCCAACAGCTGAGATTACCAAGAGGATTGTTAACATTCATAATCATAAAAGACATTTTGCAAAAAAAAATGAATTGCTTCCTCTACTTATGAAAGAAAATTCAGTAAATCTAATTAAGATATAATAAACCATACGAGCTGTTTTACCAACTAAGCCACTGGTACTACAGAAGCCTAAATCACAACTATGAATCCATTTTTTATTTTATTTTTCAATTTTTATTTTATTTTATATTCAAAGAATACTACAAACACAATTTTAGTGCAAATATTTATTTCTCCTATGATGACAACTTTCATTTTGTCTATCTACAACTACAGACAGCTAGTTGGATCAGAGCACCGGTGGAAATTATCAACTGCGGTAGTATACATATATATTTGGAAACATAATCAACAATAATGATGAACGAACACACTTCTTTAGAAAAATATACCTCTCACACTTTATGTGAAAGGGTTGTGTGTGAGAGGTGAGTTGGAGACTGAACAGACAGCAACATATTGACCCCAAGTTCCTCTGACTATAGCAGCACTTCTTTCTCATTCTGCTGGGCTGCTCAACTGGGGGTCCTGAGGGCCCAAGCCCTCTGCTGGAAGCTGGTTCTCACTACAACATCTTATCTCCAACAACAACTGGAACTCACTGCCTTGAACTGAACTCTGCCTGCCTCAAACTCCAACTAACTCAAACTATCTGTGGCACCGGGTTATATAATTGTTTGACACCCACCTGCTTCTTGTGGGCATCACATCTGCACCAAATTCAACCCATCCACATGTCAAGGTGATATCTTTGACCGGATGCACCTTTTCTCGATTGACGGCAGGTTCGAAGGTCAATATGTTATACTGCTTGCTTTTGGCAATTCTCTGTTGACTAAGGTTAAGTTATGTTTTACTTTGAAACTTTCTAGTGTCATTCAATCATGTGACTTTCTTCTAGAATGAAAGTCAAGTTCTCAAATGATCACGGGGTCATCATTTGTCAATTACACAAGGTAACACTCAACAATTTTCATAACCATTTTAAACTATCTAAATCATCCAGCTGATTGCACAGATTCCCTTGACTCTTTCTTACCATTTGTCTCCATTGGCCATCAGTCTTGAGTAGATAGATCCCCTCTAGCTTTTTCTCCAAGCATTTCATAAGAGTCCAGGTGGTACATCTATACAGTAGTATTGATACTACTAAAGGTTGGAAGAATACTCATTTGATTTTATCAGAAAGGTTTGATTTCTATAACCAGTTGATAACAGTCCATGCCTTTTCTATGCTTAAACTGACATCACTTTCAGTAGATGAGAAATTACAGCCAAGGTATGTGAACTTGTCAGCTAGTTTCAGAGGCTTGCAATTTAATGTAGAGATGACACCATCTTCTTTATTTATTGGAGTTCACAGTTACTATAGGCCAATGGCTCTTGTTGCTTCCATCAGATTATTCCACAGGGATGGGCTTTAGAGATGCTTAAATCTGTTGTATGCCAAGGAGACTATTTTAAAGAAGGTTAATGTTTTATTCAGTGTTCAAATCTGCCTTTGTAAATACAGTCTAAATACTCTTTGAAACCACTTTGTATTAAAATTTCACTTTACCATGAGTGTTTTAAGTAAATTTTATTAATTTTTTACAATTTGAAAATAATTAATAGCAATTTAGAAATTATAAAACCTAAACAAATTTTTAAAAAAAATCATCTAAGTAGCAATGGCAAAACCAAACCCACAGAAGAAAAATATATGGGACATGATCAAAAAGTATGGAGACTGAATATCTAACCTTTTTTTTCACTGAATACTCAACCAACTAAGCTTCATGCAACTTTTTTCTTGTCTCTTAAGCAGAAAATTCATTTCAAGATCTGAGGACATGGATGGCATTAAAAGAGAAACAATGAAACAGCTTCATACTATAACCAAAGATGAGTTTCAGAATTGCTTAAATTTGTTGCATGCCAAGGGGACTATTTTAAAGAAAATTAATGTTTTATTCCATGTTCATATCTGCCTTGGTAAATACAGTCTAAATACTCTTTTAATACACTTTGTATTAAAATTTCACTTTACCATGACTAAATGCTAAATAAAAGATTTAGTCAATCTATTATTTAAGAATACTTTATCTAAAAAGTAGAAAATAAATAAAACAGTATCTAGGTATTTCATAACAGTATTAATTCTAAGGAATAAAAACTCTTGACAAACATATAAAACGATTTCTTTAAATTCAAAATGAACTCTTGAAGTGACACTATCAGAACTGATAATGAAAATTGAATTTATTCTTAAACAAAGGCATGCCGAGAAATCTTCTTTACTGAAGACTCCCCACCTCACCGTAATCATGTGTGCAAAATCCATATTTGAGTAAATCAATCTTTTCTAAATAGTTTTTTTTTAAAGGAAGTCTGACAAAATGAAAAATGGAACATAAAATTATTTTAGCTACACATTCCGACTTACATGAGATAAAAAAAAAAATACACTAGGCAAAGTACCTGCTTACACCTGATAAGAGGTAAAAATTATAATCGGTAAGATCCACTGTCAGCAACAAACGCGTAAAATCTTTTGAAAAATGCTGAAAATAAATTATTTAACTCTTCAAGACTGTTATACCAGTGGAACTTTCATTCCTGCCCCCATCCCAACACAATTTTGGTGCAGAGATCATGCTCCAAAAGCAGTGGGTAGATTTGAGCAGGGCATCAATAAATAATGTTCTCACACAAGAATTTTAAGACATTTCAGAATGATACATATACAACAGTTTTGATAGAAACAATACTAACCACCTCACTATCACTGCTAAGGAATGGTTTTATCATCATAATCATCAGCTGTGATCCAAGTCTTGACCCCCTACTCAATAAGATGGTTTGATTTGGTTTTATGGCATATCAACCATTATAGGGCATTTAATGCCAAATCCACTTCTATACATATTAACAGTTCTATTTCAAACTGTTCAGTTTAGCATAAGTACAGTTTTTGTTCATACACAGCTAAATGTAAAAAACAGTTCGATTTCAAACAATTCAGTTTAGCATAAGTACATAGTTTAGTTATATTTGATTGATAGATAGGACCCTATCAGGTGCTACCACTCCAGGACAGAGTGAACCTGGCAGCGATCGCAATGAAGGGGTACTCCACATTCCCCAAAGCTCCAGCATTACTGGAACCTCACCATCAGACAGTTTAGCGTCATATCCAGAACACTTGTTGGGAGGGGGAGCTTACTCCTCTGCAGAGAAACAGGCATATTCTGCAACCCCAGCCGACTGGACCATCAATGAGATCTGTACTTCAGCTCGTAAGTATATACAAAAAGAACAACATACCCTCCCCCAAAAAGGGTTGATATCAGTGTAAAAAAAAATTTTAAAAACCCTAAAGAAACTGTTATGACATATTTGGAACCCAGGCAATACCAGGTATTTCCGTTAATTCTCCATTTTGCCCTAGAAACCGTCCTTGGGACATAGATGATTCATTATTGGTATAGAACTTGGGGTATGTAGTGGATAGAGAACTAATGAAAAGCAGATAGACAACTTTAGCATTTTATATATACATGTTATTTTACTACCTTCCTTTGGGGGATAGTTTTCATACATCATCATCACACTGATTGGTTCTCTTCCCATTGGCTACAATCAAAAGTCACACATTCAGTTTAAAAGTGCACAAGTTTACTTATAGTTGAATGTCACCTAATTCTTCAATTGTAGGAGGTACCAGTTCTATATATATATATATATATATATATATTAAAATATAAAAATGTATTCAAAATACTTAACAAACATAAATTGTTTCTGAAGTTATAGTCAGAGCAAAGTGTCTTGAACATTCAGCTTAGGCATTGAATCAAAAATTAATCTTTTAATTTTTTTATCCTTTTAAATTCACATTTGACTTTTTGTACTAGTTCACATACTCTCAGGCATTTAGAATCACATAGACATTCATTTTAGTGAATAATAGAGGGTATCTCTGTTAGCTGTATTGCAGATTAGTCCTATAACTTTTGGCCTGCACAACCTGTTCCTTGAAATATAAAAACTTGAATTTAAGACCTCATCTGAAAAATCAAACATTCTTTAACACAGCTGCTCATAAGATATTTTTCTTAGAAATTTTTTTTTTTCATTCAATTTAGACTTTTTGTATAAGTTCATACACTCCAAGGTATTTACTGTCAAATTCACATTTATTGTTATAAATAAAAGGTTTTCTTTAAAGTCTCTTAGTGGTATTATAACTTAGCTCTGGAACTAGTGAAAATAGTAGACCCCCAACTCACTAAGTTTAACAAGATAACCCATTCTCATACACATGGACAAAGTCAAAAATAGCCCCAGTTCCTCTGTCTTGTATCATGAGCTGCATGCTTGGACTTTAAAAAAGACTTTTTTTTTGTTGTTCTATCCGGTCTGAAGATGAAAATACAATGGAGTAATAAACAAACACATCAATAAAGTAACAAATGAGGAAACTCAAACTCATATCTCGACAAGATTATATCAACATGAAACAATACAATGGTCATCAAATAAATAAGAGCAATTTATCTCTCTATTTAGCTATGAAGGTCTAGCCCCATACCTGTTCATAATCTGCCTAGGTTACATACTTCGAATGTTGGTAGATTTGATGAAAGAAAAAGGCTTTACATTGAAAAATGCAAGAAACAGACAATACCCTGCACAGACTATTATAGAAGTAGACTACGCTGATGACATTGTGCTTCTGGTAAATACACCCACTCAGGCTGAATCCCTGCTGCATAGTCTGGAACTGGCAGCAGGTGACATAGGCTTCTATGTCAATGCAGACAAAACAGAGTACATGTGCTTTAATCAAAGAGGTAACATCTCCTTAATAAATGTTGGTTCTCTGAAATTAGTAGACAAGTTCACTTACCTCAGAAGCAGTGGCTCATCTACAGAAAATGACATCGATATGCGATTAGCGAAGGCATGGACAGCTGTCGATAGGTTATTGGTCATATGGAAGTCAGTCCTATCAGATAAGATAAAATGTGATTTTTTCCAAGCAGTGATTGTGTCCATACTACTATATGGATGCACCACATGGACACTGACTAATCGTACTGAAAAAACTTGACAGCAATTGCACAATATTGCTCCAAGCTATATAGAACAAATCCTGGAAGCAACATCCCACAAAAAAGCAGCTGTACAGCCACCTACTTCCCATCTCTAAAACCATCCAAATTAGACAAAGAACTTATGCAGGACACTTAGGAGAAGTAAGGATGAACTCATAAGTGACGTTCTCCTATGAACCCCTTCACAAAGACAAGTCAGTGTTGGACGACCAGCTAGAACTTATCTACAACAGCTCTGTATGGACACAGGATTTAGTCTGAAGGCCCTACCAGAAGCGATGGACGATAGAGATAAATGGCAAGAGAGAGTTAGGGAAATCCATGCTGGTGGCATAACATGATCATAATGATCTATCTATTTATGAGGATCATTCAATAAATAAGGGCAATTTATCTATTTACCCATGAGGGTCATTCAATAAGGGCAATTTATCTATCTATCTACCTATGAGGATCATCCCACGAATAAGGGGAATTTATCTATCGACCTATGAAGTCACTCAATAAGTAATGGAAATTTTTTGAAAAAAGTAAAACAAACGTTTTTTCCAAACTTCTCTTCGACAAGTGTAAACTCTACATTGGTTGGAATTGGTTTCGAGCTGTAATTCCCACCAGTTGGGCATGGCAATATTTTGGTGAGATCAAGTTGATGGCCTTTTAAGCTTCTTTCATATGAACTGCAGTAAAATTTTGAACATGTAAGAATCAAATATTATACGGGGGATATCAAAATTTTAGAAATACCAAAGTGAGACATGGCCCAAAATTGGGAACCACTGGATTATAGCAAAACTATTTTAATCTTGTAAAAATATTTCTTTTAAGGTTATTCAAAATGGTGGAAAATCAGAGTTCTCCAGGTTTAAACAGAGGTCTGTCATCAAATTTTTGCTGACTGAGAAGAGCAAATCATATGAAATTTACAGAATAATATGAAAAGTGCGCAGAGAAGCACGTTTTAGTCAAAAAAATGTTTACAAATGAACTAAACATAGGTTTACTTTTATGAGCTTGAGTCAAAAAGACGGTCCATGGAGTGGAAACATGAAAGAACTCATCACTATTGATTTCTTCAAAAAAAGTTCAACTGTAAACAATGTTTCCTATTGCCAACTCGTAAGGTAATATTCATCTTATTAATTAAATGACTTTCATATGATCCCGGACAACTCTGTATCATCTTGAAAATCAATATCAATGAATAGGGGTTCCAACAATTAATGATTTAATATTTTTAAATGATAGAAATCAGTATTTTCAAAGAGTTCTAGACTGAATGAGTTCCCCGAGTTACTGTTTCCTATGTTATTCTTTCTTGTAAAAACCTTTTGACAGCATAATGGTAAAAATATTATAAGATCTACTAAGATAATAACTCAAATTTGAATAGCACATGAAAAAAATTGAAGATTAATAAGCTAATTGGTCATGTGATAGAAAATAATAAAAGACAATGATTTTATTGACAAAATCAATCTTTTTAAAGCAATTATGACAACCAAAAATCAAAGTTTAAATAAAAAATCTTGAGAAATACCTAAACTAAAATATAAGTCAAAGCTAGTAATTAAGATCAAAATCTTAAATAAGAAATGTAAATTCCTTCTCAAATTATAAACAAGAAATTGAACAAAAGTTATAAATAAAGCCAGGTTCAAAGAGTTGAATTCTCAATAAATGATCAAAAAATGAATCTTTGATTAGTTTTAGAGACCAGAAAGTGGTTTTAATTCTTGAGCACATTCAAGATATAGTCCTAGGCAAAAATCAGCCTTTGCTAATGCCGAGATCAATGTTTACATTGAAAATATTGATAAAAATCTGGATTAAAGCTCAAAAATAAATCAAGGAAGTCTGGATCTACTCACAAACCAATTTCTCGTCTGGATCAATGCTTTCCTCAAAGTGGACATAAAAAAAGGCATCAAAGCAAGAATCATGACATATATTAAAGTATTGAATAACGTTTGGATCAAGTCCTGAATGAATATACAGATAAAAATCTCAATCTAAGCTCAGTCAAACATTCATGTTTAATCTTAGATCAATTCCTAGATTAAAGTGTGAATAAAAGGTTTGAATTATTTTATGAATAAAGCAGTTTTTACAGACCACCTTTCTGATGATACTTCATTATTATGAGATGCTCAAAAGTCCTTAGCTCAAACAAGAAGGGAATGTCTTTTTTTGGTTTTTCTTTAAAATTGTAAATGACATGATACGGTTATTTTATGCATAGAAAATATGGAATCAATTTCATTGTACCTTCATATTCACATTGGTGTAGTTAAGAGTTTGTTCTTTTTTATACACAGTTATACATCAAATATTCCTATCTAATACAAAGAATTTGAACACAGTTTTATAGTTTGAAGTATTCTGATCTTATAAAAATAATTATATGGTTCCAACTAATTACTTCTATTTAACAATAGTAATTTGTTTGCACATAGTTATTTGATTTCAAGTAACTAATAATAATAATAATTCTTAGTAAACAATTAGAGCATCAAGTAACTATTCTTAATACAAATAATTGGTTATATGGCAGCAAGTATTCCTCTCAAATATAATTTTTAGATCTATTTGACCCATAGATGGGACGACTCCAAGTTAGAGTGGACCTGGGAGTAATGGAAATGAAGAGGTACTCAATACTCTCCTGATCTCAAGAACACACAATCAGATGTAGTTTAATATGATAGCCAAGAAACCTATTTTTTTTGGGGGGGGGTGAGGAGGGAGTCTTATTTTTCTGTAGAGGATACATTCAGAGAATAATGCAATGTCCAGATTAAGAGTATTTTAAGTGAATTGCTCTGATCAAAATATCGCTATTACGTGCTGTTCTTTTTTTTTTTTCTTTTTTTACTGAGTTACATAGATATATAATGAGAATTCAGCAATATACATATATATTTGCAAGCAATAAAACCAACCTGAAAAGCATTTTTGACAATCTGAATAATTCTGAACAATGACTAAATGCTGAATATCACTGTTTGTACAGGTTTTAAATCTATATGCAGGTGGCATGGCTCTTATGGTAAAGTGATTAATCTCTATTCTTAAGAGTAAAATCTGGTTTTGAGCCCAGAAGTGGGCATCTAGACTTTAGTCCAATCTTCCACACCTGTGATCAGTTCATTTGTGCACAAGTAGTAATAATAAGAAGTAATAATAATAGCAATGGTTTAGAGTTATAAATATACAGGACTTTAACGAGGCAAGGCAAGTAACGACTACAAAATTCTAAAGTGCTAAACTCCAGCTTTGAAAATACGAACAGCACGAAGGAAGGTGGGCCACAAATCAATATTATGCCTTGTGTTTGTTTCATGCCAGTCTTGATACTTCCATGCACTGGAAATTGAGCCGACAGCGGAACAATAAATTTTGGGCAAAGGGAACCAGGAAAAACAGACAAGTGCAGTCAATGGTGGAAACTAAATCAAAAAAATGGAGCCAAGACAAAAATGGAGGAGGACATGTTCTACTCAAGACCGCAATGAAACCAGACTAATGCAAAACAATATGTCAGCTCAAGAGAAAATTTTACTTGTTATCATAGCAGCCATGATGGATGATAAAGATGACAAATAATAATAGTGGTGATGATTATAGCATGAAATGGAAATGATGATGATAACAAGAAAAAATAGTCATAATGATGATGATGATGTGAAATAATGCTGATTATGATAGTCTTAGTAGATTTAACAATGATGATGATTAAAGTTATTGTAGTAATGGACTATTATGTTAGTGGCTATGAGTATTGTCATGGAACAGTTGTCAGTATGCAATTCTCACAAGCCATTGTTAGTAAGGTAATTTCAAGTTGAAGCTCCATAGATGATGGAAATGATGATAGCATAAAATTAAAATGATGATGTTGATAATCACATAGTAGACTTAATAATTAAGATTGGTTGATTTCTTTGTTTAACAGCATATCAACCTTCATGGGTTATTTAATGCCAAAGCAATCCTTATAGAAGAATAGTAGTGGTACTATTTAACCCATAGCTGGAGGGATAAGGAATTTAATACCTTCTTCAAGGGTGTTGGTCCAAAAGTGAATGTAATAGCATGACTCAAATTTGAGCTCACTTACTTCAATGCAGCAGTCCAGCTCTTTAGCAATTAAGCCATGGAGACTTCTCTAGATTATTCAAGTTATAGTGGGAATGAATGACTATGTTAGTGGTTAGTATGCAATTCTCAAAAGCCCTTGTTAGTAAGATCATTTTAAATTGAAGCTCCATAAATGCAGTAATGATATCATCATTTACTAATCTTAGCTTAGATTTGACAAAAAAAACCCAGTGGTATAAGAGTTCACAGTGAGAAATGAACTCAATAACAAGGGGCTACTAGCCTAGCTTGTTAATCATTACATCATCAAAGATATGCCTACACTCAAGATACCATAGACTTTTTACAAGGCAAAAAGCAGTGCTCCTTATTTTGGTTTTCTTTCACCAAATATTTTGGTTCAGGATCAGAGATTTTGCAAAACTTTTATGCTATACATAACATTAAGCCTTGTGATTTCAGTTTAACCTTTTTACCATTGAATCATATCAATACTATAATAAGCAAATCCAGTAAACTGGTACAAAAAAAGAATACAAGACTAGGCATGACTGGGTGGAAAAAGTGATCCACTGGGAATTGTGCAAGGAACTAAAATTCAACCATGCTGATGAATAGTATATGCACAAACTAGAATCTGTCTGAAAAAAAAAACAAAGTAAAAAAAAAGAGATTCATAAAATTCTCTGGTACTTTGAGATACAAATGGATCACCCAATCCCAGCTTGAAGACCAGACCAAGTGTTAAGTAACAAGGGGAAAAAAAGAACTTAGTCATCTAGTGGATTTTGCTGTTTCAGTGAACCATAAAGAAAAAAAAATAGACAAATACCTGGATCTTGCCAGAGAGCTGAAAAAGCTGCGGGACATGAACGTGACAGGGATACCAATTGTAGTTGGTGTACTGGGAACAGTCGCCAAGGGGATGGAAAAGAGATAGTGAGATTTGGAGATCTGAGGAAGAATTAAAACCATTTAGATAACAACACTGCTAAAATCAGATATAATTACTTAGGAGACTCCTGATAAGACTTGTTGTCACTCAAGCTTCAGTTAAAATTGGTGGCAAAAACTTGCATAGAGTAGAAATAACAATAAAAAAAATTGGAGATAATGAATAGTTGTAAACCTTCTATTATCCATTTTTTTGGGATGTTGTAAACCCTCCTATTATTAATCAATGCAATGGTTAGATTTTTCTTTCTTGTTTTCATCAGTGAATCAAAAGCAAATGCAGCAAACTGGCATAAGAGAAGTACAAGAGCAGGTATGACTGGGTGGAGAAGGTAATTGACTGAGAATTATGCAAGCAACTCATGTTTGATTATATACGCAAATGGAAAACCAGAATCTGCCCTGCAAACAGCATAAAATTTTCTGGAGTTTTGAGATAAAAACAGATCACCAAGTCCTGGCCAGATAATGAGGCTTTGTTTTAATCAACATGATCAAAAGAATCAACAAGTGGACTTCACTATTCCAGTAGATCACAAAATGAAATTGTAGGAAACTGGATAAATATCTGAACCTTGCCTGAGAGCTAAAAAAATGATAGAATATAAAGTTAAGAGTGATATACCAATTAGTATCATCTCAAAGAACCTGAAAAGGAGAATATTGAAACTGGAGATTCAATGAAGAACTGAGACCACAGCACTGCTGAAATCAGCTTGAATACCGTGAAGAGTCCTGGAAAGCTCAGATGACTCGCAACTTACTCTGATTTAAGTGAAGACTACTAGTTATTACTGGTGTAAAAAAAACTTTAAGAGATAATAATAGTAATAAATTTTTCAAATCTATCAGTGTTCTGTTCTCTTTATTTCTTCTAATTATCTTGATGCCCATAGCCGAGCTCTTCTCTTTGCATTCTTCTTATCAATGTGTCTTTTCTTGACACCATCTTGTTCTTCAACAGGTTTTTGTCTTCTATTGTCATCTCTCAATCTTTTATGTTCTGCTTTTCTGGGTTGAAGAATAACGCAGACACTTCTTTTGTGTGCACATATATTTTATTTGTTCGACAACTTACATTTTATCGTCTACACGTCAGGAGGCAGATGGACATATACATCAGCTCACTTCAGTGTTTTCTTTTAATGACTGAAGTTATGGTACATTCTACTTTTAAATTTTCTAGTATCACTTGATCAAGTGACTTCTTCACCCAATGAAAGCCAAGCTCTCAAAGGACCTTTAACTATCACTCTGACTTCCTGACATCCTAACAGTATCTACTTAAACTATCTACACTACATGCCAAATAAAAGATTTTGCCAATTCAACATTCAGATGATTGTGAATAATAAGACTATATGGATAATGTTTTAAAAAAAATTTTTTTTCAAAGACTTTACTGTGGCAGAAGAAAGAAACCTGGATTTGAAGTCAGAGATTATTGTTTTGCCATAAATTTGTGTTAAAGCATTTTAGTATTTATAGTTATATGAGATAAGTTTCCACTGAATAAGACATACATAATGGACAAAACTAAACAAAAAATATGAATACATAACAATTTAAGAAAAGATATCAATATTTATAGTTTTATTTTTGACAAAGTTTCAATACTGTAGAATTTGTGAATAAATCGCATCTAACATCCACTTTGAGGGTGTTATGTTCCATTTGAAATAATAAAATTCTGATATCTTTGATCAAGAAAAAATTTTAATAAAAATAATGATTTGAATTTATTTATGGATAGATAGAAGAAAATAAACTTCTTAGGAAAAAATTGGTAGAGGTTCACTTATTTAAGGGGTGATATAGATAGATATTTATAAACATTGAACTGAAGGAGAAGGCCTTCTTCTTCTCTCTTTAATCTATTATTCCTTTAAAGTAAGGTTGGTAAATTGGTCCAAAAAAGAAACTTTGAAACACTCATTACCATTCTTTAGAGCAAAACCTAAGACATAATGGAAGAAACCAACTACAGGTATACCTTGAGTTACATCATTTTGAGTTAAATCATTCTCAATTATATGTTGTTTGTCAAAAAAATATATGGAAAACTAAAAATCAAGTTTAAGTCATTTTATTTGATTTTAGGCCTGTTCACCACAAATACTGAAGTCGTAATATCACTAGAAAAGCATTAAAAGCGCATAAAATCATGTTACTGTATAATAAATAAAAATAAAAGTATATAAAATCACAATGGTTTACAGTCATTTACATCCATGAATGTAGATATTGGTAAATTTAACATGAATTAGTTCATTTTTTTTCTCCTATCGCAAAATAATTTTAATAACTGTATCTGTTGTTTAACCATACAAAATTATTTGATTTTATAATGTCTTAGAGCAAACCACCTTCACAAATAAAGAGTCCACGATGTACTGTAAAGATCGCCAAATTGTAAACATCTACATTTACAAGTATGTATGTACAAGTATTTGTAAATTTAGATTACTTTTTTCTCTACTATATTAAAAACTAAAATTTGTTTGTAAGCTGAAAATAGATTCTTATTGACTGTATATTATTAAAAATGCATTTATAAATAAAATACAGAACTGGGATTGGTTATTTGTGGTTTTAGCCTGATGACAAGTAAATTCGACTTGAGTCATTTTTCGACTTAAGTTGCCTGACCTGGAACAAATTAGTGACATAAGGTGATGTATACCTGTATTATTCAAGTAGATCAAATATTATAAAATAAATTAATTTTCTTTATATCCTTTAGAGAAAAACCCAAAAGCAATCTTGGGAATTTAGTTATTAAGATTTCTAAAGAAAAATTTATACAAGAAAAAGGTCAACTCTCAGGTTTCCACAAGATTTTATCTTTTATTTCCAACATGTCACAAGAAACACAAAGAGCCACATGAGGCTCTCAAAATAGTGAAAATAGTGCTCTAGCAAATATCTCGCTATAATGCGAGATTTTTGCAGGGTTATAGTTATACACATATATACTGATGATTTTACTAATATATAGATTAATATTCAAACATACAGCCATGAAGCAATGGTGAGAAAGCTAGTCTTGTAGACCATTTCTACAATAGTAAATAACATCTTCATTGAGTAAATAATACTTATGACATTAAAGCTTAGGAAATATCAATAATGCTTGCCTATTTATCACAGCCAAAACTTCAAATCTCAAATGCTAGAAAGACGAAAATGTAGCATAAAAAGATCTTCAGGTATAATCATCTTTCATGATCATATTTGCAGATTTTCAAATCAAATTTTAAAATGGCTTCATATATTAAATCAAGGGAATAATTCAAAAAAATAAGGATTTGTTATTGCAGTAGTTAAACTACAGAAATAAAAGCATCTTTGTGTATTTGAAAAAGCTTAATCTGTGCAAAAAAAAACATAAGTTTTTAGTTTCTTTCTTTTATCATGAACAAGGTGAGCAAAATACGTGATTCAATTTGCATATTTTTTAAAGAAATAACAACTGCTTCGAAAATTGTCTGCTTTATACACAAGATCCTAAAACACTTAAAGTAGAGAGTTGTTATTCTATTCTTTTATTAATTTTTAAAAAATAAAACTTTACAAATAGTCTAAGAAATGAATACAGAAAACAATGAGTTATAAAGCCATTTTGTACAAGATAAAACTATTTTTTTTTAATAAATCTAATATTTCTTATAATTTTAAACCAAATGTAATGACTAAGAATTTAAGGAAGGCACAAGATATATTGATAAGAAAGCCAAAGACAGAATAAAATAAACTCGTCTGATAACCACTAAGCAACAAAGTTGCAATAAATAAGAAAAGGGGTTTGGTTTGTTTCCTTTATTCAATGCCATATCAACTTTTGTGGTTATTTAATGCCAAAGCTATTCTTTTAAAAGAACAGTAGTGATAGTGTTTAACTCAAAGCTGGTGGGTATAATGGGAGCTTGTACATTTACCAAAAGTATTAGTCTAAAAGTTTACTCACAATGATGTTACTATCCAGAACATTAGCCACTATACTCTGGAAACTCCCCCACAAGAGAAAGGGATAAGATCCAATAGGATATGAAAGTATAAATCACAAAGGGGTTTTGAATACATGAATTGTATCCCCTGCAGAGGTGTTCATTAGTTTTGTAACCTGGCATGGTTGTGCAGGCGTTACTCATTTAACTAATGCTAATAAAGCTTCTTGTTCATATAAATAAGAATTGAAACCTAAATCCTAATATTAAATTGTAAATGAGTTACAACAATACTCTCTAAATATTTTCCGCCATGATAAAATCAAGATTGAAGCTTTAAATTTTTCTTAGATTTTAGAATTTAAATGAAGATGTGTGCACATCTGAGCAAGTCTTTAATAAAGTGATGGTGTCTAGATGTGTGCAAAGCTGAACTACTTCTATAATAAAGTGATGGTGTCTAGATTTCTGTCTAGATGTGTGCAAAGCTGAGCGACTTCTATAATAAAGTGATGGTATCTAGATGTATGCAAAGCTGAACAACTTCTAAAATAAAGTGATGGTGTCTACATTTCTGTCTAGGTGTGTGCAAAGCTGAGCAACTTCTATAATAAAGTGATGGTATCTAGATGTGTGCAAAGCTGAGCAACTTCTATAATAAAGTGATGATGTCTAGATTAAACTTACGTGAGTTAGCAACAAAATTTAAAAAAATGATAATGCCCGTTTCCATTCATTAGGAAAAAATGTTTTTTTGCGAAAACACTCGATTGTGCAAGTGCTACATTGTCCATATTCACTAGACCTACCACTGTGATTTTCTTAGAGTGAAAATTCATCGCAGCAGTAAGATTTCAGAATGTATGTATTAACCCAAACGTTCTGTTATGAGCCAGATGTGACACAAGGTCAATTTTAAATGGAGTACAACTGGTTTCAATTTAGAGTTTTCTTTTTCCTCAAGTTCTTATCTTATCACAACTAAAGAAATCAGTCTGTCCTGCTATTTATCCATAGCTGAGGCAGGAAGAAAGATGAATTAATGTATTTCCTCTTGACATCAGTCCAAAGCGAAACACAATCCACCTCATTCAGGATTCAAACTCCTATTGCCAATTTCATTCCGCTAAAAATGCCTTAAGATTTGAGAAAGTACATTTGAGATTTGACAATAAAAGAAATGCAACTGTGCAGTTTCACACCATATCCAAAAATAGATTTTTTGATCAATCAACAACTCACAGGAGTAAATGTGTTGAATGCTAAGGGGACTATTTTAAGGAAAATTAGTGTTATAATTATGACTGATTTCCATCTTGGTAAGCATAGCTTTAATCTTGATTCTTTTTTAACTTACCATTCATATAGCTTATTCAGAAGATCATAAGTCTATTTTGTACAAGATTTTACAGGCTTTTTTCTTTTTATAAATTTGAAACCAAATGTAAATGCTTGATTATTATTTAACTAATACCAATAATAAAAAAATTTAAGATATCATAAATATTTGTCATTATAATAAAAATGGTTTATAATGAATAACGACAAAAAAAAAATACTAGACAGAAGTAATGTTCAAATAATATTCAAGAAATACAAATTAAAGCTATGAATAACAAAAATCATGATAAAATATTCATTACAATCATTCTATAAGATAATAATGAAAAATCATTGAAAATAAATAAATAAGTAATGAATAATAACAATTACTATATAATGAATATTGATAAATATAATAAGTTTTGAGTAAAATCTTTCAAAAGTTATTTTATGAGGCTATATAAGTACAGGTAGCTACATCCATAGATCCTCTCTCAAGGTGACAAAATTAAATTAAAAACAAAAAAAAACAACAAATTTTGAAGTCAATCTGATCACACAGCAAGATAAAACAGAGTGATTTTCTCAGATTCAGAAATAAATGAGTCTTTCAAAATTAAACTGTCCAACTTGCAGATTTACCGTTAGACAAGTAGCCTGCATAAGGAATTAAAAAGAAAAAAAAATGAACATCTCTAAAACCAGTTAAAAAATTCAAGTAAAATACTAATTTACATCTTAAATTGACTTAATATGCCGTTTATTAAGGATTTTCTTTTAATCAATATTCCCTACCTATTTGTACTCTTTTCATGAATTTTGCACACTTATCATAAGTAAAATAAGATGGATATGTTCTCCCAAAATTTCAACATTTTAAAGAACGGCCATTTTGTATATATTTACTCAATCCCTCTACACAAGTAGGATGTGACACAAGGTCAGTTTGTAAGTAAGGTTTAACAGGTTTGAATTCAGAGTTTTAATTCTCCTAGACCGGTAGCCATACCAAGGTTAATGGGCACAGTCTGCCCTACTATTTATCCTTAGTTGGAGAGAAAATAAATAGATGCATGCCAATCCCAAGGGGTTTAAAGCAAGCAGGCTGGGTCAGGATTTGAACTTGGATTGCCATGTCCATTTCTTGTGACAAAAACCATTACACCAAAATGTCTCTACAGTGCCATGGTTGTAAAAGATAATGTTTTTATTTACCCAACCCCTCCACAATGGACAGGATGTGACATACAAACAGTTTTTAAGCAAAGGACAAATGGTTTTGAATTAAATGTTTTAGTGAAACACAGGATTGTGAAAGTATAGCATTCTCCATATTCACCAGACCTAGTTCTGTGTGATTTTTCTTGTTTCCTAAACTGAAAATTTATCACAGCACTAAGTTTGGTTTTATGGCATATCATCTATTGTAGATCATTTAATGCCAAATCCTTTATATATATATATATATATATATATATTCAGTATATGATTAATATTTTAAAATGAGCTTGAGCTCATTTCTATCACATAGTTAAATGGTTTCACTTATTTCTATCAAATACGAAAATACAGTTAAATAATCAAACAGTTCTATTTCAAACAATTCAGTTTAGCATAAGTACAGTTTTTTGTTGACACACAGTTAAATGATCAAACAGTTCTATTTCAAACAATTCGGTTTAGCGTGAGTACAGTTTTTTGTTGATAAACAGTTAAATGATCAAACAGTTCTATTTCAAACAATTCGGTTTAGCATAAGAACAGTTTTTTGTTGACACACAGTTGAATGATCAAACAGTTCTTTTTCAAACAAACCCAGTTTAGCATGTCAAAGTCAAATGGTTCCATGTATTGCTATGTATTACTTACAATTCAATAAAACATCAGTCATTTGTTTACACACAGTTAAATGATCAAACAATTCTATTTCAAACAATTCAGTTTAGACTAGGTACAGTTTTTTTGTTTACACTCAGTTCAATATGAAAACAGTTCTATCCCAAACAACTCAGTCTAACATAAGTACACAGTATAAATGTGAAACCGTTCTATTTGACCCATAGACAGGACCCTATCAGGTGCTACCACTCCAGTCCAGAGTGATGGCAATCAAAGGGTACTCCGCATTCCCCAAAGCTACAGCATCACTGGAGCCTCGCCATCAGACTGTTTAGAGTCATATGCAGGAGACTTGTTGGGGTGGAAGGCCTTACCCCTCAGCAGAGATGCAGTCAGTATAGTGTATTCTACAGCCCCAGCTGACTGGGCCAACAACACTAAGATTTGAGAATGTATATATTTAACCAACTTCTCCATCACTGAACCCAAAGAAAAAGTTGGCATTCATTTTTTGTGTATTTCCAAGGTATGCTCTTCTTTGCTGTCCAAACAGTAATAACACTAACATGTGATGAAAAAAAAAAAAAAAAAGAAGGGAACTACCATTAATGAAGGAAAATACTAAAGCAATTATTGATAATAACAATTAATATAAGAATGATTAAACAAATATATTCAAACATCTTTTTACTGTAATTATTCCAAATAAAATGACAACAAATTCTGGCAGTAAAGTAAGTAAAGTTGGCGACTGTAGTTAAGGGCAACCAGAAGGCTCCCTTTTCAATAGCTACTACACTGAAGTGTAGGGGAGGGCACTACTACACTGAAGTGTAGGGGAGGGCGCTACTCCTTTCTTTGGATTGCTCCACTTTACCCTCGATACGTACCTTATATTGCTGAGTGTTAAGCAAGGAGGTATCAAGTACCATTTTTAAAGTTTTTGGTATGACGTGACTTGGGATTGAACCCAGGTCTCCTGGACTATTGGCGAACACTCTACCCACTAGGTAGTCAAAAATTTATTTTTATTTATCAATTAAAAATAAGTTCTTTATTTTTATATCAATTTTATTGAATAACATATTTACCTTTTTGTTCTACAATCTTCTGCATTCTTTCAAGCAGCTTTATAATTGTAACCTCACACATCATCTAAAAAAAAAACAAATCTTTCTGAACAAAGTACCACTCTAGGTAACATTTTCAGTTTTCCACAGAACTGAACCTTTCTCATTAAGAGAATTCTTAAAAGGCTAGAATAAATGGCAACTCAAGAATGCAACATTTATTGAATATGGCAATTGAGAAAAATCTTTCCAACCAAATTCTATTTTTTGTCTGGTCAGCAAAGAAACAACTAGTTAAGTATTATCATGAGATATTATGCCCTTTCTATTATTATGCACTTATGCTAGATAAATTATTGCTGCCTTTAATTGGTCTGACTGGGAACAGTACTTGTTCAAATCGATCATTTGGTTCTTTAAAAGGAGAAGACTTCTTTCCAGTTACATCATATACACAACATTATCTTTAGTCCAACTGGTTTAGTTGCCTTACAATTTTCTGTGTTTCATACTGTTGTAAAATATCCATGTTTCCTTGCAGAGAACATTTTTTATACTTAAGTAGCAAATTAAACAAGAAAATACCAGCCAGAAGTCTCCCTACAACTTACAGTATTGGGAAAAAAAAAAAAAAAAAAAAAAAAAAAAAAGTGAAAAACTGAACAATCTTTTTTATTGCCACAAATTTTAATCGAACTTGAATGGCTTAGGCACACATAGGAAGTGATTATTTTAACTCTTAACAAACTCAGACAACTGTTTATGGCAATTAGCAAAGAACTAATCATAAAATAGAATATCTAATCAAGGAAAAGAAAATTCTAAGAAATTTCCTATTTTTTGCTATTTCTAAAAAAAAAAAAAAAAAAAAAAAAAAAAAAATTTTTTTAAAGAAAATTATGACTTTGCTACAACAAAGAGAACTTTGACAACAATAAACAAGGAAAATAATCACTTCCTATGTGTATCAAAGATATTGAAGTTTTATTCATCGCAAAAGTAAAAACGGTTAAGTTTCTTCACTGTTTATTTATTTTTTGGTCCAATATTGTATGCAGAAGCCTCAAGTTAAAGCAAATCACATAATAATTCAAGTGTAAATCATTTTTAACACTTGATTTTGATATTTTCAGTATAGGAGCTATCTCCCATCTTGTACAATTTTGATTGTTCTCAAGTAATGTTTTGATTTGACAACTATCAATTCAACTGGTCTTAACTGTGGAACACCCTTCAGCAATAAATCTCCCACAGGAAACTTTACAAACAACTTCTGACATGTTTGATTATTCACAGAACCTTCTTAAACTATGTTTTTTTTTGTAATTTAGTCACATTTTTACCTTTCTTAAAATAAAAAGGCATAATATACAAAAAAAATATTTCTTATTTTCTCCTACCTTTTAAAGATAGAATCAATAAGTAAGAATATACTGGATTTCACAATTTGAAAAAAAAATTATGTTGACATAAAAGCTGTCAAAGTATAATTAAAAGAGGTCTTTTTTTAAAAAGAAGTTAGTGGAAACTAAATGGTTATACTGCCATCTAATGGCAAACACAGAATTAACTTTTTAGCCAACCTTTAAATAGAATGATATAACATTCTTTAGACGAAAATAATTTACCCCCCTGCCATCTGACACTCCTAATGCCATCTAATGGCAAACATGGAAATTAACTTTTGACTAACCCAATATTTTAGCTTGGTATAAAAGCAAAGGTTCAGCTTTTCTTATACTAGCCATTGATTTCACTCACTCTATTGCTTAAATTAAGCCATTTTCAGTGCAAACAAAGTTAAGAATTCTAACAATGAGGATAGTGTGAAAAAATAAAGGTTAAATATCAAATTTGGTAATTTTTTTTACCATCTAAAATTTGTTGAGCTAAGACAAAGAAATTGTCAATATTCAAGATCAATCCAAAGGTTTCGAACATAATAATGTTATTAGCATTAGAATCATCACTTTTTTATCATGTTTTTAACATTAAAGCATTATTATAGTTAGAATGTTCACCCATGGTCTGGGAGACCTGGGTTCAATCCCAAGTCACGTCATACCAAAGACTTTAAAAATGGTACTTGATACCCCCTTGCTTAACACTCAGCAATATAAGGTATGTATCAAGGGTAAAGTGGAGCAATCCAGGGAAAGGAGTTGTGCCCTCCCCTACACTTCAGTGTAGTAGCTATTGAAAAGGGAGCCTTCTGGTCACCCTCAAATAAGGTTGCCAACTTTACTTATTGATAATTAGAATCATTGCTTAGAAAAAAACAAAAACAAATCAGTACCTCAAACAGATTTGGTATTTCTTAATTATGGGATGGAATTAAATGATTTACTATGAAATATATGAACCAAATCATCCATAATGTCACTGGTAAATATTAATATATACACAGGGTTTTCTTTTTTGTTGTTGTTTTTTTTTTTTAAATAGGGTGCATTTAAAACAAAGTAATTAACAATTAGCCCATTTTGGGACTTAGCTCTATATAAAGGAAAGCAAAGGATGCATTTAGAATCATTTAAAGGACTTATCATAGCCAACCAAGTTAATCTTAAGGGAAAAAAATTATATATCACTTCTTTTTTATTTTTTTCTAATTGGATCTTTTTGAAATGCTTAAAGAAACTTGAGAAAGATGTGTCAAGATTGTTAGATTGTGGGGTCTATATGCGGAATAGCATGTATGTTTCAAGAGTCTAAGTCATTTTCTTCTTGGTTTGTCTGAGAACTTTTCAGCAATCTGCATGTGTCTATTTTGTATCATAAACATAATTTGAACTAAATGGGGACTATGATATTCCTCAAATGCTGTCTGTCTTTGAGGTTCACTTAGAATAACCATTATTATTGCAGGAAATGGAAGTGGTAACTCAAGTTCAAATCCTGAATTTGCCTTTCACTTTGTGCTAATGCCCTTAGCAAAGGTATGAATCTCTTATCATTTTTTTTTCTTTTCAATGGTTAAAGAAACTTGACAATGATGTGTTAAATGTATTGAACTCCAGAATGAATACAATCCATGACTAAGTCAGTGTCATTTTGGTCTGGCCAAGAACTTTACAAGATCCCCCTTATTTAAGATCATGCCTTTTGAAATATGTGTACAAAATCGTTATGCTTGAACATAATTTTTAGATATAAAGTCTATAATGATAAAATCTAAAAAAAATCTCTTCTGCGGCAAACCTTTAATAAACATTAAAATTTTTTAGCTGTCTCCAACACATGCATACACCTCTGTAAATAATCTTTTGTGAAAAGCTATACTAGTATAGGTCTGTCCAAAGATTATATATTATTGAAAAGCCAGACAATAAACTCTCACCAGATTCACTTATAAAGGGTTAAGCAAGCATGTGACTAGTCATGTGATCAAAAACTCATGTTAGACTTAACTACCCTAATGTCAATATGGGAACAAACCTTAAGGAAGTTGAAGCTTGCAAATTATTAACAATTGCTAAGTAACACAGAAGAGAAAGAAAGATCTCAGGGGGGAAAAAAATCTGCTAAAAAGAAAATCTATTTAATTACTGCAATATTAAAGTTTTATTATCTTTTAGTTGCAACAATTTAATAAATTGTATCAAAATGCATTTAGGTCGATTTTCATGTTTGTTTTTAAACACATGCAAAATATTATATAGAGATATTACTTCAGTTAAAGAATAGAATTTTAAATCGTCAGAACCATAATATTGTTATTATCAGTTTTAGAAAATCCTAATTATTATATGAGAAAGTTCGATTTATCAAGTTTAAGAAATTTTGGAAGGAGAAAATTATAATTATTACACAATAAGAAATAAAGATAGTCAAATTTAATTTCTCAGTTGATTTTTTTCATTCTTAAATAAGAAAAATGAAACAAGTGCATTTTATTATATAGAAGATGAATAGACATTCAAAATAGTCTCCTGTTTCAGCAGACTATGTCAAAAAGAGACAAAAAATAAATAATAAAAACCTCCTATATAGGACACATTATTCCTTCCAGAAGTGAAAAAAAAAGTAACTTCATATATATTAAATCTATTAAGGCTTACATGTAAGAGTATTTTATTTCTTAAAATTATGATTATAAATTTTTGAATAAAATTTACTCATTCAGATTTTAAATTTATTGAGATACTGGAATTTTATATGATAAACAACAGAGAATGATAAATAAGGAACATTTTATTTAATATTTATGTTTGAATATTTATCTTTTTTTTATCAAAGGTATTGTAAACAAGAAAGAAGTTTTTCCCCAATATTCAACTTTTTGTCATTTTTTTGTAAGACACAAAAAATAGTTTTATTTAAACCTTTGTTTGTCTGTCTGTCTGTCTCTCTCTCTCTATATATATATATATATATAGATAGATAGATAGAGTTTGTTTTTTAACTAACAAAGGACAGATATTTTTTGCAACCCATAAAGATATTTTTATCTATGTGTTACTTTTTATTTAAACCACTGAAAAAAACCAATTTTCTCTCTCTCTCTCATATCTGTGCATGTATATATATATATATATATATATATATATGTCTGTGTGTGTGAGTGGGAGAGAGGGTTTGTTTTCAACCAACAAAGAACAACAGATACTCTTCTCACAAGGAATCACATTTTTCTGCTTGTCGTATGAAATAAAAACAATTGTGATAGGAAGCATTCTTCCGGATGTTGGCAACAACAAACGACCAGACAATGAGCAGATCTATAACCAATAAATCCAACAGATAATCAATATGGTATGGACAGCAAAGCATCCTTATGCAATCCGAACACTACCAAGCAAGACAAGTAGTAGCACACAAAGATTCTTTCTTTTTTTCCTTTTTTTTTGTCAAAAACCACCAAAACCTTCAAACACAGAGAGCATACATACCTCACTAAAAATTGAAACAAGGTAGTAATAAAATCAGGCAAAAAGCTGAATGAATACAACAAAATTTTTTTTTTTAAATGAAAAAAGAGAAATGTTTTGCATGTTTTTGTCTGTTTCTAATATGTTTTTTGTTTGTTTTAGTTCTGAATTTTAAAAAAGTTTTTTAAAAAAATTTAAAAGAAAACAAGGTGATTAAAAGAAAAAAAAAATTCCATTTCTATATTTTTGAAAAATGTTGGTTAAATGCTCTGACAAGTAAGATATTTAAGCTACCTCTAAAAAATTTTGTCAGTCTGTCTGGAAGATGTAGTAGTATCGAGGAAAAGATGCTGGCAATTGTAGAAGTAGTAGCAATAATTAAGAGCAACCACTGCCGAGTCAGTTTAGTACAAGCCTATCTTTGAGTACGAAGAAAGAGAATGTTGCATTAGTCGTTTTGAACTAATATTGTTGGTTCTTCATACTAGTTGGATCATTTATTCTTACGACAGTATTTCAATACCTGAACAATATCAATATAATTTTCCTTTTTCTTATTAAGACAGATAAATATAAAATATGTCAATAAAAATGGTTGGCATGGAAATGTGACTTAAGGTCCTCAAAGAAAAAAAAAAAAAGACAAAAAATTGTCACCCAATTTAACTTGAACTTAATTTAAAAATCAGGCGAAAGCTCAAATACAATCTTTTATAAATAAACAGAAGCAAATGTGGTTGTTTATCTATGTTAATATCCAGATATATACCCAAACTCTGAGTATAAAAATGAACTTATATATATATATATATATATATATATATATATATAAAATGTGTATCTTGGTCTGTATAATTAAAAGAAGTATTTCTCAAAGGCAAGCAAATCCCACCTCATTTTTGTTATCTTTTTTTCCATCTTTCTCTCATCCTAACTTTTGACATATATATTTGAATCTAAGGAATATGGATGGTCATATGAGATCAATATCTTTACTCTCTCTCTCTCTGTGCTTATCACAAAGGAATAAAGAAGAAAACCTTTTGTCTACATACATGCATGTATATATATATATATATATATATATATATATATATGTAAATATATATATGTATTTTATAGTTCACCTTCCTTCATCTACACTTTCCTTGTCACAGTCTCTACATATAAAAATGTTCTGTGTGTATGTGTGTATATCATAGCGATATCCTTTCAAGGGTTGTTAACTTCACATAAGACTACATATTTATACATGTTCATAAAGTATGTATATGTATACATATATGTCTATATGCTTATGCATATACATGTGTGTGTGTGTGTGTGTGCACATATCTGTATCTAAATATCACAATACATGTCTCTGTAGGCACTTGAATCAAAATTTGTCTGTCAGTGTGTACGCGTTGAGTTTCTCATCTTTTTCATTTAGTGTTGGTATGAGAATTACTGTTAATAAATAAACCTTTTTTTTTCTTTTTTTGAATATACAAAATACCCCTTCCCCACAACAGTCTGCAATCCAGCCATGTCGGATCAAGTGCACACAGTACAACTACAAAATGTTTTGAGATCAGACAACAACAGCAGAAGAAAAATATGAATAGTAAAAAAAAAAAAACAAACAAAAAAATTGGTATGAATGGATGACTGTATGTTTTTTTTGGAAATTTTAGGCCCTTTTCTCATAATTCTTAAGTGCTTAAATGGGTAAAAGAAGGAAAGAAATACGATGAAGAATTGAATCATATATAATTGTAATGTCAAAAATAGTTGAAAATTGCTCTCCAACTTCTACTGTCGTTTTCATCATCATCAGAATAACAATTATCAGCAGGATCAGAACTATTGTTATTGTTTTTTGGTTTGTTTTTTTTATTAGCATCACCACCAATAATATTATGGTTATCATTGGTAACATTTTTTGTGACTCTAACATTACTATGGTGGTACAATTTGGGAGCGACAACACAGACTGTGTCAAGTAGAAATAGAAGACACATGAGATACAAGATTATATATATATATATATATATATATATATATATATATATATATATACACACACACACTCACACATAGGTGTGTGTGCTTGTTTGTGCAAATGAATGGTTTTTCTTCTTATTTTTCCTTTGTGATAAGCACACAGAAAGAATAAAGACAGTGAGCTACTATGACCAACATTATTCCTTTGCTTTGAGTATACATGTCGGGAGAAAGAGAGAGGGAAGGAATAAAAAAGAAAAAAAAAAGAAAGAGGAAACAAAAAATAGAAAGAAAAAAAAGAACCACCTGCCTTTGAGAAATGCCTTGAGTAAATTGTATTTATCTTATCGCCTGACGCTCGTAAAAACGTGAAACTGGCAGTCGCGATTCAACTGTTAGTATTCAGATAGATTTCAAAATTTCGTTTATATTAATTATTAAATTTGGTTTGGAAGTTATTTTGATGTACAAATAGCTCAGTCTGAGATACTGAGCACAGTAAAGAGAAAAACTGCAAAACAAATGTAGTTGTCATACATACACACACAAATATATATATATATATATATATATATATATATATATATATATATATATATATATTACACGCATACACAGAACATAGGTAGGTATATATATATTACGCACGCACACAGAGGGAATCTGACAAACACAAACACACAGGTTCATTCAGTTTTTTGTTGTTTTTTTTTTTTCGCTCAATCATCACACAGTAGAGATGTAGATGATGAAGGAAAAATTTTTTTTTTCACAAAATCATTAACTGAGCACCAAAGCGAAGAAAAAAGTGTGGCAAACGGAAAGCTCACCTTGACTGGCATTATATCCAAAAGTCTTCCATTATGTTAGTAAAAATATTCCCCGGAATTGAAGCAGCTAGCATCCACCCCGTTAGTAATCTGTGTTGTATTCTTCGCCATCTACGAGAATCCTGTCTTTGTCCTTTGACTCCTGTTTTCTGATTGGTCGAAATACACCCTCGATGTAATTACTAATGGGAAATCATGATCACCATACACGCAGACGGTGAGCGTGCTTTCAGAGAGATGGTAGCACATTGAGGACAGCGAAAAATGCGTCTGGTCAACACGATTAAAAGTGCACCCCAAATAATAATAATAATAATAATAATAATAATAATAATAATAATAATGATAAAAATGCCGTTGGTAGCTTTTTTTTTCTTCGTCTATTGTATTGAACAAAACTAAGTACTATGAGCAAATTTATGTTCGGAAAAAGAAAATGATAATCACTTCTTGAGTCCCTTTTTCGTGAGTATAAATAAATAGCAACGAGAGGAAATACTGTTAGGTGAGTATCAATACCCCTTCTCTAACGAGTACTCCTCCCACAAAGATCGGTATCTTCATAATTAAGCATCAAGGCTAGTTCAATCATGTTATTGTAAAGAAAGAAAGAAAGAACAAGTTTTACTCTGTAATCCCTACCCCGAAAAAAAAAAAGTATGATGGTGATGATGGTACTGTCACCATAGGTGAATGAAATGAGAGAGAAACGGGTATGCCACTAAACTCGTTGAGTACAATTAGATCTCCCCCCACATGGCCAGTGGACTATAAAAAAAATTGAAATGACGTCGGAGACCCCAACACAACAGTTAGGATATATTCGTGGGAGATCATTTATCGCTATGGCAACGAACTGCTTCCGATTTAAGATAATCCTGTGTAAATATAAATAAATAACGTAATAAAAAGAAAAGGGGATTTTTTACTTTTTTTTTTCAAGCAGATAAATGAAAAAAGGTGGGTATTACAAATTGATAGGTTTATTATTGCGTTGGAAAGGTACTTTTCTTTAATTTACACGAGGTAGAAAGGTAATTGAGGGTAAAACTAGGACTTAGGATCTAAATGCATTTGCGTATCAAGACGCTTGTGACTAACATATATATATATATATATATATGTGTGTGTGTGTGTGTGTGTGTGCGTGTGCGTGTATGTAACGAAGGGGCAGCTGAATAAAAAGGACGTCCCCAAACACCTCGTCTGTTGTCACACTGTCTCGTCGGGCGTTGTTTTGTTATTAAAGTCCACGCGTCTTGCTTCCTACCCTATCGAGTCTTCTTCTCCCCTTCCTTCTCCTCTGTTCTCTCTCTCTCTCTCTCTCGCTGCTGCTACTACTGCGGCAGCAACAGTTTCTTTTGTTGTTATCGTCGCGTGCCAGCTTGCACTCCCCCTTCCCCTCTGTCTCTCTCTCTGAAACTTTTTTCCTCTCCCTTCATCTCTCACCCTCTTTCTTCAAGAAACCCTAACCCCCCACTACCACCATAAGAAAAAAAGCCCCCCCCCCCAGTAAAGAAGACTAAACAAAAAAGAAAAGAAAAAGCGAAGAAATACATGAAAGAAGAATCAATTGTGTGTGTGTATGTGTATGTGAAGGAGGGGGGGGGTAAAGGCTTATAGTTCGGTGATTATTAACACCAAGGATTGCAGTCTGCCTCAAGCCAGACACCGCGTATACGAGGTCGGACGCGTGCACGCGATACATACTCAACGTTAGGCGCAACAAAGACATGTACAATGCCTTTTTCTTTTTTTAATAAGGCAGACACACATACACATATCACAGAAAATTCAAGTTACTAACTCCGAGATACACGCGTATTTAAACCCCAAAACCAACATGCCCACCGCGCACATGCTTACAAGACACAAGTTACATGCATGTACCCAGATTGTTTTTTTTTCCCTTTCTTTATTAAGACCTACATTGAAAGTAAAGACAAAGAGAAAGATTACCACAAACTCTAACTCTAAATTAAAGTCGTTTATCAAGGTTAGCTTTAGATGTGACACAAGGTTAGACGTATGGGAGCACCCAATGAAAATCAAAATTACTGACAATGATCTGCGAGTCTAGTTAGCAAAGAGAAAGAAATTGGTTGTCATTTACTTAGCAAGGTCAGAAATATAGAGTCGCTCAGTGAGAATCGAACTCACTTACAAGGGACTGCAAATCTAGCTGGCTAACCATTTGAACCAGGCGAGGTGCTCAAAGACCCAAAATGCACATAAGAGAGAGAGAGAGAGAGAGAGAGAGAGAGAGAGAGAGAGAGAGAATCCACAGTACACACGCATGTGGAACAAAAACAAAAGACTAACGAACAAAAATGCTCCCAAAAACAAGGAAGCCAATGCTTTTGTAACACCTGAGCGACCATTACCCCCCGGCCTCTTTATGGGTCCCGAAAACCTCTTCACCTTAATTCTCTCTCTCTCTCTCTCAAACTGTAACCTCAACACTCAAACTGCACCTGACAACTCAAATAAAATCGGAAGTATACACACACAAGTATTAAAAAAAAAAATTAAGCACGAGAGGTGTGTGTGTGTGTGTGTGTGTGTGTGTGTGTACGTGTGCACGCGTGGAGAAGTGAGTGATTGAGGTGGCGGACGGGGTGGGGAGAGACACTCGGATTTACTTTCTCTTTCCTTAAACCTCAAACAAAAGCTGTAATAAATATGAAAGCGAAACCACCTGCTGATTAGCATGAAGAAAGAGAACAAGCAATACACAACCGCCACCCCCTTACCAACTCGAGGATAAACCCTTGTGTAACTGTGTGTGTGTGTGTGTGTGTGTGTGTGTGTGCGCGCGTATGAAGTTCAGTGATAATACCGAAAATACTCCGTTTGGAAACTGACTCAGGCTAAGAATTCAGAGGTACGTGTGAAAGAAATATATATATATAAAGCTATGATTATTTTCACCTTCACAGATCATCAATATTATAGTTATAAAATGATAATAAAAAAGTGAGATCTTAATTACTTTTAGAGTGTGTATATATATATATATATATATATATACACACACATACACGTAGAAGTCCTAAAAATTATATGAATTTTTAAAATCTTAAAACTACTATTTTAAAAAATATCTTTTAAAAACAAAGTTATTTCATTTATTGATTTTTCCATTCTAAAAATGATGTCTTGGTCTGATTAGCGTATAGGAGAGAAACTGACGGTCACCCAGCGTCGGTGATTCTACATCAACGATATCCAAAGATATTGAGCACTATTTAGGTGTAATGTAAACAAGAAAGGCGGCTCCTCCACCCAATTTCGGGGACGTGTGCCGAAATGTATATATTAAATAAATCGACCTTTTGGCTTAGATCGATGTGTTGTATCTGTTCGTATCAGCTTGATATCTAACGTCTTCAATATGGGAACCATGATATTAAATAGATTTTTAACTAATTATACGTACACACACATCATTTGAATGAATATATATATATATATATATTAGTGTTTGTGTGTGTGTGTGAAAAATATCTATTCAGAGGATGTATTTATTCATTTATTAATAATATGCCATGGTTTAAGGGTTTTTCTTTTTTATTCTCTTTTCTTTTCTTTTTCGTTGGTTGGTTAAACTATCTTTAGAGTGATGTTATGTTTCGAAAATATTTAAATAAATGCATACTCAGTATATTTGGGGGGGCATATTTCCATTTTTCTCTTTATATATATATATATATATATATATATATATATATATATATATAAGTTACTATCATGATGGTTCTTATGTTTAGGATCATCGCTATTTTGTTCATAAAACATCGGCGCGTAAAGGTGAAAAAAGAACAATGGAAGCACAAACAACTTTCTTTTTTATCATCATCATCATCATCATCATCATTTATTTATTCGTTTTATTTTTTCGCTGCCGGCTCGTATAATTGTTTTGTTTGTAAACAAAATCAGTAACCGTAAAATTTAAATACAAAGCTGAAACATAAATATCATTCTTAAAAATTCGAGTTGAATAAAGTTACACACACACACACACACACACACAGAGCAAGAGAGAGAGAGAGAGAGAGAGTTAACATTGAAACAATAATAATAAAAAATCCTTAAAATTATCAAAGGACACGCATTTCCCCCAAACTTTTTTCCCAGCGAGGCGAGCCAACTAGAAAACAATAGGTTTATAGATCTCTCTCTCTCTCTCTCTCTATATATATATATATATATATATATATATGTGTGTGTGTGTGTGTGTGTGTGTGTACGTATGTATGTATATGTGTGTTTGTTTAAATAATGGGAAATGGTACGACACTGTCAAAGCAAGTGGCAGCATCAAATCAATAGTAATAATAAAATACAATATATAACGTGCCATAATTAAAACCATTGTCAAAAACCTAATGAAGTCCCTTTATCATGGGCTATGACTTCAGGCTAAAAATCAGATAATGCTATATATATATATATATATATATGAATTGGGCGTTTGAGCGAATATGTGCGGCGGGGGGGGGGAGAACGAACCCTCCAAAGGACAACATAGTCGGTATGAGGGACATAATTGATATTTCTAGTATTATATCCTTATAAAATAATATTAGTTATTTCACTTCGTGTAATGTTTAGCGAGATAGATTAGCAGACAACTGAAAGTAAGTTTAAGTCTCTCTGCGCGCTCTACACTTAATCATAAAACAGAAAGAAATACACGAACTTATTGAAGTATTTATTCAAAATAACCTTTTTAATGAACATTTCAATACCTAATTTTGAATAACTAAACCAAGAAATTAGAAAAAGGTTTTTCTTGAAATTAAAATAATAAAAGTTAACTAGCAACAATAATAATAGTTTTAAAAAAAGAAAGTTTTTTTTAATTCTATTTTAGGCTATTTTGTTTAATAGTATATCAACCCATGAAGGTTATTTAATGCCAAATCCAGTTTATACGTATGCTATATATCATTTTTAAGTGAATAATCTATAGGTAACATTTTTTTAAACGAGCCAGAGCTCATCTGTTTGGACACAGTTAAATGTTTTCAAGTATTACTATATATTGTTTACCCAGTGAAATGGTTGTATATATGGTTATTTTACGCTAATAGTTTTATCTGCATACAAGTCCATTGGCATAATGGTTAGAGATCAGGGTTCAATCCCAAGTCGAGTCATACCAAAGACTAAAAATAATGGTACTCGATGCCTCCTTGCTTAACACTCAGCATTATAAGGTGCATATCAAGGGTAAGTTGAGCAATCCAGGGAAAGGAGTTGCTCCCTCCCTTACACCTCGGTGTAGTAGTTATTGAAAAGGGAGCCTTCTGGTTGTGTTGGCCAACTTAAATGGCTTCAAGCATTGCTATCTAACACCCATAATTCAATTGAATATTAATCAGTTAAGTGCTTTTAAGTATTGTATTTGACCCTAACAGAAACTAATGACTACGTGTCGGGGTGGACCAGAGAGTAATGACAACAAAGGAGTACTGCACATTCTCAAATGTTCTAAGACTGGAGACTCACCATCAGATTGTTTAGTGTCATGGGAGCGGGGAGAGGCGCGGTTTTAACCCTCTGTAGAGATGCAGTCGGCGTATTCTACATCTCCAGCCGATTGTTTTAACTTTAAGATTTTCATTGGCCAGGGAATAAATTTGGGTGTGATACTTCTTACCAATATATCTATTATTCGTCTCAAGAAATATACAAAAAGACCAACAGGCTCGTAGTATTTGGGATTCGGGGTGGATTGATTCCTGGCAGGAGTAGAGGGAAAGGTTTGATTCTTTTGAAGTATTTATTTAGCCTTCCAACCCTGCTACGAGACCAACAACGTGACACAAGGTCGGTTTAGTGTGCATGTGTAGGGGTACTCTAAAAGAATCAAAACTTGCAGAGGGGGAGGGGAGGAGAGTGTTTACTTCCGTTGACATTCTCTTTCAGGGGCGTTTCAGGCACCGACCAATAAACTCAACTCTTTTGCTTTTCAGCCGAGATGGTAAGTGCTGCCTAATCAGAGATGAGGAAGAAAGCTTGGAACTAAGCTGATAATTTTACTCCCTTCACCCCTTTAACTATGAAAATACTAACTATTTATAAATCTTTGGGATCCACCTCCTCCATCCCTATTAAGGGAGTTGGGGAGCGTTTTCAAGAAGCCTTCCCTTCTGCTACGCTTCTAATAGCCATAACAAGAATTTTGATAATTTATGAAGTAAAATTTATCATTTTCCCAAAGCAGACACAACCAGGATAGATTTTTAAAGTAAATTTTAACAGTAAATTTAAATCAACAAACCCACTCACATTTTTTAGGGCGTGTTCAATTTAACACCTGCACCTGTCATATAAATATAATATACTGAATACTTAAGAAGAAACAGTCCCAAGGGTGATCGGTGACGTATGTGCTGACGTCAATGGAATATGCTGTCTCGACAGTGAACTAACAGTTTTGCATTAATCTAAAACTATCTTTTTTAAATCAAGTTTTTTTCTCATTTAAAAAGTGAAGCCATTTTAATATATATGTGAAAAAAATAACATTTGGTTTTTGTTTAAGTTGGTTGGTTGTTTGGGTTTTATGGCATATGAACCTTTGTAGGTTATCTAATGCCAAATCTATTTTTAAATACAAATAATGTTTTATTTCAAACAATTCATTATAGCATTAGTACACAGTTTAACAGTCAAAAACATTTCTATTTCAAGCTATTCAGTTTAGTCAAACAGTTCTAATTCAAACAATTGTGTTTAGTATAAGTATATTTTTTTTGTCCACACATAGTTAAATGTCAAGACAGTTCTCTTTCAAACAATCCAGTTTAGCATAAACACACAGTTAAATGTCAAAACAGTTCTATTTTAAGTAATTCAGTGTAGCACGAGTATGCAGTTTACTTCTATTTGACCCATTGATAGGACCCTTTCAGGTGCTATCAGTCCATGCCAGAGTGGATCTGGGAGCGATGGCAATGAAGGGGCTCTCCGCATTCCCCAAGTGTTATATCCAGGACACTCGTTAGGGGAGGCTTACCCCCTCTGAAGAGATACAGTCGCTGTATTCTACAGCCCCAGCCGATTGGGCAATTTTTTGTTTAATGACGTGTCAACTTTCGTGGGGTGTTTAATGTCAAAACCATCATTGTATAAAAACGTATGTACTATTTGGGGAGGGGGATAAAAGCATTCCTACCTTTCACAGGGGTATTTTCCGAAAGTGAATGTAATAGATAAAAAATAAAAAATTATAATGAATCAATTTAAAAAAATGATTTGTTTTACCAAAAAATTAAGTCATAACATTATATTGAAAAAAAAAAAAAAATTTTTTTAAAACGTTCCTGTTTGTCAAGAAAGAATAGTCCATTGACCTCAACAGATACGTCACCACACGTGGGACACTTTTTCTTTTTTAAGAATACCACTGAGAATTCAAACATCTTTTAAAATTATTTTTGTAACTTTGCATATCTATAAATATATTTGATAGGTTTTCCTATTCATAACTAGTGTCTCATTCCATAGTAAACAAGTCAGATTTGAAAATTAAATAAATTGTTAAAACATTTAAAATCGATTTCTTTGAAGAAAAAATAAAAATGAAAAGCAAGAAAAAGTCTTACGATATAAATTTCTGAATTCCTCTGAATAAACGCTCCTAATTAGGGTGCCGGGGTGTCCTCAGTGATGTAAATGGACTTGGGTGATTGTAATGTTTCGTGTTTCTCAAAATCAGACTCATCATGACCAAGCCAACACACATCAGGGAAGACCAAACCCTGATTCGCCGTCCGAGGTTCAATACTAACAAACGTACTGACTTTTAGGATAGTTGGACTAAGGTAGACTAAATGAATAATAGAATTACCCACCTCCCCGAATTTGCTAAATATACTTGAACTTCTTTATTGCAATATAAGTATAATCATGTACATCAATGTTTCTTAGGGAGCCGTTGACTCAAATTATTTCACAGGGCGGGGTGTTTACTAAGTATTTTCAAAACATCAATGTTTTGTCGATTTTGTAGTTTTGGAATAAGGAATATATGAGCTGTTGAAAAAATACCAAAACTGAAGTTGTATTTACCAAGTCAGAAAGCAACAATGAATGAAACATTAATTTCCTTCAAAATAGTCCTCCTGGCATTCAGCACACTTATTCAAGTGAGTTTTCCATTAGTCAAAGCAAATATGAAACTTCTCTTTGGATTATAATGTGATTATACTGTGAAGCTGTGCAGTTACATTCTCAAATCTGGAGACACGCTTTTCCTAACAGTTATTATCGTAAAAAAATGGAATCAGCGAAACGAATTCAAATTCAGAATGAGGCTATTTGCATTTTCCTCAGCACTCATGCATGAATCAAACGCCTCTTCTGTGGGTAAATAGTAAAGCAGACTGGGTTCTTTAGCCTTGGTAAGGCAATCAGTCTAAAAGGAAAAGTCTAAATTTAAATCAGCGGTACTCCACTCAAATTGGCCTAATGTCACATCTTGCGCCAGTGAGTTTTCCATAGATCTAAACACCAATGAAATTTCTTTTCTTGATATGGTGTGAAGCTGTGTCGCCATTTCTTTTAATGTCTTCCACATCTTCAAATCTTAAACTTGGGAAGAATTTCAGTTTAGGAAGCAAGAAAAAGTGACACAGGTCTAGGTCTGGTGAATACGGAGAGTGTTGAACTTGCACAATGTTGTGTTTCATCAATAACTACTGATCAAAAAGTATCAGGGATTGGCATCGACTCATCTTGGCATCAAGACTTTATTACACAGGACGCTCAACTAAATTTTAAATTTGAAAAATCTAAAGCGTCAGTCTTGATATCTTTTTGATAGATTGGTTTGGTTTTATGCCCTATCAACTATTGTAGGTTATTTAATGCCAAATCGTATATATATATATATATATGTATATATATATATATATTGAATATACAGGATTTGTAAACACATTTTGTTGATAACATTTTTACATGAGCCGAAGCTCATTGCTTCGCACACAGCTAAATGGTATCACTAACAATTCAATTAAATATCAGTCATTTGTTTACACACAGTTAAATCATAAAACAGTTCTATTTCAAACAATTCAATTTAGCATAAATTTGTTTGCATGCTGTTTAAGTATCTAACAGTTTTATTGGGCCCATAGATAGGGCCCTATCAGATGCTACTACTTCAGGCCAGATTGGACTTAAGAATGATGGCAACGAAGGGATACTCCACATTCTCCAAAGCTCCAACAATACTGGAACCTCGCCATGAGATAGTTTAATGTCATATCTAGGACAGTCATTGGGGGTGGGGTCTTACTCCCCAGTAAAGATGCAGTCAGTTTATTCTACAGTCCCAGCCGGCTGGGCTGTTTTTTTATGTCAGAAAAAATGTTACAATACACACAGTTTAAAAGTCATAAGATTTTGACCAGGTATCTCAGAATCTAACCAAATTTCACTATGAATAATAAAAAAAATCTTTCAAAGAGGCAGATTTTTCAATATGGTTTCCAATCGTATTTCTATATAAATGAGAATCACTAAGAATGTTCTGAAGACTTTTAAAAAATGATATTATCAGCTATCAAATAAACAAGGATTTTTTTTTGGGGGGGAGGACTTGTTGTTGAATAAATAATAATTTCTACTACATTTTTGTAGTGTATATTTCACAATGAAATTGCACAGAAGACTATTTCTATATTTGTGTCATAAAAAAATTCTCTTCAATACATTTCTACAGGAAAGCATCATCTAAAATCATTGGCGATGTATTTCTATAGTAAGCTATATATACTCTATTCCTGGTGCAGTTGTTTCAGAAGGTGTCTCTTGACAAAATAAAAATAAGAAACACGAATATTAAGAAGGATAAAAGTTATCTTTCATATGGCATAAAATAGATAATTATAGCCAGTATTTTTATCATACCATATAATAGTATATTGCTCTTATTATATCAAATAATCTTATAAGAGATGTTCTAAAAGTAATGCCTCCAGTTCATTTCCGCATCAGCTATGAAAAATAAATGGAACACAATAACATCACTGGATAGAGCAAGTTCTCAGCTACAGTACACTGTTTTTGTTTTGTTTTCAAATTGTCACCACCAGTGACTATACATTTTTGCGAGCAATAAACAAGAGCCTTTATGTTGCAAGAACAAGCAGTACTTACCCACATTACATACGGGTGGCAAGACGGTCATCATTAAAAATAAAGGCCATAAAGTCGATTTTATGAAAGTTTAGGATAATTATTTGTATCTAAATTATTTTTTTTATTGTTTATATACTACGGGTTACTATCTTCTTTACACCAAGAGTGACATACAGACGACAGCTACAGATCCAGATACCCTTGAAAATCCCTCAAAAGTAATGAATATTTTTTAATGGTTACCAAGTGGGTAAGTACTGTGAGTTGGCTACCTTTTTACAGTAAGATGAACAGTGAGACATAAATGGTGAGAGACTGAATTCCACTTTTAAAAAATCTGAACCAGATCTTGCATACATTAAAACCTTCGTAGACATGACTCAAATAATCCTTGAAAGTTTGGTTGAAATCAGGTAAAAAAAATAAATAGCAGTCTTATCGGCAACCCAACGGAAGGCAATTTTTTTTAATTCAATGTTTAAAAAAATCGGGGATCCCAGTTTCAAAGACCATTTTCAAATTCTTCTTTGTTTATCAATGTTCTGCAACTTATGAAATGTTACTGTGATCTAAACAAAAGAAAATCCATAGGTGTTAAATCTGGTGAGTATGGAGGATGTGGAAGAAACTCCTATTCTAACGATCTTATCTTTTCTTGGGTTTGTTGGGCTGCACTCGTTGAAAATGAAGGCGATTATCTTTTTGATGATAATATTTAATTAAATTTAATTGACATTTGTTTTTATATCCTCTCAGGTAAAATGTAATTACTTTCCGAATACCCTTGTATATGTGTGTGTGTGTGTAGCAATAATATAGTTATATATTGTACTATATTTATAAAAAAAGAGATCTGAATATCAATTAGAGAGTATATATATATATATATAGATCTAGATTTGACTAGCACAGACACAGCATCAATGGTGCCTGGTGACTGTTTTTCGCCTATGAGATCATCAGACCTATATATATATATATATATATATGAGAGAGAGAAGAATTTTCATCCAACAAACAGATACACTGCATCATTATTTTTTTCATCACTTTTCCTATAGCATATCAACTATTTTAACTCTTTGGGCTCATTACACAAGGATACCAATGGTACTTTTATTTCCCCCTACATCGTAGCACTGGCTTACCAGTTAGGAAATCATGTTCTAATAGCAGAATAAATTAGGGCCAAAGAGGTCAGGGTTCAAAGGGTTAAAAACTATTTTAAAATCTTACTAAAAAAAAAATTTTTTTTTCACCAAAAATCTTATCCTGCCGATGAGCTTTGGTCGAAACGAGTTGAGAACAATAAGAAAAAAATGAATAACACAAAAGAAATATTCATATCAGTCCAAGCATTTTCGTTCATCTTTTTATATTTGAGGGTTATTTGCTAAATACGGTGAAATATTGTATAAGGAGTTGGCAATAGGAAGCACCTTTTTCAAGGAAATTAATCGCGATGAGTCCTGTCATTTTCCAGAACATTGTAAGCATGATTTTCTTTATTTCTCGCACTCCTTACAAGGTTCTACCTACTAGCAGGCAAGACTATCTGGCATTTGAGCCGGGTGGGTGATTTTAAGTTGATCGCCGAGTCTCAGTAGGCCTTCTCCTCTTCTTAGTAGGGTTGAGTTGATTGCTCAGCGCTTGAGACGCTCCAAAAGGGGAATACTGGAGCAAGCATTTTTTGGATCAGCCATGCATGTCTCAATTTGTGCATGGCTCCCCACTATAAAACAACATTATGTCATATATTGACTTGGTGGGAGGTCAGTTAAATCCCTTTCATACCAGTGTAAAACCATAGTCGAATGCCAAGTCATACTACGTGAAACTATAGTCAAAATGCTTGCACTGTGCAGTATTGTTTTATGTATCCAGAGAGACTGACTGATTGGTTAGTTTTAATGGCATGCTAATACGTCGAGGTTTATTTTATGCCTTGAGGTTAGAAAATCACGTTCATTGTACATTTATATCAATGTATTTTTGTGTAGTTGTTTCTTTAGAGGCTTTTTTGCACACAGTTATTGAATATCAGTTATTCCAATCTAATACAAATAATTTGCATATAGTTAAATGGTTAAAGTATTCTTAGGTAATGCTAATAATTATATGGTTTCAAGTAACTAGTAATGATACTAATTAATAAATTATCCAATCAAGTAACTATACTTTATACAAATAATTTACAGTTATATGGTATTAAGTATTCTTATCTAATACAATAGATTTTTAAACAGATTTATTTGACCTAGAAATGGAATCCTAACAGGTACTATCACACTGGGTCAGAGTGGACCCGGGAGTAATAGCAATGAAAGGGTGTCAACACACACCCAAGAGTTCCAGAACAGGATGCAGTTTAATGTCATACTCGGGACACACCTATTTTCTTTTTGGGTAGGGGGTCATATCTCTTGGCAGGGGGTACAGTCAGCATTTTCTAAACCATGCTCACAGGGTTGTACAGCGGGAGAAATATATAATCTGAGGAAAGTGGTCTAAAAAAGAATGCATAAAAATTATATTTAATATATAATCATATCTCTACCGTAAAAAAAGTTTTTTTTTTTTTTTTCTTGATTTTTTAAAATTATCTTTTTGCCGGAAGCAATGTAAAACTATCTACATTATATAACTGTATTTCATCCATGTGAAGAAGGTCATTTATATATGGCTGTAATAAATTCATAATAGAACTACAAAATTCAATAATTTTCGTTTAATTTCAAGCTACAACTACAAAGATGCTTTTCAGTTGTGAGAAGAAAATGACTTTGAAAGGCCGGAGTTTCTTCTAAAAACCACATTAAATATCTAAGTAATTTCTGATCACTCTGACACCAGAAATTACATATCCAATTACATACCTCTGTAATATTTATTGATAATGAGTAATCATAATTAACAATTTCCTCGAAAGTCACGTTTCTATATTGAGGGAAAGAAATCGGAACCCAGAGGTCAATTACAAAGAATACAATATGCAAACCAAATATTCACGGTACTACGTGTCTGTCCAACTTCACTCCAAATTCATTTAGATATATATAAAGGATAATAAGAATCAGTTATTTTCTCGCAACTTGATATCAAAGAAAAAAAAGGGGAGGCAGCTCATGTCAATATAGTTAAATGAAGGTTTCTTTTGTTTTTCTCTCAGTTGGCATTCAATACTGAGAGAAGTGCACACAAGAAAAGTTATAGTATTGGACAAGAAAAAAAAAAAAAACACTGAAAAAACTGAACTATTTTTATTACGACCAGAAATTCTAATGAAACTTCAATGGCTTAGACACACACAGGAAGTGATAATTTTTCTTGGTTACTGTTGTCAAAGTTCCCTTAGTTGCAGCAAAAAGTCATATTGTATTAGCAAAAGTCTAATCCCAAATTAGGTTATCAAATCAAGGAAAAGAGTTTGTTATTTCTAAGAATTTTCTTTTAAAAAAATTATAACATTTTGCTATAGCTAAAGAAATTTAACAACAATCAAGGAAAATAATCACTTCCTATGTGCATCAAAGCTACTGAAGTTTCATTAAAATTTGGGGCAACAGTAAAAAATGATGCAATTTTTTCACTTACTGATTTTTTTTGTCTAATATTGTAAATGCATCAAAGTTTTATATAGAAAATTAAAAAAAAAAAAGAAAGAGATATTGATGTGACTGACAATCATGATGACAAGAAAATACTAAAAAAATATAGGGGTTTATAAAAATGAATTAAAATAAAACAGAAAAATGATGATGTTTACTACTACTAATAATAATAATGGATTTTGTCATTTCAGTAGACAACAGAGGGAAAATAAAAGAAAGCAAAAAGACAGACAAATACTTGGATCTTGCCAGAGAGCTGAAAAAACGGTGGAACATGAAAGTGACAGTGATAACAATTGTAATTAGTGTGCTTTTATCAGTCTTCAAGAGACTCAAGAAACTGGAGATCAGAGGAAAAATCAAGACTATCTAGACCAAAGCATGGTTAAAATCAGTCAGAATATTTAGAAGAAACTATCTTCATATGCCTTTTTCTCAATCCATTGCAGAATGCTAAGATCTTGGAAAGTTGAGGGCCTTACCCAAAATAAGATTAAATACAACCCTTGTATATATTTATACAATTTTATTGAGCCCAGTCTGCCCTATTATTTACCCATAACTTGAATAGATGGGTTCATGGCTTTCTGAAGGGTGTTAGTGCAAAGTGAAATGCAAACTCTTCAAGCTGGGATTAGAACTTGGCACACCAAATTCATTTTTTTTCAGTAGTGACCATTATTATTATTAGTTATTTTTGTTATATTATTATAATAAGTGATGATGACTGTAAGCAGAAAATTAAATTTGGAACATTAATAAAGAAAGATCTAGTGAATATCAACAGTATCATTAGTTAATTGTAAACTAAACATTTAGGAAAAAATATGAATAAAATGAAATTATTTTGATCAGAGTATAAAAGATTTTATTAAATAAGCACAAAAAATCCAAAGCTTAAAAAAATTTGACAAAAATTGAACAAATTTGGTCTATATTAACTGGATATATATGTTATATATTTATCATTGGCCTAATGGGTAGAGTGTTTGCCAATGGACTAGGAGACCTGGGTTCAATGGTACTTGATACCTCCTTGTTTAACGCTCAGCAATATAAGGTACGTATCAAGGGTAAAGTGGAGCAATCCTTGGAAAGGAGTAGCGCCCTCCCCTATACCTCGGTGTAGTAGCTATTGAAAAGGGAGCCTTCTGGTCACCCTCGACTAGGATCACTACCTTTATATATATATATATATATATATATATATATATATGCAAAGCAAGAGATATAACTTTGGTTTGGTTTGCTTTCTTAGTTTAATGACATATCAACTTTCATGGGTTATTTAATACCTAAGCCATCCTTGTAAGAGAGCAGTGGTGATTCTATTTAACCCATAAGAGCACTAATTTTAAAATGAAAAAATTATCAAAAATAAATTTGATATATATCAACAGAATATATACATTGGTAATTCTAAAATATATATATATATATATATATATATATATATATATATATATATAAATAAAACAGCACTAATTTTAAAATTACAAAATCATCAACAAATTTAATATTTATAAACTATGTGTGTGTGTGTGTGAGAAAGAGAGATTTTATCCGAAAATGAGAGAGACAAACAGACAGAGAAAGGAGAGGAAAGAGAAACAGAATATTCTAAAATATTTCCTTTATATATATGAAACACACACACACACATATATATATATATATATATATACACAAGCACTAATTTTAAAATGACTGAAAATTATCAACAGTAAATTTAAGATATATTAACTGAACATATATATGTTAGATTTTATATGGAAAAAAAAAAAAAAATATATATATATATATATATAGGAAGAGAGAAATAGGACATTTTAAAATATTTCCTTTTCTTAAAATGTTCATGCAAAACTCAAATTTATAATTTATAGATTTTGTACATAGCGTAATTATAAATTATATACTAAACAAGTAAGTAATAAAACATTTAAAATATAGAGAAACCAAAATTTCACATAGCAATTTTAAGTATGAAGTCAGGTCTGTTTTTATTATTCTCTATATTAGACACGTTGCCTTTCTAACACCCAACCTAAACAAAAATTTTCATATCATCTCACATTTTGCGCAAGGATATAATTATTTCCTCATATATTTAAATATTGTGCAAGTCAATGTCTATATGCACACACAGACTCCTATTTTGCAAATTTTCATATATATATATATATATATATATATATATATATATATATATATATATATATATACAAATATATATATGTGATAGATACTTCTAGTAATTTAAAATACTTCTTTTTTTTTTTTTTAATACATACCTATCCCTCTTTGCATTGTAATGAATAAAAATAAAAATAAATAAATAAATTTAGGAAAAAAAAATCTCCCCACAAAGACACACTCCTAAATTCTTTCAATAATTATCTTTCTCTCCCCCCACCCACCTTATCTCTTCCAAATAAAATTCAATTTTCCTTCACAAGCGAATTATCAAACGTAGCATTGTTAGGATCCTAGAGAATTCATTGTAGATATGTGAGGGATTTTAGTCTTACCTTTGTACCTCAACTCCAACATGTATTGATCAGCATGGTAAGAAGTGAGACCAGAATTAGTAATCTGTCTTTTCTGTATTTTATGTTGGTACAGAGTCATACTAGTTTAGTAGTACTACAGTGTAACTAGTGAAAGATATAGTGCTAGCTGGAAGGGTGATTTACATAAAATCACACACACACACATGTATATATATATATATATATATATATATATATATATATACACATATATGTATATATGTGTGTATATATATATATATATATATATATATATATATATATATATATACACATATATGTATATATGTGTGTATTTTTTATTTATATATTTATATATATATATATATACATGTGTGTGTGTGTGTGTGTGTGTAGTTATGTATATATAGATATAAAAATGTGTGTATCTATGTGTGTGTATATATATATATATATATATGTGAGTGTGTGGGGCTATGTATATATGAATATAAAAACGTGTAGCTACACATATATAAATATAAAAATGTATGTGTGTGTGTGTATATATATATATATATATATATATGGGAAGCTCACTTAACATAACAGCTATTCTCATAGAAAATCAGTGACCCCAAGTTCAAATCTTGGATGATACTCAGTATTTCTCTCCATAGTAATCAACTTGGGAAAGGTATGAATCTATCTGTACCCCGCCCCAAGCTATGGTTGAATAATATCACTATTTCAGCTTTGGCTAGGCAACCAGTTTAGGAGAAGAAAAACCAGAATCAAAACCAGCTTTATTCTGCTTAAAAATTGACCATGTGTCACTTCCTGTTAGTAGTGGAAGGGTGGTTAAATATATATAGATATTTGTGTGTGTGTGTGTGTGTGTGTGTAATCTGAAATAATGTACACACATATGCATATCTAAAGAGCTTTATGTCTCTAAGCTAAGTTATAAAATTGGTCTAATGAGTAGAGAGTTTGCCAATGGTAAGGATCAAGGGTAAAGTGGAACAATGCAGGGAAGGAAGTGGTGCCCTTCCCTACACCTTGGTGTAGTAGTTATTGAAAAGGGAGCCTTCGGTTCACCCTCGACTAAGTTCGCCAACTTTTACATATAGACTTATCATAATACTCTCATAGTGGTAAATTATTTTTCCCCCAAACTCGGATGCCTGACAAAGTAATTGTTATCAAGCTAGTCTAGTAGACCATTACAAGTGAGTTTCTTATTGGGTCCCGCAAACTTCCAGCCTTGTACCAAGCTAAACTTAGTAAATAACAACTAATTTTCTTTTTATCAGCAAGCTAGGCTAGCAGATCACTGTTAGTGAGCTTGATTCTCACTGAGTGTTCATACTTCCGGCTTTGTACCAGACTAAACAGGGTTTGTAAATGACTACTACATTTCTTCTGATCTGTGAGAACACTGTTAGCGAGTTTGATTCTCACTGGGTGTCCATACTTCTGGCTTTGTGTCAGATTAAGCAGGCTTCACAAATGACTACTACACTTCATCTCGTCTGTGAGTGAGACAAGCAGACCATTGATAACGAGCTTGATTCTGACTGGGTGCCTATACTTCCAGCCTTGTGCTTAGTCTAGTAAAGGACACCAGTTTTTTTTGTTTTCTTTTTTTTTAAAAGGAAAATTAAAGACTTTGAACAAAGATTAAAAAGAAACAATAAGAGGATTGAATAAATTAATATTATCCAACATTAGACAAAAAATGTTGCCAGTTTTAGTTTGAAGAAAATGATGATGATGATTGCTCCTGCTGGTAATTTTTTTAAAAATTCAAATGATAAAAAATTAAGTGAAATAAAAAAAATAAATGAACGAATAAGGAATAATACAGAGAAATTACATAAATATTACGTTAATACTAATTATATCCTCATAAATATTAATAGAAGCATTCAAATTACTTCCAAAATTATATATATGATAATAAAAATAATTTTCAGTATTATCAAATTAAAATACAAATATCCTAAAACTTTAAATAAAATTCATATATATATATATATATATATATATATATATATATATATATACACACACACAGTGGAATTCGCAAAACATTTTTTCATAAATCAAAATTGCCCAAATACTGGTCAGTAGAGCACTATAAAACCTAAAAGGAATGAATTTTTACTGACCCCCACCTCCTGCCACCAGATGGTAGTTTCATGACTGCCAGTTTCATGTTTGTTTGGATTTTACGGCATATCAACCCTTTTAACTTATTTAATCCCAAATCCGTTTTTATACAAATAAACAGTTCTATTTCAAACAATTCAGTTTAGCACAAGTACACAGTTTAATTGTCAAAAATATTTCTATTTCAAGCAATACAGTTTAGTCAAACGGTTCTAATTCAAACAATTCAGTTTAGTATAAATACATAGCTTAAATGTCAAAAACATTTCTATTTCAAGGAATTCAGTTTAGCATAAGTACACAGTTTAGATCTATTTAACTCATAGATAGGACCCTATCAGGTGCTACCACTCCAGGCCAGAGTGAACCTGGGAGTAATGGCAAAGAAGGGGTACTTCGCATTCCCCAAAGCCTCACCATCAGATTGTTTAGTGTCATATCTTGGACAATCGTGGGTGGGTGAGAGTCTTACCCCTCTGCAGAGATGCAGTCTATGTATTCTACAGCCCCAGCTGACTGGGCTTCAGTTTCATGTATTTCAAAGCAAAATATAATACAATCATCAGATGGGACCTGCCTTATGTGAACACACTCACACACACACACACACATATCAACGTTTGCTCAACAATAAAGTCAGACACATGAAATACTAACTCACCCGAAAATATTCATCTGGAAAATCTAAATCGTTATTTTTATCCTGCTTTACATCCCATTGATAACAACAGGCCCATTGGCATAATGGTCAGAATGTTCGCTAATAGTCCTGGCGACTAGGGTTCAATCCTAGGTTGACTCCAAAAAAAATCATACTTGATGCCTCCTTGCTTAACACTCAGCATTATAAGGTATGGATTAAGGGTAAGTGGAACAATCCAGAGAAAGGAGAGGATTTTGCCCTTATACCTCAGTGTAGTAGCTATTGAAAAGGGAGCTTTTAGGTCTCCTTTGACTACAATCAACCAACTTACATCTTATATATTCTTTACAATTGAAATATATAATGATATTGTGAGGCACTTTTGTACATTGTGAATTAGAGGTATTAATGGTATTAAATTTTAATCATTTTATATATATATATATATATATATATATATATATATATATATATAAATGAACAAATAAGGAATAATACAGAGAAATTATATAAATATTACATTAATACTAATTATATCCTCATAAATATTAATAGAAGCATTCAAATTACTTCCAAAATTATATATATGATAACAAAAATAATTTTCAGTATTATCAAATTAAAATACAAATATCCTAAACTTTAAATAAAACACACACACACACACACACACACACACACACACACACACACACACACACAGTGGAATAAACAAAACATTCGCAAAACATTTTTTTATAAATCAAAATTGCCCAAATACTGGTCAGTAGAGCACTATAAAACCTAAAAGGAATGAATTTTTACTGACCCCCACCTCCTGCCACCAGATGGTAGTTTCATGACTGCCAGTTTCATGTTTGTTTGGATTTTACGGCATATCAACCCTTTTAACTTATTTAATGCCCAATCCAAATACTTAGTCTTGGAGTAAGAAACATTTAGCAATAATAGAAGCACTAGCAATAAGCAAATATCACCCTTGCCTGTGCAAGCAGAGAAAACTCATATATATATTAAAATTATTTGGAGAATCTAGAGAGTAGTAGGGTTTTTTTTTTCATATTTCATCTCCATGATTTTGCTATTCTCCCCCCACCCATTTTTTGTAATATAATTTTAGTGAAATTTAACCAGTTGTAGCTACTGAAAAGCACCAGTCGAAAGGGCCCTTTAGTTTCATTTTTTTTAGTCATATTCTAGTTGTCTTTTAATAAAGTATGATTTTCTGCTCAAACAGAAAGGTTAAGTTAGATTTATTTTTAATTGCAATAATAAACAATTGATTAAAAACAATTTTTATATCTCTTTGATTTATTTGTTGACTCTCATCAATCTTTGTGCCTCTGCTTTGTTAAACTACTACAATATCGCAGTCCAGTAAATAGCAACGACAAGATGGGGACTCCTCCCACTTTGTTAAAAGTGGATCTAATAACATAATATTATCCAATATGAGACAAGTCATGTTGCCAGTTTTATTCTTAAAAGAATTATGATGATTTTTATGGTTGGTAATGGTTAGTTTATTAAAGGCAAATTTTAAGTTGCATTTTCAAGTCTATGTTATAATTAAATCATGCATTTAGGTTGAATCTTCATTAATCAATGGTTATGGAATACCTTATCTATGGAATTAACTTTTAAAGGTTTGCTTATAATCCTTCCTCTTAAATCTATTTCACTCTAACAAATTTTTACTCACACTTAAGTCAATAATGCAAATTTTATTGCTTTAAAATTACATTTTTAATAATGTAACCTATACACAGTATTTGCGGACATTACACACATAGGTCGTGTAATAATATGTTAGTTAAACAAATCCTTCAAAGCAGTTTCAATCCTAATTATGTGTTCCTGAAAATAGTTTTTATAGTGGATTGATGCAATACTCCTGTAAATAATTTACACATTCACATAAGCTTAAAATGATAAAGTTTATCATCAATAATGATGATGATATACAGAAGGAAAAAAAAACTTACAATAATAAAGGGGGGGAGGAAAGCCTATTGCAGTCTTATTAATAGCGGATATCAGGTGCACACTACGTGCCTAATAGACTTGGAATGATGCATCTAAAATAAGTGTTCGTATACTTTTGTTCATGCAGTGTAGCACACTTACTGTAAATTGCTAGGGAGAAATGGTAGTCATGTACATATCTATTAGTAGCAGAACCATCTTGCAGGTATAAAGGCATTGACATTTGAAAGAGATCCAAGAGTTGGCATGAAGATAATATAAGAGACAGTCTGGGCATATGGCACAAACCATCATCTTTTTTATATTATACAGACACTATATATATATATATATATATATATATATATATATATATATATATATATATATACAAACACACATAACATACGTTGGAGCATTCTACCTTAAAAATATACACATGTATTTAATTATTCTTATCTATAAGCAGACTTGAATGCAAAAATATTTTTAGCTTATTAAATATATAGAGGAATGCAAGCTTATCTATACATTATTAAAATTCTTATATATATATATATATATATATATATATATCCCAGCAAAAATGGCACATAGCAAAATTTTTATTAGAGCAATACACTTAAAAAGCCCCATTTAAGAAAATAAGGAAATTTTCAGTACAATTTGCAAATGAATGTTAATTTTATAGAATCTGCATTCATGTTGAATGTTATTTTTTTAATCATTGAAATTTTCAATATAATATAGATAACTTACGAAATGCTAATTAGAGCCCTTCACATAAATAGAATTACCAGTATCATCAGGGACTAGCATGATAATAGGTATCCAATGGATTCGTGGATTGTATAGTTTCTAATTTTAAAATTAATACAAATGCAACAGAATCTGTATTGCATGAATATAGGAATCAAAGTACATAAGTTTTATAGTAAAAAAAAATAAAAAAATAAAACCTTGCTGGCAGGTCTTAGAATATACCAACTGCAGAGGGAGAAGACTCCCAAAAGGGATGTCCTAAGTATGACACTAAACTGCATCTAGTGGTGAGGCTCCAGCTCTGTAGTTCTAGATTGCCATTAAGAACAGGTTCACTCTGACCTGGAGTGGTAATACCTATTAGGGTTACATCTATAGATCAAATAGATCTATTTGAAAATTAATTAGAACTTCACCATCAAAAGCATTTAATGTTATACCCAGGACACACCTTTTTTGAGGTTCTTACTCCTTTGCAGGAGATACAGTCATCATATTCTAAACCCTGCCAATGAGGCAGAATTTTATCAAATAAAACAGAAATATTTAGTCCTTACAAGATTTGGGTTATACAATTTTCAAGAAGCAGAAACTGCTACAAGTCACACAAAGCTGCACATCAAATTAATAATATGCTGTTCTTCATGATCTGCATTCTACAAATGAACAATTCCAATCTAAACATGTTCAAGTTGTAGCCATATTTGAAAGAGCTTGATTCTATTTCTCATGGTGCATAGCAACAGCTCCTTAGCCAAGTGCAGAGTTGACTTCAAATGGCTTTTGAAACTTGTCTTTCATTTGTTTTAAATGGCAGCCGCTTGGACCTTAGAGAGATTTTTCACAAGGGGACGACACATTTGGGACCCAGTTGTCATCAATTCAGTCCAGACATCTATAATGGAAAAAGAGCTGAGATTTCACTGCTACAACTAAGATCTATCAGAATCAACCCCTCAGTTAAAAATTACATCTTTTCTGAATCTGCAAGATATGACAGATTGTAGATTTCAAACTTTCTCAAATACAAAACTTAGTAGCTACATTTCTAAAAATAGAGATTGAAGGCCACTGGCTAAAGAACAAAAACAAGTGGGAAAGTCTCACCAGTTACTGCCTCTGAAGTCATTCTCACCTTATGATGTTATGGAGGTCAATAGCTAAAGGTTTGTAAATAAAGGTCAAATGAAATGGCAGAAAAGCATGCTAAAGTCACCTGTTGACAGGTGACACTGTAAATATTGATACAGTGAAACCTCCATTATGGAACGATTCTCAAGTGGAACAATTCAGAGTTCAAACAAAAAAATTTGAGTAAAAAATGCCTTGGAGTTTGAACACACAAGTTGAACCAATGAAAACAGAATGAATGCAAATGACTGCCAAAACAAAAACACAGCTGAACAACATCAGTTAGTATTGTTTCAGTTTTCAAACAAATTGGTAACTGAATAAAATTTTGGAATGAATTATGTTCGACAACCAAGGTTCTACTGTATTATATTTAAGAAGCTATTTTGAAACTCAGAACAGAAACTTTTCAATACAAAATAACATTCCGGTCATGACTCACCATGTTAACCAAATAGTTTGGTTCATTTAACCTTTGTGGGTTATGGTAAGCATCTTAAATTAATAGACCTGTTCCAATACCTCAGTAGCAATATCTCATCTACTGAAAGCAATGTCAACATATGCCTACACAAAGTGAAGACTGCTATTGACAGGTTATCATTCATATGGAAATCTGATCTCTCTGATGAAATAAAACTAGAATTCTTCCAAGCTGTAGCAGTGTAAGTACTACTGTATGATTGCACCACTTGGACTCAAAGGAAATGCTAGGAGAAAAAGTTAGATGGGAGATATGAGAGGTTTTGTTTAGTTTTATAACACATCAACTATTGTTGGTTATTTATTTGGTTTCAGTTTTAAGGTATATCAAGCATTGGAGGTTATTTAATGTTAAATACTGTTTAAACACACATTAAATATATATGATTTGCCAGCACATTTTCTTGCTAACATTTTTCAATGAGCCTGAGCTCATTTTTTTTTCACTTAGTTAAATGGTTTCAAGCACTGCTATCAAATGCAAAAAAATTCTATTTACTATTAATCATTTGTTTGCACACAGATATATATAAATGATATGTAAGAGATAAACTTCAGTAATTTCATTTTTAAACAAGTTAAAACTAATCTGTTTGCACACTCTAACAAATAATCTAATTTACTATTAATTATTTATTTGCATACAGTGAAGTGGTTACAAGTATTGCTATTTAACACTGATTATTCTATTCAACAACATTCATTCATTCATACACACTTAAATGGTTCCAAGTATTGTTATTTATAACTAAGTTAAATTAAACATGTCATTTGTTTACACTAATTTCAATATCAAACAGTTCTATTTGACCCAGAGATAGGACCCTATCATGGGTTAGAGTGGACCTAGAAGTAATGGCGATAAAAAAGGTATTCTACATTCCCCAAAGCTCCAGCATTACTGGAGTCTCACCATCAGATTGTTTAATGTCATATCCAGGACATCCATTGAGGAAGTCTTACCCTTCTGCAGAGATGCAGACAGTATATTCAACAGCCTGAGCTGACAGGGCTAAACTATGCAAGGATGTTACTGTTTTGAATGGCCACTTACCTCCTGTCTCACAAACCATCCAAGTAAGATATACTGGACATTGCTCATGAAGTAAGGATGAACACATAAGTGATATCCACTTATGGACTCCAACACATGGATACACCAGTGTTGGCAGACCAGCAAAAACTCTGTGGGGACACTGGGTGCCATCAAGAGAATTTACCAAATGTGATAGCCAATAGGGACAGATGGTGAGTCAAAGGAATCAGTGCTGTTGGCATGCCTTGAATAAGATGATGATGATAGGTTATCTGAAGCTGAAATTTGATTAATTTGTAAATTTTTCATAATTATAACTCTTTATATTTTCAATGTTCCACAGCCATCATTTTTTTTTTAATCACACTTTTTGTTTATAATAATTTGTTTGAACATCAAATATTTTCACACAGTTCTATAGTTTCAAGTGTTCCTACCAAAAACTAATAATTTTTACACAATTATATGGTTTAATTTGCCTAATGGTTAGAGTGTTCACCAAAAGTCCAGGAGACCTAGGTTCAATCCCGGGTCAAGTCATACCAAGGACTCAAAAATGGTACTCGATGCCTCCTTCCTTATCCCTCAGCATTATAAGGTATAGATCAAAGGTAAGTAGAACAATCCAGGGAAAGGAGTAGTGCCTTTTCCAACACCTTGGTGAAGTAGCTATTGTAAAGGGAGCCTTCAGGTCACTCTTGATTATAGTCAACCAACTTATTTAACAACCTATAGGGTTTCAAGTAACTATGCATCATTAGAATAATTATTTGTTAGCCCACAGTTATATTGTTTCAAGTATTCCTATCCAATACTGATAATTTTCAATTTCTCCCTTCACTGTGTCACTTTGCATTCTTAGTATCTTTTTTAATTTTTCTCTCCTTCCTACAAATTCTTTCTTCTTTCTTTTTAAGACATTTGAAAGGGTTTCAGTCAACCAATACACCTGCAATATCAACACACCAATATAAATGATGCCACTGTTTCACACCCAAAGACAAACAGAAGGACTAATCTGTAGCTAAATCATCCCATCATTTCACATTGGAATGATGCCAATATATGTGTGTGTATATATATATATATATATATATATATATGTATTTGGATAGTTACCAAGTTTCTATAGACATAATGAAGTACTTTTGCTTGAGTAAATGGGAAGTTTAATTGAAGGTTTTTCCAGTGGCTTGGTTGAGTAATGATATTAATGAAGATATGAAGACTGTTTAACAACAACATGAAAGTCATGAATCAGTGTTAAGGTTATCCCTTATCATCTTAATTGACTAAAACAGAATGATAACCTGTTTGACTTTTGTAATTTTGTACTTTACTGCAGTCTTTACTGGAAGGCTTTCAAAACAAATCTCTTTCTATTCCACTGATTATTTCAGTCAAAATCTGGATAGCCGTTCCTTGGTCATAAGGAATCTCCTGTAAGCAGAGGATTAATTTCTTATTTGTTTTTGAGATATATCTTTTTTTTATTTTTAGAACGGTGTACAGCAAGAATGAAAACAAGAAACCAATGTTGTTCAGATTAAAAAAATAATATACTAAAGAACATTTTGTTAAAAAAAAATCAATCTGTTTTCTAAACAAATGAGTCAAATCTCATTAATTTTCTACCAAAAAGTCCCCGTCGCCCTTACAGCATGTGGGTGGGTGGAAGTATCCTGCAGATGCCAGTCATATTTGCTTTCTGGGCAAATTATACCTTCATGATCAATTTTGAGCTAACATGTTCAAGGCACCTTCTTGAGGTCAATTTTAATCCAGATTGGCCTAAGAGCCTATGGGTAACAAACAAGAAACTAAAATGAATTACATTGTGTGTATATATATATATATATATATATATATATATATATATATACACGCACACAATTGTGTGTGTGCGTGTGTGTGTATATATATATATATATATATATATGCACACACACACACACACACACATATATATATATATATATATATATAGGTTGTGGAGGTGCCCATGGTGTACTGGTTATCGTCACAGGAAATGGACACGGCGATTCGAGTTCAAATCCTGGACAAGACTGATTGCATTTCACATAGCACTAATAACCTTTGGGAAAGGTATGAATCCAATTATTCTCCCTCCAGCTATGGGTAAATAGTAGGACAGACTAGGTTCTTCAGCCTTGGTGAGGCAACTAGTCTAGGAGAAGGAAAACTCTGAATTGAAACCTATTAAACTCCGCTTAAAAATTGACCTTGTGTCATATCCTGCCCGAGCGGAGGGGTTGGGTAAATAGGATATATATATATATATATATATATATATATATATATATATATATATATATCAGTAAAATTATGGGCTCTATAAGTTCAGATGGAAATGTAAAAGGAAAATAAAATATTTATCAAACATCTTTATATAGTGAAGTAAAGTCACAGGATAAGATGTTAGAATTACAAACAACATTTGCACAAAAATAAAATTAGAAAAATAAATGTGACAATACTTCATTATATTTAAAATCTTGATTAACAATTTTTTTTCACACATTTCTGTCTGATGATTGTGCAAAATACATGGAAGTTAAAGTAACAGACATTTTACATCCATAATTCTACTTTTTGTAGGTTTTGGTTTGGTTTCATGGCATATCAACCATTGTTGGTTATTTAATACCAAATCCTGTTTTTATATACATATTAGATATATGATTTGTAAATACATTTAGGAGATACACACAGTTAAATAATCAAACAATCCTCTTTCTAACAATTCAATTTAGCCTGAGTCAATAATGTTAAGTTGTTCCAGGTATTGGTATGTATAAGTAAAAATTCAATTAAACATCAGTCATTTGTTTACACACAGTTAAATGATCAAACAGTTCTATTTCAAACAATTCAATTTAACATTATCATTTGTTTGCACTCAGTTTAAATGTCAAACAGTTCTATTTGACCCATAGATAGGGCTCTATCAGGTACTACCACTCTGGGCGAGAGTAGACCTGGGAATAAGGGCAATGAATGCATTCCTCGAAGCTTCAGCATTCATGGAGCCTCACCATCAGATTCGTTTAATGTCATATCCAGGACACTCATTGGGAGAGTCCTATCTTTCTGCTGAGATGCCCTTGTTAAATTCTACAAGTCCAGCTGACTGGGCTGTTAATATAGGTTTTATACCTGCTCTGCCATAAGAGCATTGAGCACTCTTTTCATACCAAAAGTCTTATTTGCAATTCTTCTTTCATAATATATCATATATATAACTACCATAGATGAAATAACATTCAGCCAAGAAACTGGTGTACAAGATGTAAATAATAAATAAAAACTATCTTATTATGAATAGTTAGCATTGTTTTAAATGGCTCCTAAGGCAGGAACCTGAACCAACCTTAATTGAAAGACATAAAAAAAAAATTGCTATAGAAAAACACCAAATATTCAAGACCTTTCTGAATTCTGGAGATAAAGTATTACAGATAAATGAAAATAAAAATGAACTGGATATTAAGGAAAATCCAACACTCTGATTACATCTTTGAAAATGACCAATGTTGGTGGAAAGTGCTTTTGGACAATTTCTCTATGATATTGAACTAAACTTTAAAAATCTTTTAAGATGATAAAAAAAAAAAAAAAAAAAAAAAAAAAAATCGATAAAAGAAAATGTTGAAAAGAAACTTGTCTTTGTTTTTTTTTGCCAACAAAACATGCTTAAAGGAAAAACTATTGCTAATTATATATATATATATATATATATATATATATATATATATATGTGTGTGTGTGTGTGTGTGTGTGTGTGTGTGAGGCGCTCATTGTATAATAGCAATAATCATAAGAAATGGACTCAGCTACCTGAATTCAAATCCTGAATGAGGCTGTGTGGCATTCAAATAGCCCTAATAACATTGGAAAAGGTATGAATCCAACTATTCTCCCTCATGTTATAAGTAAATAGTAGGGCAGACTAAGCTCTTTAAGCCTTGGAATGGCAATCAATCTAAGAGCAGAAAACTAAATTATCTTCACTAAAAAAGTTAATCATGTGTCACATCTTATTTGTGCGGAGGGGTTGGTGTATGTATATATATATATATATATATATATATATATATATATAAAACATGGGCTGTTATTTATTCATCATCAAAAGTATATATAAACAGCACGGATTCCTTTGACTATCTCTTACCATCCATCCCTATCGGCTATTGCTCTCAGTAAGTGTTTGAGATGGTATTCAATGTCTACAGAGAGCTGATGACTGTAAGTCTTTGCTGGTCGATCAACACTTGAGTGTCTATATAGGAGTCCATAAGAAAATGTTGCTTTTGAGTTTGTCCTTACTTCTCCAGCAGTGCTCAGCATGTTTGGTTTTTCTTATTTGGACGGTTTGTCAGATGGGAGGTAAGTGGCTGTACAGCTGCTGTTTTGTTGGGTGCTGCTTCCATGATTTGTTCAAAACTGGACAGCATCCGAGTGTAATTTCCCTGTAGCTTTTTTCCAAGTATTTTGTTAGAGTTCAAGTGGTGCAGATATATATTAATACTAACATGGCTACAACTTAGAAGAAAGAGGTAAAAATTCCTTAAACTCTAAGTTCAATAGTTTTTTTTACCAGTTTTATAGTGACAAGCAAGCCTATTTTTGTGTTTTGGTATTTCATTAAAATTATTTTGATATATGAGAGCATTTTATTTCATGTCATTTTCAAAATAATTAATGGAATTTCTAATTATGGTAGACATTTTTTAATATTTCTCCTCGAACTGGAAATTTACTGTCAAGACAGATTTCAAAAACTAAGTCTACTAACCAATTGAATTTTTTTGCTAATAGAGTAAAATATTTTTGGAACAAATTGCCTAATTAGATCAAAAATGCAATAGTATAACAAATTTTAAGATTGAGTTGGATAGCTTCAGAAATAATGGTAAGAAGAATTTAAGAGAGCATTTTCAGGAACTACTGGTTGGTTGGTTGTGTTTTATGGCATATCAATCTTTGTAGGTTATTTAATGCCAAATTCATTTTTATACAAATAATTCTATTTCAAACAATTCAGTTTAGGATAAGTACATAGTTTAAATGTAAGTACAGTTTAATTCTGAAAAACATTTCTATGTCAAGATATTGAGTTTAGTCAGGCAGTTCTAATTCAGCTAATTCAGTTTAGTATAAGTATAGATTTTGTTTACACACAGTTAAATGTCAAAACAGTTCTATATTAAACAAATCAGTTTAGTGTAAGTACAGTTTCAATGTCAAAAACAGTTCCATTTCAGATAATTCAGTTTAGCATAAGCACACAGTTTAAATGTGAATACAGTTTAATTGTTAAAAACATTTCTATTTCAAGTAATTCAGTTTAGCATAAGTATGCCATTAGTTAACCCATTTAACCCATGGATAGGGCTCTATCAGGTGCTACCACACCAGGCCAAAGTAGACCTGAGAGCAATGGCAATGAAGGGGTGCTCTACATTCGCCATCAAAAGATTACCATTAATCAAATTCAAACTGGAGGTTCAAACCCTATTAGGGATCACAACAAGGTGTTGGTTGGTTGGGTTTTATGGCATATCAACCTTTGTAGCTTATTTTATGCCAAATCCATTTTTATGCAAATAGTCAGTTCTATTTCAAACAATTCAATTTACCATGAGTACACAGTTTAATTGTCAAGAACATTTCTATTTCAAGCTATTGAGTTTATTCAAACAGTTCTAATTCAGCATAAGTAGGGAAGTCTTGCCCTTCTGCAGAGGTGCAGTCAGTGTATTCTACCACCCCAGCCAATTGGGTAAACTACAGGATGAATTTGATCTGTATATAGATATTGTATTAATAGCGTATAGGTTTGGGGCAAAGATTTTTTTTAAAAGTTGATTTGAGAATATAGTAAAACAGAAAGATAACCAAGGAAGCATAACAAATAAATAACTTGTTGATGTTACTGAGGTTCAAAAATCCTTTAAGCTGAATTTTAAATTTCAAATTATTAAATTTTAGAGTTTTTTTTTTTTTTTTTTTTTTTTTAAGAGTTATTTAATTGATTCTCATCATGAGTCATGACAGTGTGATAGCTATTTTCATGTTGGCATTTAGATAAAAGTTGGCCTGATTAAGAAAATGTGATGATAGCCCATTTTCTCTGCAATGTTTCGGTTGGATATATATGAGGGTTCATTCAATAAATACAGGGATTTTTTTTGAAAAAAAAAAAAAAAAAAGTTTCTTTTCTCCATAAATGCAAGCTCTGCATTTTTTGCAATTGATTTATTAAAAAAATTATTTTAAAGTCGGTCATCAAATGTTTGGCGAGTGAGGAATGCAGACTATGTGCAATCAATAGAAGAATGTGTGATGTGTACAGAGAAACGTGTTTGAGTCTAAAGAGAAAAAAAAGATGGACAAAATGTCGTAAATATGGGTTTGACACAGTTTAGACAGTGGAAACACATTGACTCTTCGACAAAGAAAAGATTCCAGGTACTGCAGTCAGTAAAGATGGTCATGCTGACAGGCTTCTAGAATATCAAAGTACTCATCATTATTGATTTCCCTGAAAAGGGGGCAACTGTAAATAGGGCTTTCGATTGCCAACTCCTTAGACAAAATTCACCTTATATATTAAATAACCCTTATATATATAAATATATGTATAAAAAGACTGTCATTATAATGCAATTCTAGTCCCCAGCAGAGAATTCTGAGAAGTGTCAATTTATGTATATGGTAATATAGGACACTAGTTCGTGAATATAATTTTGTATGCTGACTATTCACTGCACAATTTATTCTCTTGAGATTTCCCACTTTGTATGTCCGATATTATGCTAAGACTTAAAATGGTGCATTCAGAAAAAGACTCTGGCCACAAAAATGAAAATATACGACTCTTGTGTATTCCTATTAAACTTAGCACAGCACAAGACAAAATCAAGAGAAGAACACCATTATCGCAATCTTCCAAATAGTAAGGGCTTGCTTACATAGCCAATTAACATTTTCATGGTGTGTGTGTGTGGGGGGGATTAGTTGTTTTTTTTTTTTTTTTAAACCATGATTCAAAAATTGGGGTAATACTGCTGTTGACTTCTCTAATAGGATCTGAGCACTATTATACCAATAGATGAAATGTGTGAACTCCAAGTTGAAAAATAAATCTCATTTGAGGAGAGTTCTCATGGCATAGTGGCTAACAGGCTGGACTGCAACATTGTAGTAAGTGAGTTCAAACTCTAATTGCAATATTGGACTAATACTTTTGGAAAAAGCTATAAAACCCCTTATTCCTCCAGCTATGGATTATATAACAGCATCACTGTTCCACAAATATTGATATGCCATTAAATCAAGAAACCAGGCTAAACTTTCTCAATGAAACATGAGGTACAATTGTATCTTAATGAAATGCTTTATTCTTTTATAAGGATGGCTTTGGCATTAAGTAACCCAGAAAGGTTGATTTGCCATGAAATTAAACCAAATCTCATTTGGTCAAAACTGATATTTCTATTTACATTTTTTTTTTTTTTGAATTCCCATCCATCTTTCTTTTAACATTCATTTTCCCTTTGTTATTTTTTTCTTTTCTTTTTGTTTTTGTATTGTGTTTTTCATTTTGCCTTACTTTCTCTTCATTCTTTGTATTAGATAGGAATACTTGAAACCATATAACTGTGAGCAAATTATTTGAATTAAGGACTTGGCTTCCATAATCAGGCATCTTGCCACAGCTTGTCATTGGATATCTGATCCTCTAGGAGAAGAGGGTATTACACTGGTCATACAAACATGTAGCAAGGTAGATGAATCAAAAGCGGTTCAACACTGGGTAGAGGAACCTCATAAGTCAATGGCCAAAATCAATCAGGAATCTACAGCAACTCATTAAAAAGAGTGGCATCTATTGATGAGGAAAATCGCCATCAAAAGATTACCATGAATCAAATTCAAACAGGAGGTTCAAACCCTATTAGGGATCACAACAAGGTGTTGGTTGGTTGGTTGGGTTTTATGGCATATCAACTTTCGTAGGTTATTTCATGCCAAATCCATTTTCATGCAAATAGTTCTATTTCAAACAATTCAATTTAGCATGAGTGCACAGTTTAATTGTCAAGAACACTTCTATTTCAAGCTATTTAGTTTATTCAAACGGTTCTAATTCAGTAATTCAGTTTAGTATAAGTACGGATTTTGTTTACACAGTTAAATGTCAAAATAGTTCTATGTTAAACAATTCAGTTTAGTCTAAGTACAGTTTCAATGTCAAAAACAGTTTCATTTAAAACAATTCAGTTTAGCATAAGTATGCAGTTTAAACCTAAGTACAGTTTATTTGTAAAAAACATTTCTATTTCAAACTATTCAGTTTAGTCAAACAGTTCTAATTCAAACAATTCAGTTTTAGCATAAGTATGCAGTTAGTTCTATTTAACCCATAGATAGGGCCCCATCAGGTGCTACCATTCCGGGCTTGAGTGGACCTGGGAGTAATGGTAATGAAGGGGTGCTCCACATTTCCCAAAGCTCCAGCATCACTGGAACCTCACCATCAGATTGTTTAGTGTCCTAACCAGGACACTCATTGTGTGTGTGTGTGGTGGGTGTCTTACCCCTCGGCAGAGGTGCCATTTGTGTATTCTACAGTCCCAGCCAAAAACAAGGTGTACTTTCCTCTAACCATGTTTGAAAAATTAACCAAAGTTACTTAACTGTTGACAAATGATTATAACCATTGGTTACTTGAAAACATAATTTCTTCAATAAAAAAACAAAACAAAAGAGACTGACTTTGGTTTTAAATAACTCTATAAGGGTTGACATTGTAAAATCAACTTTGTCAGCTCCTCCTTTTTCTTTGTCATTGTATCTGTCTTTTTTCTCTTCTCTCTTTCAATCTCATCTCTGTTTTGTTGAATACCTAAAAAGTTATCCCATTGGAGATAGAGTAAAACAAACTGACAAAACAGTAATATCATCTCCTATTTTTTTATTAGATGAAGTACTGTTAACCATTATTAATTTTTGGTTAGTATTTCTTCCATCTTAATTTTAGTTGCATTTCATTTAAGTTCTGTTTCAGGACATTTTCTTCTTCAGCTATCTGCCTGACCCCTGCCACCACACTCTTTTCTTTCGAGGCTTGCCTCAGTTATCACAAGATTTCCAACTTTTCCTGTCTTCCATTAACATCTTGAGTAAATCTGACCCCCCCCCTATATATATATATATATATATATATATATATATATACACACACCATAAGTACATACATAAATACATACCAGTCATCTGAGTAGCAATGGCTTATTTGCCAAGACACCATTTTTAAAGTCTAGTTTTTTTTTTTTTTACCAGGGTTAAAAAATTGGCACACTTAAAATTGATGAAACTTCAAAACAAGCACAGATATTTGTGCATTGGACAGATTAATGGAAATTCTAAATTACTTTTTCAAAAGAACAGCTGAAATGTGGACTGAACTTGCCCTGGAATCCCTCCCGCCACAAACTGTTGAAATATGAAACAGATTTTCCAACAGCATATAACCTTGAGCTCTTCAAGTCCAGGGTCATTAAGTATGTTACTGGTCCTTAGATATTTGAGCCACTCCCCGACTATCTATACATTCATATTTCCATCTTCCATTTGTTCCTCACCCTCCAATCATTCTTCCTATTTATTTATCATATCTCATTGCCATATTATAAACCTTTGCTGAGTCATGGCCAATTTGGCCTTGCTTGGCAAATCTTAGTTTAAAAAAAATGTCTTGAAATAAAATTTCTATTCATTAAAACATTAACAGAGAAAGAGAGAAGGAAAGAGAGAAAGAAATAAACAAAAAAGTTATATTTTCATAACTGAAGTAATATTCAGTTTAATTAAGGACAGAAATTCATACATAAATTATTGATACTAAATTGCGGTTCAGTCAGATGATTACATTATATATCTTCATCCTAAAATGATATATATAAAAAATGATTCGGCAGAAAGAAGATGATAAGTTACTAGACATAATGTTAGAACATATTTTAGTGGAGCTGGTCAGTTGGTTAATTTTATAGCATATAAACCCTTGTTGGGTTATTTAATGCTGAAATCAATCTTTTTGTGTGTGTATGTATTTATCCAACCCCTCCATACAAGCAGGATGTGATACAAGGTCAACTTTTTTAAGCAGAGTCTAACTGGTTTGAATTCAGAATTTTCCTTCTCCTCGTTCTGTTGTCTTACCAATAGCTCAGTCTACTCTACTATTCACCAATAGCAGGGGAGAGAATAGTTGGATTCATAACTTTCCGAAGTGTATTAGTGCAATGGGAAATGCAAACAGCCTCATCCAGGATTTGAACTCATGTTGCCATATCCATTTCCTCGGAAGATAACCATTATCTGTTTTGTATGTATACAAAAATTCTGGCAGCTTGAGTTTAGATTATCTGAAGGCCAAACGACTAAGGTTGGTTGGTTTTATGAGATGTCAATCCTTATAAAGGTTATTCAAAGCCTAACTTAGTTTGTTTGTTTGTTGGGTTTTATGGCATATCAACCTTTGTAGGTTATTTAATGCCAAATCCATTTTCTATTTCAAACAATTCAGTTTAGTATGAGTACACAATTTAATTGTCAAAAACATTTCTATCTCAAACTATTCAAGTAGTTATATATAATAGTTCAGTTTAGTGTAAGTACAGTTTCAATATCAAAAACAGTTCAATTTCAAATAATTCAGTTTAGCATAAGCACGCAGTTAAAATGAAAGTACAGTTTAATTGTGAAAAACATTTCTATTTCGAGCTATTCAGTTTAGTCAAGCTGTTCTAATTCAGCTAATTCAGTTAAGTATAAGTACAAATTTTGTTTACACACAGTTACGTGTCAAAACATTTCTATGTTAAACAATTCCGTTTATTGTAAATACAGTTTCAATGTAAAAAAACAGTTCTATTTCAAATAATTCAGTTTAGCATCAGCACGCAGTTTAAAATGTAAGTACAGTTTAATTGTCAAAAACATTTCTATTTCAAGTTATTCAGTTAAATCAAACAGTTCAGTTTAGCATAAGTATGCTGTTAATTCTATTTAACCCATACATAGGGCCCTATCAGATGCTACCACGCCAGGCCAGAGTGGACCTGGGAGCAATGGCAATGAAGGAGCTCTGTATTCCCCAAGACTCCAGCATTACTGGAACTTCACCATCAGACTGTTTAGTGTCATCTCCAGGACACATGTTTGGAGGGCGGGTCTTACCCCTCTGCAGAGGTGCAGTCAGTGTATTCTACAGCCCCAGCTGACTAGGCAAGCCTAAGTTAGTCTTTTTTCAAGCAATTATATGGTTAAGTATCTAATGATCATTTGTAAACAATTTTATCTAAACTAACTATTCTTAACTATCTTGTAATAAATAGTGGTTGGTTGATTATGGTTAATATTTGGGGTTATCTAATACCAAAAATCAGTCTATTTAATTTAAGCATCATATTGTTTCAAGTAACTATTCGTATTAATAATTGAAAATCTGAGGAAGATTTCAGACTCTCCAGACCACAGTACAACTGAAATTGGTGTATCAACCCTTTTCAGGTCATTTAACACCAAATTAAATTTCAAACAATTCAGTTTAGTATAGGCATAGTTATTGTTTACAAACAGTTAAATGTCAAAACAGTTCTATTTCAAACAGTTCAGTTTAGCATAAGTACACAGTTTTAATGACAAAAACAGCTTTATTTCAAACAATTCAGTTTAGCATGAGTACACAGTTTAGTTCTATTTCAAACAGTTCAGTTTAGCATAAGTACACAGTTTCAATGTCAAAAATACTTCTTTTTCAAACAATCCAATTTAGCCTAAGTACACAGTTTAGTTCTATTTGACCCATAGATAGGATCCTATCAGGTACTACCACTCCAGGCCAGAGTGGACCTGGGAGTGATGGCAATGAAGGAGTACTTCATATTTCCCAAAGCTCCAGCATTACTGGAACCTCATCATCAGATTCTTTTGTGTCATATCTAGGACACTCGTTGGGAAGGGTGGTCTTACCCTTCTGCAGAGAAGCAGTCAGTGTATTCGACTGCCCAAGCCGACTGCGCAATGAGATTGGTGAGAATACATATAAGAATCCTTGAAAGCTGCGAAAACTTACTATTACTTGGACTTCAGTGAAAACTGCCAGTCATTCCGGGAAGGAAAAACTTGCACAGAAAAAAATAATAATCCTTGGTAAACAATTATGGCTTCAAGTAATTATTCTTAATACAAATAATTTGCATAGAGTTATATGGTTTCAAGTAACTATTCCTATTTAATAATAATTTGCTATCAGTTATATATTTTCCATTAACTTTTCCTATTCAATACTAATAATTTACAAGCCTATATATAGCAATGAATAATTACTCTGATCAATACAAGTAATTTGTACACAATAATATATCAATGTTTTAAGAAGCAATGTATTAATGTGGATCAGAATCATTTGAAATATTATATCAAACAAATCTATTTTACTGATAGGTTGGATTCTAACAGATACTATCTTTTATCATATCATATTTACCAACCCCTCCGCTCGGGCAGGATATGACACGAGGTCAATTTTTAAGTGGAGTTTAACAGGTTTGAATTCAGAGTTTTCCTTCTCCTAGACTAGTTGCCTCACCAAGGCTGAAGAACCTAGTCTGCCCTACTATTTACCCATAGCTGGAGGGAGAATTATTGGATTCATACCTTTCCCAAGGGTATTAGTGCTATGTGAAATGCAATTAGTCTCGTCCAGGATTTGAACTCGTGTCGCCGTGTCCATTTCCTATGACGATAACCATTACACCATGGGCACCTCCACTGTCTGTTATAAAGGCTGATATTTCCCCAACAAGAAAATTTGACTCGTCCAATGAAAGACATTGATAAGGTTAGTGGTAGTAGCTAGTCTTGCTTAGAGAGTTTTTATTACAGTTGTTGAAAAACTGTACGTTTGATTCTATTAATCATATTCCCTTGTACCAAAAGGTAATAAACTTATTTGTTAACCTTTTCTGGATTCAATGTTGTTTATTGATAAACTCAGTCACAACACTATCATTCCGAGTAAGAGTGGACCTAGGTGGAATGACATTGAAAAGGTGACTCCAAACTCCCAGACTTTTAGTTGAGTATTTTTATTATTAGAAGGATATCTATCACAAGGTTATTGAATGAAGCGCAGTTATATCAATTTTTTGTTGAAGGGTTTTTTTGAAGCATTTTAACCCTTGTTAGTTTATTTAATGCATAAGTCAGTGTTGCGTTCTGGTTAGTGAATGCTTGTAATGTTAAATAAAGGACAAACCACGATATGAGAGGAAATAGAGATATATTCTCAGGAAAAAGTATATACAATAGAGAGACTATTAGTAGACAAGAACATAGGATTAGTGAATACAGAATAAAGATATAGTCCAATGATAGTATTGGCTTTCGTTATTACGGTAGCAAGTAAGGTGATCTAGTGCAATCTCCAGTCTCCAACGCTCTAATACTATTCCTATAAGAAGCTGCTCTTCACCTTCTCGTCTGCCCTGGTATTAGTAGCTACTGCTATATATGGCAGATGGACTAGTTCATTGTGTGGAAAAAGGTGGGTGATACCCAACAGTCAGTTTTTTTGTTTTTTTTGCGGGGGTATGCATGCAATTATATACTTATAAAAAATTAATAAGAATCCTCTGTAAACAATTACAGCTTCAAGTAACTATTTCTAATACAAATAATTTGCACACACCTATATAGTTTCAATAGCTTACTTTGGTTTGGTTGGGTTTTCTAGCATATCAACCATTGTTGGTTATTTAATACCAAATCCTGTTTTTACATACATATAAAATATATGATTTGTAAAAACATTCTTTAGATACGCACAGTTAAATGATCAAACAATTCTCTTTCTAACAATTCAATTTAGCAGAAGTCAACAAAATTAAATGGTTTTAAGTATTACTATGTATCCCTAAAAATTCCATTAAACATAAGACATTTGTTTACATCAGTTGAATGATCAAACAGTTCTATTTCTAACAATTCAATTTAGCATAAGTCATTTATTTGCACTCAGTTTAAATGTCAAACAATTCTATTTAACCCATCGATAGGACCTTATGTGAATCTAATGGTATGGCTGGAGCTTGAACTTACTCTGATGTCGCAGTTCTGCACATTAACTATCACATCACAAAGACTCCTCACATTATAGAAAGAACCTTATCAGGTACCCACAGATATCTATAAGGCAGGCAAATCAAGAGTTAAAACTCACACATTGATATTTTGCAAAAACAGTTGGAAAAGAATTCCTTACAAAGTGTAATTAAAATTTGAAGCAGTTATTGTTCAAGTGACCAGGTCAAAATACCACATTGTGATTTCACAACAGAAATGATGAAGCACTATTAAGATGAAGAGGGATTTATGAAGTATTTGATTTTCAGTTATGAGTCAACTAAGTTGAACTAATAAAGTGTTTCTCTATAAAACTGTGCATTGTATGTATCAGTTTCAGTTACTTTGTTTAATGGTGGATCAACCTTCATGAGTTATTTAATGCCAAAACCATCCTTGCAGAAGAACAGCAATGATACTATCTAACTCATTGCCAGAAGGGATAAGGGCGTTTCATGCCTTTCCAAAGAGTAGGAGCCTGAAAAAGGGTCATAATAGTGTGACTGGAGTTTGAACTTGCTTACTTTGAGACTGCAGTCAAGCACTTTAGCTATTATGTTATGTGGACTCCCCACTGTAAGTATCATCATCTTAAGGGTTCACCAGTAGTCCAGAAGACCTGGGTTCAATACCAGGTTGAGTCATACCAAAGACTCAAAAAATGGTACTTGATGCAATCTTGCTTAACACTCAGCATGATAAAGTATGGATCAAGGTTAAGTGGAGCAATTAGGGAAAGGAGTAGTGCCCTTTCCAGCCCTTCGGTGTTATAGCTATTGAAAAGGGAGCTACGGGTAGCTCTCAACTACAATCAGTCGACTTACTACTCACTTCTTTTGCCGACACTCTGTATAATGATGAAGTTATTTGTGCAATATTTGGTCCAATTCAATTCGGAATCAATTCTTATGATAATACAAAGGAATTATGCATATGATTTGGATACATATGGGCTCTCATTTAACGACACAATTTTTATTGATATTTTTTCTTCTTCTTTTTATTTTTTTTTTTTTTAAACTGTAAGTAAGTAAAGTAAAGTAAAGTTGGCGACCATAGTCGAGGGTAACCCGAAGGCTCCCTTTTCGATAGCTACTACACCAAGATGTAGGGGAGGGCGCTACTCCTTCCCTGGATGGCTCTACTTTACCCTTGATCCGCACCTTATAATGCTGAGTGTTAAGCAAGGAGGCATCAAGTACCATTTTTTGAGTCTTTGGTATGACTCGACCTGGGATTGAACCCAGGTCTCCCGGGCCATTGGCGAACACTCTATCAAGACGACACCATAATCATCAAGGCATGCCAACAGCATTGATTCCCTTGACATTCCATTCCTATCAGCCAATGCTCTGGGCAAGTCCTCTAGACGGCACCCAGTGTCCGCATAGAGCTGATAAATGTAAGTATTTGCTGGTGTGTCCATATGTAGGAGTCCATAGATGAACATCACTAATGAGTTCATCCTTACTTCTGCTGCAATGTCTTGCTCATCTTATGTGTAGTTGCTTCTTATTTCTGGCCTTGTGCCAAACTAAGCAAAGCTTATTAGATGCTTCCATTTTATTGATTTATTAACTAGAAGCATCAACATTGTAATAATCTTCATCAGCTGGTACAAGTAATAGAAGCTTGCCACAATTCTTTATTACTTACATTTCTTTTCTTTTTGTGCTAGAAAGAAGACTGAGACGTAGCTGAGGACAGGGGGACAATGTGAAAAATCACCCGAATCCTGAATGGGAGGGCCCCACCAAAAAAAAGAAAAAAGAAAAAAAGACCTTTATGAATAGTTCACCTACTATGTTTATACTAAACATTAGACAATAACAAATCTCACTAAATTATCTGAGAGAAAACTTTTTGCACAAACTCAGAAAATAAAGTCAGTGGCATTGATGATTTTTCTGATTTTCTGCCAAGTCTTTCTCTCTCTCTCTCTCTCTCTCTCTCTCTCTCTCTCTCTCTCTGTGTCACATAGAATCAAGAGAGATTGAGGCCATTCAATTAATCCTCTTTTAAAAAGAATCTGAGTTATCGGCCCTTGATAATGACTTTTTTTTCTTTTTTTAAATTTAACTGCAGTTTTTTTTCTCCTTAAAATTCCCTGTCATCAATCTTTTTCACTACAAAACAAACACTGTTCTATTTTATGTTGAGTAAGAAATTATTTTCATCTTCCCATAAAACAGACAAAGTGTTTTAATTCAAAATTATTCTTACAAAAATATTTAGATTGAGGATTTAGACCAGGGCATCGCAAAATGGCCCATGTAGACCCTAGGGGGTGAATAAAATTTTGGCAGGGTGAATAAAAGCATAGGAGTCCAACAGTGAGGGGGAACTTACTAGTTTACCTTTATAAATCCCTGTATTGTTTGGCGATATTTTTAGATATCTGTTGCCAGTTCAAAAGCTTGATATCGGTCAAAATCAATGCTTCTCAAACCTTTCACTTGAAGCACCCCTTGTAACCAAATTTAATTTCCATTCACCCCACAAATAATTTACTCAAATATCAAATCACAAAACATTTACCAGTGTTTAATACAATTCATATGAGAATCAGTAAATTAGAAATGCAAATACACCTTTAATTCTTGAATTATTTTTTAATTGGAAGGATGAGTTTTGGTAGGCATTGAGGAGATCACCAATATTAGGTTGTAGGTTTGTGAGTTGGAACATAGTGATTTGTAGTTTTATGTTCAAAGTGCTTCCCTGTTTGTTTAGTAAATAATACACTTGCTTAATTCCAGATTCTACTACATACTAACTAGGAAAATGGCTCGTAAAATAGGCTCAACAGTAAAACAAAGGTTGAGATTTTACTACAGTTTTCGATATCTGGCAACTAGGCTAGATGATTTATTGATTTTTCTTCTCCTGTTATAAACATATTTATAAATGCAAACTAGTAAATTACCCGCCAGTGGGTTCCAAAACTTTTATTCAACCCAAGGGTCTATATAGACCATTTTGAGAAACCCTGCATAGATATAAAGCTTTTGAACTGGTTGGGTGATTGGGTTTCATGGCATATCAACCTTTGTCAAATTCTGTTTATGCATATATTAAGTAAATAGGATTTGTAAGCAAGTATAGTTAAATGATCAAGCAGTTCTTTTTCTAACAACTCAATTTAATGCAAGTCATTTGTTTACTCACTGTTTAAATGTCAAACAGTTCTATTTGATCCATAAATAAGACCTTATCAGGTGCTACCACTCCCCATCTGAGTGGACCTAGGAATAATGGCAATAAAGGAGTACTATACATTCCCCAAATCTCCATCGGATGGTTTAGTGTCATAAAAGGAACACTTATTGAAGAGCATTTTACCCCTCTGCAGAAATGCAGTTGGTGTATTCTACAGCTCCAGCCAACTAGGCTGTTTTGAATGGGCAACATATATCTAAAAAGATCACCACACAATATACAACAAAATATACAAACACACACACAAATATATAACTTGTTAATGCATCCCCATCTATGCTGCATAAAAGATTAAAACTTGGATCCCAACCGGGTTTCTTTTGACAATATTCATTATCAATTAGAAATTTAAATGAGACACTAACTTCTCATTTGAAAAGTTGTTTATACTCCAAAGTAAAATTCCGGTGAAAAAAATAACAAGACATCTTTAAAAAAAAAAAAAAAAAAAAAAGGCTGGAGGGTAGTCATAGCCACTATGTCAACACTTTAACATAGGAAGTATTCATAGTGTGAAAGTTACTGCTGAAAGAAATAAATACAGTAACATAAGCTCAAATTCTGGACAAGATTGTTTGCATTTCACATAGCACTAATACCAATGAGAAATGTATGTATCCATTTATTCTTCCTTCAACTATGGGTAAATAGTAGGACAGACTGACCTCTTAAACTTTGATATGGCAACTGTTCTAGGAGAAAGAAAACTCTGAATTCAAACCTGTTAAACTGCTTAAAATTGACCGTGTGTCACATCCAGCTCATGCAGAGGAGTATATATATATATATATATATATATATATATGCAAGGCTCTTCATATGAATCGAGCTCTCGGTAGCCATTAAGCGGATATATGTAAACAATAACAATTGTGATTCATAACCATTTAAATTTACTTCACTGGTGCTGGCTTCCTCATGGCTGAGTGGTAGAATCTTGGATTGGCGTTTGAGTCAACTGGGTTTCGATCCCAGCTTCGGGAATCTAGCCTGTCTAGCCACACTGATGAGTTCTGATACAACAAAATAGATCTGTCTGTGGATGACAATATATATATATATATATATATATATATATATATATAGACACTTTAACATACATTGATTAATTAAACACCATAGGAACAAGCCCGGTAGGAACAGGTACTATGCCTTTGGGTCAGAGTGGACCTAGGAGTAACTATCAATGAAGAGATACTCCAAATGCTTCAGAACTGGCGCCTCACCACTGGATGCAGTTTAGTGTCATACCAAGAACACAGGAAATAGAATAGGTAGATAGCTTACATAATTTATTATTTAAAATGTGTTACAGCAAAACATGAGTGAAGAGTCTCTTGGCCAATTTTAGAATTTTAGGCTGAGAATCTTTTATTCAATGAGTACAAGAGGCTTTAATTTAAATGTCCTTTAAAGTTTGGCAAAATCAGACATTAGACAAAAACAGAATATAAAATACTTATTTACAAGGGAATGCAGAAAAGTTCTCAATCAGACCAAGTAAGAAATGATCTAGAACCATGAAACATGCAATTCCATGTTTCAATATATTTGGTAGATTGCTTCATAAAATTCTTTAACCATCTAAAAAAGAAATATGTTATCCTTTTCTTGGTTAAGCCAATTGAATTATTTCAGTGGCACGTCAACCCATCTAAGGTAATTTTATGCCAAGATGTTAGAGAATCATATTCCCTGTATGTTCATATTCATTTTTTGTCTAGTTGTTTCTTAAGAGATTTTTTAGTTTTGTTTTGTGCACACGATCCCATCAAATACAAATAATTTTTAACAGATCTATCTGACATATAGATAAGATCTCAACAGGTACTACCACCCTGGGTGAGAGTTGAACAAGGAATAATGGTAATGAAGGAGTACTCCATACTTCCCAGATCTACAGAACTAGAGCCTCACCATCAGACATAGTTTAGTGTCATACCCAAGATACCTCTGCAGGAGATACAGTCAGTGTATACTAAGTTTCACCAAATGGGTGATTGGTTGGGTCAAGAACTTTATCATAATGATGTGAAGAAAGTGAAACATTTATCGACAAAATCGCTAATTATTAAATATTTTAATATTATTATTATTGTTTAATATCATCAGATATTTTTAAAACAAAAATTCCAAATCATTTTTCAATACCATTATTACTAGGAACATTGGTGTTATTAGGTTAACTATTACCATCATTAATATTTCTTAATTGCAAATCATCACAATTAATCATCAAAGTTAATACTAATTGCTACTAATTAGTTGCTATTGCTACAATTGTCATCTTTACTTTTATCACAGCATCAGAAAATAATGATTATTATTATTATAAATTACAATTTACTTATTATAAAATTAGTGGTGATATTAATTAACAGAATTAATTATTACTTGATGACCTGTGAACCAACTGGGTAATTATTGTAACAATTATCTATTATGATACTGGAGTGAGGTATTCTAATTAGCATTTCATAATTAACTAGAGTCCTTGATGATACTAATACTTCTATTTAGGAAGGAATGAAGGATTCTAATTAGCACTTCATAGTTAACAACTGTCCTTGATGATATTGATGCTGCTATTCAGGAAGGAATGAAGGATTCTAATTAGCACTTCATAGTTAACAACTGTCCTTGATGATATCGATGCTGCTATTCAGGAAAGAATGAAGGATTCTAATTAGCACTTCATAGTTAACAACTGTCCTTGATGATATCGATGCTGCTATTCAGGAAGGAATAAAGGATTCTAACTAGTATTTCATAGTTAACAACTGTCCTTGATGATATCGATGCTGCTATTCAGGAAGGAATGAAGGATTCTAATTAGCACTTCATAGTTAACAACTGTCCTTGATGATATCGATGCTGCTATTCAGGAAGGAATAAAGGATTCTAACTAGTATTTCATAGTTAACAACTGTCCTTGATGATATCGATGCTGCTATTCAGGAAGGAATGAAGGATTCTAATTAGCACTTCATAGTTAACAACTGTCCTTGATGATATCGATGCTGCTATTCAGGAAGGAATGAAGGATTCTAACTAGTACTTCATAGTTAACAACTGTCCTTGATGATATCGATGCTGCTATTCGGGAAGGAATGAAGGATTCTAACTAGTATTTCATAGTTAACAACTGTCCTTGATGATATTGATGCTGCTATTCAGGAAGGAATGAAGGATTCTAACTAGCACGTCATAGTTAATGACTGTCCTTGATGATATCGATGCTGCTATTCAGGAAGGAATGAAGGATTCTAACTAGTACTTCATAGTTAACAACTATCCTTGATGATATCGATGCTGCTATTCAGGAAGGAATGAAGGATTCTAACTAGTACTTCATAGTTCACAACTCCTTGATGATATCGATGCTGCTATTCAGGAAGGAGTGAAGGATTCTAATCAACATTTCATAATTAAGAACTGTCCTTGATGATACTGATGCTTCTATTTAAGAAGGAATTAAGTATTCTAATAGGCTTTTCATATTTATTACTGTTATATCATGAATCTGGAGGCTTAAAAACAATATTCAGAGTAAATTAGTGCATTTCTCAAATAAAAATATTGCTGTAATGTGACATTTCGGCAGGTTTACAGTTACACACACATAACCTGAGAATTTTACTGATATATAGATGATTATTATTAACACCAATAATTAACATAAAAATCAATATTATATAATTTTGCCAATAATTTCAATCACAAACTTATATAAAAAGCTTTTATTAATCAAACTAGTTGATACTAATACCTACTGTAGTTATTATCAGTAATTTTTTTATTTTTATTACTTAGTAAAAATTATATCTTCTCTAATTAACTGTGACAACAGAATTACTTGATAATAATAATAATACACTACTTGTTCTTTGGCATATGCACCCCAACCTCTACTTTTTGGATTAAGCACCCCCACTTGTTCATTTTTGGAATAAGCACTCCATCCTCTAATTTTTCAAAATAAGACCCCCCCATTTTTAATTTTTGGAATAGTGGCCCACCTCTTCTTGATTTTTGGAATAAGCACCCTACTACTTCTTAATTTTTGGAATAATGGCTCCACACTTCTTAATTTTTGGAATAAAGTAAAGTAAAGTTGGCCATCTTAGTCGAGGGTGACCTGAAGGCTCCTTTTTCAATAGCTACTATACTGAGGTGTAGGGGAGGGTGCAACTCCATTCCCTGAATTGCTCCACTTTACCCTTGATCCTTACCTTATAGTGCTGAATGCTAAGCAAGGCGGGATCAAGTAGTATTTTTTGAGTTTTTGGTATGACTGAGATTGAACCCAGGTCTCCCAGACCATTGGTGAAAACTCAACTCAATTCTTAATTTTTGGAATAAGCCCCACCACCTCTAATTTTTTGGAATAAGCTACCCAAAATTCTTATTTTTTGGAATAAACAATCCCACTGATAAATTCTTGGAATAATCACCCACTTAAATTTTTTTGAAGAAGCACCCCCACATTAAAATTTACAAAATAAGAACCTCCTTTAAATTTTTGGAATAAGTACTCCAACCTCTAAATTTTTTTATCTGTGCAAAATTTAATTCACATTATCATTTTTAAGTGGTGGAGATACTGATTATCAAAAATATCTATTCAAAATCTAGAGTCAGACGCTGGACACAAAGTCAGGGGTTCATGCAAGCATGAGTATACTTCATAAAATGAACCCCCTCTAAAAATCTAATTAAATAATTTTAAAAAAACAAACAAACAAATAAATAAATAAATAAATAAAATAAGACAATATTTTTTGTATAACCTGATTCTCAATAGTTCATTATCTAATAATCCACAATGATTTTACAAAAAATTAAGGAGGTACGGGGCGGGGGGTTTAGTTTGTGCTCATTTCAAAACTAGCAAATAACCATCGTAATAATTATCATGAACAGTATTTTTAACTGATAATATTCATTCTCCAGGTAAATCTTCAACAGCATTAATTATTATTATTATAATAACAACAGCAACAAAAATAATATTGTAAGATATTTTTTTGCATTGTTATTTGTATTACTATTACTACATTAACAATAGGTATCATTAGTTTTGCTAATTATTATTACCACTACTATAGCAACTAGTGCAATAGCAACTACTGCCAGCCCATTATGTGTTATCAACATTCCATGTGACTCTGGAAAATGTTAAGAGCTTTCTTTTATATATAAGCCTCTAATTCTTTGTCATAGTAAATATCTCTACACACAATGAAGCAGACTCACTGACAAAACTACACTAGATTGGTAGATTTCATCTACCGTCAATAAAACCATTTATTTTACTCATAATTAAGAAGGTTTCATTAATTACATCACACACACACACACACACACATATATATATATATATATATTCACACACACGCATACATATATATTATATACATACACACATATAGACACGTACACATATATTATATACATACACACACACACATATATATATATATATATACACACACACATAGATACTACATTGGTAGATTTCATCTACAGTCAATGAAACCATTTATTTTACTTATAATTAAGAAGGTTCCATTAATTACATCACACACACACATTTATTATATACATACACACTCACACACATAGTATATACATACACACACATACATTATATATATATATATATATATATATATATATATAGATAGATATATACACACAATAGGGAAAATAATCCACATATATGTGAAAAAAATTACAAATGAAAATGTATGGTACTATATCAGATACCATATCATATTATATATAGACACACAAACACAAACACATATATATCATATGCATAAACATGTAAATATTATATAAAAACATACACAAATAAGAAAATAATGCACGTGTATATGCAAAAATAGATATAAAAATGTAGGATATTATATCAGATAAAGAGAATCCTATAATTAAGTAAAGTACACAAAATTACAGTCACATAGCTACAAAACAATTGGTATCTAATACAAAACATGAAAATGTACAATACTTATCAATGCATACATATAATGTATCAATAAGTTTGTAGTGTGACACAGTTATTAGCTAACATTTTGGTTGCTCAATATTGGATCTCGGCATTTAATATTCACCACTGAAGAAAGTGTATTGAGAGAGATCATATAGAAAAATAAACACTTGTAGTGGAAAAACATTATATTGTAGGCTTATATATATATATATATATATATATGGGAGTGTTGAAAAGTTCTTCTGATTAGAATGACAATTGTATTTCTTAATATTGAATATCTTTTTTTAAGTTGAAAGAAACTTGAGAAATTAAGTGCCAAGAATATTTAACAGCAGGATATATATGTATATATATATTTACCAACCCCTCAGCATGAGCAGAATGTGACACAATTCAATTTCATAGGTAGAGTTTCAAGGGATTGAATTCTGAATTTTTATTCTCCCAGACCGTATTCCATACCAAGGTTTGAAGAGCAGAGTCTGCCCTACAATTTACCCATAAGTAGAGGAAGAATAGCTGGATTTATACCTTTCACCAAGGGGATTAGCACTATGTAAAATGCAAACAGCCTCATCCAGGATTTGAACTTGGGTCACTGTGTCTGATGAGATTAACTGCTACACCATGAGCAACTTCTTTTTCAGGTGAATATATCGGTGATCACACGTTTCATGGCTTTAGATGATTACCTTCTTGGTTAGACAATAACTTTTTCTTATTTTGATTATTCTTTAAGAGGAAGACATTGATAATGAAGAGGAGGAGAAAAATCTCAAATAGTAGGAATGGAAAATGACTAAGAATCCAAGTTTTCATGATGTGAACACCATTTCAAAATAAAAACAAAGAAAGCTAACTCGTGTATATCCATGTCGGAAATTCTGAGATCGTTCCAACCAACATTGTATCTATACTGTAAATAGGATAACCTCCCCACCTCCATCTAAAAACATAGAAAATCAATATTTTTCGAATCTGACAAATTGCCCAAATAGAAGGTGGTCTTCTGAATGCTAAGCAACAAAAATTAGTGGCAAAAAAATAGTTTTTCTGTGTTTTTTTTTATGGGACCCATCTGTTTCACTGGAATATCTTTTCTTGTCTGATGATGTACATATCGAGCCATTTAATATTTAAAAAGGAAAAAAAAAAAAGCCAACGAAAGGAAAATTAAGCAGGTGTGGGTGGTGTAACAGTCATCGTTATAGGAAATGGACATGACAAGCCAAGTTCAAATCCTGGTCAAAGCAGCTTAATGTTTTGCTTTACTCTAATGCCTTGAGACTGAGCTCTCTCGCCTTTTAAGGGTAATTCATCAAGAAGAAGGAAAAACTTTGACTTTGAAATAAAGGTATGTGATGCTAACAACTTCACCTGATAAATAGAAATAAAAAATACTTGCTAGTGGAAACACAACATCATCACTAATGCAGTGTGGCTGTGTTCCAAAGTTCAACCAGATATCTGCAGGATCAGTGGGGCAAATATACCTTCGTCTGCTTCATAGTACTTTTCTTTAGATCTCAGACTCTTATCATAGCATCCCTTCTACTTTTCAAAACAACCTGAAAAGTCTCCTTTTGGGATTACCATCAGTTGTTTTTTTTGGGGTTTTTTTTTATCACATTCTCCCAAATCTAGTTTACAGTATGAAGTATCCTCTCTTTCAAAAAAATATTAATTTTGTGAAAAGCTGAAAGTCAACAAGAACCGAATTTGGAGGGAGAGAGTGAATGGGTTATTGATAGGCTTGGATGATGCAGTGTGTTAGCAACCCCCCTCAATTGCATTTAACCACAACATCCATCTTGGAAACCTTCTGTTCACCAATGCTCAGTAAAGTGCATTCTGATTGGTTATACAGTTATATCTAGGCTACACAACCAGTTCAAATTGTCTGGAGACTTTCTGAACACTTAAATATATGTGTATTTATTAATCCTACTGTATGAACTGGATCTGACACAAGGTCAATTTTTTAAGCAGGCTTTAACAGGTTTGAATTCTGAGTTTTCCTTCTCTCAGACTAGTTGCTACACCAAGGTTAAAGAGCCCAGTCAGCCCTATTATTTACCCATAGCTGAAGGGAGAATAATAGAATCCATAATTTTCCCAAGGGTATTAATGCTATGTGAAATGTGAACAGCCTCATCCAGGATTTGAACTTGAGTCATCATGTTCATTTCCAATGATGATAACCATGACACCACAGGTACCTCCTTAACACTTGTATATATATATATATATATATATATATATATATATATATATATATATATATATATATATATATATATATATATATATATATATATATATATACATAAATACATACGCACACTGGTGAACATATATATAGATGTGTGTGTGTGTGTGTATACCAGCAGAGCAGTATGAAACTCAGAAAATTTAAATCACATGAAATTAATGAAAAAAAATTTAATTTAAGTTTTAAATTCTGTATAGTTAATGCGCACACACACACACACACTTAAAGATATATATAGATATATACATATATAAACACACACACACATATATATATATAAAATGCAATTTGCTATACTTATAGAGTGCCCAATATCACTAATAAACTGTGTCGGTCTAAGTATGAATAAAATAGACACAAAGTCAACAGCATTTGGTGACTGTCATTTTCTCACCAATGTGATCATCAGATATATATATATATATATATATATATATATATATATATATATATATATTCATTCACAAATAGCGACAAGCTCAAGTATGACCATCATATAATATAATATAATATAATTTTGTATAAGAATAAATGACCATAGCATAAGCATTAAAAAAGCAGCTTTTTAAACCAACTACCGAAGTACTTAAAGCCTCTGGCACTAATTATATATATGTGTGTGTGTGTTTGAGTGTGCATATATATATATTATATATATATATATATATATATATATACATATATATATATAATTAGTGTCAGAGGCTTTAAATACCATGTTGGCTTGAAGATATATATACATAGAATGGAAAGTGTCATATCATTTTTAAACTGTGATCATGTCTCTTTCACAATAAAGCATGCCTCCTCATGACAATTTTTGAGACAATTATATCGGTTTCTCAATGCCTTCTTTTTGGTTTGATTCCAGTGTTGGTTACCAACAACCATGGCTAGAGAGCACAGTCTGCCTGACTATTTCACCTATAGCTGGGAGAGAATTGGCTTCATGCCTTTACCAAATTTGAATGGAATTCAAACTTTACTTGCTAATCCATATTTTGCATTCCAACGTCTTTACCTCCATTGAAATATTAATACATATTTGTAGAAATCCCTAAATTTATGTGGTCATTCTGCACCTCAGATGACTGTCCCTATAGTTATCTGCTTTTTCTTTTTTTTTTTCAAATATACTTAATGGATAAATGAAAAGGTAGCCTAAATAAGAATTATCAATCTTTTCCTGTTTTTCTTATCCACTATTTCCAAGACTTTTATCAGTATGAACATAAATAAGAATTTATTTTAACATATCACACACACACACACACACACACACACACACACACACACACACACATATATACATATATATAAAATTAAATTATATGCATATTGATGTAATATATATCTGGATGAATATAATATGTTAATTAAAATATATAACACAAAAAGCATCTATGCATGCACATGTGTATGTTAATACAATGCATTAACATACACAAACTGCATTATATTGTGCAGTAAAACACAACAAGAAATATACAGAAATTTCAAATAGCTGAGTAGTTTGTTATATGCATATATCTAACTTAAATTGCAATCAATAGAAGAGAAGGAAATATTTAGATTTTTATAAATTACTTCATATAGAAAAACATATATATATATATATATATATATACACATGATACATAATATAAATATATGTTTTGACAAAATATGGTTTTGTTTGGGTTCTTTGTTTAATGGCATATCAACCTTTGCAGGTTATTTAATGCCAAAGCCATCCTTGCAGAAGGACAGTAGTAATACTATTCAATCCATAGCTGGTGGGGGGGAAGGAGTTCATATCTTTCCCAATGTTAGTCCAAAAATTAATATAATAGAATGACTAGAGTTTGAACTCACTTATTATGATGTTGCCTTCCTGTATGTTTGCCTTAACACAATGGAGACTCCTTCAATAAAATATGTATACTATAGATTGCAATCTTATTAAAATCAAAGTAAATACTTACATACACACACAAATATATATATATATATATATGTGCATGTGTGTGTGTGTGTGTATATATATATATATATATATATAAAATATAGGAAAATATTGGTATATAATAAATATAGATATATTCTTTTAATAATAATGTAGCATATTTATAAAAGATATATGTATATATGTTTTTTTTTATTATATACCAATATTTTCCTATATATTTGTTATATACCAATATTTTCCACTATATATATAGGAAAATATTGGTATATAATTAAAAATATATTATATATATATATATATATATATATATATATATATATATAGAGAGAGAGAGAGAGAGAGAGGAAAATATTGGTATATAATAAAATATATATATATATATATATACACACATATATCTTTTAATAATAATGTAGCATATATATAAACCAATAAACACAATATTATATATATATATATATATATATATGGAAAATTAGATATAAATTTATATAATGAACAACACAGTAAGTATAAAACCTATAGCAAATAAATCAATGTATCGAGAATCAATGTATATATGTGTCTGTGTGTCCATGTGAAAATTCCAGTGTATTTCAACTATTAGAATTTTAAAGGGGGAACATGAGTACAAAGCAATGCTGAAGATATAGACAGAAGGCTTGGTTCTTCGCATTTGATAATTCACAGTCTTACCAAGCAAGATAAACATATGTTGGCTAAGTTTGTACTTCAGGAATATATTATACACACATACACAAGTTTATCTCATATGCATATAAGCAACTTAAAATGTAATCAATAGAAGAGAAGGAAAGAGTTAATTAGTAAATATTGAAATTTGTATACATTACTTTCTATAAAAGGACAAATCAGAATACAGATATACACACATATATATTATTATATATTGAAATATACAATATGAATATATAGATAGATAAAATGTAAATATATAAAGATAAAAATGAATATTTTTATATCCGAGGAAAATACAAACACAAATATTTGCATCCAGATATATTTTACAATAAGTATAAAGTTATCATTTTCTCCCAATATATATATATTATAACCGTGTTGGTTGTCACTGATATCATTACTTATATATATATATATATATCCACCCACCAGCATTTACACATACATTCACATCCTCATATGTATACATGTATAAATATATATATATATATATATATACACACAATCACATAGTGGGTAGAGTGTTCGCCAATGGTCCGGGAGACCTGGTTTCAATCCCAGGTCGAGTCATACCATAGATTTTAAAAATGGTACTTGATACCTCCTTGCTTAACACTCAGCAATATAAGGTACGCATCAAGGGTAAAATGGAGCAATTCAGGGAACGGTGTATGCAGTGCCCTCCCCTACAACTTGGTATAGTAGCTATTGAAAAGAGAACCTTCTGGTGTCCCTAGACTAAGGTCGCCAACTTTACTTTATATATATATATATATATATATATACACACACACACACACACATATATATATATATATATATATATATATACATTATTTATGTATAAATCCTCATACGCTGATCCCCCTATATATATATATATATATATATATATATATATATATACGCTGATCCCCCTATATATATATATATATATATATATATATATATATATATATATATGTATATATATATGCACATACACACATACTATAAGTAGTTTAAGCATATCCCAAATGTGTAATATGAATGCTCTATTGTCACACATACTACTATCCTTAGAAATTTTATGGTGTTGAAAATTATTTAGAATGATAGTTTCAGAGACAGAGAAGTGGAAAATGAGAAGGAGGATGAAGTGAGAGAGAGAGAGAGAAAGAGAAGGTTTGTTGGTTGGTTTTAAATTATGTCCATCTTTTATTTAAGGCCGAAGTCAGTCCTTTTGTACGCCATTATATTTTCAAGAAACCAATAATGATAATAATCATTCATATACAATTATACGTTTACGTAAGTATTCTTAATACAGATAATTTTCATATATGGTTCTGGTGTGTGTGTGAGAGAGAGAGAGTTAGAATATGTGTAAGTGTGTCTGTATGTGTTTAAGAGAGAGAGTTAGAATGTGTGTGTGAAAAAGAAACAAAAGAAAACTCTCAAAGAAAGTATCAGGAAACAAAAGAAAAAACATCTAGCGGAACATTGTTATTGAGTTCAATTCTCACTGAGTGCCCTATACTTCTGCTCTTGCTCCAAATAAAGCAACACTTAGTAAATGACAAGAGGTATGAAGAAAATGTAAGAATAAAAATAAAAGTATCAAGAACACAGAAAAACAAGGGAGAAATAGAATGAATCCCCTTGCTCCTATCCCCCCCAAAAAAACTATTTGAGAGACAGAGAGACAGGACAAGAAATGAAAAAGGAAAAAGTCAGAGAGAGAGAGAGAGTGTGTGGGGGGGAATAGAATTACTAACCTACCAAAAAATGAACAATAGGTAAAAATAAATAGGGTGAAACTAAGAGAGAAAGTAGGAGGAATGAAAAAAGGGAGATGGGGGGGATAGAGTTACTCGCCCACCCCCCCAAAAACCCCTAGGAAAACTCTTTTAAGGTCTAAGAGAGAGAGAGAAAGAGAGAGAAATTGAAAGAGAGAATTTAAAGGAGAGAGAGAGAGGGAGGGTAGGGAAGAAATAGAATCCCTGATTGCCACCCAACACCAAAAAAATAAGGAAAACTATATAAAGTAAGGTGAGAGAGAGAGAGAAAAATGAGAAGCAGAGAAGAGAATTACCTTCCCTCCCCACAAAAACAGAAAAAACTATATAAAGAGAGAAAGTAACGGAAAGGCATAAAGTAAGTACAAGAGAAAAGGGAGAGTCACAAGTTTCTGATAAACACCGATCATCACATGACAGCTTTGATGATTAACAAAACCCACTTCTCAAACCAATTTTCTAGAGTAGTGAGTTCAATCCTTACTGGTGATACCATTATTATTAACTTGTGCTAGACTATGCTAAGCTTAATAAAGTTTCCAGTATATTGATGTCTTACTCATCGAGTTTAACCCTTCCTCCCACCACCACTGGGTGCATGGGTGTCAAATGCATCGCTACAAATATTGTGTGCAGGCTGAAAACCATACCCTGCATCCTTTGCCTGCCAGAATGTTAAAAACAGATGACTGTAAATAAGGAATAATACCAAGACAGTTTCATTGAAGATACATACAGCAGACCTCTTTGCCACAAATCTTTCATCAAGGCATGAAAGCACCAACAATCTAGATTGGTAGGTAAGGTGTTAAAAAGCAATTGATAATAATGCAAGTACACACTGTACACAATGGAGTATGGCAACAAGTACTCAGGCCTGATTAAAAAAAAAAAATTTCTGGTTGATTTAATGACATGTCAACTCACCTAGGGTTATTTAATGGACCAAGCTGCCTTTGGTACTCTCCGATAAATGAGGTAAACTTAGCTGGCTTGCTTTTCCCCAAGAAGACTCTCGAAGGCAGCTATGTGAGCAGGTAAGTCATTTGACTTCTACAGAGGTTACAGAATTAGTTGTTTCTTTTAAGTTTTTTTTTTTTACTTAAATGATATCAAGTATTCCTATCTAATACAAACAAATTGCACAAAGTTGTATAGTTTCAAATATTTCTATCTAGAACTAATAACTATATGGCTTCAAGTAATTATTTCTACATAATAATAGCCATTTATTTGCCATATATGGCTTCAAGTAACTAATAATGATTCTTAGTAAACAATTATAGCTTCAAGTAACTATTCTTAATACAAATAATTTACAGTTATAAGGAATCAAGACATAAATAGTTTTTAAACATATGGAACCCTAACAAGTACTACCACACCGAGTAAGAGTGGACCTGGGAGTAATGGCAATGAAGTAATACTCCACACTATCCAAATCTTCAGCATTGGAGCCTCAACAACATATGTTGTGCCACATGCAGGATACCCCTTTTACAGGCGTGGAGGGATCTTAACCTTTTGTAGGGGATATAGTCAGCCAACAGAGTGGTCCGATGTTTTGGAGAAGGAAAACTTATTTCCTATTTGGGAGAAAGATCCTCTTCAGCAGTGGTCAATCTATAAAGAAAAACTAACGTAACATATTGACCCTCGGCCAAGCAGTCAAATAAGAGATGCATTTGTGTAAATAACAGGTGCATCCGGTCGAAGATATCAGGGTATAACCTTGACTGTGGACGGGTTGAATTGGGTGCTGATGTGACACCCACAAGAAGCAGGTGGGTGTCAAACAATTATATAACCCAGTGCCACAGACAGGTTCAGTTAGTTGGAGATAAGATGCTGTAGAGAGAACCAGCACCCAGCAGAAGGATGGGCCCTCAGGACCCCCGGTTGAGCAGCCCAGCAGAATGAGAAAGAAGTGCTGCTAAAGACAGAGGAACTTGGGGTCAATATGTTGCAGTCTGTTCAGTTTCCAACTCACCTCTCACACACAACCCTTTCGCAAACCATTTCGAATAAAGTGTGAGAGGTATATTTTTCTAAAGAAGTGTGTTCGTTCATCATTATTGTTGATTTTCTTTCCGCATGTATATGTGTATGGTTGTATATGTATTACAGCCATGCAACACTAATAATAACAATACTTATAGGAAATACAAGTATCTATAAACAGGAGAAAAAGACATTATTTGCTTGGTGGGAATCCTGGTAGTGTAGTGACTAACGTGTTGAACTGTGAAAGAGCAGTAAATGAGTTCAAACTCAAGTTGCACCGTTATGTTCACTTTTTGACAAACATCCTTGCATAAGGTATGATGAAGCCTCTTATACCCCCCATCACTAACGTGTTTAATAGTACACTTCTGTTTTTCTACAAGGACAGTTTTGGCAGTAAATAACCCATAAAGAGTGATATGCCATAAATAAAGGAACCAATCCCAACCAAGATATGTTTAAAATTTTCTTTCTTTTTTCTCAACTATTTCAGAGCTTTTAAACTTAAGTTATCTTCAGAATTAACAACCACCACCACCACCACCTTGAGGAGCATAGGGCCAAGGCCTTAACTATCTGTGATATTAGTGCAATTTTAGTGGTGAGTAGGTTTTATCTGGTTTGTTGCAGGCCCCATGCCCATATGACATAGATTTCAAAGTTGTCCTAGACTGGTTGCCAACCAAGGCTACAGAAACCAACCTTATTTTAAACACAGTTGACAGTTTTGGTTTTCAGTAGAATTAACAAACAATCCCCTAACACCTCAGAATTAATAAGTAAGAGTCAAAATTCTGTTTGCCTGAAATCAAACCTCTAATATCATTATCCTAGACAGGTTTCTTTAACAAGGGTAAAGAGCCCACTCCACCTTACTATTTATAGATAAATGTGAGAACAGACAAATTCATGCCTTTCCCAAGTGTACAATGAAATGCAAACAACCTCATCTAGGATTTGAACTTGGCTCACTATCTCCATTTCCTAAAACAGTAACTATTACACACACACACACACGTACATTTAACTGCAGTTGAAGATTTTAGCTTTTTTTTTTCTCATGACATAAAAGACTTAGCCTACTTTTACAATAGAAAATAAATGTAAGGTCAATAATACTTCCATGAAAAAGCAAATTTTAAAAAAGTAATTACCTCAGTTCAGAGGTAAATTTCATTAAAATTTGATCTAAATTATATTCTTCAGTCCATGAAAAGACAAAACTAATCTAAATTATATTCTTCAGTCCATGAAAAGACAAAACTAATCTGAAGGTTCAAGAAAATCACCCAATCCTAAACAGAACAATTAGAAAATAAAAGCAGAAAAGAAAACATCAGAAGACTGATAGAAAGAGTGCAGAGAGTGAGTAAGTAAATAAATAAAAGATAGAAGGAAACCAAAAGGAGCAGAATAGTGGAGTGTGTACATGAGATAAGAGGTGGGGGTAAGACAAAAATGATAAGAGAAAAGCAAAAGGTGATGAAAAAACAAAAAAGGCAATCAATAAAAAGATATCCTAAGGGAAATAGAGAGATGAGTTTGAAGATTCTCAAATAAAAAGATAAAAGTGAAAAAGAAGAAAGATATATATAGAGAGAGAGTTGGGTTGAAGAAAGAAAATAATTAATCCAGAAAGAACCCAGATTACACAACATTTTTGAGAGAGAGAAACAAAGAGAGAGAGACCTTGATTCAAGAGCAAAAACGAAAGATAAATCCAGAAAGAGCCCAGGTTCAATGAGAAAGAGAAAGAGAGAGAGATTCAGAAAAAACCCATGTTCAACAACAATTGAGAGGGAGAGAGAATAAAGTAGTTAAAGGAAAGAGAATTAAAGATTAAGCCAAAAATTAAGAGCTTAGGTGTGATAAGAATTTAGAGAGAGTGAGAGGGATTTTAAAGTAAAGGAATGAAAATAAGATAGATGAGAAACCTTGGAGAAAAAGTTAAGACAGAAAAGTAGAGATAGAGAGAGAGAGAGATGCTGGATGCAGTGCAAAGAGTGAGAGAGAAAGCCAGAAAGGAAGAGAGAGAAAAAGAAAAAATGAGAGCTCGTTAAGCAGAGAGAGAGAAAGAAAGAGAACGGAAGTCTGCTTGTGGCAAGTGGCAACAGGGATTGTACAATTCTGGTGAAGTGTACTTGATTTGGTAGAGAAGTAAAACCTGGGAAAAACGTGACCAAAAAAAAAATAATAAATAAATAAAATTGAAAATGAAAAAAGGAAAAAAGAAAAAGTAAAAAAAAAGCAAAACAAAGAAACAAAACCAAAATGATCCGCAGTTTTCTGGCTGGCTCTGATGAGAACTACGACACCATTGCGACTTTTGTGGTAAAAACATTTTCAGAGACGAAGTATTAATTAGTGAGTAAAGGCAGGGCGCCGAGAGAAACGCGAGGCAGGGCGTAGGAGGTGGTGGGAGAAGCAGGAAGGAAGGAGGCAGATTATAGAAAAGAGATAGGAGGTCGAGCGAGCATCGATGACAATGGTGTGGGTAAGATGATAGGAAGGGGTGGCAAAAAGGAGAGAAAGAGAGATTTTAACACTCTACCACCACTCCCACGCAGAGAAAAATCAGACAGAATATGATCAAGAACCTCTGTGTTCATGTCTGAGGTGGATGCATATGTGTTTGCAGTGGGTTATGTAAGCAACATCAGGTGAGGCTCAGAAACACCTGAGTCATTTTCACGAAATTTTACATAGAAGCTTAATGAGTAATTTCGACTAGACTTAAAAAAATACATTCAAGAAGTTGAAATAACGGTTAAAGAAAAGTAAAACTTGAGTAGAAAACAGTATTTGTCAACCAAATGAATCAATTTTCAACTCAAAAAGATGAAATTCTAGATTTTGAAAACTGAATAATTGATTTTAATGGCATGTCAACCTATCTAGGGTTATTCTATGCCAACAGTTTTGAAAGTCACATTCACTTTTTTGTACAGTTTTCTCTTGAGAGTTTGGCACACCATTTTAAGATATCAAGTATTCCTATCTAATACCAATAATTTGCACATGGTTATATGGTTTCAAGTAACTTAGAATAATCCATAGTAAGCAATTAGCTTCAAGTAACTATTTTTAACATAAATGATTTATGACTATATGGCATCAAGTATTCCTATCAAATACAAATGATTTTTAAATAGATGTATTTGACTCATAAATTGGAACTTAACAAATACTATCACTCCACTAGGTAAACTTGGAAGCAATGACCATGATGGGTTACCCAACAATCCCCAAATTTCCAGAACAAGAGCCTCACCATTAGATGCAGTTTGGTGTCACATCCAAGGTACTCTTTTTTTTGGAAGGAATCTTACTGCCAGTGTATTCTCAACTCCACTGACAGGACAGTGTATAAGTATAAAATGAAGCTGTAACATTCCATGAATACCTGAGTAATTTTCATGAAATTTTACATTGACCCTTCATGAGTACATTTTACTTCTTTTTTCTTTTTCTAAATACATTCAAGAATCTGAAATGAAGACTAAACAGAAAAAAATAATAAGAGAACAGTATTTAACAAAACATATTTCCGACTCAAAAAAGGTGAAATTTTCAATTTAGAAAACTTTGTATAAGATAAGACAGCTACCAAACCAATTAATACAAAGAGTGGAACTAATTAGCAGCTGGTGGAATCAAAGATGGATTCATGTTTGAATAATAAAGAAAGATGATTCTCGGATATTTATTTCTATCATTTTTAGCAACTATTTATGAGAGAGAGAGGCAAAGAAGTGAACTCCATACTAAATAAATAAAAGACTTATTTATATAAATTTATAATACATATTTACCCAACCCATCCACACAAGCAGGATGCAACAGAGGGTCAATTCGTAAGTTGAGTTTAACAGATTTTCTTTTTCCTAGATTAGTTGATATAGCAAGGTTAAAGAGCACTGTTTGTCCTAGTATTTATGCATAGCTGGGGGGGAGAATAGATAGATTCATACTTTCCCCATGGGTATTAGTGTTAGGTGAAACACAACCTTATTCCTGATTTAGACTCCAGTCACCAAGTTCATTTCCTATACACCCTGAGTACCTTAATTATATTTCTCTATGTAGACAAGTGACTACAAATACTTCCTGTTTCTCAAAGTCATAGAGATAACAAGCTGATTTAGTTGCAATAAAAAGAAATTAAAATTGAAAAAAAAAAGTCAATGATAATAATAATGGTAGACAAAGCTTCATCTAAAAAAAAAATCAAATATGCTTAATGTCACTTCACAGTGTGATCCTATTTACCAACCCCTCCGCTCGGGCAGGATATGACACAAGGTCAATTTTTAAGCGAAGTTTAACAGGTTTGAATTCAGAGTTTTCCTTCTCCTAGACTAGATGCCTCACCAAGGCTGAAGAACCCAGTCTGTCCTACTATTTACCCATAGCTGGAGGGAGAATAATTGAATTCATACCTTTCCCAAGTGTGATGATACTGAATAATAACACCTGCTAGTCATGAGTACCATGTCTAAGTTACATATGAAACAAATATCAGTGATAATTTTGGCATTAGGTTTTGGACTGAATATTATTTGCAGATGTATGAAAACAATTTATGGTTGTATGGGTTTGGAGTGAATGTGTGCCATGCATCAGTGAAATGAAAGTAATTCACAAAATAAAGACACTGACACATACCAGTTTTATTTTATGAAGATCATTCAATAAATGAGGTGAAATATTGTCTACGAAGTTGGCAATAAGAAGCACATTTTTCAGTTGCACCTTTTTTAAAGAAATCAATAGTAATAGGTCCTTTCATTTACCAGAACATTGTCAGCATGACCTTATTTATTGACTTGCAGTACCCAGAACTATTTCTTTACAGGAGAGTCATTGTCTTTTCAACTCAGGCTTATAGTGCCAAACCTATATTTAGCTAATATGTAAACATTTTTTTTTTGGATTAAAACCTGCTTACATATCATACATTCTTCTGTAAATTTCACAAGGGTTGCATTTTTAAGCCACCCAAAATTTGATGATAAATGTCTATTCAAACCTTGGACAGTCTATTTGATTTGCCTTTATTTTGAATAGCTTGTAAGTAAATATTTTTGCAAGACTAAAATAGTTTTTGCTATAAACCAATTTCAAACAATGCATAATTTACATTTACAGAAAAAAAAATCTTTTTGCTTTTTTTTCCAAAAAAATTCCCCTAAATTATTGAATGACCCTTGTATATTCCTTGCAAAGAAAGTTTATCTGTCATTTACTATTAAAGAGAGAGAGAGATTCACAGAAGGTGACTCTATACTAAACAAATAAGACATTTATTTATATAGACAAGTACTTACTAATGGTCCAAACTGACTGACAATGCATGGAAAGTAGACAAGTGAGAGAAAACATCTTTAATAATAATAATAATAACCTAGGTTTTGAGATAAAACACAAATGACCCAATCTTGGACAGAAGACCAGACCAAGTTGGAGTCAACAAGTGGACCAGCAGATCACAGAATAAAAATAAAGGAAAACAACCTTGATAAAAGGTTGAAAAAAGCCATGAAATATGAAGAAGACAGTGATACCAATCATAGTTGGAACTCTGGAAACATCCCTCAAGAATCTGAAAAAATGACTGTTGAAACTGGAGATTCAAAGAAGAAAGAGACTGTTTAGACCAAAGCACTACTGAAACAGGTTAGAATGCTTACAATTATTTTAAAGAGCAGAGGTTACCACTGGCATTGAAATATAATAATAATAATAATAATAATAATCCACAAGGAAATGTACAAGGGATTAAAATTTGACTGTAATGAAAAATGGTAGAAGCGCAAACCAGAATTTGTCCTAGAAAATGAGACTCATAAAATTCTCTGGGACTTTGAGATACAGATTACACAATCCCAGCCAGAAGACCAGACCTAGTATTAATTAACAAGAAGATTAGAACTCGTCATCTTACAGATTTTGGCATTCCAGTGAACCACAGAAAATTGAAAAAAATAGACCAAATACTTGGATCTTGCCAGAGAGATGAAAAAGCTGTGGAATATGAAGTTGACAGAGATACCAAATGTAGTTGGTGTGTTTGTAATGGTCGTAAAAAGCCTAGAAAGAGAGACTGGGGGAAGAGAAGATTAGAATTGAGGCCATTCTCAACACAGCACTGTTAAAATCAGCTAGAATACTGAGGAGACTTGCAGTCACTCTTAAAAGAACCGCCAGTTAGATCTGATGTAAAAAAAAATCTCACAAGGCACAGAATAATAATGAGGGTTAAAAGATAAATAAGGTTTCCTGCAACTTGATGTGGAAATAGAATCATGTGAGAATATATATTCAAAAGTATATACCTAGTATGGTCCTATTCAAACATATTTTGTATCAATTATTATCTTATACAATATCTAATCTCATCATCTGTTTGCAAATTAATTATTGGGATAACAGGCTATTTGAATATAAACTCTTCTATGATAAGGTGCAGCTAAATTTGCTTGATAATGAAAGTAAAATTGTTATCAAGCTGAATTATCGGTACTTTTGGGGGGAAACCAAGATATGGATAGGTTTTAGGTATCCTAAACTGGAAAATTAAATCTGGTCTTCTGGTAGAGGCCCAAACTGAAAAAAAAAACAAAAAAAAAGGTAGATAAAAGAAACAGTTATATACCCATCATATCAGCATACTTAGAACAGTTCCATAGGGCTTTGCATAGAGGTGGAAATCCAGGGAGGAACTGACACCAACCCAATTACGGCATAACTGAAATCAGCTAGAAGAGTCCAAGCATATTGAGGAGACATCTTGTCACTTGATTTATATTGAAAGCAACCAGACACGTGTGAAAAATTCAATGAGTTCAAAAGATGATGATGATGTTTTGAGAGAGGATCTTTGTGATAGTTCACCCCACATAATTAACTTTATAGCAGTACAATAAGATTAACATGGATTTCTCTTTGGCAAACCAAAATGACTTGAGGCACATCTTAAAAAAAGACTATCCTATAATTTTGGTTCAAGCAATTTTTTTTAATGCATGTGATATTAGAATGAATATTCTGTTCATTCTTATGAAACATTAATAACCTTCTAAGCTGAAAGTGTCTATACCTATTTGATATGCACAACAGCCAGTTTATATACTTGCAAAATTTGAGATGGTTGATTTTAATTTATGTCTTTGTGGGCATTTAGCCTTACAGATACAAATAGATCTATTCCAACTTTGGGCACAAAGTCATATTCATTTGTTTGTTTGTTTAGGTTTTATCGCATATCAACCCTTTTAAGTTATTTAATGCCAAATCCATTTTTATACAAATAAACAGTTCTCTTTCAAACAATTCAGTTTAGCATACGTACACAGAGTTTAATTGTCAAAAACATTTCTATTTCAAGCTATTTAGTTTAATCAAACAGTTCTAATTCAAACAATTCAGTTTATATTAAATACACAGTTTACATGTCAAAACAGTTCTATTTCAAGTATAAGTACGCATTTTAGTTCTATTTGACCCATAGATGGAACCCCCTCAGGTACTACCACTCAAGGCCAGAGTGGATCTGGGAGTGATGGCAGTAAAGGGGTACTCCGTATTCCACAAAGCTCTAGCATTACTGGAACCTCATCATCAAATGCTTAGTGTCATATACAGGACCTTCCTTTGGGGGGTGTCTTACCCTCTAAAGAGAAGCAGTCGGTGTATCCTACAGCCCCAGCTGACTGGGCAAACAAAGTCATATTTAATACAAACACACAGTGTTTCAGAAAAATGATATCATCTCATAATGTAAAAACTTGACCAATTCACATTCAAATAATCTCAAATTTTAACAACGTACGCAGAAACAACACAAAATTCTATGTTTAATGGTTTTTCATTCCACTTATACAAATGCTATTTGTTAGAAAAGAAAACGTGTTTAAACATTAAACAGAGAATTTTGAGTTGCTTCTACACATCCAGTTAAAATTTGAGATCATCTGAACAACAATTGGTCATGTTATTAGATTATAAGATATGAATTTTTCTGAAACACCCTGTACATCTCAATGGGGATGAATTACTTTGAAACATGTTTGTGTACATATACATGTATGTATGTGCAAGCTGAAGTAACTGTCTACACTAAGTAAGAGGTCAAAACTTGGATCAAAAGTAAAAGACATGTCTTTCCAACTTATTTCATTTTTCTAAACAAAGTCTATTTTATTAGGTTGTTCAAAAAATACTGTCCAATCTATTTAAATATTATTCTAACATTATTTTAATAGCAGTAATAGCAAAAATTTACATTCCTAAAAATTAAAGTGCCCTCTTGGCTAATTTTCTATCACTTCTTTCAGAATTTGGTTTTGAAGGTTATACGCTCCTAATCATGAAGATGAAAACAGAAGAGACGTGTTTACTTTTTTGCATGTGTTCAAGTGTGGTCATAATTTTGCTTCATGACGATGTTCGACCACATGTTGACAGGATGAGACTGCAGGAGTTCACTAACTTGGGATATGAGACTTTGCCACACCCATCATATTTTCCTGATCCTTGACTCCCATTTTTCAAGTGACAAGACACTTCTTTTTTTTCTTATACCCAAAAATATTCCTTTTCTGAAGGAAATGTAAAAATTGGATTCAAAGATTTCTTGGCGCCAAAACCTTTAGAGTTTTATCGTACAGACATAAATAACCATTTTAATCAAAGGCAGAAATGCATAGATGTTCAGCGATTATATTTTGACTGAGTAAAAAACAGTAAGTCATTAATTCAAGACTAAAATTTTATTCTAAAACTGGACATTATTTCTTGAACAATCTCATACAACCCCCCCCCTTTTTTTAAACAGAAAAGAAGTTTACCAGTTGGATTTTAAATCCTATCTTGTAAAGTTAATATCGTTCTGGGATGATTTTGATGTTTTCATAAAGAGAGCTTTTCTCTTTCTCTTTCAGAGACAAAAATTGTTTTACATTAAAATTTTCTCCCAAGCTAAATGCATATGTATATGAAATTTGGTAGATTTATAGGACAAACACTTCCCAATTTTGTGTATATATATATATATATATATATATATATGCCAACATGTACATACATATATACATAAACAAACAAATATGAACAAAGAGATATATGGATACACACACATGTACAGATATATACATAAGTACATACACACACACACACACACACACACACACACACACACACACACACACATATATATATATATACATACAAATACATATATGTATTCAACAACCTATCAACATGAAGTGGATGCAACACAAGGTTAACTTCTAAAAAAAGTTTAACAGGTTTGAATTAAGAGTTTTCCTTCTCCTAGACTGGTTGCCATACCAAAGTTAAAGAACTCAGTCAGCCCTATTATTTATCCATAGATGGAGAGAAAATAGTTGAATTCACAGTTTTCCCTGAGCGTATTAGTGCAATGTGAAATGCAAACAGTTTTGTCCAGGAGTTGAACTGTATCCATTTCCTATAATGATAACAATTAGACAATGACCAACTATATACATCCATACACACACACACATATATATATATATATATATATATATATATATATATATACACACACACATACACAAATCTGTTTACATATATATGTACAAAAACATTCATACAGACTGATTCTCAGATAAAACTACACGTGTGACAATAAAGACAAAAACAAATGCAGATATTTTAAAACAAACAAATATATGTGTGAGTATATTAATGTGAATGTAAGATATTCATAAGATTAACCATATATATGTCAGATATGCATAAATAATCTTTATTTCAATCTTAACAATCTTAGATGCTTAGTACCCTTAAAGTTCCACTTCACAACATAAAACTGTCACTTTAAACACACCAAAATCCATTTTCTCTCTCAACTGACACCCTCATCTTCCAAAATTGTCTTTATTCACCTCTCTCTCTCTCTCTCTCTCTCTCTCTCTCTCTCTCTCTCTCATTGTTTTTTTTATTTATTCTTAACCAATAGTTCAACTTTTTTTTGGTCGGGACAATTGTTTTCTTCTCACTCTCTTTTTTCTGATTATCTCATAATTGACTGTTACCCATTTTTTTCTCAAGTCTAGTGTTTCCCCACTTTCACCCAGTTTTATTATTTGTTGGCATTTACATAATGTTTTATGGGTTCTTTTTTTTTCTTTCTTTAGCCAACGTTTTATGTGTCACCTTTCTTGCAAAAAAGAGAACAATGCGAAACATTTCAAGCCATGTCATTCTGATGACAATGGAAATAATCGTTGAAATATCAATTAAAGAAACTGTTCATCATTTTGGTAGAAATGCCAAACCAAGTGTTCACAATGTCAATCATGATCAACAAGGAGTGCTGACAGCATGGATTCTCTTGATACTCTCACGTCATCCATTCTTATCAGACATCACTCTCATTAAATCCTCTAGATGGTATCCAGTATCCACAAAGCTGATGAATGTAAGTTTTGGCTTGGTCAACACTGGTGTGTCCATGCATAGAAGTTCATGGAAGATCGTCGCTCGTGAGTTCATTTAGCAGGGCCTAGCATGTTTTGCCCATCTTACTTGGATAGTTTGTGAGATGGGAGGTAAGTGGTCAAATAGTTTCTGCTTTGGAGGATGCTGCTTCAAGTATTTGTTCAAAATAGCACAACACATCCTTGTATATTTTCCCACTAGGTTTTTTTTCCATGGCATTTTGTTAGAGTCCAAATGGTGCAACCATATAGTAGTACTGACACAAGTACGGCTTGAAAGAATTCTAATTTTATTTTATCAGATTCTAATTAGTATTTTATAGCTAAATCAATATATCTAAAAGATCAACTCATTTTGGATTGCTGCGTTTTCATAATTTTAGTTATAGAGATTTTATAGCAACAGCATTACTAATTAAACAAAATTATCTGGGTCAATTTCAACTCAGTGTCTTCTGGTGCATAAAAACTGAGGTTAGATTATTTAATGGCATATCAAACCTTCAGGTTTATTTAATGCCAAATTATATATATATATAAATATGATTTTTAAGTGAATAGTTTAATGATGTTTTTGTTTTTAAATGAATTGTTAGAGTGCAAGACATAGGTTAAGAAACAAATGTAGATGGTCTTGTTTCAAAGATGTATTTTACATTTTTATATATATATCTACTAAATTGAGGTTTGCTATAATGTAGTTAATTTTGATATCCATACCTTCTATACTACAGGATCTATTTAGGGTTTGGTTGATCCTTGGGAGTTATATTGTTTTTGTTTTGTTTGTATGGTCGAGTTTGATAATTATTGGGAGGTGAGTTTATAGTTGTAGTTAATCACATTCAGCATAAAACGACACACACACACACATACATACATACATACATGTGGGTGTGTGTGTGGAATACTAGCTCACCTGTGGATCATCATCATGAGACTCTAAGTTGTGAGTTTTTATCCTGTTTTACATCTTATATATTTTTTTACAATTGAAATATGTTGTGACATTGTTTTGCATTTTCACACAAGTAACAATTTAAAGATTTTACAAATTAAAAAATATTTTAGAATTTAATTCTCATTTTAATCACACACACACACATGTGTGTCTAACTGTGTGTGTGTGTGTGAGCATTATAAGGATTATAGTAAATCAAGTTGATGATTGACAAGGCTTCATCAATAAAAATTCTTTGGTCAATTTTATAGCATATAAGTAAAGTAAGTAAAGTTGGCGACTTTAGTCGAGGGCGACTGAGAGGCTCCCTTTTCAGTAGCTGGTACACTGAGGTGTAGGAGGGAGCGCTACTCCTTTCCCTGGATTCCCCCACTTTACCCTCGATACACACCTTATATTGCTGAGTGTTAAGCAAGGAGGTATCACATACCATTTTTAAAGTCTTTGGTATGACTTCATCTGGGATTGAACCTAGGTCTCCCAGACCATTGACGAACACTCTACCCACTAGACCAATGAATCGGTTTTAAAGCATATACCAACTACTTATGGGTTATCTAATGTCAAAATCTGAATCATTTGTAAATTTTTTATTATAATCATAACTATGTATATTTTAAACATTCCACTGTAACTATTTGGTTTAATTTTTTTTAAAATCACACTTTTTTTATTGATAATAATCTTTTTTTCCCATACAATTATATAATATAAAGTATTCCATTTCAATACTAATAATTTTCAAACAGATCTATTAGGCTTATAAATAGGACTCTAAGAGGACACTCCAGGACAGAGTACACTTGGGAGTAATGGCAATGAAGGAGTATTCCACACTCTCAGAGATCCAGAACTGGAGACTTACCACTGGATAGGGTATAGTGTCATATCTAAGATAAACACAAAAAAATTAAGACAAAAACAAAGATATGCTATTAACTCTATTTGTGCATAACAACAACAACAACAAACATGGTGCCGATAGATCAAAGACAAAACAGAGGATGAATCATAGGTGGGATTTAAGATTCTGAGATTAATTGCTCTCATAATTGGTTGCTATGGATAAGAATTCTAGCCAAAAATATGAATACGTAGCAGTCCAAAATAAGTAAACCTTTTATATATACTAATGGAATTTCAGTTTTGGTTACAGAGATGTAACAATTTTATTTTTGGTTACTAAGTTTCAGTGCAATAGAGCTTGGTAATAAATAACACCAAATAATATCTTTTTTGATGGCATAATGTTCCATTTTGGTTTAGAAGAAAATTATCTTTTTATAAAGCAAAAAATGGTATGAGTGAACAAATTTATAGGTGATACTGTATACACTGAAATGTATATGCATGTTTGCATGTGTATAAGAGTGAGACAGTAATTATTCATGTGTACATCCTATAAATATTTAGGTTTCAAGATGTCTTCTTTTAGCATGTATGAAAGACGTGTTTTTGTTTCCGCACGTGTACCCTCTGCGAACTGTGTGCTTACATACAAAAGAGTTATACAAGATACAATCTCTTGCCCAAGAGGAAGAAGATGCGATGCGCACATGTGCACACAAAGAAAATGGTTGCATACGTACACTGACATTCTTGTTGTCCCACACTCTACCCTTCTCTTTTATAGACCCATGTACTATCTCTGCAAAGTGAGATTTTCTCGAACACACCAAATAATCATGAAATGCCACAAATTGTGCCGTCAAATTATTCAATCCTTCCATTGGTTTATTCTTACAGACAACTTCCATTATATCAGTACCCTGTCAATGGTGCCAAAAATATAGCTTCTGCAGAGGCTAAGAACCTCCCAAACCCTTCAAAAAAAATTTTAAAATGACATTCTGCATATGTATTTACCCAACCCCTCTGCCACAGGCAGGATGTGACACAAGGTCAATTTTTTAAATGAAGTACAGCTGATTTGAATTCAGAATTTTCCTTCTCCTAGATTGGTTGTCCTACCAAAGCAAGAGCTCCGTCTGCCCTACTATTTTACCCATAGCTGGATGGGAAACAGATGGATTCATGCCTTTTCTAAGTATATTATTGCAAAGTAAAACACCAACAGATTCATTCAGGGTATGACATTCAACTATATCTGGCAGTGAGGCTGCTGGCACTACTGAGTTAGAGGGAACCTAGGAATAATGGCAATAATTCTAATTATATAGAAATTGAACACTAACAGGTACAATCGATCCAAAAGCAGACTTGAACCAGGTTATTTGGTTATTTTGGAGAGATTTTTATTTTGTGGGTGGGGGGATAAATGATTTCATGTGTCTCAATTTTTGGTTTGCCCAGTCGGCTTGGGCTGAAGAATACACCAACTGCACCTCTGCAGAGGGATAAAACCTCTCCCCAACGAGTGTCCTAAATATAACACTAAATAATCTGATGGTGAGGTTCCAGAAATACTGGAGCTTTGGGGAATGCGGAGTACCCCTTCATTGCCATTATTCCCAGGTACACTCTGGTTTGGGGTGGTAGCACTTGATAGGGTCCTATCTATGGGTCAAATAGAACTAAACTGTGGTTTCAGGAGTTTACTGCTTTTTGCATTTAAACAGTGTATCTAAGCTAAACTGAATTGTTTAAAATAGAACTTATGCTAAACTGAATTGCTTAAAATTGAACGGTTTTGACATTTAACTGTGTGTAAAAAAAACTATAATTATACTAAACTAAATTGTTTGAATTAGAACTGTTTGACTAAACTGAATAGTTTGAAATAGAAATGTTTTTGACAATTAAACTGTACTTATGCTAAACCAAATTGTTTGAAATAGAACTGTTTACTTGTATAAAAGTGGATTTGGCATTAAATAACCAACAAAGGTTAATATGCCATAAACCCAAACAAACAAACAATTTTTGGTAGAAATAATTTGGTAGAATTTTTGGTAGAAATAAACTGGTAGAAGTAATTTTTATCAACTATTTCTCTTGATGCAGTTGACCTTCAGATACTTCTTTATGGCAACTTTAAGATAAAAAGGGTTGGGTGTTATAATCCTTTGGAGTCCAGGCTTGATACGACCAGCTGATTGATTGGATTAGGTTTCTCTGATCAGCCATCTTGCCCAAGTGGAGTGTTGCAGGTCACAGACCACTCAAGCATTATGAGTAGCCACCCATGGCTAACAAGGTGGCCCTATTTAGACAGGAGGGTCTTATCATTCTGCAGAGGTGCAGTCAGCCTACTCAACAAACCCCAGCCAACAGGATGGGATTTGACCTGGGAGTAATGTTGTAGAAGAGAACATTACTTACCCCATGTGGAAAAGCAAGCATATACATGCCTGGCATTGCAACAAGAGAGAAAAAAAACTAAAGAAACATGGCTGGTACATTCACTTCAAGACATTTGAACTCTTACAAATTCTTCTTACACAAGACTGCATTTTATTTTAAAATTAAGTTTTAGGGAGATCATGTTTCTTTTCTCTCTCTAGCCCACCACTCATTTTGCACACCAGGCATATACACACTTGCTTTGCCACACGGCGTAAATCATATTCTCTTCAATAAATGTCAATGAAGAGGTGACTCCACACTTTCCAGAGCTTCAGAAAAAGAGCCTCATTTCAAGATACAGTTTAAGTTAAATAAAGAATACATCATCATCATCATGTCGTGCGGCTAGCATGGATATCCCTGACCCTCTCTCTCCACGTCTTCCTATCATTCATCGCCTCTGGCAGGTTTTCAGGGTTACATCCCGTATCATCACACAGCTGCTGTTACAACAAGCATCTTGGAGGTCTTTTTGAATGTTAATATTCTAATAGCAACCAAGTTGATGATGTAAATCTGAGTACATTAGTTAATAATAGTAATAATAATACTAATGATAATTCTTCATAGCAGAAATTGAAGCAGAAGTTCACTATCACAGTCAGCTCAGGTTATAAAATACACCTACTTCATCTCTACATCACAACAAGTGTCCTTGATATGACACTAACCATAATCTGATAGTGAAGCTCCAGTTTTGAAGCTTTGAGGAATATGGAGTACTACTTTATTGCCATTACTCCCAGGACCCAGCGTAGTAGCACTTGATAGGGTCCTATCTATGGCTAAAATAAAACTGTTTGATATTTAAACTAGTGTGCAAACAAATGACTTATATTAAATTGAATTATTAGAAATAGAACTATTTGATCATTTAAATGTCTGATGTTTAATTGAATTGTTAGTGATACATAGCAGTACTTGAAACAATTTATGTGTGTGTTAATGGATGAGCAATGTTAAATAAAATTATTAGTGTTGATAAGCAATACTTGTAACCACTTCACTGTGTGCAAACAAATGATTAATATCGAATAGAATTATTAGTGTTAGATCGCAATAATTGAAACCATTTAACTGGGTAGAAACAATAGCAATACTTATGTGCCAACATATTATTTCTAACTCATTCAAAAATGAAATTACCTACAAATTAATACTTTACATATGTATATTTAATTAAATGTGTGCAAACAAATGACTTATGTTAAATTGTGACTGTTATATAACAAAACTTGAAACCATCTGTACACCAATAAATGATTAATAGTAAATAGAATCATTTGTATTGGATAGAAATACTTGAAAACATTTAACTGTATGCAAATGACCCCAGGCTTGTTTAAAAATGTTATCAACAAAATGTGTTTACAAATCATATATCTATAATCATATATGTATAAAGAGAATTTGGCATTAAATACAATGGGTGATATGCCATAAAACCCAACCAAACTAAATCCTATATATTAATAAATATGTGTAAAAAGGATTTGGCATTAAATAACCTATAATGGTTGATATGCCATAAAACACAACCCAACCAAATCCTTTATATTTAATACATATGTATAAAGAGGATTTGGCATTAAATAACCTACAATGGTTGATATGCCATAAAACCCAACCAAACCAACTCCTATATATTTAATATATATGTGTAAAAAGGATTTGGCATTAAATAACCTATAATGGTTGATATAAAACCCAACCAAAACAAACCAAAAGTCCACTTTATATATATTAGACACAGCTCACCATATTACATTGATTCAATAAATTTGGTGACTCTTGACAGTAAAGATCTGGACAAACTAATGTAGGTAAATTCACACTATAAAGTGGGACCTTATCTACCAGTAATATTACAGTTATTTAAGCTCAAGGTAAAGAAAACAACCAATATTAACCAATTCAAAATATCCTCTATGCATGGATAGAAATAACTGTCTATGACAGATAAATGAAGAAAGCCTGTGCATACTGTTTAATTAAACCTTCTTTGATAATTGAGTCTTTAAAGTAATGACACTTAGTAAATTAATGAATAATCTTCTTCACCAAATATTCATCAGTTTATACTGGAAAGGCTTAGATTTTTGGACCAGATTTCAACCAAACTTTCAGAAATTGTTAGGGTCATCTATGAAAAAGTTTTAAGCTCTATCGAGCCAATTTTTGACTCCAAAATGAAACTACTTATGATGAAAAAACATTAAGAACTGGAAGATTTAATGTAGGTCTCCTGTGCAAGGATGACACGCAAATTCATGAAGCGTTTAAATTTTTTTATAACAGAGCCATTGGCCTAATTGATAGAGTGTTCGCCAATGGCCGGGTAGACTTGGGTTCAATCCCAGATAGAGTCATACCAAAGGCTCAAAAAAATGGTACTTGATGACTTCTTGCTTAACACTCAGCATTATAAAGTACAGATTAAGGGTAAAGTTGATCAATCCAAGGAAAGGAGTAGCACCCTCCCATACACCTTGGTGTAGTAGCTATTGAAAAGGGAGCCTTCGGGTTACCCTCAACTACTACTATAAATTTGGAAATTATCTGATGGTAATATTACAACCAAATTTTCAGGAATCATTAGTCATTCCTGAAAAGGTATTAAACTCCATTCAAAATTATTTGATCTTTTACTCATGAAAATGAAACTACTTCTTATGTTGCAGGAGTTGATATAGATAAGCTCACACAATAAAGCGAGAAATTATTTGTTGGTAATAATACAAGCATTCTTTCAGAAATTGTGAGAGTCATTTCTGAAAAAGTTTTAAACTCTATCTGGCAAAGATTATTTGATTATTTTATTCCCCAAAATGAAACGACAACTTATGCTAGTAAAATACCAAGTATTTACAAAGGCAATAACTAAGTAAGATAGTTAATATAGGGAACAGACATTATTTTAAAAGCCTCAAGGTTTTTTTTTTTTTTTTAAATCTGAAGTAGTAACAAAAACTATGTAGTCATAGTAACTTAGTTATTTTACAGCTTGAAGGAGCTTTCTATAAATCTTATGGAGAATATTTCATTGAATATGAATGATATTTTAGTAAGACAACCTGTTACATTTTTTAAAAAGTTTTATGCTTTTTATTAATAAAGATTTTCTGCAAAATATATTGTTACAAATGTTAATTATCTTAAATGATAAATACACATTAAAAAAAAGATACATCTTCTATATTATGAATATCATACAAACTTATAATTCTTTTGTGAAAAAATTGAGAAGTTCTGTAGAGAAATATTTTTCATGTGAATGCAAATAACATATTTATATTTACAATTTGTCTCATAGGTTTCTTTGTTTAATGGCATATTAACCTTCGTAGGTTATTTAATGCCAAAGCTATCTTTATCCGTCATACTATTTAACCCATAACTTGTTGGGGGGGGGGGCGATAAAAGGGGTTCATACCGTTCCCAAGAGTATCAGACTGAAAGTGAAAAGGATGGTGCTACTGAGGCTTGAACTCACTTACTATGATGTCATAGTGGAGCATGTTAGCCACTATATTAAAGGGACTACGCTTATATTTTTGCTTTGGTCCAGATTGTTCATCCTAAGTCATACTATCCAGCTTATAATCCATGATCATCTTAAAAGCTGTGTGTAATACAGGTTAACACTGCTTGCGATGACAATATTTCATATAAGAGATTTCGACAAAACAATTCTTATTTCATCTAATTAAAAAATAAATAAATAAATTTTAAAAAAATACTTTGGTTTAACTAAAATAATTAAAGACCACTAAACTCGGCCAAAAAAAATCTTTTTTCAATAAATAAATAAATCTATAAATAAATACATACACTCCGAAACAAAAATCTTCAACATATTCGACTGAGAATAATCAAGTCAATATTCAGACACACACACATCTTTATGAAAGAAAGTAACTCACACATACGCATTAATTGATACATGGAGTAAGCAGAAACAGAGAGAATGTGAGACACACACAGACATGTACGCACGTTGCATCTCTGAAAAAGGAGGAGGAGGAGGAGGAGGAGAAGGAAGAGGAGGATCAGTGTTGTTGGCCAGTTCTAAGTAGTCTCCAATGAAATGTTATGCATGCATTTCTTTCCTTCTCTTGTCGAGAGAAGAAGAGCAGGCAAAGTTCACACTCGCAGACATCTAATGAATAATCCTGCGACGTTACATTCAGGAATTCTAGATTCACGTCTCACCTCATTCCAAGGCAGCCGACAACACACACCCAGACGTACATGCACGCACACACACGCACACATCACATTGTAAAGATGACGCTACACACACAGACACACACATACATACACGCACACACAGGCGTTTTTCACGACTAAATTCCAGTTAATCCAGTTTTGAGAATTTTAAAATTCTTTTTTCTTTCTCTCTTTTTTTTTTATATATATATTTTTTTAACAGTTCAAAGTTGACTTTTATTGTTTTATGTTAATCTTTTTTTATTTTATTTTAGTGTTCAAACATTTCTTTAAAGAAGCATCTTCATTTCCTCTGAGAAGTAAAAAAAAAAAAAAAAAAAAAGAAAGAAAAAGAAAAAGGTGTCTTAAAACGAGCCAAGCATCACAAGCTTAAAATAAGGCACAAGTAAAGATGAGATTTTTAGTTTTAAAAAATTTTGACGAATAACAATCCTAACAACTAAGAGCGTGAAAAATAATTCTAATACTAACGATGCGCGCCGATGAAAACATGTATATCGTATCGCCCATAAATAAGTACCCCCCCCCACTGATATTTGCTGAATAAAATGTAGATTTTCTTCCAAACCGAAGTTACCAGTATTTTATTATTTCTTTTGGAACATTAAAGTCAAAACGAATGTCATTAGGTATCATTTATAAACAAACTCTACAGTACTTAAACTATGTAACTAGAAATTAACACAAGATTACCTACCTATTTTCGTCCATCGTACAGATAAAATCACTCAAGTTTAACCTAGCCCTCTCTCCCCTCATATCAATTCTTTTTCACAGGTTGACAGGCAAACTAGGTCATGAAATTAATTCTTAGCGCACCAGCTTTCTCCATGACAATTTCATTAGAATAACTTTCTTATTTTTACAGAAATACTACAGCAGTATTGGAATCATAACTAACAGTTGTTTTCTTTCTTTCTAATTTCATAAAATTTGACTATACCTAAAACCCAAGCATGCATACAACAATTTTCTGCAACTCAATATTATACTGACGCAATAAAAAACGATTGAATGAAGTGGCAGTCCACAAAGATCAACGCTTATTGATAAGTACTCAAGATTTTCGATTGTTTTGATTAGAAAAATTATTTTCATATACTTTTAACATCAAAGTGAAACTTGTGCAACCCATCAGTGAAAAAAGTCAGGGAACCTAAAGACGATTTACCTTTAAGATAAATATTGTCCATCATGAGATTTTAAATGAGTAAAATCATTTTTCTAGGACTTTAGAGGATCTGTTTAATTATATATATTTCTCTTAAAAAAACAAACAAACAACAACAACAATCGGTCACATTAAGATAATAAATTTATTTCCCTCCTGTTAAATGCATTGATATAAATCAATGCTCTAAAAAATTAACAGGACTTCAGATCAAACAAGAAATGGATTTAAATAATTTTTTTCCTCATTTACAACCAGACTAAGACCCCGCCCCCGCCCCCGCCAAAAAAAAAAAAAAAAAAAGAAGAACCTTATTTCTCTTATCTATTAAAAGCAAACTTAAACCTTCAAGTAACAATAAGTATCAAATTATTAAGGCATGTAAAATAAGATCCAGTTTCATCATACTTCAAATTTAACAGAAGCAAAATTTACAGTTACAATAATACATGTCAAAAATTCAAACATTTATAAAAAAAACTATTCAGGTGGAGTTGCCCGTGGTGTAATGGTTATCATCGTAGGAAATGAATCTGGCGACACGAGTTCAAATCCTGGACGAGACTGATTGCATTTAACATCGTACTAATACCCTTGGGAAAGGTATGAATCTAATTATTCTCCCTCCAGCTATGGGTAAATAGTAGGGCAGATTGGGTTCTTTAACCTTGGTAAGGCAATTAGTGTAGGAGAAGGAAAACTCTGAATTCAAACCTGTTAAACTCCGCTTAAAAATTGACCTTGTGTCATATCCTACCCGAGCTGAGGGGTTGGTAAATATGATAAAAAAACAAACTATTCAGACAATTTTTTAGTATATCAATTTTTATCATTAAAATGAACAAAAAAAATTCTAAAACTAATGTCAATTATGGTAAAAAACCCTCAAATTACAAAATAGAATAAAAATCACTAATATAAATTCTAATTCATTTACCAATGTAATAAATCAGTTATACATTTTTTATTTATTTATTTTTGAAAATAGTCTAAATTTATTTTTATGCCTACATCTAGTTATTAGATCACATCTCTGATTAAATAGGTTACCAGGAACAAAGTAGTGGATTGTATAATATCTTAGATTTACTGATTTCAATTATTCCCTACTCTGGATTTACTGTATTGATTTATATATATATATATATATATATATATATATATATATATACACACACACTGACTTATATTTACCCTGTAAATTGTAGTGTACAACTTGACTTTTTAAGTATAACAAAATCTCTACAGAACTAAGTTGGCTTATACAGCAATGCTAAAATCCAAAGCTTTACTCTAGAGTAGTAGTCAGCAAGTGTAATAGCATTCCTAGCACTCTATATACACCACTTATTATAACACTAGTAGATAGCCACAAAAATTTCCAACTTCAACTCTTGTTTGGTGAACACATTTGACAAATTAACAAAGATTAATATAAAATAATAAACCTGTAATATAAAATAAGTTTTATATTAATGCTATATAACCCACCATTTCAAACAGCTGATGCACTGACAATCAAATGTAAAAACATCACAGCACCCTGGTAGTCAGTCAGACAATTACAATTAATTGCTTGTCAGTGCTATTTCATGATAGCACAATAAATAGTGAATCTATATGAATTTAAGTTTTAATGAATAGAATTTGTATGTTTCATATATTCTTCCAGTTGCATGTTTGGTTGATATAAACCAGAATTTTCCGCATAAGATCTTCAGTTTAAATTGTATGTCACAATTTGCAATATATATATATATATATATATAATTACAATCATGATTAAAATTTAATGCTTACAGCATTTTTATCCCATAAATACTTTACAGTTTGTTTTTTATTACCTGACTGATAAAATGAAACGCAGTTTCTTCCAGGCTGTGGTCGTGTCGATACTGCTATATGGATGCACTACTTGGATGCTAACTAAATGGCTGGAGAAGCTAGATGGCAATTACACAAGAATGTTGCGAGCAATACTGAACAAGTCCTGGCAGCAACACCCCACAAGGCACCAACTATACGGCCACCTGCCTCCCATCACGAAAACTATCCAAGTTAGATGAACCAGACATGCAGGACACTGCTGGAGAAGCAAGGATGAGCTCATAAGTGATGTACTCCTAAGGACCCCCACATATGGTTGGGCAAACATAGTACAGCAGCTCTGTGAGGATACAGGATGTAGCCCTGAAGACCTACCAGAGGCGATGAACGATAGGGAGAAGTGGTGAGAGAGGGTCAAGGATATCCGTGCTAGCGGCATGACATGATGATGACTTTATAGTACTCTACACATCAAAAAAACAGAACAATATATTTTTCCAGAGTAAAATAGGATGATATGGGTTGAAAACAAGCTCACTTGAGGATTACCATAGTGAAACTTCACGTTTCGAGTTTTTACCCTGTTTCCTTATCATCTTATACTTAAAAAATATTGTGTGTATATATGAGTATGTGTGTGTGTGTGTGTGTGTGCGTGCGCATGTGTGATGGATTCTCCTGTTGATTTTGATGTACAAGGGCCCAAGAGCTTCTGTCAGTTCTGATGCTTGTATCTCGTATGAGATTTCAAACCAGCTATAGATTTGCATACAAGTCTGCAGATAGTGCCTACAAGAGTTAGTAGATGAAGTAGCAGACATATCTGATCAAGCTTTCATCTTCTCCCTCAATACTCTTGAGATGCTGGAGATGAGGAAGGGGTTGTCGAATGTCTTGATAGCTTTGTGACATTTTGGTCTTCAATCCGTGTAAATTGAAGTAACATGCTCGAATGTATCAACAGGTATACCAAAAGCTAGAAGGCTGTTTTTCAGCTTGTCCCTCTATCAGAAATAGGGTCTTCCAGCATTTCTCTCTTATGTCACAAAGCTAGCAATTAATGATGATATTTGTGTTCTGTCATCAGTCATTTAGATGACATGTCCAGCCAATATCAAGTGTGATCGCATGAGAAAGTTTTCTATGCCTCGATAATCCCTGAATTCAGAGTTTGGGATTTAGTCTTGCAATATGTGTGCACAGATCAAAGAAAGAGATTCAGTCTTGCAATATATGTGCACAGATCAAACAAAGAGATTCAGTCTTGCAATATGTGTGCACAGATCAAACAAAGAGATTCAGTCTTGCAATATATGTGCACAGATCAAACAAAGAGATTCAGTCTTGCAATATGTGTGCACAGATCAAACAAAGAGATTCAGTCTTGCAATATGTGTGCACAGATCAAACAAAGAGATTCAGTCTTGCAATATGTGTGCACAGATCAAACAACGAGATTCAGTCTTGCAATATGTGTGCACAGATCAAACAAAGAGATTCAGTCTTGCAATATATGTGCACAGATCAAACAACGAGATTCAGTCTTGCAATATGTGTGCACAGATTAATCAAAGAGATTCAGTCTTGCAATATATGTGCACAGATCAAACAAAGAGATTCAGTCTTGCAATATGTGTGCACAGATCAAACAAAGAGATTCAGTCTTGCAATATATGTGCACAGATCAAACAAAGAGATTCAGTTTTGCAATACGTGTGCGCAAATCAAACAAAGAGAACTCATCTAAGATATTCAGGCACCAGACCATGTTTGGTGATTGGCTCTGATCTCGGCATTTTGGCCAGTTTATCCAGGGGACAGCAGTTATGTAAGGGGTTGTAAGATTTATTCTTTTTCTTGCTCAGCTCAAGATATGTTTGATTGGTTGGTTGTTTTGTTTTATGGAGTATCAACCCTTTCGGGTCATTTAACATCAAATTATATCATTTTGATAAAAGTTTCAAACAATCCTGTTTAGTACAGTTTTTTGTTCACACAGTCAAATGTAGAAACAGTTCTATTTCAAACAATTCTGTCTATCATAAGTATGCAATTTACACAGTTAAATGTAAAAACAGTTCATTTCATAAAATTCAGT